>JNFW01000001.1:2771320-3472193 GCA_002564245.1 Saccharomycopsis fermentans
GTCAACGATAGATTTGATTTAGTTAACGATAGACTTGATTCTGTCCTGAAAGAATTAAAAGACGGACTTGAAAAAATGTTCAAATTATTTGAATCCGCCAATTTAGGTAATACTGAATTTGATGCAAGAAATCATGATGTTTCTTCTTTAGCTGACTAGTCATTAAACGACGTTCAAGCTACTGATGCTCCCGCTGATGAAGCTACCAACTTCGTCGAGAAACCCCATTTTTCTTCACATTACATCTCAATCTTTTATTTTTCTTGTTAGATGCAGGGGTGGATTGACATATAGGGAAAAATAATCATATGTATCAAAAAAAAAGAAAAATCATCAACAAGTTCTGTAGAAATGTATGGCACTGTGTAAAACATAGTAGAGATTTTTGACATCTTTTAATTAATTAAACCGAAATAGCAACTGTATTCTTTGTATCGTATTTTCGTTCACCAACAAAAACAAAATGCAAGCCGTTTCTATAACAAAATAGTTTTCAATTTTGATAAACCTTTTTGACGAGAAAATGAGCATGGTTTTTAATTTTTAACAATATGACAGTAATTTCCTTTTGTATTTTCGTATCTTATACTTGGTAGTCTTGATGTTCTTGATATTTTTTGGAGGTGCCAAATTTACAATACAAATTACCTTAAAAATCGCAATTTGTAATTTAGTATTTTCATAGTAATATATGAAAGTTACTGTAACAACAATAATTGACATCTAAGCCTTTATGATAGTGCCGCAATGACATAATCGAGTAAAACTATCCCTAATTTACTACTTCTAACCATTTTATTCTCAATTATAGGCTTGTTAATAGTTTTAAAATTTATGTAGTTCTTGAGCTGCATCTAGATGAAAAAACCGTTTTGAGGTAGCGCGGAATTTTTCAACATGCCAGAAAGTTATTTTTAGAGAACCCATGTCAAATGCCGTTCCATTTTTGAATATTCCTCAGATTCAACCACAAAAAAAATTTGACAGCTAAGAATAGAGTTCTTAGCTTATCTAAAATCAATACTCTGTAAAGCAAACACTTGAATAATCTTGACTAACTATAAAATCGTTGTAGTATCCTATATATCTCAATTTGTAAATGTTCCCTCTTACAATTGACCAATAAAAAAATAACAGCTGAATCTTTTGAAAACGAAAAGACAATAATTCACTTTAGCTACTTCTGCTTTCTTTTATTATTATTTTCTTTTTTTTTGTGAGCGCTTGCCGAAATGAAATTTTTATCTCTTCTTTTATCAATCTTCTCTATTTTATTGACTACTTCTCAGGCCGCATATTCTGCAACAGGTAAGAATAATGCTGTTTATTGGGGACAGGGTTCCGGTCAAGAAAGATTGGCAACCTATTGCGAAGCTGGAAACGTGGATATTATTATAATTTCTTTTTTGAATAACTGGAATGCTAATTCAGCAAGCTTTAGCTTTGGCAATGGTTGTGGTAAAGATGTAACTTGTCCAGAAATCGAAAAGGATATTTTGACATGTCAAGAAAAGGGTGTTAAAGTTTTACTTTCACTTGGAGGTGACAAGAAAGATGGAAATTATGGTCTCAAACATGCGTCTGAAGGTAAAAAGGCTGCTAGTGTAATTTACAATATGTTCAATCCAAAAGGTACAGGCTCTCTCAAACCATTTGGCGCGGCAGAAATTGACGGCTTTGATTTTGATATCGAGAATGATAACCAAACTGGTTTGGCTAACTTAGTGAAAGAGTTAAGAAACTTATGGACTTCCAAACAATTACTTATTTCAGCAGCTCCTCAATGTATTTATCCAGACAAGAATGTTTTCCTGTTATTGCAAAGTGATGATGCTAAAGTTGATATTGCATGGGTACAGTTTTACAATAATCCATCCTGCTCTTTCAACAATGATTCTGGTTTTAAAAGTTCTTGGGAAACCTGGTACAATTTTGTCACTACAAAGTCAGGTAATTCAAATATGAAAATATATATTGGTGTAGCATCCTCCACCGAAGATGCTACATATTTTGTGGACGCTGAAACAGCTGCAACAAGAGCAAAATCAATGTTAACCCAGAGTGCTTTCGGTGGATTCTGTTTATGGGATGCTGTATCAGGAGCAGCCAAAGTAACCAACGGAGTAAGTTACACTCAAAGTTTAAAAAATATCTTAAATGGAAATTCTGTAACCAAAAGATCATTGGACGGGTCTTACAGAGGTTACACGGTTGTTTCGCCATAATATTTGATGAATGAGTAGTTTCATTTATTTTTACTATTGGTTTAGCTGGCCTAAACATTTCTTGCATCTATATTTCTTTTCGATTATTTTTATTTTACAATTCTTAGATAAATTACATACAAATGCTCTTCTACTTATCAGATTAACTCAATTTTATAAATTCGACATATTGAATGAAAGTAAAACTCGAAATTAAAAACAAGGTGAAATGTGATGCAGTGTAAGAGCTGAATTGAAGCTCAAAATTCCTAGTTAGAATTTGAACGTTATATTTCACCGTTGATTTCCTCTTTAGTTTCACATTCTGATTCTTTTTCGATAAAAGAATCTGATCCAGAAAAACCATCCTGAGCTTTATCAGTTTCTATAATTAGGTTCTCTTCAGCTTCTTCCTCAGCTTCTTCCAGATCGTCTTCTTCAGAATCTATTGGCGGTAGATTTCGGTTAGTATTACCAATTTCCCAAAAATCATCAACTTTTGACTCTTTTCTTTCCTTGTGTTCTTGTTCAATTTTTTTCAAAAATTCTTGCTCTGCTATTTTTACACTTGCTGAATCAGTACATTGTTGGTATATATCGAGTAATTCTCTATTGACTTCCAAAAAATTCAAACCCCAGGAGAAATTCTCTAGAATTTGAGCTGCCCAATCTTCATGGCCAACAATAGCCAAGCAAGCAGCAATAGCTTCCACACAATTTAGTCTCCAAGGTCTGCCATAATTCACTGAATTCGCAGCTATTAAGTAAGGTAGTAACCTCTCGTTTTTTCCTCCAATTTTATTAAAAGGGATTTCATCCAATCTTGCCCATGAGCATTCAACAACAGAGACTCCGCATTCTTCGACTATCTGTTTATCATTTGGACATACGACAGCTTTTCCATTTGGCGTAACCACAACTCCGTTGAATTTCTGACCAACTCTTAAATCTCTAATAAGCCCCAATCTTTCGAGTTTTTTGCCACTACAACGTTTTGGATCACAATGATTAAAATCCCACATCGCTAACTTTGTAGGGAAGTTGTTACTGGAAGAACCAGATGATGAAAACCCCAGATGAAAATGATGTGACTTTTTATTATTATGTCCATTACTTGTTTTTCCGTGCCTACTAGAGCTTTTGAAATCGTCTCTGTCCTTATTTTTTCCTTTAGCCATTCTACTATACTATTATATATTCAAATTTTTGTGGTTTCTAGATCCAGAAGCACTTGGTAGCCCATATTTGTGTAGCAATCTAGAATGAAACTTTCAATAAACTTTTGCCAGCTTCCAAGCTCGAAAGGTCATAAATAATTAATGATAAAAATATTGAGATGATCTGCAGATGAGATATTACGAGCCCTTTTAAGTTTTTGACACCTACAGATTGTACGTGCATCATGATTGAGCATTGAAAAGACATGATGACTACAAAACTACCTTGATTCTATGTCAGTGTATTAAATCATTGAGACTTTTGCATCTTGACAAAATAGGATTTGTGATGTCTTATGTATTTAAGTTCGAAGATTTAGTCAAATTTTACAAAGACCTAACTAGTGTTAAAAAACCCTCTGACGCAGATGCCGATATTGTGGTGAGCAAAGTACTAAATAGAATGGGTAATTCCATGAAAGACATCCGGCGAAACTTCATCATCAATTTTCTTACTAAATATAGGGCCCGGTATCAGAATTCGGTGCTGCCTTATACTTTATTTCGGCTCATGCTACCTGATAACGATCTTTCCAGAATGTACCACCTAAAGGAGGTATCTCTAGCTCATTTGGTTGCCAGTATCTACGGGATCAACAAACAAACAGATGAATATAAACGGCTATTTAATGAAGAATTGATTCACGGCACGAACCGTTATTACAGGAAAAAAGAAAGAATAGCGAATATAATGGCAGAATTGATATCTTTTAGACAAGTCACCGTATTGGGTGGAGAATTATCCGTTAGAGAGGTCAATGAATGCTTAGATAAATTGAGTGATGCTAAAACGAATCTAAATTCGAAGTTTTCACAGAAAAAGGTTCTTTCCTATTTATTTTCGAAAATGAGCTTTGACGAAATTAAGATGTTGATATTAGTTATTCTCAAAGCAAGAATTATTGGGCAATCTGAAACTTTATTTTTGTATATTTGGCATCCAGATGCACCTTCATATTTTTCTGTGGTCAAAAACTTGAATGAAGTGGTAATGAAATTGAATGATCCTCAAAAACGATTAACCAATGAACAACTCTCTGTTCAAATAATGAAGCCTTTTGGGCCTCAATTAGCAGCACATCCAAAAAAGAATTATGATGAAATTGTAGCTGAATTCGGTGGAAAGTTTTTAATTGAGGAGAAGTTAGATGGTGAGAGGTTATTAACTCATATGAGCGCATCTTCTGATAAGCCGGGCATTTTCAACTTCAAATTTTATAGTAGAAGTGCAACTGATTATACATCTATTTATGGGAAGACCAGCAAAGATGGACTTCTTGCAAAGTATATCACTGAAGTCATAGGAGAGCGGAGGTTAAAAGCTATAAACAGACTAATTTTAGACGGCGAGGTTTTAAGTTACGATATGAAACGTGAGATTATTCTTCCTCTTGGAACTTTGAAGTCCACCAATATTGAGGCAACCTTCCAGGAAGGAAGTAACTTCAGGCCTTTATATGTCTTGTTCGATATCTTGATGGTAAATGACAAATTGATCTGTAATTCGGCCCTTCAGCAAAGAAAGAAAATTCTTAACCAACTAATGAATAAACAGAAACATGGTTACGTTGAAATAGTAAAATCATACGAAGGAAGTACTTCAGAGGATATTGCCAAATCATTAAGAGAAGCGATCGAATCGAATTCTGAGGGTATTATTTTGAAAGATTTAAGAGCTTCTTATAAAATTGATGATAGACATAGAAGTTGGATAAAAGTTAAACCAGAATATTATCAAGAATTTGGCGCTGATATGGATTTATGTGTTATTGGAAAGATTCCCAGAAAAAAGACATCATATATTTGTGGACTACGTGTTGGTGAACTTAAAGAGAGTAATGCTACAAATATATTCATATCTTTTTGTAGTATATCTAATGGAATTTCATCCCAGGATTTAGAAAAGATTGAGACTCTAACTTTAAATAAATGGCACAACTTTGAAAGAGATCCACCAGATGATGCTGTTGTTCAATTTGGAGATTTAAGACCAGTTTATTGGATCAAACCTAGCGAATCTGTGATTTTGCAAGTTAAATCAAGGAATATTGAATACGGCCAATATGGAAAAAGATATAAAGTAGGTAGTACTGTTTTATCTGGTTATATGAAGACAATTAGGGATGATAAAAATTGGAAAACATCTTTTAGCTTAGAAGAGTATCTAAATGTCAAGCATTTAGACTCAGTAAAGATCAAAAAAAGGAAGTATTCAAAAGAGCATACAGTTGAGAGTAAAATGCTAAAAACAGCTAAACAAAAATTAAATGAACCTGAAAATATGCTTCAAAATGTTAAATTGAAGTCAAATCTTTTTGAGAATATAGTATTTTATATATTAAGTGACTTCAAGCACGAATCAAAGATTTATGAAGTTAATGATATCGCCACAATAGTCAAACAATATAGTGGAAGAGTTACCAGAAATGAGAACGCGAATTTATTCAAGCACGAATTGTTAATTATTATTAGTTCTCGAAGTACATCGAGGGCAAAATTTATACATTCGAAAGGATTTGATATAATTCATCCTAGCTGGATTTTTGATTGCATTTGTGCCAGAGAAATTTTGTTGTTAGAGCCTAAATACTGCTTCAAAGTAAGTAATAGCATAATGAGGCAAGCGGAGAAAAGGGTTGATAGACTTAATGATAGCTACATTAATAAAATCAACAAATTTTATTTTGAGGAGATTTTGAATAAACATATTCATACAGTTGCAAGAGATCCTATGAATATTCACAACGGCTTTATTCGTGAAATACAGAAAAATGAAAGTGCATTAGAGGAATACAACTCCGTTTTTACCGATTTGAGAGTTTTTATATTCCCTTTGAGTAAACTATTGTTTTGGAGAGACCAACCTTATAGGGAGAAATTATCTTTTGAGCAAATTTGCCTTTTCGAAATTTTAGAAGAGAAAATTTTCGTCAAGCCATGGGATATTCAAGACTTGAAAGATTCTGTCATATTTGAAGGGGGCTCTGTTATTGATAATTTTATGAATGCTGACTTGATAGTTTTTCCAAATTATATTAGGAATTTTCAAACTGGGGAAAATTCTAAAGAATCTATAAATTTTAAATTCATAGATTCGACAATCGCAAGCTTCTATGAATATTTAAGCGTAACAGTAGATTTTATAAGAAAAGCAATTTCAGAGAAAATATCATTACAAAACCACGAAATTACAGGGAAGATTCCAATTATAGTAAATGATACATACATCCATAAAAGTGTTGAATGTCGCACACTTGTAGATCACAAACTTCAAGCGTTCCAACCTATTATTGGTAATCTAAGTTAAAGGCATATATGGTTTCGATAATTCGTCAAATAATGTATGGAACTTCAATTTATTAGATTATTAAAAAATGTAGTATTTCTTTCAGGATCGCTCATATGCGCTTCATAAACTGCATACAAAGTCTTAGAAAAAAAAAATATGTTAAACATCCTAAATCCTAGAGTCACATTGTACATTCAAGGAAATTTACTTACGTTTGAATTTCTCACATATAAATCTACATATATGTTTGCTAGAAGAGAAAGACAGTTTATCAGATGAAGCTATGTTTGTGTTCAGAACTATAAAATCCACAGCGTTTCATAGGAATTTGAATAAATTTCTATGTAGACCAAGCTTGGTTTATGTATCTCAACATCTTGAAATACTTAATCATCTAAGGAACTATTCCATCCAGGGCAATCGAATAGAATATTTGACAAATGAGGCAGGGCATGAACCATCAATTTTGGGCAGTTTAAGAAACTCACTACAACAGGAGATAATCAATAGTTTAACCCAGCTCAGTAAAAATGCTCAGCAAATAGATTATGTAACTGTTAAAGAGCTAATCAATAAATTCATAAATTCCTTTGATATTGAAGAAAATTCCACTGAATCCAAAATAGCAGTCTTCAACTACTTCCTAAATCTTTTAAAAAATTTGAAAAATGATGCAAAAAAAAGTGATTCAGAAGACTCTTCCTACATTGTGAATACTGATCCTATTCCATTATCTCAAATTTTCAGCCATAAAGAATTATCGAATATTTTTAAATGGCTATCGAAATTGATGAAAATAAATGATCTTCTGCTCATCAAAAACTGCTTTGCTAATGAAGCTTCTATACAAATACTTCCGGAAATATTTATGGCTCTCAAGAACAGTTTCCAAATCTCATCTGCTGAGAAGGTTCTGAGTTATGCCTTTTTCAATAAATTTTTAATGTATCATAAATTTGAAAGACAGACAATCGAAAACATAAAGGAAATCTTGAACGTGATTGATTCCGATGAGGAAAAATATTTATTCAAAGAAACACTTACTGCAATTCAAAGTAATGGTGTATCTGATCCAATAGTTATACTTGAATTGTTTTCTAGTTTTAAGAATATTATTGATAAGCAATTACAACTACTGTGGCTCCAAATATTTATTAAAGGCTACATAGAAATGAAAGAAGTCAATACTGACAATATAATAATTACAAAGCAATTAGAAACTTCTGATTTAGTAGGATCATTTTTGCAAGTTATGGTCCAAAGAAATGATATAAAAGACTCTAATGATGTCGAATACTACTCTGATATACTTTCAGCTCTTTCAAGAAATCACCTCGAATCAAAAAGTCGAATCATATTAGATAATATTTCGGAATATTTAAAAAATAATGCATTTGATCATCAAAGAGATTTCAAAATATCGGATCAGTCATTATGCACAATCATATTTGCAAACATCATAGATCATGACAGTAATTTAATTAACGAACAATTAGTTAATTTGGTGAACACAGAGGGACATTCTACTCCCAAGGAATTATGGGATATGATCCTTTCTTGGCAAATATATAAATCATGGGGCAACAGCATAGATTCTAATGTGAATCTACTAAACAAAATAAATGAAATTTCGGAGTTAAGATTACTAAAAGATCAAAAAAATGAAAACAGATTGAGGCAACTAGCAGACGGAGAATATGAATTTCATTATTCTTCTATTGAAGATAATAATAGTTATGTTAATCTCAAAACTTTGAACTATTTTTTATTAGCTGCTTGTTATTCTGAAAAATCCAAAAATTATATTTATTCCATAATAAACTTTTTCGAAGCAAAAGGTGTTAGATGCAGTGAAGAGTCATATTCAATAATTTTGGCTAATTATATTCGTAAAAAGGACTTAAGGTCAATTCAAGAAATTTTTCAACATAGTTTAGACAATGGAATCCAATGGAATGAGACAGCTAATGAATCTAATGATAAAGTATTATATAAATGTATTCAATGTCTCTTTGATAACAGTAAAAATTTTGAGGATATGAAAGATGCATTCCAATTTTTCGATAAAATAAAAAACTTTTTAGAAAAGTTTGATTGTAATGTTGTGAATAGTATTTTGGAGAAATTTTTGCAATCAAGTTATGTTGGTGATGCATTAGAATTATTGGATAAGGAATTCATTCTGGCAGAAGACAACACCACATCAAAATACTATGGTAAGCTCAATGAAGAAGATACTTTCGATATTGAAAATAGTTCACTAAATGCCAGAAAGATTAACTTGAATAATGAATATTCTCATAAAATTTTTATAACGTTATATGAGTTTCTTCTAAAAGAGAAAAACAGTGATGTCTGTTGGTTGATCTATGGCACAATACATAGATGCTTTTTTAACGTTCCTTTTGATACATACTTGCCTGTTATGAAAAAATTTAATGAATTGAAAAGACCAGATGCATCCCTATTAATTTTTCAACAAATGAAAAAGTTAAACCGTTTCTTCGGACTACCTTCTCCTAATCAAGACCATTACATATATTTACTTCAAACATTTGGTAATATGCTTTATGAAGATGGTGTTATAGAGTTGCATACTATGCTAAGAATGGATTTAGCTATTGATAAAAGTATTAAATTGAATAATGCGATATTAGGAGCCTACACGAACTTACAAGATGTCATTAAATGTAAAAATATTTTTGACGAAATGTTAGCAATTCCTAGTGATAACGCTAATGCTATCAATTCCGATACTATAAATATTATGATAAAGTCAAGCACATATATAGGGCTCTCAAATGTCAACTCATTCTGGAATAACCTAAGTAAAATTGACTATGTTCCTGATGCTACTAACTATAAACAATTTATAATCAGTAATTGCTACCACGGAAAGGTTGAAAATGCGATCGATCTAATAGAAGAAATGGAATTCAATGGCTTTGAAGTAGATAGGGAAATAATAAAGCTGATGTATTTATGGACTGAGGATCTGAACAAAATTGAACAGTTAACAAATTGGGTTACTGGAAGTGAATTTTCCAATATTTATCAAGATTTATTAGAATCTGGTGAGATAGAGAAGAAGTCTTTAGTAACAAAAGAATAAAAAGATGACAGATAGATAAATTTCTAGAAAATACTGTAAATATATGAACTTATTTTTTTTTTTTTGAATCTCTTGGTTGTAAAAAACTATTAATCAAGATCTCGAAACCTTTTACCTCTACAATTGATTACGATTTTCTTTATTCGGTGAATGTAAAATTGAAGTTATAAAACTATGTGTCTAGAACAAATATTGTAGTCGAAGGTATAGTAGAGAAGAGAAAAAATAAGAAAACAGAGGAAAAATAATGAATTAATTAATGTTCATGCTTTTTTTAGCCAGCTAGAAAAAGCTTATCTCATTATTATGATAAGAATTGAAAGAATTGTGATTATGATACATGGAACCTATCCATACTTTGAAGTTCAACTTTTAAGGGGAGATTACAGTATAATCTTTGAAACCGCCATCTAAGGATCTTTTAGTGACAGATTTTCCACTTATGATATTCTTTAAACTTTGAGTGTAGGTGACACCATTTGTGACTTTTGAGGCACCAGATACAGCATCCCATAGAGCAAACCCACCAAATGAGGCTTCTCCAACTATGGATTGGACTCTGGCAGAGGCTGTTTGAGGGTCAACGTAGTATGCAGAGTTAGCGGAAGCGACAGTTACGCCTACATAAATCTTCATGTTATGATTACCTGATTGGGTGGTGATAAAGTTATACCAAGTATTCCAAGATTGTTTAAAGCCAGCATCATTATTGAATGAGCATGATGGGTTATTGTAGAATTGAACGTTAGCAATGTCGATTTTTGCTTCTTGACTTTGCAATACTTTGAATACGTTTGAATCTGGATAAATACATTGTGGTGCGGCAGAAATTATTAATTGCTTTGTTGTCCAAAGCTTTCTGAGTTCTACTACTAATTCAATCAAACCATTTTGATTGCCATTTTCAATATCCAAGTCAAATCCATCAATTTCTGCCGATCCAAATGGCTTAATTGTGTTTGCACCTTTTGGATGGAACATATTAAAAAGAATGGATCCAGCTGTATAACCTTCATTATCATTGTTAACTCCATATGTACTTGTTGCCTTGTCACCACCAATGGAAACTAAAACTTTGACACCTAGCTTCTGACATGCGGCAATGTCTTGCTCAATTTGAGTGCAAGTTGTTCCAGGAGTACAAGCGTTTCCAAAGTTATAGGTTGCGTACTGAGCATTCCAATTATTTACAAACGATATAACAGCTATATCAACATTACCAGCATTACAGTATGTTGCCAAGCTCGCCTGACCTGATCCTTGTCCCCAATAAACAATATTATTTTTTCCAGTTGGCAGGTAAGCAGCGTCGGTACCTCTAGCCAAAAAGGAAATGGTTGTAGCAAGGAGAAAAAATAAATATGATTGCATTTCTGTTCGAATTATAGTGTTATCTATGATTGTATTTCTCAACAAGAAAGTAGGTTATAGAGTATTTTGCTTTGACTACTAAAAGAATAGTATATTAAACTACTCGATAAGCCAAAGGAATTC
Organism: Saccharomycopsis fermentans; assembly: GCA_002564245.1. Lineage (NCBI taxonomy): Eukaryota > Fungi > Ascomycota > Saccharomycetes > Ascoideales > Saccharomycopsidaceae > Saccharomycopsis > Saccharomycopsis fermentans. Next base: position 2,782,637 of record JNFW01000001.1, read on the forward strand.
GAATGCATATTTATAGGATACAATATATATTGAGTATATGAAAAATTGATTATCAGATGAAAATGAATAATCAATTCAAATTAGGGTTGATCGATGATTATTGATGGAAAAAGGCACTAAAAATTTAAAAATAAACCTCAAGAGTAAAGTAAAAATAGATTGAAAATCAGCATGAATATGAATGAAATCTGAGTACACCAAGTAATAAAAGTGAAAAATGAACAATGCTTTGCTCTCTTTCTTTTTGTGATAGAGTATATGTCTACCATAATTTTTTTTTTTTTGCACTTTTTCAGCGAAAAACCAAACCAATAAAGACTATTTCCTCGGTCTAGTAAGAATTTTCGATTTGGCAGTAAATTAAGCTGTATATGCGATGAAAGATTCCGCTTGTTAGATTTTCTTTGTGCTTTCCCGATAAATTTTACTGTTTTATGGGTACATCGTTCATGCATGCAAAATCAATCAAAGCCTCTGAAAGTTATCTAAAATTAAACTGAACATCCGTTAAACAAATCGAACCAGGTTTAATAAAATGGAGAAGAAATGAAGGCTAGTTTTAGTCAACCTTGTATATATGAAAGCACTATATTTAGATTCGTGTATTTTGTTGGTAATTTCGGTGACTGCATGTTGAAAATACAAGAAGAATAACGTCAGCAATTATGTAAGTGCTTTTGGGTGTATGGGTGTGTATTTTCCCCAATTTTTTCTCTCTATTTTTCTGTAGCCTTGCCGTTGTTCTACTTACATATTTTGGTGGTTATATTCAAATAAACCACACTGTAAATTCAAATGAAAATCAAAGTTACACACAGGAACTATGCGAATTAAAATCTAGACTAAGTATTTCTTATAATATATTTCAGGTTGTTGAAATCAAAATCTATAATCTGAATAATAAAGGCAAACTAATCAATATGGCAGTGGATATTCCAAGGTATGTCAAAAAAATGCAATTATGAAAGATTTTTCAATCTTCTTCTATAAAGGATCTAAACAGCACTTTACTTCTCAAACGATTTCAAACAAAAATATTAACAAAACAGGGATGTTATTCAAAAACTCATGTTTTTTACAGTTGCTATGATTGTTTTTCCGCTAGCTGTGTTTTTTGGTTTAGATCAAATGACATCGAATACATTGGTTAGTGGAGGATTGGCAGCAGTAACTGCAAATGTGGTGTTAATAGGATATCTATTTGTTGCATTTATGGAGAAAATAGAGCCACCAGAGAAAGAAAAGAAGGACAGTTAAATGTGATACGAACAAGAAGTATGTTTATTTTGCAAATTTATTGGTAAACTTGAGAGAAGAAAAATGCTTTTTGCAATTAATTTCTTTTTTTCGATTTCAAAGTGGTATTTCAAACTTGAATTAAATATTTGAGGAATATCTGTACCACAAAGAGACAAAGTATTATTGTTTACAGACTGCTCAAAACTTTGGCTATTAAAAAAAAAAACAGTTCTTTAAGGATTAGTTACCCCATACCAAAAATTCGATATTTAGAATTCCAGCTTCTGAGAAACTCAATAATCTAATACTATCGACTTTGGATGCAAGTTCAAGGAGGAAGCTATCATATAATAAGGTTTTGAGATTTTTAAATTTTCATACGATAATTGAATTCTCCTGTGTTATTTTTTTTTATTTTTCAATAGTTTCTCCGAAAAGTTATTAGTATATATCTACATCTGTACTTTAATTACCTCCTGTTTAATTTATAATGATATGAGATTTCAGTTCTTTTTAATTTCTGTATACAGATATCACTTTCAATAATTTAGCAGATGATTACTTTTTGGTATACGAAGATCACGTTGACAAAAAACCTCATAACTCTACTTATCAACAACTTTCTCAATCTTATCAGTTAACAATTGACTTTGATACATATGTATTGTATTGATCAAAAAATTCGATAGCAGAAAACCGATCTTATCTTATAGATTTGGATTTTTTTTTTTGCTTGGGACTATATGATTGACGTATGCATGAGTAAGCAGTAAGGAGATATAATCGTTTGAAAAAGATAAAAATGGTGAAAATGTACAGTTTATTGTGTTCTAAGCTGGCATATGACAAGAGAAGATCATTTTTGGTGAGTATAATTAGTGAGTAAAGCTGTTGAAAAAGCATAGAAAAACCCTAAATCTAAGTTGCTTTCAACCTGAGATAATCAATGCTGAATGAAACAAAACTTTCGCAATCTTACGATAATTATTCATAAAAAATATATTCATTCAATGTTTATGTATTCATTAGCCTTAAAGAGTGTATTTAAAAAAAGGGGGGACGGCTACTCCAATCAACACCCTAATAACACATGAAGCTGAGATCTGCCAAATTAACAAGCAGCATTAAGAAAAAGAAAGATTGCATCAGTCAAAATAATATATTCACAGATGTGTAATCAATATTTGTTCATGAGCTCTTGAAATTTGATTTCTTGTTTCATTGCATTGGAACCTCTTCTTTTGGAGATAACTTGTGGGATCTCGCCTTGGTCTATCAAATCAAACAAAATGTCTTCTTCCTGACCCCAGTTGTTTTTACCAGCACCGTTCTTCTTAACCTTGTTTGGTTCGTCGTTGTAGAACGAAGCGTTGTTGTGAATAAAGTATTTGCCGCCTTCTGGATTGGATGATCTGTGGGTTCTAGCCATTTTTGCTACGTTGTTGGGGTTTGAGAAGTTTGAATTAGTATGTGTTTACGAAGGAAGACTAACGGACAACACGCAAGAATCGATATAATTGTATAAAAGTAAGTATGTGGTTTTAGTGTAATGAAATACTACTGAGTGGAAAGAAAAGATATATAAAGGTTGATCAGAGCAAATTGTAGATTTCGAGATCTGAAGGGGTTTATATAATTTTTTTTGGGATTTAGAAAGACCTAATAGAACGCAAAAAGAATATATACAGAAAAAACATCTATACGAACACCTCACACATAGATTGTAAGTCACACCGGTATGTTTTGTGTGAGTCAATACGATAAATAGATGTTGTAATAGTACACACATACAGCGGGTGCAGCACACGACTTCTTTTGGGGAACCACATAATGCGGTGCACCGGCTGAGGTAGTGGTGGTGGTGGTGGTGTAGGACAATCGTCAACTCCTTTGACGAATAAAGCGGAAGAATTATATGGAAAAACTAAGAAAACAAAAGAAAAAAAAATTCTGAAACGATCGCTAATTGTTGGATATAAAGGCACCCAACATTGATAACAGATAGCACACCGATAGGCAGATCTGTAAATTGCATAACTACACATGCGTTCATCAACAAAACGACTAATATGTTTTACGATGGCTGGGACGCTTGTTTGCTTTTAGCTAATCCAAGAAGATGATGATGACCTGGCCTGAATTTGTGGGATTGTGTTCCGCAATTCGCGGTGCTACTCACCAAAAAAAGGGTAACACCAGAGAAAGTGTGGCCAGAAAAAAGTCCAACAGAAGAGTGTAATCAGAATGAATAACAATACGAGCGTGTGCACAGGGGAGAAGAACAATAAGAACGAATGGCCAGAACAGTAGAGAGTACTCCCAGAAAAGGTAAACCTAAACAGAATCCAGAAGATTTTACAATAATTGCGTAGTACTTTTCTGCATTTTATTCATATACATGATTCAATAAAGCAGCAAGCTGAGTCACAATTGAAACGCCAAAATACAGCACACAAGACACAATTAGAAATCGTGTGACGTGACGTGCTGTCCCAAACTATACTATACGCACACAGGTACAAAAGAAAGACAGAAGAAGAACCTTCACACGAATAAAGTTCAAAAAACACACACAGACACCTCGACACCCAAAATTACTCCCAAAAATACTAAAATCATACCTCAAGAAGTACTTATTATACCCCTCCCCCTCAAAAAAAAAAGTCACCACCGTCATTTCAATAGCGGCGCCAATGACAAGAACATAGACAGGAGAATATTTGACACATAAAAACTAATGATTACCCAGCTTAGCGCACACTGAGTGAAAATTCCAGCAACAGAATTCAACAATTTAGAGCTATCGAAGCGCACCCAACACATTTACTCCACACTTGAGCTTGAGCCTCTTGAGTCTATTTAGCCTACAGAACCCATTCGAGGAATTGATCATTCAGAGTAACCAGAGATCAAGTATGGCCATTCAGCTACGAGCTGTTCTATTCTCACATTTCGCTGCTCGTTTCTTCGCATACTAGCATAACTGCAAAGGCTTTAGTCATTTTTTTCTTTTTGGTTCTGTTTGCCAGCAATCAACCCCCTACTTCTTCTTAATGTTTTGGCCTTTACCAGTTGTCTGGCCAACCGCATATAGGAAAACCCGGCACCGCTTCTTCCGTAGTCTTCGTACTTTTGCCCAGTTGATACTCTAATTTCACTCTACCCATGCTGCCAGACAAATCTAGAAGAACTCATTTGGCATAAAATCCATAAATATGTTTTCTTCTATTCCTTTCTTTGTGTACTCTACTAAGTTATATTATTGAATATCAGCAGAAAATACTAAAACAATAGTTGTCACCGTAAATTGGCCAGAAACAGTGCAACACCAGGATCGAAAACAATGTGACAGTAGTTACATTGGGCATTGATGGGGCTCTGTCACTCTGATAAGATTCTTATTGCAGCGCTCGTAACCATTAACTCTGAGGAGCTCGTAACCAGCATGTTCGACGCAACCACGGCCTCCGCTTGCAACATGGCCCTGCTAATAAAGCCACAGTATGAAATATCCCCACAAGGCAATATACTCAAACCACCGCCAAAGAAACCACACAAAGAAGTCTTTTGTTTCCTCCCTTTTACCCAATACAACTTGGTTACTAGTTGTTGTTGCAAACCAATAGAAAAATTCTGACAAATACCGCGAATCAAAATGTCTAATTTTACCGTCAATGCTGAAATCTATACCCAAGGAGGTAGGCTTTTAAAGCTTTCTCACCAATCCAGCTCCACATCCACTAAAATGAACCTCAACGTTTATCTTCCTAAAAAGTATTATTCCAAAAATGCTTCCTCGAAACCCATTCCAACATTGTATTACTTGAGTGGGTTGACTTGTTCACCTCAAAATGCTAGCGAAAAGGCGGGCATATTTCCATATGCTGACAAATATGGGATTGCAGTAGTCTTTCCTGATACTTCACCTAAAGATTTGACTGATATTATTCCATCGAGTAAAGATTCCTGGGATTTTGGTGAAAGTGCCTCTTTCTATTTGAACGCTACTAAGTCTCCTTACAACACCCATTATAAAATGTATGACTACATCGTAAAGGAACTTCCACATGCTTTGGATGACTATTTTTTTAACAGAGATTCTACTGTTGCGATTGATTTCTTAGAAAATAAATCAATCTTTGGCCATTCTATGGGCGGATTTGGATCTTTGATAATATATTTGAAAAATATTTCTCAGTATAAATCTGTCAGTTCATTTGCCCCTATTTCAAACCCAACGAAATGTCCTTGGGGTATAAAGGCTTTCTCTGGCTATTTAGACTCGGCCGATGAATGGAGCCAATATGATCCTATCAGTTTAATCAAACAAGTAGGCAAATCAAATGAGAAAATATACCCAATATTGATTCATCAAGGTAAGAGCGATTCATTTTATACAAACGGTCAGTTACAACCAGAAGCCTTAGTCGAAGCTTCTAAAGCCACAGCTTTCGAAGGAAATGTTTTACTCAATTTGGTTGAAGGCTACGATCATAGCTACTATTTCATCAGTTCTTTCATAGAAGATCACATGAAACATCATGCTAAAGCATTGGGTTGTGACTAAGTAACTACTGAGAGACAAGTATATGCGATTATATTATGCAAGAAATAAGAGAGAGAAAAATCCCAATTGAAAAACTAATAGCTCGTAAATTTATAAGTATACGTGATCTGGAAATGCAATAAATTTAAAATCATTTGCAAAGTCTTAATCGAGAATTATTGTGATTTGTAGAATATTTTACTACAGTATTCAGTAAAAAACAAAATGACAAAAAATCTTTTTTAGTAATAAGCAGTGTCAGTTTGTCTTTGTTGACTATTTAGACTTTCTATACCACTTGAATCTAACTTCTTCGATGGATCATATTCTGGCAAATTCACAGGCAACTGTCTTCCTAATGGTAATTTAGTTAAAAACTCCGCCTGAGAAATTTCACTCACTCTTTGGAAAGATAAATAATCATTTTCTAAAGTTAATTTATACTTGAAATTTTTCATGAAAATAGTTAAGTTATTGATGTCCGAAAGAATTAATAGATTCTTTGTTTCATTATTTTTATTTAAAACGGCTCTATAAAAATATCCATTTTTTATCATACTTTCAAACTTGTATCCGCTACCTTTATTCTTATTCTTATTTAGGCTCGTTACATATTCTTCTTTTTTGCTAACTGAATCTTCTTTTTTCAATTTTACCTTTAATCTGTCTTTAAAAGATACGCCACTTCCAGTTTTATTCTCTTTTTTTTCTGAGTTATCCTTATTCAAGCCTGTTTTCAAACGTTCCATCAATTTTGTTTGCTCACTACCATTCTTTCCTTCACCAATGATTGACTCATTCAATATTTTGAATCCATAATTTATAAGTGAAATACTGTAACCTACTTGCTTTTGTTTGATGAAAAACTCTAGCGATAGATATCTTAACAAATAAGCCTCGATTACAATGATAAACACTTTAATGAGATGAATCATTCTTTCTAGATTATCAAGCATTCTATTGATTTGGTATTTGGTTGGATCAGATTCATGAGCCAAGTTCTTAAAATTCGTCAAATAATTCAAAATACCACTATCACTATTTAGCTCATTGAGGATAAATTTGCCTATCTTAACTAGTAGATTGTAATTATTTGCTTTATAAAACTCGTCATTGAAATCTTGCAATTGATAGTAAGATGAATTTTCAATCCCTTCGCTGTTATTGCTGTAGCTTCCCTCAAGTAACACTTTTCTCAAGAACTGAGTTCTCTCGAACCAAAAATTTTTCAATAGTACGGCCAAAAATTGAAAATTTGCCATTGTGAAACTATTCAAAAACTCTATAAAGTCTATCCGTAATTCAATTATATCAAACTGTTCAAAAGATCTCAAAGGAGATAAATTTACTTCATCTGTACCTCTTTTCTCCACAGACATGTAATTGGCAAAGTCAGTAGAAATGGCGTCTGTTTCAGACGGAGCGGTTGTGGAATTAACCTCCAACAAGTACGCATTGTCCTTCAAATACTTGCAAATGCTTACTGATTTTTTGAAAAAGTTCTCTGTTATTAGTATCCATTTTTCATTTTTATCATTGATAAATTTGGAGATTTCTTCACTGTTCATGGACTTCAAGTCATGCATACTTGAATTATCAATATTATAAAGACTCAATTCTTTTATAATCGATAAACCATTCTTGAAATACAAAATGGATAGACTTATTAAACTAATCTGAATTTCGTCAGTCAAACTCCACACAAATATCTTGTGCTTATGATCCTGTTTTTCAACAGATGATTTCTTTCTTGATCGATTACAAACAGTTATTGGCAAATCCCATAGCACCAAATAGTCAGTAGCGGTAAACAATTCGACATTTTTTCCTAACTTAAGTAAATTCATTCCGCCTTTTATTGTATCATCTTGTATTCCGAAATCGTTGCATTCCTCATCCTTCAAACATTTTGCAAACCCAAAAAGATCATGGACATAAGATTCCATTACCATTAAGTAATTTTTCAAAGAATGGCTATCCTCTTCACCATCTTTGTTGCAGAATCCAGAATTAGAGAGTTTTAATCTTTGGGTAAGTATACGATTCTTTATTGTAACCAAAGTTTCATTGTTGTCTAATCTGCTAAAATTTGAGAAACTAGGGAAAGCTCTTACGCTTCCATCCTTGGGAATCAATTTTGGTGTCACAATACCAAAAATATCCATCTCTTTTATATAATTTGGTTAATTGTTTAAGTTGTACCTTCTTGTTGATTAATATTAGTAGAATCAAAGACGGCTGAGCACATGTAGATAGATTCGAAAACTAATCTGCTGATCATGCTCACGGGTTCAGGGCTGCAGTTTGATCTTGCGTACATTCTTTAATGTTGTTTTTTTTTTCTGTCATATTGAATTGCTTGCTTTCGAATATTTCTGTTAAATATCCCCCCAAATATTATAATTGAAACAGCACCACAGATAGCTTCCATTTGACTACTGACGTTGAATTTACCAGGCAAAATTAGCATATCGATGCTAGATAAAGAAGATTTTATTTGTATAGAAGTGATATTTTATATAAGTAAATGAACAAGCTAGTTGTAAGACAATAAAATAAACTGTAGAAAATAACAAGACAGATTGATTAAGCAGAAGGAATAATTTAAAAAAAATTGTAAAATCAAAAAAACTGTAGAGACAATAAAATTATGCCCACTTACCAATTAAAGCCATGATACCACAGCCTAAACAAGTACAGAAGAGATTAAATGTTAACTTGACTAAGTCATCTTTAATGCTTTCGTTGAAAACAAAATCTCTAGCTAACAATTCAACCAAACCGGTATAAATTAAAATACCAGCAGACAAACTATCAAGTACACCACTAACAATACTAGCAGTGAACCCACCTGAGACATAACTATTTCTAACACCAAGACCAATGGCAATAGAAATTGGGGTAACTAAACCATAAATAATACATAAAGCATACTTCCAGTAGTATTGTTTCTTTGGGAAGTCAATGGCAGATAATCTTGCACCAATACCTAAACCTTCAAATGATTGATGGAAAACAAGAACGATATACAAAGTCTTGAATTCATCATAATCGCAAGAGCCTAAGTTCAAACCGATAATAACAGAGTGGAAAATAACACCGAACTCTAAAATGAGGAAAGCAGCAATTTGTTTTTCAAAACTGGAGGCAACTACTTCACTTTCAATTGTTTCTGAATCAAATTGAATCTTTTCTTTATCTTTTGAGGCAAGAGAGCTGACTTGTGCTTCTCTGTCACAATCCAAGTGAGGAACATTTTCGTCATGAGTATGACCTTTGTTGGCACCAGTAAGTAATTCTTCCACATCAGGTTCTGCAGCATTGACTTTACCATATTTTCTACCTACATATACTTCGGAGATAAGTTCGATGATAAAAATTCCAAAAATAGCAATTAACATTAAAGCAGGAGGCCAGCTGTAAACAGCCCAGTTACCCCAGCCACCAACACAAGTGTCTGGACCAATTTCACCATATGCAGGATCCATTAAATGAACGAAGGCAGTAGCAATAATGACACCAGAACCAAAATATCTGGCAAATAAGTAAAAGTAAAGAGGAATTTTAAAGTTGAATTCTTTCGAAAGGATTGGCAATAATGTTACAAAGCAGGAAGTGACAAGGATGACAAATATAGATCCAATTCTTGTACCAATACCACCGGTGAAAGCTGGGGCAGCATCGACATAGCCTTCAAGAATACAAATTTTTAGACTATCGTCGACGTTTGGGTCTGTCAATAATAACAGATCAATATCAGACGCATCAATATTCCAATTAACCATTGTGTACTATGTATGTATGAATGTGGCAATTTCTGAAGTGAATAACAATTGCGGCTATAGCCAGATGGTTATAAAATTAGGATAAAATGAATGCTTTTTGAAATTTCTGTTTATGAACCAGAAAACTATATACCTTTCTGTTCGGTTATTTTGCTATCTAAACGATTTACTTAGGCCTAACCAATATTAGAAAAATTTTGGTAGCAGTTTTAGAGTAGCTGATGCTTAGGAAGAGCAATGTAATTCTCAGTGTCCTATTATAAGCAATTATATATATTCAAAGATAATAATAATAAAGTGAAAAATAATTGGTAACGTATAATTGCTGAACTGAAAATATGGGATATCACGAAATATAAATATTGATGGTGCCTGGATATTGATGTGGAATGTAAGATATTACTGATTAAAATAAAACAGGAAGAGGTAAAACTTTAATTCTATGATATAGGGAAACAAAGAGGTTATACAGAAAAATTCTGAGAAGAAAAAAAATAAAAGAAAAGTAAAAAAATAAAAAATTTCCACAAAATACCAATTTCGGAAAAGTAATAACCATTAACTGCAGAGATGATTTAAAAAAATGGACTTAATAAGAAATTTTAAGTTAGATTTTCTAATTGAATATACAAAATTTAGGCATATAGTTCAATTGTTATTGTCGAAATATAAAGAAAAACCTATAGGTTATGCGAAATACTGGATGAGCAGGGGATGCATGACTGACCTACAGGGTTGCAAAAGCATAATTTATAACCACAGCAGTATTTTTTGATGGATAAATTTTCTCCTTGGTTGGGTGGCCCTGGTATTTTGTTAGGTAACCACTAGGGTATCTCGAAAAGTTTGATGCCTCAAATGCAAGATGTTTTTATTATGAAGGGATTGATGCCAACATTCTTGTTCTTAGGTCTTAATGCAACGGCTGTTTTTTGTACATACGTTGGTCACATGTTTCCTTTGTGTATGCCATCTGAGGGGATTCATGGTATAATATTCCATAATATTCATGTGTTTCAATTCACCTAGTGCATTATGTACATTTCAATTTGAGAAATTAGAATTCATGTTTTAGTGGAAGCTCAAAATTTACTGATGAATCTATGGCAAGACATTGAAAAGTGTACAGTGGTTAACGATTAGATGCGAGTTACCATACCATATTGGTTCACAAACAAAGAGTTCAAATCGAATAAATCATCAGAAACAATACAAAAAAAAAATTAATCTGGTTGTATGCCTGTAATTTTTACTCGAAATTTCTACTGTTTTTGATCTTTTTTTTTTGGAGAACAACTGTTGAATCACAAAAAAGAAACTCATTAAAAAAAGATTCAAATTTTTGATTTTCCAAAAACATTCTTTTGAAATCCAGTTTTACGATCGTTTTTCAATATTTAAGGTTTCAAAATAGATTAATATGAAGTTGAAAATAGTAAGAAACAACTGATCAAAGAAAAAGAAACAAAAAAGTGTAATTTGAAAAGTCGAAAAAAGAAATTTGTGATCAAGAAGAAAACTAAACCCAATAGATTTTAAAGAGGCTCGTCCATACTATAGTGTTATACAATAGGCGCAAAGGTAGTCACAAAACTAAGGCACAATTTTAATTGATCAAAGAAACCAATTGCAGATATTGTTTTTTTACTTGGATTTTGGATAAATATTGACCCAACTTTCTTGAATCTATAACCTATTTACAATGATTCCAAAAGCCACTACGTATTAGAAATAGTTAATCAAAATTGCAATCACTTTTAATAGTTTAGAGTATTTTTGTCTTTGGAACCGCGGTACTATAATTCGTTTCAGAGATTAGAATTAGAATGCCACAAGTATCATATGAGAATCATTTTTTTTTGTCATTTTTTTTTTCGTTTTGTGTTTTGAAAGTTTTTACCAAATTCCGGAATTCACATTAAATGTAGGAACCCTACAAGTGAAATTGTTGCCCTTTAGTTCATATTGTTAATAATTTTTGTACACATATTTATTATTAATGAATTGCTTTTGACTTATTGCACTCAGTCTTCTGAAATATCAAGGCATTTTCATTCTTACACCAGAAATTAAAAAAAAAATTATTTATTATGTAATAGATGGGGATTATAATTGGAGTTTCTTTCTTTTGTTTGGGCTGAGCTAAGTTCATTTGCTGACTTTCATTGATTTGATTAGATAATTTTCATGTTTGAGTTATTTAGTATTTTAAAAACAGTTCTCTGGTGGAGACCTGAATAAAATAACTGTTTTCTCATCAAAAATCAAATACTCTCTAGCATACACCAATCTTCCAGGCATTAACTTCATGTTTTATCAAACAACCCCATAAGATTCTCGTTATCTTGTTTAACCTTTTTTCAAAGTTTATCTTCTTTTTATTATTATTCTGGTATCCGTCTGAGAATCAAGAGTATATTTTTATATCAGTTAAAACTGATGTTGTTGAATGGTTTCATAACTTAAATTTTTCTGGCTAGTTTACTAGAATTTCAGTTTGACAAAGCTTAGTATCACATTTTTAGCCACAGTTTCTGAATTCCATAGAAATCTTTTGAGATTCCGAATACTTCTAAAATGTTTGCATAGATTTCAGTAAAAATCAAGAGCTGAGACCAAAATAGGTGTGTTAAATATCAAACTTTCTCTTTGAGACAAATTCTTTTACTATCGTGGAATCAAAAAGGAGGCTTTCTTAAGAATTACTGACCTTTTTTTCACAAAAAAAAAGTTTATTTCAAAATTACTAAAATATAATGCTCAATACTAGTGATTCTAAGATCACAAGATATTATTACTATGTTTCTTATTATTATTATTAGTTGTTTAATTCTGGAAGAATCCTGCAAAAATTTCTAGTGAAAAGCTGAAACCCTAGAATTAAAATCAATAGCAAGCCCTGGAAAGTAATGCTGGCAATACTGAGACTTGCCAAAAATATTCACTGTGCAAAAGCTTTGAAAAGATGGCAAAATATTTCGCTATCTTGATAATCTAGTTAAGATTCCAATTTCTTAGCGTTCGCACAGGAGTAAATGTTGAGCCTATTGAATACTGTATGATCTCCTTCTGTTCTCTCCTCTTGATTGTCTTTTTCAATCATGTATGATAGTTTTAGTATTTCCAGGACTTCTAGAATACTTCTCTTCCACTTATAATACTCTGGATACGGCAATGGTTGATTAATTAGTTTAAATTTATTGATAATGATATGCTCTGTTTGATTTGATTTCTTGATATCATTTTCACTTCTTTGGAATGGTTCCACAGAATTCGCACCATTTTGAGTCTGATGAATACTGTAACACCATATTTTCTTTTTCCATTATATTACTACCAATAAATTGATTTGAGAAAGATAGCATTCTTCTATGCCATTCCTATATATTTTCTCTTCTATCTGTATTCTTTTCTATTCTCTAGTAAATCAGGAAATCTAGTCTAATTTATACTATTCTTATACAGCACAATATTAATCCAGATAATACTGGCTTAAAAGTTCATACAGAGGTAATTAACGCAATCAAAACTTCAATAGAAGTCTTTCTTTTATCATGAGCAAGATCTGGTGAATGTTGTGACCTGATCGCTTACAGGTTGTCTTGAGAAGACATTAGTAGACTCTCTAGGAAAGGTCATCCCAAAAATCGCCTTTAGCATACATTCTTTTGTACTTGAAATTATCAATATGTGATGATGAGGGTTGGTCAAATAATCAAGCCGTTTGAGCTTTCTCACTCTATTTCTAAAAAGACAAGAAGCTTGATATCACATGCTTTCCACATGCTGTCAGTGCTCATCTCATTGCAGCTGAACTGTGTCGCAGCTAAGAAAATTTTTTCGATTTCTATCATTTAGGAAATTTTCAGTTATGTCACATGATGTGCCCTTTTTTTTCAGATTTATGTTCCCCAGATAACACCTAAGAAAGTTAACACATATCTCGAATTATCCTAAATAATTCACATAGATTCTTTTTTGGACTACTTTAAGATCTTTTTTTTGTGTTTTCTGGATTTAGGCGAATTTTGCAAAGAAATCGCATAATTATTGGCTAGTTATACATCTGCAAGCATCTGTAGTGATCCATGTTCTTCTGCACTTAGTATGGCCCTCTTTTTTCATAACGTGTTTTCCAGTCATCTCAATAAGTTAAGTCTGAAACATGTTCTCTATTAGTTGACTTCATGTGTTTGTACACTGAGCAGATTTTCGTTGTTTCTTATCAAAAATTGCATACGGAAATAACGCGAGATGAAGATATCTGCAAATACTCCGAGTTCTCCAGTAACTGCGGACATTTATCTGGAAGCAACACACACTAGATTTCTTGGGGATAACATCAATAAACATTAACAATTTTACATTCTTACACATATTCTCTCTTTGGAATAGAGCTCACTTGCTAGTACAGACCTACATGGAAAGATTTTCCAAATAATATGGCTTATTGGCAACGGGGACTTGTCTACATATCTATTATCTTACTTGAATTCAATCTGGTCCTTGAAAAGCACTCACTAAATTTTGGAGAGGTAGTCTAGTAAGTTTATGTAATTTCTAGTAAGTTCTGGTAATTTGAAAAGTTTGACTGATATTATATTAAAAACAAATTGAGAGAAATAGCATATTGCATTTCAGATTACAAGAAAAAAGTGAACCAGAACACACATGAGCATGTGATAACAAACTATAAAAGTTCTCAAAAGAAAGATATGTTTTTTCTAATAGAAGTAAAAAGTGCTTCAAAGTCTTACTCAGTTTTTTTACAGTTGATATGCTGTTGTCCATCTTTTATAATTAATTATTAAAAAAGATGTCACAATAAAAAAATCGGGAATTGTTGAAAACAATAAAACTGGATTGCGCATATTTGAGATGCAGAAATCCCACAGAATGCTACGCAGTATGATATGCGAAAGCATACAAATGTACCAGAGATGTTTCAGCATCACATTTTTTCCCTTTTAGAGCACCAGGTATCCTGTATTCTGTATAACAAAATTTTCTCTCAAATTTAGTAAAGATGTAAAGCATTAACGATTGAGCTCTGCACCACATACTTTATCATCGCTTTTACATATCGAGAGGTGTTGTGTTTTTGCAAAACAATTATAAAATTAGTATTAATTTATTATATTAAGTGTTTCTTTAAATTAGAAAAGTCTGGAAAACCGGTTATATTCAAAAAAATTAAGAAAGCTATTAAAATACAAAAGAAGAAATGGTGGAAAATCATAGGATGGGATGGAAATGGAGATGGAGGCTAAGTATGGTTGTAGTTGAACGATAATATTTTGTATAATTAAATGATGCCAGTAATATAGCTAAACATGCCTTAATTGAGATCTAAATGCATTAAACGAAAATCGAAGCTCAAAGTCTATTACAGGCCACAGTAATTGTAAAGAAAAATCCGTTCACTTATGAACCCAGCATAATCTATCAATATCATCACTAAAACCCCCCAAAGTATATACAAATACCCAAATACACTTGCATTCATGGGAAAATTGAGATATCATAATTTGAGAGGCTTATTTAGACTCTTCAACGCTTGCATTTTCCTGGTTTTGTTCCTCTTCTTCAGCAGCTTCATCTAACTCAGCAGCGGTGACTGTGGAAACACCTGCAGTGGATGGTTCAGCTCTGTTGTGACCACGGGAAGAAGCAGCAGCTGAGGCTGGGGCAGAAGCAACTGCTTTTTCTGCTCCTTTCTCGGCATTTTCTTCCTCGTGGTTTTCTGAACCACTTTCTTCTTTCTTAGCATTAGCTGGAGTAGCATAGCCGGAACTGTGGGTGGATGTAAAATCAAACTTGTTAAGTCTGTCTGGAATATAGAATCTCAAATCAACTCTACAAACCAAGTAGATCAAGAAACAAAGGAATTCCAAAAGACCATGGGTACAATACATAACTTGAGGCAAGAAAATAAAGGTCTGGTTTGCAACAGTTCTGTTAATGAAGAGAGAAGCAAGTCTGAAACCAGTAGAGATGATTAACATGAGACTAGTCAAGAGAACAATGAAAATACTGTAGTTATGACTCAAGTTATAACTTGGACCAGTAGATGTAGTCTCATTTTTGTCAGGCTCTTCAACACTATTGAGGTTTTGCAATTCATCAACTGTGTTATAATGTTGAGTGCTGGAGACAATAACTCTGACGGCAGCCTTTTGATGGTCTGGTCTGTTAGCAAAACTTTGTTTAGCTTGAATGACATCCTCTTTATTAACAAAGTAAAAAAGGCCAAATGACTTGACCCACCATGGTTGGTAAACAACAAAGCTTGGGTGTAATTTTTGTCTTGGGTGAAGGAATCCCAAAATTACCAAACTACCTGCAGCAGCAGCAAACATGAGACATAAGAAACCTGCTGTTTCACTAGCTTTTCTGCACATGAGGAAATGAGATTCAGAAAGGAAGTATAAGAAAGGAACAACACCAGCAACGACACCAATAATGAAGGTGAAGATAACCATCAAGTAAATGATGGCCATCATGACGTAGAACAATGTGTGAGAGGCAATTTTAGGATGTCTACGTGTGTAAATTCTTTGAGCCAAAGTCAAGTTTGCACCACAGAGGAAAATAGTGGAAGAGAAAAGCAAAATGGTACTGGCCAAACCGAGAGAGACTCTGGTAAGATCTTTAGACCAGCAGATTCTCAAGGCATAACCAATCCAGTTAAAGAAACCGTAAAGAATAAACACCAATGTTGGGTAAAAGACGTGGCCTCTACTGTAGTCTTTAGCAAAGACATAAATATGGCCTGCAGTCACAAGTATATAAGCGGCCAAAAACACCCCACTTGGGGCAAGATCTTTGTGGTCTGGATATCCGCCGAATTGGGCAGGAAGTAACTGGATCATAGCTTGTTTAAGATAATCTGGGACCTCTCCGCCGAACATTTGCTTGGAGAGCTCCAAGATCTTAGTCAAACCGGTACCTGGGTAGGCACCATCAGTCAAACTCAGCAAAAGGCTCTGGATTGCACTTGTTGAAAACAATGGCAGTGACATTTTCTCTGTGAACAATTGTGGATTACTGAATATTTATGGAAAAATAAAGAAGTTCGTCACACAGGGATAATGTGCACAATTGAGGAACAAGTTTTGTAAAAAATACTACAGAATAATTATAAAAATAAAACAAAAGTAAAGAAATAAATGAAATGTAGCGAGAAAGCAAGTTTATATGTAAAGTGAGAGGTGTGCAATTTGAAGAGGAAATTCGAATGAATTTATACTGGAAGAGATTTCTACAATTAGAAGAAGAAACTCTTCTTTTGTACGGAAAGCTCAAACTTAAAAAAAGAATTTACTAGATAGAAGAAACTAAATTAAAAAAAAATTACTTTCCTATAAGCTGATCGAGATGAAGTAACAAAAGACACTATGCGCGAAAACAATTGTTTGTTTGTATCGGGTACATAATAGAGGGAAGGGTACATGGCAGCGCATGCAGATACATTGAGTTGAGATGAAAACAGTTGAATTGCGTGTACACTCTTAGATTAATCTGTTTAACAGAAGGGAAAAAAATCACGGATGCTAAATAGATTTCCGAAAATACTAGGAAATAAAGCAATGCAAATGTTTGCCAGCCTGAGAGAGGGGTAGCGTAGTCTGTACCACCAGATACTATCTGAAACGACATACTGTCTAATTTAGCAAGGCTTTACATTAGTGGCTAATTAAGTGTTATGTTACTGGTGAAGGAAAATGGGCTTAATTTTTACTACCTTCAGGTGGGTAATGGTACTGTTTACATTAAGAAGAGAATAAAAAGAAAGAACCTTGAAGGCCTTGAAAAAGTTGGTTTGGTCAACCGATTTGGTTTGCTTTCCAGCCCCGGCATATTCAAGGGTCTTGAGGCGTCTCCTAGGGTTTTTCTTTTGTTGATTATTATTTTCGCATCTAGGGACAACAGATCGTGAGACTGGTATGGTTGGACATCAATTGCAGAATACATGCGAAGATGTCACGCTACTGAAATCTGAATCTAATGGAATTCAGTTGGAAACTTCAACAAAAATCGTGCAAGTTTATGCGAAAATTTGGATTAATCCAGAGATGCTCTCTACAGAATATCTCTCTATTCTTTTGGAGAAAAAAAATCAACCGGCACGTAAGAACCGTTTTTTAAACTTTTTATTTATTTTGCATGTCATAGTGGACATTTTTATTGGGGTGTGTCGCTTTTAAGTTTTTTCGTCTGCAGGTTTTGGTTGTTGGTGCACTACGTTGTGATTAACCATTTTTATGGGACACCAACACATACACATAAATAATCTCTCCCACTACAGTTCTAACCGATGTTGCAATCCGCCAGATGCATTTTGTAGATACAAATTAATTTGTCTACTGGAACAGGATAAAACTGCTTCAGGATTGAATTTTGACAGGAAAATTTCAAAACAAAAGATAACAAAAATAAAAATTCAGTTGAGCGAAAAGCAATTCAAAAAAAGACTAAGAAACTTTGAAAAATGACATCAAAGCAAAAAGTAATTCAACCTGAACTTTACAAAAATTTATGTTTGTATGCTTCCTTCCAGTCAATAACATCCAGTTCCAATTAGCTTGGCTCGGGTTACTATCCACACACTGAGCAAAAGAAGGGTTGCCTGTATTGCATGAGGAGAATCAATATTTCTGACCTTGGAAACACCAGAATGCCTTTCTTCTAGGTGCTATCCATTGTATTAGCACATAATTGCCTTTAATTTCTAAAGTCAAAGCAGCTTGAAAAACCCCTATTCTCCCTACAAAAATGGTTCGTAAAAGCAAACGGGTAAAACAAACTTTTGTTTGCGAGGCTGCTAAAGTTCAATGTGAATCACACTTCTCTGTGAGTTTTCCAATTGGTAACTAAAGAATCAAAGTATGATAGATGTAAACAACAAATTATAGAGTAACAAACGCAAACAGCAAACCATAAATTGATCCGAACAGTAAACAATGCAGGTTGAGAGGCACGGCTTCATCTGAACTGTAAATAGTAGAAAGTAGAGTGCTCAATACGACATGCAATAACAATAACTGATTGTCGATGGCATACTTTCTTCTAGCCAAAAATCAAAGTTTATACGGAAAAACTTCGGTTTAAACTTACTCTGTTGGGTTTCTGCATGTCAGTTACTACTGAGTAGTCCTCACTTCTCAACAAAAACCTTCGAGCCGTAGTGCTTCCTTACTTCCTTCCCCCCCCCACGTCTCGCATCGTCTTTCAATTTTTTTTTTCGGTTTTTTTTATGTTATTCACTTCGATGTGGGAGCCTGAAACTCTGGGATGGGTCCCAAAGGTGCGCTTTTTCTACCTGGGTAGCATTATACGGGGGCTGGTTGCCTCTAGGCCTGATCCAGCTGAGCGGCTGCCAGAGTACATTAATAAAATAAAAAAATTACGAGCTTGCAGACAGGGCTTCAGTTTTATCCAACATTTTACTCCTATTTGGGCGCCATGCAGCTACGCAATTCGGTAATGCTGTTAGGGTTCCTCAAGAGAAACCCAACGTTTTTCAGGAGAACTGTTCGATCTTCTTTTCATGCTAGGCCCATATTCTGTGTACTTCAGCAATGAATATCATCTTTGAATATACAACCATATTACATCTCGAAATATCATAATATACGATTCCATTTTTCCTTCTGGAATCTTCGTTCTCCAAGCGTTCTCCCTTCTACATCAATTTTATAAAACCACCATTCTATTTGAACAGTTCGATAATTCAATCCTATTACAAAAAAAATCTGAGATGAAAAATAAGACTGAAACACAAACCATTTAACCAAGTAGTGCAAGTGAGAATAATAATGTTAATTGCATTGTGTAATTATAAATAGCATATATAGAAATTGTGCTCAACATAAATGAGTTCGGCTCAAGAAGCTCAAGCCTGGATAAATAAAAATAATAGTAACCTCGTAACCAGAAAAGACAAAAACATTAGCAAATGTGATAAAAAATAACAAAAATATTGGTAAATATAAAGCAGTGAAAGCGGCGGCACGCTCTCCTGTGCTGTTCAATACAAAAACTCAAAAAAATTATGATACAAATAGGTCCGTTACCGATAAAATATAGCTCGCCATTAATTTTTTTCTCAAAATTACAATCGGTCCTTCAAATAGTAAGTGCACAAATCATCCAATTCATATTCAATGGTGCAGCGGACTTTCAAAATGGGTAATAATGGCCAAACACTTCTACTGCCACTCAAAATGGCATTTTTTATACTGTAGTCTAGATTTTCTTCAGTGACCTCGTTAATCAAGGAAATTTGTCTCCAACTTTTAATAAAATGACTGATTTTCGGAACAATAGTGATTTCACTACTACTCAAACTTGGAGTCTTCTCATCTACCGTCAATTTCTTCAACATTTGGAACACCTTGACATTTTTCAAAATTGTCAAGTCACAGATCAAATTAAATCGATATTGGATTTCCATATTAATAACCTTTTGTAGATTTTTGGAAAATTTAATATATGTGTATGATGGAGCAGATATAAGATTGGTCAACCTAATCATATTTTTCGTAAGTAAATTGATCATAGTTGTTGCAGGTGTCATAACAGTGTCCATCATCTCTGTTTGTTTTGTAGACAGAGGTGCCACATTTTTGGTCTCCTCAATTATCACCCTTTCAACTTGTTCCTCAATTCTTTCCTCCAAAGGTCTTGCGAAATGCAAGTCATGTCGAATATCATTGATAATTAATGGCTTAAAATTCAATCTTGCTAAACTCACAATAAAATGATTCACATTAAATAACTCGGTTAGCCTTTCGTAAGGTGATTCAATATTGATATCAGTCAACTCATGAGGAGCAAAAAATTTGTATTCTGGTTCACTGGTCTGCGATTCATTCAAAGTTTTCAAGGGTAGGTCTTCGAAAACTTCCTCCTTATTCAATTTGACAATCTCATTTTTCAAATTTTTCACAAGGATATCAATATCTTGTCCTTCGAAAATTTCACTTCCTATTGACGCACGAATAGCGCTGATTACTAACACATTAGGAGTGGTGATATAATTCATTAAAGAAGGAATTGATTTATCAGAAGAATAAACAACGATATTCAAAATTTTTCCACTTTTTCCATATAATTCCTCAAAAGTTAAATCGCCAATTCTGTGACACACATACTTATACAAAAGATAAATTTCCGGAGTATAATTTTTTTTGTAAAAGCTGATTAAAAATTTCAAACAAGTTTCATTGGGCTCATTAAATATGTTGTGTTCTTTCTCTTCTTCTCCACTCATGTCACCACCAGTATTAGGTTCGAAGTCCTGATCAATCTCTTCTTTTGATTTTCCATTGGATGGTTTGTTGCCACTCTCTAATTCGAATGCAATTATCACGCTACTCACATTATTGATGAAATCATTCAAGGATTCGGAATCACTGAAGCTACAAATTAGACTGGCGAAAAGGGAGCCAAAGTAACTACCAGTTATGATCTTAGGTAGCAAATGGTTTTCATTTAACGTCTTAATCACACCCAAATGATACATTCCTAAAATTGAACCGCCTTGTAAAATAAGAGAGGTGCTGCCAAAAGATCTTTTGGAATTTTGGAAAAATCTTAATTTCAAATTATCAAATTCAATTCTTTTATCATCGTCTTTCAAACTTATAAATTGTAAGCAATTCACTACCTCCAGGATATACTCTTGTATCAAATGTTTTGTTCCAAGATAGCTATTGTTAAACAAGTATTTATCTGTAATACCTCCAAAATTTCTAACTAATCCGCTGTTAAATACTGATATCATTCTATTAACATCTTGATCGCGAGTGGCTTCTTTCAAGGCGCTTACTCTATCTTGAATCAATTTATAGTCATATTTCTTAGATTCGTCTCTTTGTCTCCATTTGTCTTTACCCAAAAATTCGTCAATTTTTGTTGCTATCAGAATCCAGTCTTCATAGTTTTCAGCATTTCTTAGAGCTGTCTTGAATTCACCTAGGATTATATGTGTTTTGTAATTTGTGTAAAGTTTGATCGTTATTGTCAAAGGCCAAAATACAATCAAAATAATAAGTTTAAGAACCGAATTTAAAAAGTAATTCATTTTACTCCACTTCTGTTCTAAAATATTACCAATTCCAATTTCAAGACTGTTTCTTGATTATATGGGAATTATCAAGCATTAAATAATAACAAATTCTACAATTGACATATGTTTGCAAGTCAATCAGCTTTTCGTACCTGAGATTATTTTTTACTTTTTTTTTTTTATTTTTCTTTTTTTCCTGTGTCTCTTCTTTTCTTTTTCATGTGTAATTGCTGCCAAACATAACTGAGAAACAGAAGGCTGTACTACAGTTACTGAGCTTGAGCTTCTAAAGCAATTCTTACTATTAGCTAAAAACCATTATTGCTTTGAGTCGTTTGATTTCTATAGAGATTTTTTTTTATCTATTTTATTCGGCATTATCAAGTTTTACTTAAGCCCTTCTTTGTTTGCTATCTTTTTTGCAACGCGAAACCATGTAGCATACGTCACCTCTGTTAACAAGTTTCATATCTTTTTTCTCTTATCCACAAGCTTTTGTTCTCTTGTCATTAAATTTTTATAGAAACTCGCTTATCAATAAATCTATGCTACAATTGGTGAAAGAGATTTATCAGATGGCATAAAGACGTTTTATTCGTGAAAAAAAAATGATGTATTTATAGTAGTTACACAGATCAAAATATCATGAGCGGAAAAAAGTCCCAGAAAGGAGGGCCCATTACTTACATCGGACCCGCTTAACGATCCTCAGCCCATTCATTTTCTCTCTTTATGGCTGCTTCTTCTTCTGGGGTGAAATCGTTTTCGATGCTGAAGACCTTTCTGATCTCTTCAGGAGACTTGCCACGAATCATTTCGGCCACCACCTTGCACCCAGCGTTCAATAGAGGTCTGATATTCAAGTAGTTGGCAGCCAAGATGATCTCGTATAACATTTCTTGGTCAACCTCTAAGAATTTTTGGTCCCACTCGTCAACTGGCATCGAGTTTCTCACATCTTCGTCATCCACATCTGGAAACACGGTATCTTTGTGATGTTCTGCCCACTCCAACACTTTCTTCAAGATGGTGGATCTGACGTTAGGAACTGGGATCACAACATCGTTTCCGTCGCTGTTTTCGTCGTTGTCGTCTTCGTCATCGTCGTCATCGTCGTCTATTAAATCGTCGATCAATCTCTTGATGAGTAGCGACTTGTCTGCAACTTTTCTTTCAACGACAAACTTCTGGTCATCTGAACTTTTCAAAACAACTTTCTTTGCGGTAGACATTCTCTGCAAAATTCTCTGCTATGGCTATGTGTTTGGACTCCCGAAATGGAAAAGTAGATAATAGGAAAAAAAAACTCTGGCAACTACAAAAGAGCGACGAGTTCAGTGTAAAAGCTGCAAATTTGAGGTCTTTATAAATACTGCAAACTTGAGGTCTGTGTAAACTAGTGCAAAAATCAAATATTGACAATAAAAGCTATCTCTAGGGTTCCAATAACGTTTATAGTCGACCTGAAGAAATACTGTTATTCATATATTGTGTATTCCTTTTGGTTGTTTTTTTCCTTATAGTAGCACTATATATGTGTAGGATTTGCCATTCAACTGAGCAGAAAGAAAACTGAGAAAAATATTCTCGTGATGAGCCCTGGGCCTCCGGTGCTCGCAACCATTTTTTTTATTTTTTTTTTATTTTTTATGATTCTAAAGGATCATCCTTATAATTTTGTGAAATCAACAACCTTTAAAACTGTCAACACTGACCGATTTGCTATTATTTGTGACAGTAAGCTCTGTTGAAATATGCATGACGTGTGATTGAAAACAAGTCTTGGTCCTAATCTGTTTGAACACGAATATTTGTTGGATATGGCAGGTTTTCTGAACGGAATCAATTTTCTTTCGTTGAATGCCGAGGAGGAAACTGATTTTAAGGGTATCCAGATAGCCAATTTGACGATCAATGAGGACAACGTTTCCTTGATGGACATCGACGAAGAGGACTTTCTAGCCACTTCCGAGAGCCCATGCCTTCAGAATACAGTCGGAAATGGTCCCCCAGCAGTGTTTTTGGCCGAGAAAGTGCAAAGCAACAGAGTCACCCACCCAAAATGGCTGTTGACAGATGGCGATGTCACCAAGAATTATAATGACTACGAGTACGAGGACTATGTGATGGGCGTGGAGTCCGAAGTCTCGTTTGACGCAGGGGAGCAGAGAATAGAGGAAGCTGAGATGGACAACGAGGGAAACATCGTGGTGCTCCCCAAGACGTCACAGACCAATATATTTAGTACAGACATAAACACAAGCCCAGTAGGTGACATTTTGAGTGGCATCTCCAGAACAAGTCGTGCGATTCTCTCACCTACACTGTTTGGCGCAGATTTGGCCAAGAAGTCATTATTCAGAAACATCAGTGGATCTGCGGCATCTGAAAATGTTGCCAATAACCTATTGGCAAACAATGCATCGGTGCATACTGGCTCATACTATCTTAGCGATAACGATTCATTGCATCCTTTTTTCACTCCACTAGATGATACTTTCACAGAGACTCCTATCAAAAGAAACACAGAAGTAAGGAAGAATTTGTTCGAGAAAAGATTCAAGGAATTCAAAAAATTATCAAATTCTGAAAGCCAACATGATTCAAGTAATATCGCAAGTACAGCTGACGTAAAATTTGGCTCAAAGCATGGAAATACACAAGATGCTATTCCAAACTCTAATTTACGCTATTCAATAGGTGGTATCAACGATAATCTTATGGATGAGTTAGATATCGTCGATGATCTCAGAAATGAAAATTTTGCAAGCCCTCTCAGAAATAAATCTCCAATTTTAGAATCTGTTATTCCACCGTTTTCTCCAATCATGGGTCATAACACGAGCAGTCCCCCAAACTTCAAATCTCTATCTGAAATATCACATAATAAAGACTTCAAACAAACTGTAAATAACGATGTTGATGAGATAGATGAAATAAATTTGGAAGAATTCAAGGTGAATAATGCATTGACACCTACTAAACCGAAAACGTATAGTAGTACTTTTGAGACCCCGAATGATCTGTCAAGTCATAATCTTCATAATAATAATCACTTTCAAGTTCACAATCACATTCATTATCATGCGGCCGGATCAACGTTTCAACCTGGTTTTCCTGATGGTGAAAGAAGCGAGAATGTCGTTATTAACCGAACGAATACATCACCAGATAATCTCCCTTCACCGTGGTCCAAACGCACAGAGTATGCAAAATCACCAACCGCTTACATGATTTCCACTTATGTTCAATTAATTTTCAATTTTTTGATTCTTACATCCTGTGGTTACATAGTTTTTTCTATTTTTCAAGTTATTTGCGTGGATATTTCTAAGAAATTTCAAGAAAAAGCGGATGATGTTCTAATGGAAGCAAGTATTTGTTATAAAAACTACTACAATAACAGATGTGAAAACATGCCACCAGCTTTGGAAAGACAATGTCATGAATGGGGTAGATGTATGAATAGACAGCCCAGCTCTAGTACCTACAGAGCTATGATTGCTGCTGAAATTTTCGGGACTCTAATTAATAGCTTCGTAGAGCCAATTGGCACAAAGGCTTTTACTTTTTTTTTAATTCTAGTTCTTTTCTGGATATTTGGATCTAATTTTGCATTTGGGTTCATCAGAGGGAAATCATTTTATGGGTATAATGCCAAAGAGTTAACTACAGAAGGATCTAATGATAAATATTTTCATGAAAACAAGGGCGAACTTCAGCTTGTTGACATAAAAAAAAATTCATGAGAAAAACTGTCAATTTGAATTAATCGAGTATTACACACGTCGATAGACAATAAGAAGTATTACAATCAGTTGATAGATTTTTGGATTGTCATTTATTTAAAAGTAGTTATTATATGAAAGTACTATAGATTTTTTTTTTATATAATATAAAAATAGAGGAAATAAAATTAATAGATATTTTCAATCAAAAATGCCAAAAAGCCTGTATTTCGAAGAAAATGTGACGGTTGAATCCTGCAATCCAAAATAATAATCGTGAAACAGTATAACAAAGCTTAGTAAATAAGAAAGAAAAATATAAGAAATGATAAATTTTCAAAGTCATATCACATAAAATAAAATGTCTGAATATTCATTTTGCTTCTTCGTCATTTTCCATCTCATCATCTTCATAGTCCTCTTCTGTCTTTCTTAATGGATGGATAACTTCATTATGGTAATGCATCTTTCTCATTTCCTCAAATTTTTTATGTTTCAACTCTTTTGCTAATTCGTCATCCGGGATAATTTTGCTGCCACGTAATGATTCTAATTCTTTGTCGATTTCATCCTGTTCATCATCGTCGTCATTATTTTCATCCTGACCTTCTCCCAAGCTGAACCCACTGACTTCGGGTTCATCCTCGTTATCATCTCTATAGTAGTCATTATTTTCGTTCACAGGACCTTGGTATGGTGTCTTTGGCTCATCGATTTTGGTGAATGTCATAGATGCTTTGAGCTTATCATTTTCATCCAAATTCTCCTTATTGAAATGAACATTATCTTTTTGTTCCTGTTCGAGTTTCTTCTTTCTATTGATTGCTTCTCTGATTTTGTCCCCCTCCGTTGATCCTGCGGCAAATAACTCGGCATTCTTCTTGGTGTTTTCTAAAACCAACCTTCTATCATATTTTTCATTGGCAGAAGAACCAGTATAATCATGTGTTTGAGCATTTCTCAAAATCCCTCTATGTTCCTCATTCATTGCCACTAATTCTTTTTTTTTTAACACTCTGATTAAATTTTCTTTCAAGAGTAATATTTGACAATAAAAAGAGGTAAATTTGTGATTCCTGCAGAACTTTCAAATATTAGTATGTTGATAAGTCTTCAAAAACTTATTAGTTTGAGAACATTCATTCTAATTTGTTCTACGATTTTTGAACACTTGCTCTTTTTTTTTCCTAGTTCATTTTTCTTACGTTTTCTTTTTTTTTTTTCTCGTTTTCTTCTTGAGAGTCTCTCTTTCATATGGTTTCTGGAATGCATTGACAAAAGATGCCATCAGGGCTCATCATTAGTATCACCAACTGTCTCTAGGTATCCCTAAAGCTTGGTGAAATCATTATTATTTACACTGAAATTAGCTAGAAATTAGTCTTCAACGTTATTTCAACTTTTCCTAAATAGATATAAATATTCTCAAGAAGTTATAAAATTAGCATAGACTATTTCTGTCATATAAAATGACCTAAGAAGAAAAATACTTGATGGCATTGGCTGGCAAAGCACCTGAATCTATTAATTTTTTGGCAGCTTCTTGAAGAACAACCTTTGCGTCACCAGCAAGGACCTTGGCAGCATATTCAATCAAGGCTTCGTCATCAAAGGAATTGATTAACAAGTCAACTTCAGCATCAATTTGTTCAGCCTTGCTTTCATCACCGAAATAGTTAGCATCCTTAACAGCATTTCTGATATTTCTCTTATTCTTCTTTTTGGCAGCTTTGATGGCTTCCTTAGATTTCTTCTTGCTGTCCTTAGCTTCTTTGGCTGCGGCTTCAGCTTCGGCTTTGGCCTTAGCTTCGGCTTCAGCCTTAGCCTTAGCTTCTTCTTCGGCCTTTCTTGAACCTGATTCTCTTTCCCATTTTCTTTGAGCCTTTTCTTCCTTTTCCTTTTGTTTGAACATCTTGATTCTTGGGTCTTCATTGATGGTTCTGTCAACAAGCTTGTTCAATCTCTTGTTGTCATCAGTCTTCTTCTTGTCTCTGGCGGCTTTGTTCTTTCTTTCAATGTAACGCTTGTGGTCTCTGTTGGAAGAGTCATCTGGAACATCTTCATCCAAGAATTCGAAAGTTCTCCAAGAGTCAAATTTGTACCAGAAGTTGTAAAAGGCTTCAACTTCTGCTTTTGGAGTGTCCTTGTCACCTAATTGAGGGACAGGTTGTTTTTTACTAAATCTGGACTCGGCAGCATAAACTGGGCCCCAAGCCTCGAAAAAGTCGTAGCTGGATTTTGCAGCTGGTGGAGCAACATCTGCGTTGAAATCCACAGAGTCGTATCTCTTTCTTTGGTTTGAATCCATCAAAGTTTCATAAGCTTTTTGAATAATTTTAAAGAAGCCATCTTGATCTAATCCTCCTTTTTCACCCTTCTTATCTGGGTGATGTTTCAAGACAGCTGCTCTGTGAGCATTTCTGATGTCAGTGTTGGTGGCTTTGTAACGGTACTTGGACAATCCTAAAGCAGCATACAAATCAGCAGTCTTCCATTCTCTTGGATCGTGTGCCAATAATTCCGCGGATTGTTCTTCATCCAAGTCCAAGGCATCAGCATCATCTTCACTGACCTTCTTGACATTCTTTTCAGCTTCTAAGGCTTCGTGTTGAGACCAAGTGTGGCCTCTGATACTTCTGGCAGCATGGGCCAAGAAGTATTGACCAACTGGTTCAATTGGACGACGAACTGGCTCGGAAAATTTACCTGTGGTAGCAGTTTTTGCACCATTGGCAGATGGTAACATGATGGCAGTCATTTCTGTGTAATCTTTTGACCTCACTAAAAATTTTCAACTAGAATATTTTAATCTACTATAGTCTAGTATAAAAAGAAATCTGATTGAATCTATAATAAGATACGAACTGTCTGTAGCATCAAGTGCTATTCATCTGTTGTATCAGAAGAAAAAGAGAAAAAAAAATTTTCTCACTGAAGAATCTATACTGACTGCACATGTTGAATTTTTTCAAAGAAAAAAGAAAAAAAAAATCAGTACTTGATTGATGAGAATCTAATACTAATGAAAGCAGTCTACACGTTATTCGTTCTCTCATGCTGATATTCCGAGATTAAACTTCTTGATTTTTTCGAAGGATTCTGGCAGAAGCCATAAGCTGTAAATCAAATAGGTAGAGTAAGATTTAAGATCAAAAAAAAAAGAATTGTCGTAAAGAATTTCAATGTAAAGTGTTTGAGGAATTTCGTATTTTTGTTTAAGAACTCTGAAAGTTGCAATCACCGAAGTATATATGTATCCCCTTTTTTCAGAGAGGAAGGAAAATTTATGTGATTTTGGAATATTTTTGTTATTCGGATCGGTTTTGTGATGATCTAGCTAGAATTGTAACAAATAGAACCTCAAAAGCTTATCACATCGTTGAATTTTTTTTCTAGGTTTTTTTTTAAAAAGTGCCCCCTACACCAATCTTTGAAAGTTCGAACCTTTTATCTCAAAATGACTGATATTAAACAGAATTTTTGGGCTATTCAGACTAAAATATTGCATTAAACCTTTTATTAAACGAAATTCTTTTAAGTTTATCAGTGTTTCTGACATTTTATTGTATTCTTTTTCTTTAGAAAATTTGTAAATTCGGCCTTCATATTAAAAAAAACTGTCTTAGAAAGAATGATTTACACTAAGGCAAAAATTATAAACAAAATGTTTGATAATTTGATGATCCTGCTGATTTTTCAAATTTTTTGTCATTTGAATTACGAAAAACATTAGTTATAGTTTAGAAACGTAAAACAATGTTAAATACTGTTCACTCTATATACTATAAGCGTTTCTCATAAGATAAATACAAATTATAACCCAGGTTATTTGTTTTCAAAGAACTATCTGATCATTTGAACAGTGGTTTGAAGTCAATATTTCATAGATGTGCAATCAATTAAGCTGCTCTACATTCAAAACTATTTTTAATTTTCAATGATACGTGCTACTAATTATCCTTAACTTAGTATCTCTATATAGCGCTGGCTCCATAAGTTTCTCGCTCCTGGGAGCTGTCACATTTACTTATTTAAATAGATTATAATTCAAACTACATTTATTTTGCTTCTTTTCCATTTTAAATATTATACGGTTTCAGGTTGATGAGAACATCGATTAACAGTATGTGAAGAAACTTCGAATCAAAACACTCATACGAAAGTGAAGCGACAAACCAAAACCAGTCGCACGCGCCCATCAGGATTTCTGCAATAATTACTTTTAATTTTTTGGATTGCATAATTCTTGGTGATCTGAACAAATCGGCAGAAAACTATTTATAGTGAATTAATTGATGATTCACTCACATTTGAAGGTTATATATGCATCTTAATCTGAAATAATTCAACTCAAATTTATATTTTTCCAGTAATAAATGTCTGTTTTTTGAGTTTTTCCATTAGAATAAGTAAACAGAAAGTCGTGAGTGCCGAGTATTATCAACTAAATAGCGAGCCTGTGAGTTGCAAAGATGTACATTGCAAGTCAAGAAATAGGGGAACCAATACCAAATAACACAGATCATGCTGTTTCTGTAACTCTACCTACGTGGGAATCCATAGTTGGATATGAGGAAGGTGATCCTGCGGTAGTTAACCTGATGAAAACTGGATACCCCAGATTCTTTATCCACAAGTCTATTCAAGAGCTCAACAAATGGTTTCTTGAACAGTATTGTAGAAAGGATATCGAGGATGTATTTGTTTTCCCTTCTTACCGAATTGCTCAAGACTGCAGAGAGTTTATGAAACATAGAATCAAATCCTGCTGCTGTGACAATAATGCAGTAATCAATGATGGCTCTTTGGGAAAAACCAAAAATGACGTTGATAACTCAATTAAGAAAATCAGAATTGTGAATTTAGTCACCAAAGCTCCAAAAACAGAACTAGAAAAAAATTTTAGAAAACAAATTTCGTTTGGAATGGTTGTATTTCCTAAAGAATACTACAAATTCGCCAAAGAATTTTGGCAACATGCAGGCGAAGGAATTAGTTCAAGATTGGCCGAATATCTTTTGTATGAATACAAGTACTCCCGAATTACCAACGATGATAATGTCGGTATAAAGAAAAATATCGAGGAAAAATTTGGTAGAAATTTAGATTTCGAAAGCAGCGAAGAAGCTAATCTAATTATCAGAAAAAGATTGAATAACCAGATAATCGAGAACCATATGTCTACAACCACCAGCGATGAACAAAGGTTCTCTGAAAACGATATTTACTTATATTCAAGTGGAATGGCAAGCATATACAACAGCCATAAAGTTTGGAGAAATACAATTGATAATGCAGAACATAAAAAAACTGTGGTTTTTGGATTCCCTTATGTCGATACTTTGAATATTGCTAGTAAATTTGGAGCTGGCTTGATTCATCTTGGTCATGGATCAGATTCTGAATTAGATCAATTAGAACAGGATTTGAAGATGGGAAATTATGAAATTCTTGGTGTGATTGTAGAATGTCCTGGAAATCCTTTGCTTAAAACTCCAAATTTGATAAAATTGAGGCAAATTTCCCTTGAATTAAATTTCCCTGTGACAATCGATGATACCGTAGGTAATTTAATTAATTTGAATATTTACCAATATTGTGATATGACGGTGAGCTCTTTGACTAAGATTTTTAGTGGTGATAGTAATGTTTTGGCAGGTTGTTTAGTTTTGAACAATACAAGCAGATATTACAGCAAATTCAAAAAATACATGAATGCAAATTTTGAGAATAACTTTTGGGTTGAAGATTGTATCTACCTAGAGAGAAATTCCAGAGACATTAAAAATAGAAATTTAAAAACAAATCAAAATGCGGAAAAAATTTTAGAACTATTTCAGAAGTATCAAAAACTTGGATTGGTAGATCAAATTTACTATCCAAAAATTTCAAACATTGACTTCTATGACAAATTTAAAAACCTGGAAAGTAAATTTGCTGGCTACGGAGGTCTCATATCCATTTTAATGAAAGATCTTGAGACAAGTAAGAAGTTCTATAATAGTTTGAGAATCAGTAAAGGTCCTAGTTTAGGTACTAATTTTACGTTGGCATGCCCATATGCTGTTTTGGTACATTACAACGAATTGGATCATGTAAAACAGTTTGGAATCCACGAAAACTTGATTAGAATCAGTATTGGCATTGAGCCAACAGATGACTTAGTAAAGACTTTTGAAGATGCATTAGTTTCCTGTATGTGAGAAGCATGATGCCAGTTATGAATAAATAGAATTTAGTTGAATGAAATAAAAGATTTTTTTTTGTATCAATTCTGAGTGCTAGTTACTACGTAATATCATTTAATTATTATTTGCCTACAATGAATAAGACCTCACAAAGCGCAGACATTCTAGTGAGAAAAATAACAATTATTACTGGAAGACAAAAACCATTAGAAGATTGGAAAAAAAATTGATGAAAGGCTCGGAAGATGCATGTATCTCTCACAAGATAACTGCTCGAGAATAATGAAATAGTTGGAAACCTTCAATTGTGCACCTTCATTATAACTATTCAGTAACTTCAACTTCCTTAAGATCAATTTTCTCGAATTTCACTTCAAATAACTTTTTCAAATCTATTCAAGCAATAAAAAAGTTAAAATCTTCTTGTTGAACATCTTGCAAACTATGCTTGTGCCTTTTTTTCTTTCTTCTCCAATATTTCTGTCTTCGTCATTGTTTGTTTTACTGCAATAACCTATCTGTGCTTGGTGGATCCACTATAATGATTTCTGATTTAGTCAGTTGAATATATTTCGTATGATCATATATATATATTTTCAATGTTTTCTTTTCTTTTTCTTTGTTCAACAGAACGCCCAATAAAACTCGTTTCTACCTTTGAGATAATAATTTTGATATGAAAGGTAAAGTCCAATGCAATGAACCCAAACAGATTTTTTGAAGAACTTCGATGTTATGCAAAGCGGACTCAAATTTGATAGCATGGGCTACGTATGGCTTGGATCATTCATTTTTCGCTAAAGAACGGCAGTATCAAGGATAGAACATTAACAAATCTGCAATTATTTAAGTTCGACGACTTTCTCACCTCTAGCGAATCTTGGGTTTCTTGGATCGTTGATGAATTCGGAGGTGTTGGCGGAAGCAGAAGCAGCCTTACCAATCATCCAGTAGGTGATGACACCACCAACAAAGAATGGCCAGTATGGTTTCAAGACAGGAGTAGCAAATTTCTTCATTTTTGGGATATTATTGATGTGTTGTAACTATGTTAGCTGTTTTCACAAATAGTATATTGAATACAACGAGTTGATTTGAGCAGTAAGTGTTATGGTATTCAAGGTCCTAATATTGTGAAAAAAAACTACTTTTTCTTCTTTTACACAGGATCTCTTTGCTGTAAGAAAAAATTTATAAAATTTTTTGAGAAAAAATAAAAGAGAAAGCGTGCGTATAAAAACGTCTATTCAGGTTAGAATAAATTATCAGTGACAACATGTAGATGCTAACTAGGCGAGTTTTTTTGTTCGCTTCTCCTTGGTGTGCAGTCATTTTTTAATTCTTTGTGATTGGAAGATGTTAAGCTGCAAAAAAAAGAAAATTTTTCTTCGCTTTATACTGACCAATGAAGTTGCAGAATAAAACGAGAGCGTGCTGTTGATTTTTTGAATGGTGGTGTTGGGTAAACGCGCTATATTGCTTTCCAACACGGCCGCATAAAAAATATGGTCTAAGTGCTCATAACGTAGATATTCGAACACCAGAAAACTCGTAAAGCCTTGACCCTATAAATTCGGACATTGATAAAATCAGTTAATCCAACATTCAGAACACCAGAACCCATCATACCGTGACATTAATGTCTCCTCAAGAATACCTACCGAACGACATAAACACAGATTATTAACAAGCCTGTCTGACGACATAAACACATATTATTAATAAAGTACTTAATTATATGTCAAAGGGTGCTGATCACAGCGGATGATTGCTGAAAAACCCAAGCCAAGATCAGGCAGATCTAAGTTGAGCCGTTTTTGTCTATCTAATCGAGTGAAGCATTTGATTAATAATAATTGTTACAAATCAGGTATAGAGCTGTGTGCAGCATTAAAGGTGGATTGCGCAATTCGATGCTATGATTAGCAAACTTCAACCCATGTATTGCGTTCTCTTGTATTGTGATTTTTTTTTGTGGCATGGCTAACATCCACAGACAACCTTTGATTTTTTTCATTAATAAGAGTCTCCACAATTTCTTCCTGCCAGCTTAACCGTTTATGAACTATTGGCACAAATCACGTGCAATGAATTCATCCGCTTTCGTGCTGTCAAAAAATAAAGTTAAGTTTGAACTCCCACGTATTCTCTCATTGCACGTGATATTAATAAACCTATAAATCTCAGATTGACTCCATTTCTAATATATAATAGTTTATTTGTTACACAACAAGGTTCTACAACCTTTGCTATTTGAACACTAAGAAACTCCAAAAAAAAAAAATAATAATTCAGGATTTTTTTATTTTATTGATTCAGTTTTCTTTGTTCTCCTTCATTTTTTGCATTTGTTATATTGCAGCTGTGTCTTCAGTTCGTTGCAGAAGCTGAACACCCGAAAAGTCCTTTGAACTCAGCATGAACCAAATAATAGCACACTGTTTCCAAATACTTATTCTCTTTGGTCAGGTTTATTTCGAAATACTGTATTCATGAATGTTTGCAATAACCGGAATCCCTAATCTTAAAGTATATTTTTTTTTTGCTATTTTTTAACTTTCCTTGTTTTTCCCTTTTTAGAAGTATTAGTGTAATTTTTTTTTCATGCATGCAAGACCGTTCGACCGTTTTCCTGGAGCTACATGGCAATTTTACACAGCAGTCTCGCGGATCCTCCTATATTCAAGTTGGAAAGATTTTAAATGTTTGTCACACATTTATTTCTAAGTAAAGAAACTGTGGATCATCATTTAATGATTGTTCAAAAAAAAAAAAAGAAAAAAAAAGAAACACAGTTACATACATTTATTATTACTGGATAATGTTAAATCAGGAATTGTTCAGCCATCATTTGGAATAGTATAAATAAAGATTCGAATATCCTTAATTTCCAATTCCCGAAAAACTCAGCAATGAAATCAGTATTGTCCAACTATAAGAATTATTTCAAGCTACAAATCTTTCGTTTCACAAAATAGTTCAATAAGGATTAACAAAAGAGAAACTATTCGTTTGATAACTTCTCATCGCGTTGATTTGTATGTTAAATTTCCCGTGCTTGTTTTTCTATTTTTAATTACACAATGGGATTCACTGATCCTTTCAAAAGACTCAAATGGGGAATTTTCCCTGTTAGAAGAGTAGTCGACGAAGAACCTGAAGATTTGGTGTTGAAAAATGAGTCAGAGGACTCAGCTGTGTCATCTGCCGTTAATTACAATTATGAAAACCAATCTGCCACAGAAATGGCAGAAATCAAACATCCAGAAGAATTCGAGTACAGAGATGAGGCTAACCGTTCATGGTGGAGATTCTTTGACGAATACGAATACAGATTACCAAAAAATAAAAAACAAAAGGAGAAATGGTACCATTGGTTTCATCCTGATGACACAAAGGAAGAACGTATTTTGATCACCAAGCTTGATATCATTTTAACCTTGTATTCCATGATGGCGTATTGGGTCAAATATTTAGATCAAACTAATTTAAACAATGCATACGTCGCTGGTATGAATACTGACCTTGATATGCGTAACAACGATCTTATTCATACTCAAGTTATGTTCAACATTGGTAACATCATTTTCCAATTACCATTTGTTTATGTTTTGAACTCGTTGCCATTGAATTATGTTTTACCAGGTTTGGATATTATCTGGTCCGCTTTGACTATGGCTACTGCAGGTGTCCACAATGTTGAAGGTTTGAAAGCTATTCGTTTTTTCATTGGTGCCTGTGAATCTGGTAATTATTTGGCTTACCAGTATTTATTTGGTACTTTCTACACTCATAACATAGCTATTCGTTCTATGTTTTACTACTTGGGTCAATATTTAGGTCTTTTAACATCAGGTTTATTGTCCGGTGCTATTGTTCGTGCATTCCAAAATTATGATGGTTTGGCTGCTTGGAGATGGATTTTCATTATCGATGGAATTATCTCCATTGTGGTTGGCTTCATTGGGTTCTATGCTCTTCCTGGAACTCCAAATGATTGTTACTCTATATTTTTGTCTGACGATGAAATCAGATTGTTAAGAAGAAGATTGAAGAGCAACCATACTGCTGCGACTGATCCTAAGAAGGAAATCTCTTACTTCTCTGATTGGAACCTTTGGAAAAGCATTTTGGGTTCCTGGGAAATTTATGTCTTATCTCTTTGGAACATCTTCTGCTGGAATAATAACAACGGTTCTTCTGGTGCTTATATTTTATGGTTAAATTCTTTAAAAACAGGAAATTTAGATTCCTCAGGTAAACCGGAAAGCAGATATTCTAAGGGCCAAGTGCAAGACATGTCTAGTTTAACGCCTGGTTTAGGTCTTCTTTGGCTTGTTATCACCAATTTATTTGCAGATCTTTTCAAATGTCGTTGGGGTGCGATTGTTTTCTCTCAGGTATTCAATGTTCTTGGAAATATCTTATTAGCAGTTTGGAATATTCCCGAGAGAGCCAAATGGTTCGCATTTTGCATGCAGTACTTCGGATGGGCCATGGCTCCAGTGCTTTACAGTTGGCAAAATGATATATGCCGTCGTGATTCGAGAAAAAGAGCTGTCATTTTGGTTACTATGAATGTTTTGGCGCAAACATTTATGACCTGGATCTCAGTTCTTGTTTGGAAAACCGTTGAACAACCACGTTATTTGAAGGGTTTTACTTTTACTGCTTGTGCTGGTTTTTCTTTAGCTCTTTGGACCTTTGTTGTTCTCTACTTTTACAAAAAACAAGAAAGAAAGTTTGCCAAACAAAACGGTATTGTTTTGTACAATTCTAAGACAGACCCTGAGTTTTTATCCAGATTGGAAAAAGAACAGCAACAAAATATCATTGATCAGGCCAAACAGGATCCTGTTAGCGTTGAGGAGAAAAAGCACACTGAAAATTAGGGTTTTCTCATAACTTTTGTTACGATGCGATCTCATTTTGTATATTAGTAATTTGCTCTTATTTTTGTTTAATTTTGTTACGTCTTTATGATTTTTTCATGACATTTAATATAATATCATTAGTTTTTTCTATTTTCATAAAATTGTAGGGTTTTTTAATTTTTTTTTAAAAATAGACTTATCAATGACTATTCAATTGATTTTCGAGAACGTACCTATCCCTTTTGGAGATAGTAATTTGCGATGAATACCCTTAACCGATGCGTACTTGTGTTTGCAAGCTTAAAGAGAATAATTTGGTTGTATCGATGCGAGACAGCTGTCTCTATTAAAGCTTTTTAAATTGTCTACTTTAAAATTACTTACATACGAGTCTCATAACTATATTCCTGCTATGCTTTGATTGCTTGTTGCTTGAACGTGATATTCAAGTCAACAGTAAAAATTCGATCAAATTATAAACCTTCGTGTTTAGCATTTTGCAGAGCTATAAAAGCAGATTTCTTGCTGGGTTTCAATCCGAATTAGGCAGTGTTATTGAAGGAGCCGCTGCAGGGGATTCTGTTTGACTGAAGGTGTTGATGGTGAATTACAACTAATCGATATACGCAGGGCTCAAATTAACGGAACAGAAGATTCCGAAAAGACATCCAAAAACCCATGAAAAAACACAAAAATATTATCGTCTGTTTTCTATACTTTTTAAAAGTTAATTTCCCTCACAGAATAAACTTTATTGATAATCACGCATTAGAAGGAAGAGTTACAAAAAATAAATAAAAACACAAAACAAAACCGAATAACACGGGTCTTGCAGATATTAGATTTGAGCGTAGATACTTTCTGGTTGTGCGCAACGGGGTGGGCTACAGTGTGATTGCTAATTGAAATTCACAGTTCCCAATAAAGAACTTTTTGTATTTTTCTCTTATAGATTCAAGCAAACTTGTAAGCAGTAGTAGTAAGGAACAACTAGCTTGTATACATGGAGGAATTTTTGAGCTTTTTTCCATATGAAATTTGGCTCATCGTTTCTCGATTGAGTTGTACATTTTTTTTCTAGGTTACCCTACTTAGATAAGAAATCCAGAGCCTAATATATAGTTTTACCGACAGTTTTAAAATATTTCTCTAATAAAATTTAAAATTTAAGGCTTTGACCCTTTGAAAACTACTATTTTCGTGACCAAGTTTCCAGTCAATCGCCAGCTTCTAGCATCATTGATATAGAACAAACCAAGTTTTTCTGAGAAAGTTATTTTATATAATCATTCCGAGTCCTTAGCTCGTCTCTGACCAACAGTTCCCAACCCCATATGGGCCCAAAATAACCAGGAAAGAGCCTATCAAAGACAACCCTAATAATCACTTGAAAGATTGATATCCCCAAATATTGCTCGGTGTGCTTCGGTGGATTTTGCTTTGCTTTGGAGTTTTTTGAACAGTCTCGTTTTCCCACTCTTTTATCGTCTTTAGACTAACTGCTTCAATAATAAAACCTTTTGGAAAATGGCACCTAATCTAGATATCTCTCGGTTCACACAGGACCGTGATGTGCAACAAAAAGAGAAAAACAACACCTCGGTTGACAAGAATGAGAATAATTCTAACGAAATATTATATGAACAGGATCAACCGAAAAAGGAACCTGTATTTAATTATGAGAAGTTCCACGATTCAAGTCCAGACTACGCTGACTTTACAAACTTAAGTAACTACAAAAACGTGTCGCTAACGGACAGATTCCAGTATTGGAGCTTCAGGTATTTCGACTCAACAGTTCCTTTGTATATTGCGAAAAATGTTGCTACCATTAATAGAAAAATTTTTGTTCAGACAGATTTGCCGGAAAATATGCTCAAGGATCCCAGCTCAAATTCTCACCTACCTAAAATGCGTTATCCAAGAAATAAAATTAGAACAACAAAATATACACCCCTCAACTTCATTCCTAAGAATCTTTTTTTCCAATTCCAAAATGTTGCTAATGCCTATTTCCTTTTTGTTATCATTTTAGGTGCTTTTCAGATATTCGGTGTATCCTCTCCTGGTTTGAGTGCAGTTCCTTTGATTGTGATTGTATGCGTTACTGCGGTAAGAGATGCTTTTGAAGATAGTAGAAGAGCAATTCTGGATACTGAATTGAATAACTCTAAAATACATCTTTTAACTGGTCTACATAATCCAAACGTGGTTATTGAGGACGTTGGCCCTTGGAG
Organism: Saccharomycopsis fermentans; assembly: GCA_002564245.1. NCBI lineage: Eukaryota > Fungi > Ascomycota > Saccharomycetes > Ascoideales > Saccharomycopsidaceae > Saccharomycopsis > Saccharomycopsis fermentans. The sequence continues at coordinate 2,821,307 of JNFW01000001.1, forward strand.
AAAATTTAAAAAAGCAAACACTCGTTTTTTTTCTAATATTTTCAACTCAATATTCCGGAGAAAAAAGAAGCATGCTAGAAGAAACGAATCAACTAGTACAGAGAAAGTTCAAAAAAGCGTAAACACTAAGAATGAACTAGACAATCAAAATATTGCCATAAATCGTGTTTCAATGGGTGAATCGTTAAATAGAATGGAAACCAATGTTTCTGTTGATACCAATATCGTAGCAAACAAAAGAGTATCAATGCTGAGTTACAATTTGGCGAATAGTACAATGAAGAGCTCTAAACCTCAGCCTGGTACCATTTCAGACCCAAATATCTATCCATCTGGTGATGTTCAATTCAGAAATAAAGTTTGGAAAGATATTGTCGTTGGTGATATTGTGAGAGTTAGACAAAATGAAGAAGTTCCTGCTGATATTGTTATTATTTCTACTTCACATTTGGAACAAAATTGTTATATCGAAACCAAGAATTTGGATGGTGAAACTAATTTGAAGAATAAAAATGCTTTGAAGGCAGGGAAGGGATTGAAATATGGCACAGATATTGAAAGAATTAAGTGTTGGATTGAATGCGATTCTCCTAATCTTAATTTATACTCCTTTAAGGGAGTAATGCATTATCCAAATTATCAGCAGACTGGCCAAGAAAAATTGGAGAGTATCACTATAGATAATGTTTTATTCAGAGGATCTACGTTGCGAAACACCAAATGGGTTATCGGAATTGTCTTATATACAGGATCAGAAACTAAGATTATGCTTAATTCCGGAGTCACGCCTACTAAGAAATCACGTATCACAAAGGAATTAAATTTATCAGTTTATATCAATTTTATTTTCATGTTTGCGCTTTGTCTTGTATCAGGTGTCATAAACGGTGTTTTTTATAACAAAAAGACAATATCCAGACTATATTATGAGTTTCAACCTTATTTGGAGAGTAGTGCTGCTTCTGGTGTCGTTGCATTTTTCGTTGCTTTAATTTTATATCAATCATTGGTGCCAATTTCGCTTTACATCTCTGTTGAAATCATCAAGACTTGTCAGGCTTACTTCATCCATTCAGATATCAAAATGTACTATGAAAAGTTAGATTATCCATGTATTCCTAAATCATGGAATATCTCTGATGACCTAGGACAAGTGGAATATATTTTTAGTGATAAAACCGGAACTTTGACACAAAATTTAATGGAATTTAGAAAATGTTCCATTGGATTGAAAAGTTATGGCGAGTCTTACACTGAGGCTAAAATGGGAATGCAAAAAAGAATGGGTGTTGATGTTGTAAAAGAAAAAATAAAGATGGACAAACTCATCAGTGAGGATAAAAGCGAAATGTTCAAATTGATTGAGGATAATTTAAGTTCCCTTTTTAATCCAATTGATAAAGAGCAAACGTTTTTGAAAGATTTAACTGAAGAAGACCTTACATTCGTCAGTTCCCAGTACATAAGGGATGTGCTAACCGAATCAGGTCATCAAAAGCAGTTGAACGAATGGTTTATGACAGTTTTAGCTTTATGTCATACTGCAATTACTGAGGACGATCCTACAAATCCTCGCCGTAAGTTAATCAAAGCAGAATCACCTGATGAGAATGCGCTCGTCGGAGTTGCTAGAGATTTAGGTATTGAATTCAGAGGTAAATCTGTTGATGAATTATATTTGAATATATATGGAGTTGAAGTTTGCTATAAGCTTTTGAATACAATTCCATTCAATTCCACAAGAAAGAGAATGAGTTCTATTGTAGAAGTTCCAAAGAAGCAACTTCCTGAATATTACGATCAAAGAGACAAGATTGCTGATGACGAGACAGTTGCAGTTTTGCTATGCAAAGGTGCTGATAATGTTATTTTTGAAAGACTTAGTGACTCAACTGAGCAAGAAATTCTAAATAAGAATGCTCTTTATCTTGAACAATTCTCTAAAGAGGGCTTAAGAACTTTATGTATTTCCTACAAAATATTAGATGAAGATTTCTATGTTGAGTGGGCTGAACGTTATCATGCTGCCAATGCTTCAATTGCAGAGAACAGAGAAGAATTAATTGACAAAGTTGCAGAAGAAATTGAAGATGATTTAACTTTGATTGGTTGTACAGCCATTGAGGATAGACTACAGCTCGGTGTTCCAGAATCAATTGCAATTTTGGGTCAAGCTGGAATTAAATTATGGGTTTTGACAGGAGACAAAGTTGAAACAGCCATAAATATCGGGTTTTCTTGTAATTTGTTGGGTTCAGATATGAAGTTACTAGTTCTTGATACTAAACCCGATAGTGAAAATAATGAAGATTCAGATGCTTCCTCTGCTTACTCTAGTAACGCTATGGAAGATTCTAAGAAATCAGTGCTTAAATCAGTGAACTCTCGTATTGATAAGTTTTTGAGCGAAGAATTCAATATTATTTTGAATTCTAATGAGGAAATTGACAAAGCAGTTGAGGCTGCAAAGTTAGACCATTCGGCTCCAAATGAAAATTATGCTATTGTTTTAAGCGGTGATGTATTGAATACTGTTTTTGATCATTCCAATGTAGCATTGCAGAAAAAATTTTTGCTTTTGTGTAAGAGTTGCAAATCGGTTTTGTGTTGCCGTGTTTCTCCTGCACAGAAAGCTCAGGTTGTTAAGGTTGTCAAGAATAATCTTGAAGTGATGACTTTGGCTATCGGGGATGGTGCCAACGATGTTGCTATGATCCAAGCAGCAAATATCGGTATAGGAATTGCAGGTGAGGAAGGGAGACAGGCTGTCATGTCTTCCGATTATGGTTTGGGTCAATTTAGATTTTTGACAAGGCTACTTTTAGTTCATGGAAGATGGTCTTACAAGCGTTTATCAGAGATGATTCCTTGTTTTTTCTACAAAAATGTGGTTTTCACTTTGACTTTGTTCTGGTATTCAATTTACTGTGATTTTGATGGTACTTACTTGTTTGAATATACTTTAATTATGTTCTACAATTTGGCTTTTACTTCTTTACCTGTTATATTCTTGGGAATTTTTGATCAGGATGTTAGCGATACCGTTTCTTTGATTATTCCTCAATTATATATTAGTGGGATTTTAGGTCTTGATTGGTCGCAGTTCAAATTTATCTTTTACATGATTGACGGGTTATATCAGTCAGTTTTGTCTTTCTATTTCCCTTATTTGCTTTACTATAAGGCAACCTTTGTGAATCAATCAGGGTTAGTCTTACATCATAGATTCTGGATGGGTACCATGGTTGCAACTATTGCCTCTGTTTCTTGTAACCTCTATGTTTTGCTACAGCAGAAAAGATGGGATTGGTTGAGTATGATTATTTACGCCTTTTCTATTTTGATTATGTTCTTCTGGATAGGTGTTTGGTCAACCTCTGTGTATAGTTCTGGTGAATATTTTAAAGCTGCAGCTCAGGTATTTGGTACTACTTCTTTTTGGGCTGTTTTCTTCTTGGGAATATTGTGCAATGTCTTACCAAGATTCTCTATTGATACTATTCGCCGATTATACTTTCCAAAAGATATAGATATCATCAGAGAGCAAGTTGATGACGGTGATTTTGATTCCTACCCGATTGGCTATGACCCAACTGATCCTAAAGATGTTGAATCTTGGACTAGAAAAAAGGAATCTATAGCAGGTTCAGACATTTCATATTCAGATAATAAGAATAGTGATGGATCTGCAGAAGGTGCTGCCAATTCGGATGCGGAACACGAGCATTTTCCAGTAACTGTGGAAAGAAATCCAACCTTCAAGGAGTCTTTAAAGCATCCAATTGGTTCTATTAGAAGAAAACTTACAATCTCTAAAAAGAAAAAAGAAGCTCGCTTGCTAGATGGCTCTGGAATTTCTCCTATTCACAGACTAAGAATGAATATGGTAGAGCGTGGGGAATACGTTGGCGATAATACATCTGATGTTTCTCACCATGTTGAAGGTTTGATTCAAGCTGAGAATTTAGTTGCTATTCATTCCAGACGCTCAATGAGCCGGGAAGCAACCAGATTGTAGCTTTCAACTTAGAGTTATTGATTTTAGTAATTTTCAAGTGACTTTTTTATTTTTTATTTCGATATTCCAATTACTAAGTTATAATTTCTATTCTTAATCAAGTTTTTCTACATATTTTTATTATTTTTAAAGCTTGCAATTATACTATAATCGTTCATTTATTTATCTTTTTTTACAAGTTTTTATTTTCACAGTTTTGTAATTTATAATTTACTATAGTTTTTTTTTATTAAAATCGGATCTCTTTCAGATTCTTCTTACGCTTAATTCTATTCTTGGTGATCTTTAATTTAGAAGCTAGAATTCAACATTAATAGTTTTGCTTTGTTTTGCGATTGAGTGATTCATCAAATGTGTGTGTCCTACAATACTCATCTTCGTAAGGAGCCATCCATGAAAACGAAATTAACTTTTTGTGAATTCACATCTTTTGAAACTAAAAATAATAAAAGATACATAATAATAAATGAAAGTAATATGATATAATATTTTGAAATTTATTACTGGTTCTGCTTCAAGCTTACTTTGAACTTTGGAACTTTTAAAGAATGCCCGCCTTCTTCCAACTTGCTTTTGGTTTTGACAATCCAACGAGCAGCCATAAGAACTAAGTATGTCAAGGATCCAATAGATCTGAATAGAGCAAGGCATGCAACAGACCAGAGAATAAATGCTAGATATTTATTACTGCCGGTATCTTTGATTGTGTAAACTTGTGTCACAATCATAATCAATAACATATTAGAAAGCAACCACATCAACACAACTCTAGTTCTTATGTCTCGATAATAATCTTCCTCTGGAATCTCTTTTTTGACCAACTCTTTAACGTTCCTTGGCTGTTGTCTTCTATACTTTAAATTATGCAAAACCTCATCATATGCTTCATCCACGTTCATTCTTCCTGGAACCATAACGAACTTACCCGCATCATTAGTTCCAACAATGAAACTACCTAAACTTGTGGTTGGATTATTGTCACCCTTTGTACCCCAAGAAACATCATGTGTGTTGCAAAATGCATAAATTTGTAAAGTACATGTATAGGATGGTAACATGAGAAAATATTGGATAGAGCTGGTAATTATATGCCATGGATCCAAATAGATGATCGACATAAATGCGTAAAGACCGTATGTTGATAGCAAAGAAATTACAATGTCAAAGAAAACAGAACTGGAAACAACACCGTCACTTTTTTCAGACACAGTTTTTCCGACGAAGTACAAACCACAAATTAAACTGTAAACGGCGCAAACAGTCAATAAAACCATACTACTAAAATATAAATGCTTTGCACCCTGAGGTCTATTTCCCATTGATATGATAAAAATGCTTGTCAAATCACAGACACACAAATAGTTTAGAATTGTAAATATCCAGTAACCCCCATTATGTGGAATTGCATTACTAGCTGCCAAAGAACCACCCAAGAAATAGAATGCAAGATAAAAGTTACCCAAACTAAAAAACGAAAATAATAATTGAATAAATTGATAGAAAAATTCAATATGAAGAAATACCTTTCTCATAACCGAATGATCAGTATCCCAAACCTGTCTGAAATTAAGCTGCGAATACAATGCTGCGAACAATGCACCATTTAACCATCTTCTTCTCTGAGAGATGAACTCTGGTAAGTTGTCCGGAACATCTGTCTCACCTTTCGCTTGCTTCACATATTTTAAGACCCACTTTTCCTGTTTTTTGGCAACTAATTCCCAACATAAAATTCTATCCTCTGCCAAATACATATTGGCAGTGAATACATCTCTATTTGTTTCACTAGTTGTAAATGTTTCTCCTTTAAAGTATGAGCAAAGGGGCCCAGTGCCATCTTCATGATTTCTGAGAGCAGTATATCTATATGCTGACAATGCACCCGGAAGAACAGAAATATAACCAAATACACTTTCTAACGGCTTATCCAAAATATTTGACATCTTATATTCGAAGTTTTGAGATGCAACTAAAGGATTTAGCAAATTTAATCCTCCTTTTTCTTTCATAGCTATGATTTCCCCAGCGGCACCTCCAACATTCGAATCGTTATCGAATGCCTTCCACAAATGATAGATTGCGTCTTTATGTGGTCTAGTTCCAACATCCAAAAGTACACAAACATTTGGATCTAGAACAGGACAAAAGGCATTGAATAACCATCTATGTGAGTTGATTTTTTTTTGATTTTTCTCTTTTAAACAAAATAAGATCTGTACTGGAACAACATTGTTTCCAACAGTTTGAAATTTAAGATTGGAATCAATAGATACTTGTGTAGTATATTCAAAAAGATGAGCAGTGACTTCTTTAGAGTTGACAAAAGATTTTGCAATTCCATCTTGATAAACTCCCATAGCAGCCAACACCTCCAAAACACCAGGAGAGACTTTAGATCTACCATCACTAACAATAACAACCTGCACTTTTTTCCAACTATCTTCACCCCAAACTTGAGACTTATTTCTTGAGCAAAGATGAGCTATATTTTGTTGAACAGCATGCATGGTTCGCGTGAATGCAATCTCATCTTCATTGTACATTGTAATACAAATTACTAATTCTGTTTCTCTTCCATTCTTAGATTGTCTTAAAGTGAAACCGTTTTTAATGAATTCATCTGGATCTGAAGTGCAAGCTGTGTAACGCATAAATTGAAATTCATCGTCATCATTAATTGGCAAGTTTCTAAGGAGTCTACTTGGTACTGCGTTTCTCAAAACCAAATTTGGCCCTTCCAATGGAACTTGTGTCATCGCAGCAGGATCTTGGTCCCTTCTTAATTGATGGCTCTCAGGAACACCTTCATATAATCTTTCTTCCAAATTGTCAGTCAACATTGATTCTACATCCATAGTTTTATTAATATCGGCGAATGCTTGACTATTTCTAAAGTTATTATGATAATTAAAGTTAGAATTTCTTGTCGAGTCGGAGCCAATTGACGAAGACATGTTGTCAAGATGTTGCTTGAAATCAGAACCTTCATAACTTCCTTCATATGAAAGAGTTGTGCTTTCTTGGTTACTGATTTGACTTTGTCTAAACTCATCATGGATTTCTTCGTGTTTAAGGAACTGTTTCTCAGATTCATCAACAAGAAATGGCGAAGTCATGGGCAGTGAATTTGCTTTGTCGGGTTTGAGTGATGGTGCATTATGGGAAATATTAAAGTTAGGGTTATTATCTGGATAATCATTTTGATGAAAAATTGAGTTTGATTGTTGTGTAATTCTTGGAATTCCATGACTGGACATCATAGGCACTTGATTAATATGTGATCTTGGGCTTTTGATAGGCAGACCAGAATTCATCATTTTGAAAGGGCTTTCATGAGCTGGATATTTAGATGGACTGATTGATGATTTGAATGATTCGTTGTCATTCTCATTTATAAATTCAATATCGTCCATGTTCTCCATATCATCCATGAAATCCATCAGCGTGGAAATGTGCTTTGCCCTTTTTGGTGTTTCCAAATTTGTCCAATATGCTCTTTTAGTTGGCAGCTCTGGAGGCTCGGAATTATAGTTGTTCTGTGCAGCAGCTTTGATAAAGTTGTTGCCCATGGCTGTCGAATTGAATCCCATAGATGGAGAGGCTGTATATTCAGATGCGATGAAGTTTGTGCTGAGACGTTTATTTGGTGAAACTTGTGGGGAATACCTTTCAGCCGCTCTAGAGTTATTGAATGGAGAACGCTGAAAGCTTGGCTCATTATTGAAATTATTTGAAAAAACTGAGGATCTATTCAATCGTTTTGGTGAGCTATTTGCTTTTGAACGCTCCGGAGCTTCAACAAAGCCATTTTCTAATTGATTGGCTGATGAATTCATTTTGAGGTTCTAAAATCGTTTTATCAAAATTTAAAATTTTATTGTACTGTGTTATTTGATTTTCGAAAGCTGGACTAACACAGACTTGACTGCTGAATATCTGGGGTATAAAAATGTAAGAATCAAGAAATACTTGGTTTTTCAAGTGATATGATATGAAAAAAAATGGTATAAGAGCAAAACGAAAAGAAACAGAAGAAAAACTGCTCGATATATGGTATAGGAAAATAATAAGGTCAACAAATAATAGATCAAGGAAAAGAAGATGCTAAAACATAAATGTGGACCATAAAAGTTTAAGAATTGTATCAATTGTTTCCCCTGTAAATGTTTTAATCGAAACAACAATCTTCAAGGGTTCTATAAATATGGTTAAAAATTTGAAAAACAAAAATAAATCAAAGTGGTATTTTCGTAACTCATTTCTTGAAATTTTTTGATACTTCAAAAGAACCATGTGTGCATATTTACAGTTTTCCCGATTAGGAAATAAGATGTTGTAATTTTATCATGTATGTGCAGAAAAACATAACAATAAATAAAAATAGTTGATTGCCTATTTTGGAAGTATTTTTTTCTTGTTATTACAGCTAACATGAGTAAGTTACTACATTAGAAAATCCAAGTTCGCAAAATCCATAACATGAAGCATTATTGCACACGGAAAATAGGTAGTTTGAAAGGTGATGATAATGTTAGGGTTTACCTATGTAATAGTAAGTTTATGAGATGATGTGGGATTTAAAAGTAAGTGTTTTCAAGCAGTTTGATTTTTAAAGTTCTCATCAGAAAGTTTAGATTGATTAGTGAAATTGATAAAGAGGTCAAAGATGGTTTTGACACTCGAGCTGAAAAAAAAAATGTTGAACTTATGCTTCCTGGAATATTATATAAAAACATCATTGTTAGGAAATGTACTGATCAATTCTTTTCCATTTGACATGAGTTAAAATTTAATGTAGTATTTAAGTTTAAGAAATCTATTTCGAATATTCAGAAAAAACAAAGGAAGAAAATCAGTATAGACAGTATTAGAGAACAGTCTTCGTATATTTATTCTTGAAAAACACATTACAATTGCAACAAGTAATTGAAACAAAAAAGAGACTTTTTTTTAATGAAAAACAAAGCAAATATGAAAGAATTTCGCAAGATATCGTATTATTTGTTTAGGAAACAATATAAAACAACTTGTCAATGTTTCTAACGTAAAATAAATTCAAAAACCAATCAAAGTAAAAAACTGAACAAGGTGAGTAGGTGTTAGTTTTCACAATGTTCGCATATATATAAACTAGTAAGGAAAAACTACTGCATTAACTGAAAAAAAAGATAAAAATCCAGAAAGAGATCAAATTTATGAAACAATCTTATCCTCTTTGATGGCTTGTTTTAAGTCACTGAATTCAACGTTATCTGCGATATGAGAGTCTTGTGCAGCCTTATGAACTGTTTCTTTCAATGAAGCGCTTGGGGCTGAAGGCAATTTTGAGGCAGCAGTTGTAGAGTGGACAGAAGCACCAGATGTAGTTGCAGTTGGCGCACTGGTAGCTGGGGCAGCAGAAGTAGGCTTGGAAGCAGCGACAGGTTCAACTTTAGAGTATTCACTACCAACGGTAGAACCAGCGGTTCTGTTCTTTGGCAAATATTTTGCAATATGAGCAGTGTATGGAGACAAAGCATCTTGGACCTTCTTGACATGAGGTTCGATCTGGGTTCCAACTTGTTTGTATACTTCATCATATTTTTCTTTGGAGATACCAACAGCCTTGGCTTGATATTCCTTGATTTCTTTTTCGTAGGTGACGTAAACGACAGGCAAGGTGAATGCAGAGACTAAACCAACAAACAAAAGTTGGAAAAGAGAGAACCAGGAGGTAATCTTGTAGAGAACAAAAGACAAACCAGAGAGTTTCAAGGTAGTCTCGATGTTCTTTGAGTAGACAATGTCAAGGAGATGGGCTTCCAATGCAGCCACGGTAGATTCGTATTTAGGAATGTTTTCCTTGACGAGGGTGTTCAAGTATGTGCAAGGAGCAGGTTTGAACTTTGAGGCGAAGCCAGTTCCAGTGACCAATCTTCCAAGATATTCGGCGACACCAGAGACAGCTAAGACAAAGGAGGAGAGCTTGAAGAAAAGATTGACGATGTTCAAGTACTTCAATGCGATCAAAACGGCTAAGGAGACACCAAAGACCTTAGCGGATTGTTTTGGGTCTTTCCAGGTCAACAAGCCGCAGGCTTGTTTGTGGCTACAGGAACAGTTTGCGCAAGACATTGGGGGAAAGTGGGAAATTGAATATAGATGAGCGGGCACAGGAGAAGGCGGGTAAAACAACCAAAAGATTTAGTAGTTGGTTTCTATTAGGACTTCAGAAACAATGTTGGATCAGGGGAGACTGAAAAACTAGGCTATGGGATAGAACACACGGAGGCTGATAAATGGCTACAGTAAAGCAAAGCAAAAATAAATGGCTACTGCTGTGCAAAACTATCAGGGTAGAAAGTGAATCAGTTTTTGAATGTGGATCAAGAATTAAGTGTTAGTGTGAATCTGAAGATACAGCAAATGGCAAGTTATATTAGGAGATATCAGAGGATTTTAGACAGTGAAGAAGCATTTTAAAATTTTTTTTTATCATCCTTTATGCCAATGTGATTTTTTACGCTTTTCTGGAATAGCGATACAAGAAAAAAAAAAATTTTTTTTTTCCGCTTGCGTTCGGCATTTATGAAGATAACAGACCAGTGTATGTCGCGCGAGACTTTGATTGCCTAGGTAAGCACGCCACGCCCGCAGAATTGGAAATGTCAAGCAAAGATAGGGAGGTATCAGGGATACAATTCCTTTTTTTTTTTTCTTTTTGTGTGTGTTTGTGTGTGTTTGTGTGTATTTACTTCTTGTATGTGTGTGCAGTTACTTGCATGTGTATGTGTATTTACTTGTTTGCGTGTGTCTGATTGCTTTGTTTGTGAAAATTGCTACGAATCCAATAACATAATTATTTCACATATTATGAAGGAAGATTTGCCCCCAACAACGCCTGAGCGAACCGTTTGATCTGCCCGTTTTTAAGGTTCCCGGGCCGCCACCCTACAACTACCTAGGCTTTTGCGCTGTTACAGAAAACCGCGTTGGCTCAGTGCTTTTTTTTTCTGCCTCAGCAAATAAACCACTTTTGTTTTCTCTTCTTGATGCAGCAGGGTTTGCAGCCCTGCATAGCAAAGTGACACATTTTTTTACTGTCGCTTTATTGTTTCTTGGTTTGGCACATTTCCCACGAAGTTGTTTCCTTGAAAAGTTTGGTAATCCTCAATAACCAGCTGAAGTTGTTGTTCCTGATTCACAATAGTTATACTGTTGATTCTGCAGCTGGTTTCCAGGTTTTTGTTTGTACTTATTGTCCCATGCCCTCGATCTCGAGTTTGATGGAGAAGGAAAGGAATGTTTATTGTGCAAATTGAAGGAAAACCACGTGATGTTACACGTGACCAACACTAGGAAAAATGCTCCAGCAGATCACGTGCCTCGTTTTTCTTCAGGGTCACTCGCAAACACTACGTCATTCATCAACTATCTTAGTGTCATTCAACCGCCCAGCAAGCAAACGTGTATTGCTAACAAATAAATCCTATTACTTCTATATACTTACAGTCTCTTGCTGTAGCTTTGTTATTTCGATTTTCGCAACGTTTGCCCATCCCCTTTGAAAACATCGGCTGTGCTCTTTGAAGCTTCTTCATTCCCCTCAACGACAGGCGGAACTACTGGGAACCCAAAAAATAATTGGTTTGGTGGCAAGTCAAACTTTTTCACATTATGGCTATCTAGTTCAATCTTAGATAGGTCCACATTTGCAACCTTCTTTTCTTCTTTCGCAGGCTCCTCCACATTCTTTCCTGAAATCTTATGACCAGAGCCTTTGAAACGCACTGCGTCTTCGCTGGCCTGTGAGGAAATCATGTCCAAATATCCCAACTTCTCTGACATTTTGCCCTGAACCTTCACATTGCCGCTTTTAGAGCCACCTGCAGTTTTGCTTTCATTAAACGAACTCTTTCTGATATTCTGCTTGTAATCTGGCTCTACATACCCTACAGGTGGTGCAAAATCAGTTTCTAAATCTCTTTCTACCACACAGATACCATGATTTTCGTTCTCGGGTTTCACTTCCACAACTTTGATTCCGTAAATAGTTTCATTGTAGTTAATCTCAATAATGTCGTCCACCGTTAGCGTAGTGAACTGTCTCAAGGTATTTTCTAGGACAGCCTTAGGGTCAGTGATGTCCAAAAAGTCGACAGATTGCGGTTCAAGCTTTACAAAATCACCCAAAGGTAGGTCCAAGTTTGCAATCTTGATAAGGCCTCCTGTAGAGATCTTTAGCACATTCATCATCCATTTGGGAATATATGCTCTTCCTTCTTCAGCGGTAAACTCTAGTACACCGGAATGTGTTTTGAAACCATTGGCTTCATTGGTCAACTGAAACATCATCGGATACAGTATCTGGAGTCTTGTCAATTTGTTCAAACTAGAAACAGGAAGAAAAATTTTACCCCCATAGTTGGCTGGATTTTCCTCAGTGGAGCCAGGCTTCTTGCTGATCGGATAGCATCTAAAGTAATCCTCGAATCCACTACCACCAAACCCACGGGTCTGTGAAACAATACTATCAAATAAGTCTTGTGTGAACCTGTCTTGGTTACTACCAAATCGCGAAAACTGTCCATGAATCTTGTTAGCAAGAGCTCTTCTAGAAATCTAATGGGAATAAGAAAATGAAAATATCAGTAAATTACTCAACGGAATATTTAACGTACCATATTTGTGTCTGAGCTGTATAATTAGAGAAGATATAAAACGTCTCCAAAAAAATAATTGATTTAAGTTCACCTTTTCACTGAAGTTGTAGCCTTTAACCTGATTCAAACACTTTTCGTCAATCGATTCTCCTCAGAACTGTTCATCTTCTTTGATACTTTTATTAAAGATACTTTGCAACAATAATGTGTGTAACGCAAGTCAGGGAAGAAAAAGTCTTAGTGTTAGGAGCCCTAATAATGTGACATTCTCGAGATATCGGGAAGAGTATACATCAATTGTCAAATGTGGACAAAGTACTCAGTGTCAGACCACATGCTACAACCATCATGGACGATATCACCGTAACTATTTATTGATATAGACTTATTGCCAAAAGCCTCCGGTTTATGAACACCGTCAATACGGTGCCAATACAGCTCGCTCACATTTTGATCTACTAGGCTGAAATACATTGGACTAGGTACTCCAAAAAAAAAGGACTTATTAGCTGCCTTTGATCTTGAAGCAGAGATTCTATATCCCAGCGTTCTCTTATCCCATTAGAAAAGTGAGCTCATTTAGGCTGCGAGGATATCGACAGCGCTGCTTTTTTACTTATCTTTCAAAGTATTTTCTGTGATCCAACAGCGTCCAGTAGTGAAATTCCTGGAATCTTGAGGTTGCATGTTTAAGCTCTCTATGATATGACACAGGAAATATTAGTCAAAATATCGCAAACTTTACAGTAATAAACCCCGTTTGTGCTAAGAATAAACCATCTTCTTTTCTTCTTCTTCCACTTTTTGATAATCACTGAATTCAGCGAATGCAATCCAATAATGGCGCCCCAAACGAGGCCGTCCTATTCCTACTGAGGCATCTTTTATTTGCTGATAGGCTTTACAATAATAATAATAAGCTTTATCTGTCAATTTTCATAATCTTTGAAAACCAAAACTACTGTATCCGAAATTGTTCGAATGTGATTGGAAAAGCTAACTCAGACGATATGTTGGTGTTTTTCACCATAGATAACGCATGGTGTATATTGTTGTTCAATAAAAGTTTGGGCATCATCAATATCTTTAACTTTTCAGAACTTTCTGACGAGGCATTGCACACAATTTTGCTGAACAAAAACTTTACAATAAGTGAAACAATCCTTTCTTTGTTCCAACTAACTTATCATAGAACCAAAATGTATTTCGATCTTTTGAAAATATACAATATGTTAGATATATTTAGTATAACAAGAAAAGAACAAAATCCTTCGTTGATTTCCTTGTTACTTTTCTTAAAAACTGCTCATGGCTTATTCAGTCACAAAACGCATTTATTGATGGCAATGAACCGTTCACAATTTAACTACTTCTTTGATAATATGTCTTCTTCAGAAATATTTTGCTTGCAACTGGCTGCAGCGCCCAAAGAAAATCTCTCCATGAATATTTGTTTCAAGAAGAATATTCAATTTCATATAAAATTGAGAAATTGGATAAATAAATTTCCTGAGGACGCTCAAATGTTTGAGCTACGAAATATTTTCAAGGAGAATGAAAATACAATCTTTGATAGCCAAACAACTGGCATCAGTTTTATATTCGATAAATATCCATATTCTGAAGTTCTTGTGGATATAAGTACAAAAAAAAATTATCAAGTGTCCGAAAGTTCAACAAATTCATCAACAGTTGAATTACTATCCAGAAAGATTCAAGCATTTGTTGACTTAATAGATATCGAATCGATTGAGAAGTTGGAGCGCATTTTAGATTTCAAGTTAGATCTTAAAACTGAATCTATTTTATCTGTTGCTGATATAGTTCTACTCAAGAATTATGATATTGGCCAAAACGTATCACACAATAATTTATCGCAGCTACTGACTACGTTCACTCTCTTGAAAAAGATTATAAATTTTTTGAATTCTAAATCAAGAGGCTTTTTTCTTAATTTGAAAGGACTCGATAGGCTCTTCACAGAGATACTCAGATCTAGTGAATCAAATAATTCTTTGTTGTTCCCGTTATTTTATAACAACGGGATTTTTCCTGTTTTGAAGTTCAATCAAGTACAACAAAAATGTTTTGAAGAAGTCAATGGATCACTTAAATTAAAGAAATGTGCCGCCTATAAAGGTAGAGGGCTGGAATATCTAGGTAATCAATCAGAATACCTACTTATTCATTTGAATCAATATGACTTATTTTATGAAATGCGTGGAATTACTTTCAGTCGTTTCAAAAAATGCAAAAGAAATACTCAATTGTGTAATCCCAGTTTGTTTACACTGCTACTGAAAAATGGACTTTTTACAAATGATAAACAGAACTTCGAAATTTCAGAGAAAGTGAAATCGATCATTGAGAGGCCCCATCAAACTCACAATGCCAGCAAACCAGACCATTCGGATCTAGTTGATAAATCTCTTCCACAACCACGGCAATTCAATTCATTGGAAAATATTGAAGTTGATTCTGAAATTGATGATATACAAATGCTATCAATAAAGAGACTATCAATATCAACTGTGTTACGCGAAACTTTAATTAGATCGCCGAAGTCGGAACAGCTATTTGAATTTTTACGACAGAGAAAAGGGAATTTCAAGATATTCTTGGAAAGTCTCAAACCATATTTTCAAGAAGGTTATGTAATGGTGAATGATGTATCATGTCGCAATTGTATCTCAAAACATCTAGATTGTCTAAGAACTTTACCCAATTGTTTTCATTGTTTTTTGAGCGGATCTGATTGCAGATATGGTCATCAATCAGATATTTTCAAACTTTACAGCTTAATACCAAATAAAATTAGTAATAATGGTCTAAAAGAAAACAATAAATCTAACTTTCATACAGAAAATGCAGTTTCTGAAACAAGTATCGATTCCTCATCTAGCCATCGTTCAAAAATATCGTTGACTAACTATACTATATCCACTAATGAAATCATAGGTATGCCATCTGATGCACTGAATCCGAAAAACACCGATATTTTCTCGGGTAGTTCAACATTGTTGACAGATACAGCTCAACTAACAGATACAACTTATCAAATTTCTAATAGCCTAGGCAGTACGAACTTGACAAATTATTCCAATAGAAACCTACATTGCGCTCTAAAAAATTCAATTTTTGAGTCAACAAATAGGTCTGCTAACAAAACAGTGTTTCAAATTGACTCTTCCAATTTGACTTGCTTTATGAAGTCTTCCTTATTTCAAATGCTAGCTGTAATAGGAAAAACCTTTTCTCTGCCGTTTCCTTTGTTGCCCCACAATTGGGACTCTATTTGCCGAGAAAATGGAAAAAATACTTTGTCATTCAATCAAATTGGTAGTCTACTGATCGCATTTTACTACTACGCGTATTCCTATCTAGCAGCTCGAGTAAGCACAGAAAATGCTCGACATATTTATTTTTCTATTATTTCAAGAATCTTTTTCTATAAGTTAGTGCTTGCCCAAAATAAGGATTTCGTTGTTGGCTTAACTATGTTGGTTGAGATAATTGAAAAATCTATGGATTTGCAGACAAAGAAATCAATGATCAATGAAAATATTGAAAGAAAAGCTGCATTTTCTTCTGTTCTATGGGAATTAAAGAATATCACTAGAATCCTTGAGCATCTAGCTAAGTTTCTTAATAGGATAAGTCCCCTGATCATAAACAATATAATAAATTCTGTTGAAGAACATCGCTTGATTAAAGTTGTTAACGAATATGTATCAATGTTAAAATATTTTAACGAAAGATATTTCAACAAGATTCGTTTCAATTTTTTGCCAGCAACTTATTTGGATATTAAAAGAAGCGTTAGTGTAGATAACGATGCTCTTCTTACTCTAATCAAGTTGATAAAATCAGGGCAATTATTGCTGAAATATTCAAGTATGTCCTTATTTTTTTCTCAAATTTTGAATCATAATGTCTTTGAGACGACTGCAGAAGGTTTTATGGTCTTGAATAATCACAAAAATCTCCTATTTTGCTTGGATAAATATTCACCCAGTAAAGTATTTCATTTTGAATTCATAAAAGATCAGACTCTTACTTTTGATAGTTTCATCGGCGTGAAGGATAACGAGTATGTAGGGCTCATTCAAACTATGTATAAGAAATTAAATGATTTGAACATGAAAGCAAGACATTGGGGGACTTTAAATTCGAGACAAAATGAACTGCCAGATGAGGAATATGGAAATGATATTCCTAGAAACAGCAAATTTGGAAGTGCTTGTAATAAGGGTGGAGCTGCTAGTATTGATGCCACAGAAACGCATAATAACGACGGTGATATTAATATCCATAAAGTTTCTGATTCGATGCTGTTTGCAGTTGAAAATATTCGTATTGCCAAGTCAAATATAACTTCTTCAACTGAATTTCCTCCGGGGGATGAGCATTCTATAAATAATGATGATGTAAACTCTTGTTCAACCAGTGCTCATGGCGAGTCTTTGAGAAATCAGGCTTATCATGAGGTAGATATAAATGCGCTTAATGAAAGCTTAAAATATATTTCTAAAGATTCCATTAAATATTTTGGGAAGGCAGCGAATGAAAGTATAAAGACAAGCAATGAAAATTTCTCACATCAAAAATATCAACATTCTTTGACTGAAGAAAGAGATCCTAATCATAGCAATCCGAGCGAATCAGAAAAGGCCTACGCAAATTTGGCGAGAAATCATGTAAAAATGTCTTTATCAGTAGATATAACGAATGAAATCTCTCCCACTTTCCAAAAAAAATCTCAGATTTCTGCGAATAGGGACCATTTGAAGAAGATCTCTCCTTCTACTGCTGAAGCACAATCATACTATAATAATAGATTCGAGAATATGAATAAGATTTCAAAGGCAAAAAATGAAAATTCATCTAGGAAAAATAAACTCAGAGCAGAAATTTCAGAACTCAATCATTTAGTTCAAGTCGAAAAAACAAAGTTTGAACTTTTTCAATTACAAAAGAAATTGGAAGCGTTAACTGAAAAACAGTTTACGGCCTGAATGCTGTTAGTAATTTTTGTTTGAAGGGCAAATGGTTTTTCTCAATTTAAAGGTAGATTTGACAGAAATTTGGCACTAAACTGTCGTCTAATGGTATCAAAACACAAAAAAAAAAGATCAAAGAGACCAGAAGATTAAGGCTAATGAATATATTTACAGGATATATAATAAAGGAAAGATGTACGTTAAAATATGCAGAAAGTATCCAAAAATGCATAAATATAAGATAAGTACATTGTAATAATAATTAACTCCATTTATTTGAACAATTTATCAAAAGCAGGAATCAAAGATTGAGCCAAAGCAAAAGAAAACACCAATTTTGGACCAGTCGTTAATAATTTAGGAGTTAAACCTTTGAAAAAAGCAGTAATACCTTCATTCTTAACCATATTTTTTAAAATTGTGAAACCACCCTCTGGGTTTTCGAAATTTCTGTTTTGAATTCTGGTCTTGATAACATCCAAAGGAGCAGAAACAATTAAAGATGCTGAAGCACCAACAATGGAACTAATAAAGTTTTGTCCCCAAGTAGCAGAAGAGTAATCTTTCAAACCAAGAATGTATTCTTTAGCAAATGCATTACCACCAAATAAAGCGAATGAACCTGGGGCATTTCTTGCCATAGTCCAGCCCCAACCTCTGTAAAGACCAAATCCTTCATCTTTGATAATTCTGAGGAAACCTCTACCTTTGAAGGCTTCTGGGTTAGTTTGTCTTTTAATTTTCAAGACATCTAATGGAAGCAAAACGACTTCACCGATACCGATCAAGGAACCAGCGGTAGCACTCAAGAGAGCTTTACCAGTTTTAGCACCAAACGCATCTTCATAGGTTGCCTTAAATGAAGAGGACAATTTTTCATTGACGAATGGTTGACCACCGTATTTGTAAACTCTTTGCAAGATCTTGTAGACTGCAGCATAACCAAGACCTGGGAAAAGAGTGAAAAATCTTTTACCAAAGGCTTCTTGCGCATGTTCTCTGAAGATGACCGCATTCAACGCCGAAGTATTTGTCACTTTTGTGGTGTTGGACATCAATCTTTTGGAAATAGTGTCAACTGGATGGAAAACACCAATTTCACAAATACCAGCAGATGCTGATCCCAAAACTCTGGCAAGACCAGATTGCTTTTTATCAGTAGAAGAAGCCATTTGCGAAGTTTTTTTAAAACTTTTGAAGTTGATACAGAATATTGAATATGAAGAATGGGCACAATCTGCTGCTGCTACCGATAAAGCAGATAGCAGCATAGACAATAAAGTGTGGTCTTTTATTTTTTTTTTTTTATTTTTTTAGCAGCGAAATTTCTTGATAATTTGATGATTCAGTCATTCATATAGATTGGAAAATTTTCTTGTAGAAAGTTTGAAATTTCCTAATTTTTCAAATGAGTACGGCAGAATTTCGGTTTTTTTTTCTGATTAAGAAAAATGGCTATATTCCTCTTAAATAATAGCTGAATAAAAAAAAAAAAATTCCAACATGCATTACCGCATTTGGATCATCAGGTTCACAAATAAACCTGATTCAGGCGAAGCAAAGCAGCTAAGGAGGTATTAGTATATGAACCTTTTTATTTTTTTGGCTACAACGAGATCATTTCGTGATAAATGCTAGAAGATTTTTCAATAAAGAATGACATTTATTTTATCGAATGAAGGAATAATATACAGATAATTACTGAAAAATTAATAAAAAAAATCCAGCTATGAAAAACAGACTCGTCTGGACTTAGTAAAATGTAAACCCCGTAGTTTGTTGATATTTAGCAGGCCACAGCTTTTTTCATTTATTTTATTTTTTGGGGCAAACCTATGATACAATGTGATGCGGCAAAGGAAATCAAGTAGTCTTGTTGACGAATGACTTTCGACAGCATTACTGGAAACAATCATCTCACTGGTTTTGATCAATTATCAAAAAGTTATGGATGTAAAATTAACAATTGGAACAGCCACATTTACCAGCTTCACAGGTACACGAGTCTTTACTGGAACAACCGCAGGTGGTTTCCTTTTGGCAACATGAGGATTCTGATGAGCAATGACAAGCATTTTTGGACTCGCAGCAGTTACATGAAGCGGAGCATTTAGCGCAGTTGCAGTTCTTTTCAGCACAGGTGCAAGTTTGTGCACAGGAACAAGAAGATTTAGAGTCGCAGCAAGCCATTTTGGAGATTATTGTTTGTTGGATTTCGAAGGGTGATAAAGAAATTTTTGTTTTTGAATAAGTAGCAATCAGAATAGAGTGCTTGAGTATTTGTAATTTTTTTAGTGATGATTAGGTAAAACAGAATAAATATTTAGTAATCGGAATTGACTAGATTTGATAATTCTGGAGGATTGGACCCCATATTTATAGGATTTCCAGGGCAACTCTGCGCAGATTTTGCGATCAAGATCTATCAAATTCTTTGGGGTTCACTTATCGCTGCGTTTTTTTTGCGATTGTGATTTCTTGTTCTGTGCTTTATTTATAAGTTGAAATCTGACGTCGTACGTCTGCTAAATGCACGCGGAGATGTGTTTGCTTCGCAATATTCGCTCAATGACCAGATTCTCTCCCCTTTGAGAATACGATAAAGCTGCTGAAAAGACTGTTAAGATATTGGGAGAGTCTATCAGTTCTGGTTATCAGATCATGATGTGATTGCGCTGAAATCTAGGAACGAAAAGCGTATAATCACCAATTGTTTGGTATCTTAGTAATGCGTGAGGCTGCGCTGCAATTAGATTGGCGGTTACACGGCCCTTGCAGGCCTAGCTGGAAACTTCTATCATGATTCTTTTGCAACCCCAAACAGATTGCGTTGATTTTGCTGCTTGTCAGGGCTTCTAATGAAACCACAAGAAGAGTACTATAATCACTATTAACAACCTTAATAACAGAAAAAAAAAGAACTAGACATTACTGATGAAGGTTCCTCGTACATAAAAACGTGGCAGTGCTCGCAATTCAGAAACAAAAACTGGTAGGAACCACTTTGTAAAGCTGAATTCTTTTGTACCATGGATGCAGGGCCACTGGAAAAAACTATTGCGCTTGGATAATAAACAGGGCACCGTAACCCGCAAGGCTGGGACAAAAAGAAAAAAAAAAGAAAAAGTAAAAAGAACTGCCCACCATATGGGGTGTGCTTTAAATATCAACAGTCAAATCATACAGTTCAGGTAAGGTGTCTATTATCTGTTATCTTTCAAGATCTATAGTGGCACACACTATCGCGATATTTTTGGCTCCATGTCCACTCTACAAATATGTATTCTTTTCCTGGGTTTGCCCCAGTCTGAATAACAAACATCTTGGTCTGCCAGCCTTTGCAACCCTTGTATTCTCGTTCCAGCACTCCTGGGCATCTGTTCCTACCTGCGCTGGGAAAAAACCGCCCAACATTTCTGTATTAATAATATGGGCGTTTTCATTGGTGGACAATAGTGCTATACGCACGAAAAGGTCGCTTTCTCTATTCTGATGTGGTGATTCCGATTATTCTTCCAGGTGAGATAAAACCTCATTCCATATATACTTTTATATGTATACTGGTGATTTCGATGGCTACACAACCAGGTACACTGTAACGGGAATATTTGTTCCTGAAAAAATTTACGTGGATGGCCCAACAGTTCTCACTGGATAATAGTCTTATAAACGGCTATAATTCACCCTGAATAACAGGAGATCAACTCCCCTACTGTCCATAGAGCTTTCAGTGATTCGCCAGTAACCACTAGACCCAAGTGCAGGCAGCTTGTGTTTATCGTTTTGCCTCTTTTGATTTTTTCTTTTTTTTTTGCTTATTGTTTACTCTCTTTTTTTGGACAGAGCTCATCATTCCAATCCCTGGCAGGAACGTCCTACTGTTCTCTCAAACACTATGAGTATCCAACACAGCAGCCCGTCTCAGTCCAGCAGTTCTGCTGCAAACCCCACAGTAACACCTACTAGTCTTCCAAATAACTCAAATATCATTATGGAGCCCCAGAGACCGCCACAACGTTCATATTTGCAAGCCACATCTCAAATACAGAAAGAACATTCGGATCCTGCTATTTCCCAGCAATTTAATATACCATCGCCCGACCTGCCGCTGATTCCATCATCTGAAAAATCCAAAGTGGCGACGACACTGAAAAAGTCGCAGTCTCGTAAAGCTTCTACTAACCCTTCTGCTACCCTAGGCTCTTCTGGCTTGTCCAATTCCTCTACCTCCACCTCTCCCAATTCCTCTTTCTCGTATTCTAATAGCAGTAACAATGGCCAAAAATGCAGTAATTGTGGTACTAATAAGACTCCACTATGGAGAAGAGCTCTTGACGGAACGATCATATGCAATGCTTGTGGTCTTTATTACAAAGCCAATAATTGTCACCGACCAGTAAATTTGAAGAGACCTCCCACTTTGATAAAATTAGGTTCACAACGCTCAAAAGAAGAGGGTTCTTGTAAAGGCGATGGTCATTGCAACGGTACTGGAGGTACCAAAGCTTGCAAAGGTTGTCCAGTATTCAATAATCGTGTTATCATTCATTCAACATCCCCTAATCTGAAAAAGCAGAACTACAGATCTGAGGATGAGATAGATATAAATCAAAAAGAGATTGAAAACACAACACTAGCTGATTCGAACGGAGTCAAAAACAGAACTACTATCAAAGAAAACAATAACAACTCTAGTACAATGGTAGATTCAGAAGATTCATCAGTCGCTATGGCTTGTGCAAATTGTCAAACTACTATAACTCCTCTTTGGCGGAGAAATGTCTTGGGTGAAACCATTTGTAACGCTTGTGGGTTATACTACAAATTGCATAATTGCCATAGACCTATAAAAATGAAAAGTGGTGTTATTAAAAGAAGAAAAAGAAATGCTAAAGGCGAAATTGAAGAAGAAATAACCGTTCCAAAAAAGAAACAGAAAAAGAAAAAGAACCAAAATTATTTCTCAGAACGCGAAGATGATCCGGAATCAAGTAATGAAGAAACATTTACTTTGAAAAAACGTGAGAATACAGTTGAAATTCCGTCTGCACATGTCAAACAAACAAATCAATCTGTCAGTTCGATGGTAGAAAACAATAAGGTCGGACTCCCATCTTTTGTAAAAAATTTTAGTACGGAAATGAAAAGTAATAGCAAATTATTACCTTTACCTGTATTACCTTCTACATCGGGTATTTCACTGGTACCATTGATGAACTATCATGATAAGTTTGATGAAAATACAAATTCTCATCCTTTTGACAGTTCACAAAGAGTATTAGGGCATCGCCATCAAAAATCATACCTACCTCCATTTCAAAATACAAAACTTCCTTTCCCCCAAAAAAATTTTAATTC
This sequence comes from Saccharomycopsis fermentans, assembly GCA_002564245.1. Lineage (NCBI taxonomy): Eukaryota > Fungi > Ascomycota > Saccharomycetes > Ascoideales > Saccharomycopsidaceae > Saccharomycopsis > Saccharomycopsis fermentans. Next base: position 2,844,325 of record JNFW01000001.1, read on the forward strand.
ATCTGAGGTTCATCTTCCTCCAATTTCTGGTATTGATCCTAACTATAATCTGCGACATATATTGCGCAAAACCATATCCGTTGCATCTTTAGTTTCGGACTCTTCTCAAGAACCTTCTATTCCTCCTTCAAACTCATTGGCCCCTTCTTCTAAGTCAACAGAGTGTTCCGACACAAATTCATCTACTCCCAGAACCACGGCTATTCATTCTAGAAGCCATGTAAGTATAAGTTCACTTCTTAATAATTAGTACCTGTTATTTTTTGTCTTTCATAGCAAGCGCTTATTTTTTCGATTTGCATGAATTGCAACCGAATATTTTTAAATTGATAGATATGTTGTTTAATTTTTTTTTTTTTTTTAATAATACAAACATTTTCCTAATCGCTTAATCGTTACTCTTCATTAATTTGAAGTCAGTTATTGATTTTACAAGATATTGTACGTTAAAGGTAACTAAAATCTGTTGATTAAGCTTTAATTGATTTTCAGTTTTTCAAATAAAAATTTTTTGAAAGCTTTGTTCGAATATACTAAAATTACTGATAAATATTACTTCTTTCCTCTAAAATAAATGCATTTCGAAGTATCATTTTTTTTATCTCCTTCTTTATTTATATGTTTTATACCTATATTTTCAAAAAAGCCAGTAAAGCAAATAAAATATAAAATATCTTTGATAATAAATAGCAAAAATGAAGGTTACCGCATCTACCTATCTTCCTGTATTAGCTACTCTTTCATCTTTATCTTCAGCTGGTAAAGCTCCTGAACATAACGACAATCCAACTAATGTAGTTGCCATTGCTGATTTACCTTTTGGTGGTGACCAAAATATTTTGGGTACAATGAAGTTTTTCTCCACAAATGGTACCGTTAAAGTTCACTTCGATGTAACAGGTCTACCGAAAGGTGCCGGACCTTTCAGCTATCATATTCATGAAAAGGGGATTGATTCTGATGGAAACTGTGAATCTGCTGGGAAGCATTTTAACCCATACAGCGCTCCAGCAGAATGCAGCTTATTCGAAGACGATGCATTCTGCCAAGTTGGTGATTTAGCAGGTAAGCATGGATTGATCAATACTACATGCTTTGAAACTTCTTACTATGATCAATATTTAAGTTTGAACCCAACCAGCCCATCTTACATAGTGGGAAAGTCGGTGGTTATTCATTATCCTGATTTAAAAAAAATGGCATGTGCCAATATTGAAGTCAGCTCTGAATCTGTTTATTATGCAGACTTAGAGTCCAAAAAAAATATCAAGCATAATAGAGACTTAATTGAAAATCACATTCCAGATTGGGAACCAGAAACCGAAGAAGAAAAAGAAATGATTGAAGAATCTCACAAAGAATGGCTTAAATATAATAAAGAAGGTGATGTTCATGTTGATCATACTACTGCTTTACAGCTTGAAAAAATCCTTCAACAACAAAAAGAAGCCCAAAGCGCTTCCACTGATCCAACCGAAAATGATTTCGAAGAATCAGAAGGTGAAATTGAAGAAGAAGTAGTTAATGACAATATTGCATCAAAGAAAGGTTATGAAGAAGTCTACCCAGAGGAGCCTCAAAAGTTAGAATATGAGGGAGAAGAACGTAAGGCAACAATCCCAGATGAAGAAGCTTTGCAAAATTCTGCCAGCTTTTTATCTAAATCTGGTTTACTTGTAAGTGTTGTTGCAGTTACCTATGGATTATTGTGTTAATGCAATTTTAGGAAATTTCTGTTTTGATTTTCACAGAAAATATAGAAAAAAAGAAAAAATGAAGATTTTTAAAATATTAATCTAGTAAATACACGGAGTGATGATAGATTATTTAAATTACAAAATAAAGAGAAAAATAAATATGTTTTACGGTTTCTAATGATATCAATCAGCAATAAAACGTTCTTACTGCTGACTAATTTAAGAACAATAATTTATACAGAAGTTGAATTACAGGTATATTTGGAATACTTTTAATATTCTACAACTTTTTTTTTAAGAGTATTGATTATAATTTAGATGAATATATTTAGAGAGTAGGATATTTCTTTTTTTTTTATTTAATTGTAAGAACGTAACTTATTAGCAGTTGCTCAAGTCAACTTGTTTGAACAAATTGTTTTCATGAACTCTGTAACAATTAATTTCTGGCATTTTGAATTTCTCAAAGGAAAACTTTGTCGGAAAACATTTATATCTTAAGAATCTTAATTTTAATTTTAAAATATCAAGTTTTAGCCTCAAAGAATGAAACTTTTTAGCTTTTTCAGGTTTTTCAGACATTGACTGGATGAAATGCAAGGAATTTAGCAGGTCCGAGTACTTTTCCGACCCACTTGTGCTTATGGAGTCGACATCATTATACTGCACTAATAACATCTTACTTTGGAATAATGAATTACAAAATAATTTTCAGATAATAGCCAAATGGATATCGATGATACAAGTTTGAAATTAATGTTTTTGCGCTTCACAAAATGCATGCTTACATACTTAGCAAATTAAAGAACCACAATTTATGAAGTAATATTGCCTTTATTTATAACTATTCTATATGCCGTTTACACATTTCGTTGAAAATATCCATTCATATACTCTTTTCAGCTTCCTTGTTGAATAGTTGAGAATGTGAGGATTTCCAAACACAATAGATTTTTCCTTATTCTATTTTTTTTTCTTTTCAAGACAAAAAAAACCAAAACTATTATTTTACCAACAAAAACAATTGAGATTGGTTCAGGCTACATATCGAACTACATAAGACCCTTTTCTAAAACACAACTCGATGGAATTACAGAATTATTTGATTCATTGCTGGGTTTGAGGTAGTCGATTCAAAAACAAAGTAAAGTATCACCATTGAATTGTTTTAAATGACTTACATATCACGTGACCATATCAAAGTAAATGGATTCGAAGAATTTGTGCTCAGTCTGGGTTCCAGCTGAGCTATATTCTAAGGCTAGAAGTAGTCTAGTATTCAAACTTATTTTTGACAATAAAAAGCCAAAAATTATGTTGTAGCTGATTAAATAGAGAAAGCATTTAAATAACTTTCTGTAAAAATTTAAGCTTTATTTCTCACAGAGAAGGGTATCTGAAAGATCAGTAGGATGACTAAATAAATGCATATTATGCAGATCGTACGGCAGAACTCCGGGGTGCGACTCGTCACAACACCAAAGTAATTTCTATAAAACAACAAAAATACAAAAAAAAAATTTCAGAAGTTAATGTGGCTGCGCCTAGTATAAATCTTGCACATCGCCTGCAAAACATTGAATAGCAATTCTGACTTCAAGAAATTTAACACCCAATATTCTCGTAATTAGTACTACTAAGGTACTAATATTTAGGTTAACTCATCGGTTATTCGTATCTCTAGGTAAAATACTTGCAACTAAAGCTGATACTGTTTAGCTAAGTAGGTTTCCCATCCATAATTTCTTTTACAGATCCAGCAAAATGCGAGGCAACAGCAAGGAGTCGAAAATTATAGCTTTATTGGTTTTGGATACTATTTTCTGTCTCATCGAGGCGATTACGGGCTACACTGTCCATTCGTTGGCCCTTGTAGCTGACGCTTTCCACATGCTTAACGACATTTTCTCGCTTGTCATTGCTCTTTGGGCTGTCAACGTTGCCAAGAATAGATCTGCTGATGCAGACTATACCTATGGCTGGCAGCGTGCCGAAATCTTGGGCGCTTTGATCAATGCTGTTTTCTTGTTGGCATTGTGTCTCACCATTTTCATCGAGGCTATCCAAAGATTTATTTCCCCAGAAGTCATCACTAACCCTAAGTTGATTCTCGTTGTGGGAATTGCTGGTCTTTGTTCCAACTTCGTTGGCTTGATATTGTTCCATGAACATGGTGGTCATGGCCATTCACATGGATCAATTGGCTCAGACGAAGATGAGGAACAAACTATCGGCTTGTTACATTCAGGCGAAACCTCATATGACTCTATTCAAAATGACCATGAATACACTCAAAGTTCTGCATCCTCCTCCACATCAAACGTCCCTATCATGCTACCTGAACAAGTTGTTGCAGATACACTCAACAATACCAACTCCAAAAGCCCTAGTCACTCTCATTCTCATTCAAACGATGCAGACGATCATCATGGTCATGGTCATGGAAAGTCTCTCAACATGGAAGGTGTATTTCTTCATGTTCTCGGTGATGCCCTCGGTAATATTGGTGTCATCGTTTCTGCACTTCTTATCTGGAAGACTAACTATTCTTGGAGATATTATTTCGATCCTCTTGTCTCTCTTTTCATTACTGCTATTATTTTCACCACTGCGTTACCATTGTGCCGTTCCGCTTCCAAAATTCTTCTTCAAGCTACCCCAGCTACCATTTCTGCTGACAAAGTTCAACGTAAAGTTTTAAATATTCCAGGTGTTGTTTCTGTTCATGATTTTCATATTTGGAATCTTACAGAAAAGATTACCATCGCCTCCCTTCATGCAGAACTTGATGTCGGTCCAGAAAGATTTTTGGAAGTTGTTGACAGAATCAGAGCCACTTTGCATCAATACGGTATTCAATCAGTGACTGTTCAACCTGAGTTCAACAGCATCAAATCGAGATCATATCCAAGCAATCCTAGTACTGCCATTCACGATGAGAGTTTCGTAAGTAGTAGTGATGCCACTACCGCTACTCCTCAGGAAAATAACAATAATAGTATCAGTAATAATAATAATAATACCAATAACAAGTTATATGGTGCAGTCAGCAATTGTTCCCTGGGATTTTTGAATAAAAAGTAAATTGCCTAAAATTTAATAAATGATTGTTTATAAATATATACTCCACTTTCGTTCTATGTACTTTATGCGCAAAATCGCTCACTCATTTAACATTTACAACTCTTAATAACAAATTATACATCAAAATTTAATTCTGAAAAGCAAAGAACTCTAGAGATACGTAGTCAAAAGTGTTTGATCATTTTCTACAGAACTTGATTGATTTGTAAGGTAATCTATTACCTCTTTCCACAGTTTTAAATATACATATACAATACATGTAAGTTTTGTTACTTTTGACTACCTTTTTTTAAAATTTCAAGATTATATATTTAATTTGGATAATTAATTACCTGACTATTTATTAAAGTATTATTGATTGGAGTTGTAAGCCACCTAAGGATTAGAAAAATTAAAGTAGATTATTTACCAAATACTTGTTCTAAGTAAGCTTTTTCTTCAGCAATGTGAAGTGCCTTAGAACCAGCAGCAATAGAAGCACTTGGGTTTCTACCAGCATATCTGAAAGCAGCATCCTTGTAATTTTCGGTTTCCTTCAAAGTAGTTTCTAATCTAGGAGCAACGAAAGACCAGCCACCGTAATTGATGTGTTCTTCTTGACACCAAACAAAGTCTTCAACGTTAGGATAAGTATTCAATACATCTCTAACTTGAGCAAATGGGAATGGATGGAATTGTTCAAGCTTAATGAAGGCGGTTTCCTTATCACCAAGATCTTGTCTCTTCTTGAATAGGTGAACGTAAACTTGACCAGAACATAACACTAATCTCTTAATACCAGCCTTCTCATTGATAGACTTTCCTAATTCAACATCATCAATGATGTATTGGAAAGAAGAATCACCAACGAATTCAGACATACTAGATCTTGCCAATGGATGTCTCAACAAGGACTTGGAGAAGAAGTTAATCAATGGCTTTCTGAATTGTCTATGCATTTGTCTTCTAAGAACATGGAAGTAGTTGGCAGGTGTTGTTGGATAGGTAACTTGAATGTTGCAATCTTGGTGTTGTCTTTGTAATTTTTCCGGACTTGGGAAAACTCTTGGGTCTTCGTTGACTAATTGCAAGTATCTTTCAATTCTAGCACTTGAGTGTTCTGGACCTTGACCATCGTAACCATGTGGTAAAGATAAGACAATACCAGATCTTTGTTTCCATTTACATTCACCTGAAGCAATGAATTGATCGATAATGACTTGAGCAGTGTTGGCAAAATCACCGAATTGAGCTTCCCACATGACCAAAGCTTCTGGAGAGGTCAAAGAGTAACCATATTCGAAACCCATAACACCATATTCAGAAAGGGAAGAGTTGTTGATAACAAAATCAGCTTGTTTGTCTGATATATGTTTCAATGGAGTGTATGTCTTGTTGGTTTCTTGGTCATGTAAAACAGCATGTCTTTGAGAGAAAGTACCTCTTTCAACATCTTGACCTGACACTCTGATATGGAAACCTTCAGTAGATAAAGAACCAAAAGCAAGGGATTCACCGGTAGCCCAGTCAACACCTTCACCAGATTCAATAGACTTAATTCTGTTTTTCAAAATTCTCTTCAAGTTCTTGTGGACCACAAAGTTTTCAGCTGGAGCAGTGGCAGCTTTGACACCAATATCTTTGAAAGAATCTTCAGTGATAGCAGTTGGTTCATGAGGCAAGATTTCTTCGGTTAATTCTTTAGGGGACTTGAAACCTTCCCATGGAGCAGTTAACCATTCTCTAGTGCTTGGAATATAGTCCTTTGATTTTCCAAATGCTTCTTCTAATTGATCCCAAACCCATTTTTTGTGCTCATCAACATCTTCTTTGGTGAATGTACCTTCCTTGACTAATTGGTCAATGTAGATATCAATAACAGATGGGTGACTGGCAATCTTTTTGTACATGACTGGTTGAGTGAAACTTGGTTGATCAGTTTCATTGTGACCATGCTTTCTGTAACCGATCAAGTCAATGTAGACATCAGAGTGGAAAGTAGCTCTCCATTCAGCTGCAAGTTTGTGGACAAAGACTACAGCTTCAACATCATCAGCGTTAACATGGAAAATAGGAGAATTGGCAGCCTTAGCAATATCAGAAGCGTAAGCATTAGATCTACCATTTACTGGATCAGTGGTGAAACCAATTTGATTGTTGACAATAATATGAACAGTACCACCAGTGTTGAAAGCTGGCAAAGCTCTTAAGCCGTTAGTTTCATAAACCACACCTTGACCGGCAATAGCAGCATCACCATGAACCAAGATGGACATAGCCTTCTTGAATTCACCGATATCGTTCTTACCATGTTGAATAGCTCTAGTTCTACCCAAAACAACAGGATCTTCAGCTTCCAAATGAGATGGATTGGCAACAAGAGACAAGTTAACAGTCTTACCACTTGTTGTTGGTCTTTGATAGTTCATACCTAAATGATACTTAACATCACCACTACCGACATCCGAGACTTTAGAACCAGTGAACTCTGAGAAAATGGATTGATTTGGTTTTCTGACAACGTTAGACAACATATTCAATCTACCTCTGTGAGCCATACCAATGACAATATCTTCAATACCAGCGTCGACAGCGTGATCAATAAGGGCTTTAACACCTGGAACCATGGACTCAGCACCTTCTAAACCGAATCTCTTGTCATTTGGAAATTTTGTAGAAAGGAAAGATTCAAAACTGGTAGACCAGAACAATCTATCCAAGATGTGTCTCTTTTGATCTGGGGTGAAAGAGAAAGGAGTTGGATTTTCTAATCTTTCTCTGATCCAGTCACACTTAGCTCTACTTGGAATATGTGTATATTCAACACCGATATGGCCAGAGTAAATACCTTGCAAATGAGAGATGATTTCCTTCAATTTCAAAGATTTGATACCATGTTCAGTGACAAAGTGATTCAAAAGACCTGGTCCCAAGGTGATCTCCTTTTCCAAGTCTGCTTCAGTGAAGCCGTAATACTCTAAAGACAATTCTTTTGGAGTTTCTTTGGAGGCGTCATCACCAAAGGCGATTTGCAATGGATCTAATTTGGCCATTCTGTGGCCTCTGACCTGGTATGCTCTGACCAACAATTGGACTTTCAAATGGGTATCAATTTGGCAATTTTCGGTGGTGAGGGTTGGGGTGCTTTGGCCAGCGACGGAGGAAACAATTGATGGTGGGGCAGTGAATGCTTGAGAGGTTGGAACAGCACCATTCAAGTTCTTGAAATAAGCTTGCCATGAGACATGGACGGAAGATGGATCTTCCTTCCAGGCAGAGTACATCTCGTCGATATAGTTGGCATTGTTTGTTTGCAAGAAGGCATCTGTGGCCAAAAATCTTCTGGCGTTAGAAGAGGCAGCAGCAGATCTGAGAAATCTGCTACTGTTTGCTTTAAAAGCTGAGGAGTTTCTGAAGGCTCTCAACATTTTGTCTGGAGTTGTTTTTTCTGTTCTTTGTGGAGAGAAATCAAGAAAAATACTTGAGGTGAAAGAAAGAACTAACAAAAGAGAAAATCAGAGAGATTGGGTTGGGATAGAAACGGAAAAAGAAACTGTATGTTGACAAAGGATCGTTACAAAAATTGAAGTGCTTTTATTTTGTTAGTATTTGGTATTAATTTTTTTTTGTATGGGGCAGTTTTCCAATATATTTTTTTTTTTTTTTTTTATTTTTTTTTCAGACATTTGATTGAGAGTCGCTGTTTTAATGGTCGGATGCGGGCTGCGCGATTTTACTTTGGGACAGACAGGAATGGCCACGGACCTACACACAGTCCCAGACTTCCTCGCTGACCAACAACCAATAGGCTGGTTTCTCGATTGCCAGAGCCTTTTCGATCCAGCAATTGAGCTGTCAAGTGTAGCCTGGCCTTTTTGATCCAGCAATTGAGCTGTTTACCGTAGCCTGTTGGTTTTTTTTCCACGAAAAAGTGCAGACATAATACGGTTTTTTTCTGATTGGCTTTGGCCCAACCGGGAATTGGCAGTCCAGCTACTGGGATGCTCAGGCTTCACGGGGGCAGCATGGAAAAAAGCTACCCCAGGTTCACACTGGAGAAGCCGCTCAATTTTTTTTTTCTCCTTTCTTTCATTGGCATTTATGGAGGACCCAGGGGAAAAAAAAAATAAAATCCTAGTTGACAGATTCGTCCAATGAGAGACTAGTAGAGTGAAAGCATCGGCACCGAAGATGGGAGACGTTTGAAGGAGAAGAACATGCGAAACGTTCAAAAAGCTCGGAGTTTTTCCATTCAAAAAAAAAAAATAAATTGGTTCAAAATTGGAGAATCCATGTTGTTTACGCACTCCGATGCATGGTGTCAAGATTCATAGCGTTACAGGTTTAAATACTGTATTTCAGGGATGTCAATATGTGAGTGACAACAGATGTGGCAGATTACAAATGATGGGATGCTCTTACTACCGAAGTTCGTGTTTGTAGACGTATAGGTGTGTGACTGTACATGCAAGAAATAGCGCTGTAAAGATGTATGTGTATTCTGAGGTTTGTTAATTGTATGCATGGATGTAGTGATTTTTTTTTCTTTTTTTTTTTCAACAGGATTTTATTATCAGCTCCACCTAAAAGCTGCCCAGATTTTTAGGATTAAAGTTATCGGTGAACATCATTAAAGGAAATTGCCTGATAACATTGCGAGCCCCGACAAAACTACAATTTTTTTTTCTATTTTTTTTCTCTCTCCGTTATTGACTTTTCGCTCTCAAACACACAGTCCGTGAGACTCACAAAAATATTAGCCTACATGCATTCACATAAAAGATAGGCGGACAGATAGTAGCATGATAACAGTGTATCACCAACTATCAGCCCAAGCCATGTGAAAAACTTGAATTTCCTATTGTCTTCACCATAAATACAGAGTTTCCAGGTCAAAACGGATACTTACCAGAAAAAAGATCCTTTACGAGGAGTCTGTTTTCCGCAAATTGCTTTTCAAAGGCCCATTTCACGTCGCAGCTTTCCACAATAGAAGCATCCCGATAAACGGTGATCGACAGCCAACTCCCAAAAAATTTTCCAGTTTCCAGGTCAAAAACGAGTTTTTCAGACCCTTCAGCACCGAAAATTACTACAATACTCTGATATCTGCTCCAAAGCTCTCTATTGGTTTCTCAAGTCCGGATTTATCTTTTCTCAGGTCCTGTCAATACTATCAGTTTCCTGGGACATACATTTTATCAGCTTCCTTCATTGTAATTTATCATCAGGTCCCATAATTGTACTTTATCATTAGGTTCCATAATTGTACAGTTTACTTCATTTCTCTTTCTTTTGACACCATACCTCCCCAAGTCTCTCTTTCTGCCTTGTGATCTTCGTGTTGAAACTTCCGAAATAATTGCAAATGGCCGAGATAAACGAAGGCACTTCCAAAAAGTCACCCACGTCACTGCTGGCTCCCGTGCAACAACATCTAAAGCAATTGCACACAACGTCAAACAAGAGTGGTGCAACTACAAACGCAAATAATAAATCAGCGAGCAGTAAACGCCAATTATCCAAACAAGTCTCTGATCAGAAGGTTAAAAGACAGAATGTCAATAACGCAAATAATGGTTCCAGTAACACCAAGAGAAACACCAAGAATAATAGCAATAACGCCTCGAACTCAAATAATACCGTCAACAACACAATTAGGAATAGTGGAGGCAACATAAACATAAACGATAAGGCTTTATCCCCAAATCCCAATGGGGCACTAAGAAAAAAGATTCAGTTTCCTAGATCTTCTTTCTTCATTGGTAGCTCTTCCATATATGATAGTGTTCTTATAGACCATATGCCTCTAGATTCTATCCAACAAATTCAATTATCTCAAACATTGGCGGTAAGGAGGGTCGACTGCAATTCATGTTTCTTGCTTCGAGAAGATTATTCTGTAGATTCTCCAGTGCGTATTCTCAAGGAATTGGAGGCTATCGAAGCTATAGTAAAACCCTACGGCCCAATTTTGGTCAGCATGTACTTCAAATTTGTTCACCCATTTTACCCAATTCTCCATAAAAAAGTGTTTCTTGAAAAATATGACAGAAGTTATAAAGAAGTTAGTTCTCCATTGTTGAGTAGTGTTTACCTTCTTGCTCTAGAATTGTGGGATAACGAGCCATCATTGATTGATAAATCTAAGCCCAATGCTAAACTTTTATATCAGTTAGCACGGAATTGTTTCGCTGATGTTCTTCAAAGACCTAAGCTTACAGCAGTTCAGGCTGGCCTTCTTCTTCTCCAGACAAATCAAGGTGATGAACGTAAATGGATACTTTGCTCTCAAGTAGTATCTCTTATTGAGGAACTCGGTCTTGGAGTAGATTGTGAAAGTTGGAAACTTCCAAAATGGGAAAAAGGTCTTCGCAAAAGACTAGCCTGGGCAGCGTTTTTCCAGGATAAATGGATTTCATTGATTGAGTCAAGACCATCTCATTTAATTCCAGGAGTTAACTGGTTGGTCAATGAATTAACCGTTGATGATTTCACCGAGATAGAAAATACAAATGAGTTAGAGGCCGGTAGGATATTCTTCATGGAACTTATAAATTTATCAAAAATAGTCTCTCAGATACTTAATTGTTTTTACACCCTTGCAAATAACAATTTATCAATGAACACTATTTTACAGGATGCTAAACCTATTCAAATGAAACTTCGAGCCTGGTTTCAATCCCTACCCGAGTCGGATCGTGCTCTTTCCAGCAGCAAATCCACAGCTCCAAACTCCAACCCTTTTTTACAATTAGCATACTTCATTGCAGAGATTACACTTCATAGAAAAATTATAAGCACATTGCACAAAAATAGAGATAAACTTCCTCCCGAATTAATTAGTGTTTGTCGAAATGCAGCAAAATCGAGATCTGCAGCAGCTATAGATTTCCTAATGCAGTTAAAATCAGAAAATATTCACAACTCTTTTTGGTACTCAACTTCGTCCTCAGATATAGTTTCTATTGGAGTTTTTTCTGTTATTTTGTTCTTGACAAGTTGGTCCGCTGAAGAGAAGAGTTACTACAAGGACCAGATATTCAATTACAGGTTATGCTTAAAAATTATAAGTAAAAATTTTTATCATGCTTGGAAAGCATTGCGTGTTTTTGATTTACTCTATTGTCAAATCAAGGAATTGCAGACTAATGAAAATGAAAATGATAGTGGCTTTAGTGGTACCAAAGATTATAATCAAAACCCCGGACCAATATCCTCGTACGGAAATCCAAATTTTAAAAGTAATAGGAATAGTAATAATATAAACAGGAACAATAATATGAACAATAATGTTATCTCTAAAAAATATAATAGCATTGGTGATAATGATGGCAATAATAACGCTAATAATAACGAAGGATCTCCGTATAGCCCTTCAAATATTCCTATTCATTCGAACATGCATACAACATCCCCCTTTATTCCGTATCATCCAAGTAACGCATCATCACCGACAACTCCATATAATACCGCGACATTCAACAATAATCAACAGCAAATGCAACAGCAACAAATGAATTTGCAACAGGGTCAGAAAAACATGCACTCTCCTGGATCATTTTTAGCTAATGGTTCTTCTTCATTCATGCAAATGCAACCTCATGGTCCACATTCTGTTCCACCTTCCATGAACCATACAGCAATTCCACCTGGCGTTATGTCGCCCTCTGGCTCAATGATGGTACCTCATGCACATTCAGAGCCTAGTCATAGCGGTATAGCTCATGGTATACCTGTTGCACCTCTTAGACCTTTGGGACCTCACGGTTCGTTTAAACCTCATCCAAAAATGATGATGCAACAGCCGTTACCTGCGACATCAGGTCCAACAATGATTGAAAATGCAAGTGGAAATTCTGTTTCTTCAAATGGTGCTGCATCAGGTAGGCCAATTTCAGGTTCAATCAATGGATTTTTATCTCAGATTATGGAGAGTCATGAAGATTCTATCGTGAAAAATCAAATGAAAAGTTCAACGGATCTACAAGATATGAAGACCCGCTCAGCGAATGAAAGCATGCATCCAGGACTCACCCCATTTGATGATGTTGATTTTGTAGATCAGAATATGTTCATGCTAGGAATGAATTTTAATAGTCCAGCAGAAGTCAATATTTCAAATTTGAGTACTGAGAATATGAAAATAAAAAATGACTCCGAAAACGTGCACCACAAAGAGATTTTGGGATCTGGAACCATGAATGTTAATACGAATAACAAAATTGAAGAGAGTAAAAACTCTGGCAATGCTTCTAACAATAGTAAGAATGTACATTAGGTTAAATGCGGCTAATGTATGGGGTTTTTCTTCTAATAGCTCAACTGTTACTGTTATTCACATAATACATTCTATTGTTATTCAATAAGTACAATAGAGGATGCGCGTATTTTCTATTGATGCAAATAGATACACACAAAAGAAAGAAGAAACTGAAAACTATATAGGTTGGGTATGCCGATTTTTATCCAATGAGAGCTTATAAAAACTTTGATACTTTTCTACTCTTTGCGACATCCTCAACTGCACCCAACTTGTCTTCGATCACGATGGTTTCTGTGGCTGGTTTGGATTCTTTTTTGACATATTGATTACCAGTCAGCTCGCTGATGTTTGCCTTATCTTCACTCTCAGTATCGTATTCTTCTCTGAAACTACTTACTATTAGATCATTAATATCCTCATCGATGATCTCAACGATACTTTTCTTTCTTTTCTTTCCATCAAAATTTTTCTCCAACTCCTCGTAGTCTCCTTTTTTCAATAATTCATTATTAGAGATTCTTTGATCTATTAGATATAATCTTTCTTTCAATTCTCTTATTTTCTTTTTGTCTTGGTCCATATTAATTTCGCTTGAATCGCTTACAGCCTGTATCATTTGTTTCAATATATCAATCTTCAATTGGTAGTTATCTTCCATCTCCTTGTATTCCTTCTTGATATTAATGACATTTAAAACCTGTGATCCGAAAAAACATAGTATCACTAACGGCTTAAAAAGTGGATTCTGATAAAATTTTTTGAAGCTTCCATCATCTGATTCGTTTTCGTTGGAAGATCCTTGGTTATTAGGAGCTTTGCTACTATAAAATCTTCTTATAGGTATTTGTTTGGTTAAATTTTTTGAGGCAAACACTCTTGTAATAATATTAGTACCAAGTCTTGAGTTCATCTTTCTCCTGTTAAAACAGTATATTAGTCAAATATTTGCAAAACAAGTATCTATTGATTACGATAGACTCACACATAATAATTTGGTATTCTCACTTTATTAATCATGATATTTGTATAGGTTGATGAAAGCCGATTTAATAAGTCGAATCATGAGAATTATGTGCCCACGGATATTTCTGAAAAATTTAGACTACCTGTTTTCTTTCTCAATATATTTTTTTTTAAGAACCTAATAAAAAACACATTCTCTCGAAAGAAAGCTTAAGGGGATTCAGGTGAATTAGGTGTACAACTTGAAGTTCAAGGCATATTTTAGGTAAATCATTCATAAGAATTCCAAACAAATCATTTTGCTGCGGTCTGATTTAATTGGTGTACTAAGAAATAGTTGCTTCATATAACAGTATTAGGGGTATATTTTGGTTACCTTGAAAATTTGCTTTGTTGAAAAGAAAGGAACAGCTAGATAAAATGTTACATCCTCGCCAGATTCGTAAACAAATCCACCAATGTCTTAACTTCACCCTCGTATTGGCTGGTGCATATATGCTATGGAAATTTTTATCTATTGCCACAGCAAGTGAATCACCAATAGTGGTTGTTCTTTCAGGATCTATGGAGCCTGCATTCCAGAGAGGTGACGTCCTTTTTCTAAGCAATAGAGATAGCTTTGTAAGTGTTGGTGATATAGTTGTTTATGAAGTTAAAGGTAAAAATATCCCAATTGTCCATAGAGTAATGAATGAACATCATAGTTCTGGCTCGCAAAAGAAGAAATCAGAAATTTCGCCTATTTTGAGTAGGTCTGGTGGCTCGCAATTCCTTTTGACCAAAGGTGATAATAATCCTGTGAATGATTTGGGATTGTACTCCAGAAACCAAATATACTTGAATAGGGACGATGATATTGTAGGGGTTGTAAAAGGCTACATTCCGTTTGTTGGTTATGTGACTATTTGGATCACCGAGAACGTATACTTGAAGTATGCGATGATAGGTTTTATGGCTATCTCCGCGTTCTTGTCCAATGAAGAATGAATTTGTAATTACTTTACATAGATTTTTTTCCAGAATGCCTTATATACCTTTTGATAAACTAAATTCACATTTTGATAAATACAATGGTGCACTCAGAACTACAACACTACCATTTCAACTCACGTAAACACTGGAGGAATATCAATGCTCCAAGATTTAATGTATAGACAATTTATATAAAAACATTCATAAATTGAAGCAAAATATTAATAATATTAGAAACAATCAAGGTGGCTAATCAAAGGCGCTCAAATATGCTTCAGCAACAAATCTAGCTCTAGCATTTAAAAATAACTTCATCTCACTGATCTCTTTATCCACATCTTCCATAAATTCTATAACAAAATCTACTAATTTGTCCTTCAATAAACCGTTTACATGAAAATTAGTTATCAAAAAACTTAAATCGTAGCCGGGAATAGGCTCTCTTCTTAACACAAAGAATTGTTCAGCTCTTTTGGTAAGAAAACCAGTAAACTTATGCACTAAAATATGTTCAATTTCATCAGATTGCTTGATCTTAATGGAAACTCTGACGGAATTGATTGATGATTCGATTAATACATTTTCGTTCTCATTTCTAGAGATAACCATTGGATTCAAGATAAGCTCGACTGATTTTTGTGACTCGATTTCTGGAACATTATGTCTTTCTGATATTTGTGATGCAAAATCCTGTAGGGATAATGCTGAAGTTAGCGAATGTCTAACAGCTGTCAAATAAGGTTTCAATGATTGAGACTGGAAAAGAGTTGTTAATATAATGTTGAATAGTTTTCAATTGTTAAAAAAAATTGTAGATTAGGTAATAAAATCTACAAGTCCAAATTTTCTAGCTAATCTAGAATGAACTTACCATTTTTAAAATTATCTTTATATTCCCTTGTTTTATATGAAAGGCATCAACTAATTGAAAAATCCAATAACTAAAAAACAGACTATGAAGTTCAAGATTTGAAAAATTCTGGAATATCTGTGATTTAGCAATTGTATAACTAGATTAGTGAACTTTCTAATACTGACTCTTGTACTTGGTTCAACTTGGGTTGACTTTTCTATTTTTTCAGTGTTTTTTGCCTTTTTTCTTTTTCTTAGATATGATGCTGTTATTTTCTGCTAAGCTCTTTGCATAGAAAAGCCTCTACACCAAGTATGTTGATAATATGCATGTCATTTTTAACATGACAGCATTCTGCAACAGCCAGAAAATTATAATTTAGAATAATATACAATAAATGAATAAGTTTGTTGACAATATGAACCAATTTGAAAATCAGGCATTTCCCAATGTAGAGTTGTACTGCCTTTCCACATTGATCACTAATTGTTCCAACGGTATAATAAGAAAATGATGTGTGAGCGCTGGGAAGTTATTTCTATGTAATCCAAACCATTCCAAAGGGGGCGTAACATCCCCCAATTCCTTCAACTGTGGAGGATCAATAACAGGTTTTTCAATGGCGATATAAACATATTTGTTATCATTTTCTGCACTTTCAACTTTTTTCTTCAAGTTTGGAACAGGTTCTTCGAGTGAATCAGTTGACCTGTCTCTTCGTGAAATTCTTGATAAAACAGATTTTTGATTTGTATCATACATAACTCGGATAAAATTAATTGATCCAATATTCCATCTTATATCGACTTTACCACCAAAATGACTATTGTATTTGTACCGAATAGTTCTATCATTATCAAGCTTTTCAATCTCCATAGAAATCGAAATTGATGGAAATATGAAAATGGTACCACCTTGCGCTGTTAACGAATGTTGAATGAAAGCATCTATGTTCTTTGGCGTAATATCTGATTCAGAAAAGTTATTTTTATATTTTGAGAGAGCTACCTCAAGATCATCCGACTTCAATGTTAAACCAATAGATACTTCTTTCTGCTTATTTATCATTCTGTTAAATTGTGCACTTATCACTCCTAAATCTATTTTTAATACATCTGTATCCATCAAAGAACTTGGGTAAACATGGAAAAGAATTCTCTTAATATTTAAGCTAACTTCTGTCCTTAAATTTTTGAATTTTTCTAAGATACTTAAGTCTTTATTTGCTTTTTTCAAACCAGGATTAACTTTCACATTTCCGTCGTCAAGTAATACTTCTTTGTAAGAGAAGTTGGTATTGTCCCGAATACGAACAAAAGCATTGAATATATCAAGAAAACTAGAGGTGGATAAACACGTCATGTAAACATTTATCAGCTCCAAGGTAGTAGTTGCGAACAACCTATCAGGATCATCTTCGTCTCTCTGATTGAATAGACCTATATAAAAGGATGATAGTCTCGCTACCAAAATCGTATGATAGTCAAATCCAACAACGATTTCTAGTGATCCTATACTGCTAGATAGTAGAACCAACGGGATTTCGAAAATTTTATCACCATTAGCCCATTTTATAACAGAGCTAAACTTAAAATCAATAAGTGAAACACTTCCTGTCAATCTTCCCACGCATTTTAGCAAAAGTTTATCCATGCCAACGGTTAAGTTCTGTTGCCAGTCAGAGCTTTTGGCCTGATATAACCAAAATTCGTTCATGACCAAACTCATGACACCCAATGACTGTCCTAGATTCACATTTAACGAAATGTCAGATATTACAATATCAATGTTAACGGGGAAAGTTTCAGTTGTTGAAACTTGCTGAATTCTCTCAGCAAATGTTTTGCTTTTTGGAGCTCTTGGAAAATCGTTAAGCTTTCTGAGATCTTTCGCTTGGTAGATCTCAAAAATATCCACTTTCTTCTTGGGCATCCAAATATCCTTGAATATATTCAAATCTTGCAATTGGCTTGTATTAATAAATGAGTTAATTTTTGATAATTCACCAGATGCGAATATTTGCATTCTATCATCTTTTTTGAGCAATATGGAATTACCCATAATAGTCCCTATGGAAATAGACCCACTCACATCTTTTGAATAAGCATGTTGCAAAGAGGCAGACATATTATCGATTATCAAGAAGGCGTTCAAATATTTATCAGAATCTTCAAATGTATTAATAATAAAATTTAAACCGTCCGATGAAACACTCGCTTTGATTTTTGCTGCAGGTGCACAAGTCAATGATAAACTTTGAGGTTGAATGTGCAAACGACCATAAAAACCAACATTTTTCAAAAGGTCTATTATAGAGTTGAAGGGATTTGTGTTAGATTGCTCAGATGATTCTTGTTTGCTATCGTTTGCAGCTGTCATATATTCATTATTCATAGTATTCCTAAAAGAAGATAAGAGTTCTTGTATCACAGGAACACACAAAGAATCTAATTCATTAGTAGATTCGAAAATTATAATTTCACATCGCAATAAATGTTCGACTGCTGCAACAACCTTTTGATAAGTTATATTAATATTCATAGCAGGAGCCTTAAGTTGTAGTGCCGAAGAATCATCTGATTTAGTATTATCAATCCTGATGACAGAACCTGCGAATTTCATTGAGAAATCGACAGCAACAAAAAGGGAACTGAATGCTTCCATGTAGTTTGGATCATCAGATTGATACGTATGCTCATTTTCCAGCTTTACTATTTCAGGAACTAATTTTTTCTTTAGTTTTTGTGTTTTGATCAATGAGCTGAAAATACTATTTCCTAAATTGAGGTTTTTTGTGGATAAATGAACATTCAACGAGCCCCCAGACACTTTGGCTGTTAAAGTTCGCTTTCCTTTAGAAGTGGTTTTGACGAAGAACAAGAATTGAACTTCAGGTAAAAATATTCTTTCTTTAGTGTTATAGTGATTGTAAAATGTGTCGGCATTTGATCCAGTGGTAACACTCAAATAACCTTCCACAACAGATATTTTACCCATGGATTTCTCAAATATTATATATACTCTTTCGCAACCCATAACGAGACCTTTCTCTCCATTACTACTACTAGTCAGTAATCCACCAAAGTACCACCCAAAACAAAGATTGTATGACAATATGTGAAAGGAGAATCGGTCACAATATTTAGAGAAGCTTAGTGGATATGAATCACTTGCATTATTATTTTTATCTACTTTCGGTACCTCAAGATCAGCTAAAGTGGTTGAACCAAAATCTTCAAAGTTTTTTAATGTTGATTGGGTTCTGGCTATGAGCTCTAATATCCGCACCAATGAAAGTGGATTTAAAGAAAAATGAATATAATTAGAAGTCACTTCCACAAGCTTTTTTATTGTATTGGTACCTTTTGAATTGTAGATGTTCACTTCCACATGGATATCAAATACGCCTGGTGAATTCTTTGGGATTTCTGGATCTGTAACAACAAAAGAGACCTTTGGAAAAACAACTTTTCCACTGACTGATTCAAAGATAGAATTATTTGGATCGTAATCTTTTTTGGCAAAACAATGAAACTTATGCATATCAAACTTGAAAGCACTTTCATTGAAACCAGCATCAATGCTGAATTTATCATTATTAGCATCTAGATTAAAGGATATTTTTTGTAGCAAAGTTTCTAAATAGTTACCATCCGATTTACTTTTCGTTAAAGAAGTTTGATTTTGTGTTGGCTTTATAGCATCAATAATTAACTTAAAGTATGTTTGATAATCGTTTATGACACTCTTCATCTGGGTCATTGAGCTGATGATATTTGTAAAACTTCTGAGAAGCAGGGGAACAGTAAGTAAAATAAACTTTGAATCAATAAAGGCATTCAAGATGAAAACATCATTCAAAAAAAATGATTTTGCAGACATCTCCAACATTTGTTGCATAAAACGAAGAATATATCTCTTACCATATGTATTATGGATAAAATCCGAGCTTAGCTTTGCAATAGAAAAATTGAAATTTGTCAAATGTTTTATAATAATTGTGTTGAAGCTCAAACTATCCAATTCTCCGGAAAACAAAACCGGAGATATCAACTCTAAATTCCACATTAATTTCGAGATACTAAAGTCAACTTGCACCTTTAAATTGGATAACTTACTACTTGGAAGCTTAGGATTTGATAGATTCAGTACAGTTTGACTTTCTTCATCCGAATTTTTTTGTAAGAGAGTTAACAATTTTTGGACATGCTTTATGTCATTATCGAGGAATACCATTAAAAATTTAATGTAGTCGTAAGACCCTTTGGAAACATCAATAACCATTTCATCCATATGAAAATCTATTACAGAAAGACCTGAGTCCAGCTGTATTGAATACACCATAGAACCATCTAATTTGTTAGTTTCAGCATGCGCTATTGATTCTCCAGATAACAAAAGATCAGACGCAATAGAAGAGCACTTGGAGGCGATAGAACCATGTGTGATCCTTTTAGAATCAGTATTTAACAATGCAATAGTGGTAAAACTATCAAAAATCCACCTGTAGCCCGCTTTTTCTAAGCAAATCTTCAAAGATGCTTTATTCATACTTAAAATCACCTCCACTTCATTGTTTGGAATTTGTAGTGTCCTATTAGAGGAACTTTTATCGACTTGGCTTTGTTTCAGTTCTTGAAGTAAAAAACTGTCACTAATTTTTTGTAATATTTGTTGTTTCAAGGAGACCAATTGTATCAAATTTGGGGAGATATCTATGGAAAAATTTCCTACCACTAAACCTACTTTACTCAGATTCTCTTTATTCTTGCTTAAAAATTCAAATTCAACATTTTCTATAAATATTCTTTCACCCGCAAACTGTCTTGAAGAACATAGAAATTCGATAGAATTAGAAGAAAAGTTAAGTGCAGTGAATGGCCTTACCAGATTGTTTTTTGAATCAAGGTTAAAAATATTATGAAAAATAAAGTTTTGTGATATATCTGAAAACTCCCAACTTCTCCAATGTGAGAAAATTTTAATAACTTTTTGATATGCAACTTTTCTATCTTTCCATAGTCCTTCTGATTTGTCTTTGAAAACAATAGATTCCCAATTTTTTGGTAAATGGCTCAAAATATGACGGAATCTTATGAGAATTCTCCAACTATCAAATGTTCTTATATGTTTAGAGTCAGAATTGCCAACAATATAAGATGGTTTAGTGAGTACTGAAGAGTCGAAATTAATATTATACTTCTCACCTGCTACAGCTAGTTTATATATCAATTCAACTATTCTGTCATCCTTGCTCAGTGAATATTTCGAAAATCTCTCTAAATGTTCCCCAATAATTTTTGCATTTTGTAAAATATTATCGACAAGCCACTCAATTTTGTCTGATTTTAAGTCAGTTTCTATGTAATTAAAGTTTGTTGAAATAACGCTACTATGCTTTTTATCAGACCAAGCTTCAAAGTCAGAAAGTGTTAATGATAGAGCCATTTTGCTGTCTTTGAGGTTCATACATGTAAAATTTATTTTGGAAGCATGGAGAGCGAAAGTAAGCTGTTTCAAAAATTTCAGGGTCTCTTTATACCCTAAAGCAAACGAAATAGCGTTTATTGAGAAATTCAAATAGAAGGATTCAAATATATCATTTATCAATGTTTCATAGCTTGCATCCTTATTTTTTGTATCCATTAATTTGATTAACTTTTCACGTTCTAGGTCAGTTATTTTCATATCGCCATAATGAAGATTGAAACTTGGACAAATCAACCGGCAATTTTTTACCAAACATGTCTCTTTTATTGTATTGAGAAGTTCTGAAAGCGTCAGAATTTGCAATTGATCTAAAGAAGAACAGTAAGAGGTCTTCCTCTTGGTTGATAGTATGTCAGCAACAAAGCCGAAAGCAGTAGGAGATATGAAACAATCAATAGCAGAGAGATTAATAATGAAATTATCATATTCAAATCTGGGATCTTGAATATCATATTGTGGTGTTATGTCTGGATTGTTCGGATCATCATCTGGAATGAAATAAAAATCGTTTCCATAGATAAATTTATTGTCGGTAGATCTCACTGTTTTGAATTCTTTTGGAGGCAAAAACTTAAGCACGTCATACTCTTCTTTTTCATCTGCTTCAAATCCAGTGGAGCATGATGCTGTACTATTCGTAAATGATGAATCACTCAGCATGCTATTACTTTCGTCAATCCAGACAAAATCTTGACAAACAAAATCCACCGTTTGATTTGTTATTTGTGGAGGAACATTAGGAAAATTCATAGAACACATCATAGTTTTGTAACATTTATTGTAGTAATCATCTCTATTTTCCTCAGATAAAAAAAAAGGTGCCCTATGAAATGGCCCATCGTGCAATTTTAGATGCTCTTGTTGCTTCTTTCTTTGAGAATTGAAATCCTTCTTTCTACAAAAGTTTGTTAGTTGAAGAGAAGAATTGGCAAACATTACTATCTTGTTGGTATCTTTCTCATAAATTTTTACTTCAATATTTTTAATAGAGGCATCCATCCTGGAACTATATCTGTTGTTAGCAATATCATTCATTTTAAGGTAAAGCTCATCCAATTTCAAAAAAAAGCAAGCATTGTGCATTTCATCCCATATTTTGAAAGAGAGTATCGGAACCTCCAAAGTAAAAATAGTAATATCATTCAATTCTAAAGGCTCCAGCAAAAGTGCGTTCTCAAAATCATGATATGAGTATTTTATGTTATCAAGAGAGTCTGATAATGAGTCAAGAAAATGCTTTGTAGTATTTAGCATCAAATTACCAGATATTATAGACCACCGACAAACATAAGTCGGCTCGCAAGGTGGAAGACCAAAAATTCTATGTCCATGGATCGTTAAGCCATCTATAAACATGTCAGTTGAGGGAGCCTTTGATGCTCCTTTGTTTTTTTTTATTGCTTTTTGAACCCCAGGGTCGTCATCAACATAAAATAATGTAATTGGCGAAATATCACATTGCAAATCCATATAATAATTTGTAAATCTTATATCAATATCAAAACTTGCAAGTCTACCAACAATATATCTATCACAGTCATACAAATTACATGGCAAGACAAGTGCCCCATTATCAACACAAAAGGAAAATATAACATCGATTTCATTATCAACTCGGCGGTATTTTCGAGGTTCTACTATTTTATTTTTTTGATAATGATTGAATTGTGGTCCATAAGTAGGCTTGAATGCCTTGTCAACAGGAATCTCATGGCTTATAGGTTTGGATTTTTTTCTCGTGTACTCTTCCAACGTCTGAAAATGTACATGTTCCCCGAAATAATTCTCTTTAATATCCATGATATATTTTATCAAAAAACCATATGCTTTGAAAGTAGTATCATTTAAAGAACAATTTACAATAGCAGTATCAACCAAATTCATTTCAATGGAATTGTAGTAAGTGTAAGATCCTTCTAAGACAAGATTCGTACCATTTACCATTTCAGGGTCCTTAACAAAACTTCCCAAAGTATTCCATGCAGGTGAGTACAACATCATACTAACTTCATCAGATGAGATATTATAATCAATGGTCGTGGATTTTTGATAAATCGCAAACATAGGAATCAGTAGTTGTACGCTTAATGTATCAGTCTCAAATGTAAGAAAAGTATTTTCATCAAAATCCATAGGGTCATTAATAATATTCTGATTATTAAGATTGAGAAATATCTTAGCATATTTATCAAGATTCCAATTTATACTATAATCATAGGGCCTAAATAAATTGTATGAATTTATCACTTCATTTGAGTCTTTTAAAAGAGAGTCTTCGATGGTTGAAAAGTCAGAAAACAAATCTGTAAGAAGAGAAACATGTTCTCTTAATATAAATAATTTGCTTTCAGAGGAAGAATTTTCTATTGACCAATGTATACTTTCGTTCCATTTCAATGGATAATTTATCTTGATTTGGGTTGTATGCTTCACTGCTTTGAATAAAATATCATGGTTCAAAGATGTTCTTATTTCTGGCGAATTCAAGAATATTAGTGCACTTATGTTGTTGCCATCTGTCGAGTTTTCATACTCAACAGTTGATTGTATATAGCTATCCATAAAAAGTTTTATTTCAAACCAGGCAAAAGGTTTTTTGGTATTGGTTTCCTTCTTATCATTCTCAAACATACTTTCACTTTGATCCGCTTCTGCAGCACTAGTATTTAGTTCATTATCAACGTCTTCAGTATGCTTTTTCGAATTAGCTACCGCATTTGCCAAATCCTTACTGTATTCTCTCATAGGAACTCGAAGAACCGATTTATCGTCACTAAATTTGACTTGAAAATCAAAAAATGTGTACATTCTCATATTTCCTGGATGGAGTCTTTCTCTCGGAGAAAGATCCTTATAGTTATTGGCTGTAGGCATAAAAAATTTTTGAAATGATATTCTTTGCCTATCAGCCCAAGGGCCATAATAAATTTTGGAATCAAAAAGTTCTATTTCCAAACCAGTGAAAGGAGGATCGCCTCCATTACCAATGTCTGGTCCTTTGGAGGGTTTCAAATCATTTCCTGCTCTCACCAAACCAGGTATATCGAAGTAGTATAATATATTGCATTTTTCTGAATCCACTATATCTCTGTAAATGGCATACTCTTCAAATAATTCTGAGTTTAAATTATCATAATAATCAGCATCGTCATCATCCAAGTACTGTTTCAAGCCTCTCCATTGGTTA
Source organism: Saccharomycopsis fermentans (assembly GCA_002564245.1). Lineage (NCBI taxonomy): Eukaryota > Fungi > Ascomycota > Saccharomycetes > Ascoideales > Saccharomycopsidaceae > Saccharomycopsis > Saccharomycopsis fermentans. The sequence goes on from JNFW01000001.1 coordinate 2,868,816, forward strand.
TATTTATTATCTTCAATCTTAGTTTTGGAATCTTTGTTATTGAAAAATTTCCCAGTTCTCAGAAATTTTACAAACTCATTCCAAATATGTTTATACTTGAGAAATTTCCTCTGCTTTCTTTTTCTAATGAGTTCTTCGGTAATATTATACTCCGATCCACCCGAATACGCTGAAGTAATTGGTCCTCTATAATTCGCATTTTGTTTTAACTTAATCTTCAATTTAGTTGTCAGCAACAGAATAGTATATTTTAAGTCATCTAGTACATTGGAAGCTGATAAAGTATTAAAAAGTCCAGATCCGTCAACGAAGGATGCAACTGCCACTGAAACAGTATTTTCATTTCCTAGTACCATACCACATTTATGAACCCGAAACTCAACAGGGCAGTGTGAATAAATGTTAAAAAATGAAGAGTCCTGGTTGCTCAAACTGGAAATTTCTTCTGTTATACTGTCTTTTTCAGATGAGTTAGAAACTGAATTTTCAACAACTGTATTTTGTCTTCGCAACGTAAACTTTAAAATATCGCCTAATTTTGTTTTTATGTCATCAGCATCTATTTCCACCTTTTCGGGATGCTTGTTGAGTTCCTCTAATACATGATCATAAGCGTAACTTCTGTTATATAGAAACAACTCAAGCCCATCTATTTGAATGAAAAATCGACATGGTAAACCTTCATTCTCCTTCCTTGTTTTATAAATATTATATGCTTCCTTATCCATGTTTTCATTACCCTGCTTATCAATCACGTAATCTGATTTCCTAACATTTATAAACCAATATCTCCAAGTAATATTGCCTTCAAGGATACAGATAGTGTAATCCTTTGTTGTAATAGAGAAATTCTTCACAAAAAGTCTTCCAGCAAGGAACGAAATTTTGAAAGATTGCATTCTGATCGAAATATTATACCTCTTCCAAACATATGCCTTCAAAGCCAAGTTCAAGATCAATCCAACAAATCTATCCATGTAAAACATGACTCCAATGGAAACCAAAAGCAATAAGAGCCAATTTAGCCCAAAAAGGGCCGTCACATCATCAGACGTTAGAAGCTTAGAGGCCATATTATCTAATGTAATTGGTAGTTTATATCAACTTGGCATAATACATTAACTTGTTTAATAGTTTGCTTACTTTATTAGTCAGTTTAGGAATAAGATTATGTTTGTTTATTAGTGTATTACCAATTGATTTCAAACAAACATAAGGTAACCACACGCATCTTTATCGCATTTTGTATGTTAATTATCCAGCTATTTTATTTTTCTTAGCTGCACCAATCTTAGTGGATTTTTTAAAGGTTTTCATACTAATTCAAAGATGAGTTTAAATGTGAGCAACGATAAAATGAAAAATCGTAAATAACACAATTGGAAACCATTGACTCACTTATACTAGTTGAAGTGTCTTTATAGTTCGGAACAATGACTGAGCAAACTAATGAAGGCAGTTGGAGGGAAGCCAAGGATGCTCATGGACGAGTGTATTACTATAATACAATAACTAAACAGTCTTCTTGGGAAAAACCAAAGAATTTATTCAGTCAAGAGGATAAGGTACTAGAAAATTCCAAATGGGGTAAATACTATTCAGAAGAAGCCAAAAGATACTACTATTATAATTCTGAGACTAAGCAAACTACATGGACATTACCAGTAAAGGTCGAAGATCAAAATAAAGAGAGCGCGGCTGTCAATAAAAACAATAACACCAAAAGTCCGAAGAATCAAATAGAAACAAAAGATGACGTTGATATTGATTCTTTAGTTGATAAGACAAGCAATAATCAAAACATAAATCTTCAAGGAATTTTCCAATTGAATTCAACAAAAATGGATACTGATAAATTAATTGGAGAAGCTCAAGCGAAGGCAAAATACTTAGAATTATTAGAAGAAAAGAGGGTAGATGTTTCATGGTCATTTCAAAAAGTTATGGAGAATTTTATTGAGGATCTGAGGTACTGGATTGTTAGCGATCCACTATTGAAGCAGTCATATTTTGAAGAATTCATCTTAAAAAAATCAAAGGCAGAGCTTTTGAAATATAATAACTCCAAACATAAACTCCAGCAGGATTTTAAGCAATTAATTCAGACATACTCTGACAACATTAAGTACTATACAAGATGGTCTACTTTTAAAAAATCTATAAGCGAAGAACCGATATATACGCATTCCTTACTATCATCTAAAGAAAAGAAAGAAATATTTATGGAGTTTATCAGCAAGTTAAAGTTAGATCACCTTGAGAGTGAAAAAGCAATACATGAACAAGCAATTTTGGAGTTCGAGGATTATTTTGAGACCAGCTTGAAACATGAATTGAGGTACGATTCCAATTGGATCGATATGCTTAATATGATAAAGGAAGACCCAAGAGTTGCGGAGAACAAGAACTTTGAGAAATTGACTGAATTAGAGATGCTACAGGTTTATAAAAAACATTATAATGATGTAGTTTCATTTTTGAAGGAGAGCATTGAAAATTTGACTGGAGCAATTTATACATCGGACAGAATTGCAAGAGACGAATTTAAGAAACTTTTGAATGATATGAAAAATGATGGAGCAATTGGAATCACCTGTGAATTTGAAGACATTTATCTGTTCATAAAAGATGAGTCTGCCTTTAAAAATCTACTTGGAAGAGAAGGCTCCAGTGCTCTTTCACTTTTTTGGGATGTAATAGAGAGTGAAAATAATAAACTAATCGCTATAAAAAATTTGATTCATGAAACGTTAAAAGCTGACGGTGTATCAATATTAATGGAGTCTATACAATTTATGATAGAGTTTTGTAAATTGAGAAATGACCTTTTTCTGACGGATCTAGATTTTATCATTGAAAATAAAGAGCAAATTTATGAACTACTAGTGAAACAAACTTTGAATGATCTAGTGGAGAGAAGAAAGGAGAAAATTTTTACTTTGGATGCTTCAAAACTAAAGTTACAAAAATCAATCGAATTATTGCTTAAAAATTACTACATAAAAGGTAATACTGCGAAAGAAAAGCTCAATTTTGCTAATAATGTCAAATGGAAAGATTTCAAAGAGGTGATAAGCACACAACCGTTGCTCGAAGAGCTAAAAAAATTTACGAGGGAAAACTACAAGATTATATTCGATGAAAAATATGAAGAATATTTAAGTTTTGATAAGTTCCACTCATTGAAAGATTTGGATCAAGTAAAATCCATTTTTTTCGAGAACACTCAAAATGAATTGCAAAAAGAAATATTTAATGATTCAGAATTAAAGAAGTTATTTTTCAAACTGTTGATTCAAGTCAAAGAAGAATATATTCAAGCAGAAAAGTTTTCCCACACCAACAACGATTTTATGGATTATTAAGTATACTTGTATGTAGACGAATATAATAAAGTTAAAATCATTTCATGATAAATTTATACAAAGTAAGATTCATTTATCAAGCAGTAAATATCAACCTGGCAAGAGCTTATTATCTTGAATGCATAAAAAAACGAAAAAGAAAAAAAAAAAAACTAAAACGAAAAATGAAGTGCTTCTGCATCTGATCTATTGCAATTGCTTGAAGTTTCTTTTATTATAAATTCCATTCTTTGAAACAATAGGTCATTTCTTATTGAAATAACCAGGCTTAATCAAAATTAGTAAAGATATATCACAACGTCAGAAGCAGTAATGGGATGGTGGCCATTTGGAAAACAACAGGAGATAAAAAGCGTGCCCTCTACACTTTCTAGCAATACACAGAATACAGAAAACCATAAAACACTTAATGATTTAGCTGACTTTGAAGAACAAGTACAAATCAAAAGCAATGCGTCCAAAACGGCAATTAATTCTAATAAATCAGGTGCAATTGAGATAGATGATCCGAATTCAAACAAGATGCAAAATATGATTGCGAATGTAAAATTATCCGATTTTCAGTTTGGAAATCTTGTGAAAATACCATGCTTTAGAGATGCAGGCTTGATTGGTCTCTCTACAATGTTTGTTTTGACTAGTGTTACATTTCTTTCACATAAAAATGTTGGAAAAGCTTTCAATTGGGGTTATTTGGGAGGAATGTTGGGAAGCTTGGTAGGTTGGGAACAATGTAGATCTCAGAGGAAAAGAAGTTTTGAAAATGTTGAAAAAGCCAAAGCAACAGTTAAAGCTAAACCACATCCAATGATTCATAAGAAACAAGAAGGGGAAGAAAAATAGTCGAGAAAGGTAATTTGGTATTTTGAACAACTGTAAATAGATGATAGGTAAATATCAAGAATTCTACATTATTAGACATTGACATGAATCATATCAGAAAGAATCATTATTATACTTTGCTGTATATACAATATATTATTAATATACTATTAGGTTAGTTATGATTTGGAAGAAAGTATGCCATGATTGTAAAAAACGACAATTGTTTTCCGATTTGGTGTGTTGACAACTTTGCAGTTCTGCATAAAGAAATGGCTCTATAATTGTTTAATTTTCTTTCGCTCTTTTGAAAGCTCATTTATCTCCATTATTTCTTCAAATGGTTGTGCCTGATTGAAACTGGCAGCGAGTTAGATAGAAATGCAGAGCATATCATCTTGCTGCTAGCGGTATTTAAATTTTTGAATAGTTACTATTTTTGATTGAGTTTTAGCATGATTCTCGTTGGCATGTCACTTGTAAGAACATTCATTTCGTCAGTAAGTTGCAATTTGGGCAAAATAACGTAACTTTTTTCGCTGGCAATGCTTCTTTAAGTTCTGCAACTATGAAGAGGTGTCAAGAATACACTTGCAGATCTGTGATCCAATGAATATTCGATTGGCAAATTAAAAACCAAAGCAACACAAAATTGTAACTGGAGTGTTTCTGGAGGATTTTATGAAGAAGTCTTATCTCTAAAATTATTTTAAACCTTTCAAAATAGTTTCAATTTGCTCAGTTTTCAAGCCTTCTAAAGATTGTTTGATTTCTTTACCAAAGTCATATCTCACATATAAAGTAGGAGAGACACCAGAAGCTTCTCTTATCAATATTGGTAATTCCGGATTACTTTTTTTGATATATGGATAACTGGAACTCAAGTATTCTCTAATTGTATTACTAGATTCTCCATTTTGACAGAACTGGAATCTCAATTCTTTGACACTGCTTGCAATATTAAATCTTAAAACTTTTGAGGCAAACATTTTTGACTATTCTTTTCTCAATTCTATTGGCGGAATTATTTGGTTTAGTAATTAGAAATGATCTTGTTATATCATTAATCTTGTGTAAAATAGTATCAATTAATTGATCATACTAAAAGAAAAAATTTTTTTTTTTTTTTTTTGTTAGATATACTAATACAGTCGCAGAATATGAAATTGGCGAATAAAAAGTCATAAATTAAAAAGCGAGAAAGAAAATGCATGAACACTCATGAAAATACATCAATTCTATTCTCTGTATCACGACCTTAGTCTTTGAAAGTGGCATACTGAAGATTCTCTGTAAGATACTGTATATGTCAGAGGGTCTGCTAGTTTGTGAAGCATATACTAGCATGTAGTATACCTATTTACATTTGAAATCATGCAAAAAATGCAGCTAGATAAGAACTCACCAATGTCATAGTAACAAACTGTATTTCAAAAAAAAAACTTTCTATCAAAAAAAATATACAAGAACAAAAGCTAACGGATAACGATACAGAGCTGGTTCAATTTTTCATTTTTATGATATTAGAATCAAAAGTCTATCAAGAACTGTGGTCTTTCAGATAGCCACGAATAATAACACCAAGCTTTACCTCGTTTCCATCACTGTCAAACACATGGTTGACAGGTATATACTCCAATGAATAAGCCTCTGAGTAAATCTTAGGAATTTGTTCATCATATCTGGAAAGCACAATAAAGTGGCAATTCTTGCATTCGCAGGTCAATGATTCTAGCTCTTCAATTGAATTAAGATAGCAGACCGTAACAAATTCACCACTTTTTTCTGCTGTACTTTTCTGGAATTTGAATCTAGTCAGACATAATTCCGCTTTTGTATTTGATATCAAGTCTTCTTCTGATTCTTCATCTTCTTCATACATATTACTAGAACTATAATCGTTGAAGGAAATAGCATTCCATTCAATAGGTGCATTCTTAGGCATGTCATTAACTTGGACAATGATTAACTTATTTCTTGAAACAACATCATTATGCAATTCATTCCAAAATTTCACTAGTACTTTCAAGTACCTCACGTCACTAAAATAGCATACCACCAGCATCAAATTAAGACAATTAATTACCTTCATTACAGAATGTAAATGTTGGTAAGATAACAATGTATTCAATTTATGATCATCAAATTGGAGAGTCATATTTTTCGCTATCAAAGGAATCTGCCCAGATAAATTGGCAATTGAATTGATGTATATCGCCTGAGAGTATGGACCAATATTTGATGGTGCCCAATAACTTCGACTTTGAACATGTAACCCATTTTTAGGCAGTTTAGAAGCAACAAAAGAAACACTTAACTCAGACTTCAAAGATGTTTCAATGCATGTTCTTGCAGGTGGCAATGGCTTGTCAAAACAATGAGAATAGACTTCATTTAATTTAGAAAAACTGTCCATTGATTTAACTAACAACGAAGTTGAAATGACATTGCTCACATCAAAATTATGCTCTTTCAAAATATTTTGTAACTGAGTTAGTACATCCTTTGTCTGATCCTCTACTTTGCTTTCCAAGTTCTTAGATTGCAAGTTTGAAATATACAATTTGTCATAAATTTCAAGTACCTTAAAGTCCAAAGAAAAAATTTTATCCACGTCTACATTTGCATTTTGTTCATCAGATATTTTAAGACGGTTTTTAATTGCAAAGTCTATAGAATCTTCATCATCCCATTGAATCCTATCATATAATTTCTGAAAATTATCACGCAAACATAAAGGTTCAACAATAAATTGTTTCCAATGACTAACGTCAAAGTCTTGTAGCGACTTATTCATAGTTTCAACCTTATCGATAAGTTCAACATCAATTTTTAAATAAAAAACGTCATTGGAATGAGTTATGACTTGCTTTCTGGAGATTTTCATACATTTTTTCAAAAAGAAAGGTGCATCTAATACAATCGTTTCGAATTCACCACCCTCTCCACATATGTGGACATCAAAACTACTGTTGAGCTCAACTAATTTTGGATACAACTCATTTATAGACATTCCTAAATGAGAGGCATCCAAACCGTAGGTTGCAACTTTTACGATCACGGCATTCATTTGGCTCACCATAACCATTTGTTGCATGAGCTCATCTTGATCAGCCTGCCAAAGAAAAGCCAAGCTTGTCAAATTCAATCTATGACATACATGCTCCACTCTGATTCTTTGATAATTAGACAAAATTGCACCAACAGAAACAGCTTGAACATCAGGGTGATGATGTTTCACAGTGGATAATAACTCAAATAAATCTTCGGTCTCATCGTCTAGAGTTATTTCGTATTGCATTTCTGTGTTTTTCGATGTGCCTATGATTTTTCTTCTGTACAATGGAACTCCGATACACTGAGAGTAATTTTCAATAACATTATATCCCACAGTTTGATACATAAAGCTATCTATTTCAGAATCTATTCCAGGATATAAATTCGCAAGGGCTACGAGTTCATGTCCTTGAGCTAAACAGTGAGAGATGGTAAAGCATGAATCTTTACCACCTGATATCAACGCAACAAACTTCATTGTGATTGAGCAAAGACTATTTGTCTGTAGAAATCAGTTAATTCAGAATTTTGGGTAAGATTTTCAAGATCATCATAATAAATCAAGTATTTCTCTAAAGAACGTTTAGGCAAATCTGAAAACATCACGGTATTGTTTGTTGTATGGATGAGAGGACACAATAATTGCCTAAGGATAGTTGCCCTGATGATAAGCATAAGGATATCAAACAATGGCTAAAGTACTTATTTTCGGATTTTTCCATTACTTGCAAACATAAAGATTGAGGTTCATTACCATTCTCAAGAAAACAATAAAATATTCAATAATTATGTACCTTGCAAAAGTGAGCCATATTGTTTTGAGTCTCAATTAAAATCTAATCATTCCAGCATGTATGCTTGATCTATGAAACATGTCATATCTTGGTTCATACTTTGTTTTATCTTCGTGTAAGTGTCCCACAAAAAAAAAAGCTTACCAAAATTCCTGCACAAGGCGCATGCGCTTTTCAACATGAGAAAGTTCCCATTATTCAGTATTTTTTAACCATTTTTAGCATAATAAGGCTTTGGCCATTCATTCAAAAAGATATATAACTTATCAAGTTTCATCAGTTTATTATATTGAGTTCCCAGAGTCCATTTTTTCAATTATTCTATTGATTGATCGCAGACAACACCACCAGGTTTATTTACCCTATCAACTATCAAGTAGCTTTGTATCAACAAATAATTGATCAATGGCTACTCTTATTACTTCCCCAAGTAGTACACCTACCAGTACACCAACTTCTTTGAGCTTCAATTTCCAAAAAAATGAGAACAATGAATACAAAACGTTGCTAAATAATCTTAAAAATAGTAAAGGAAACATTCAGAAAAAAATAGGCTGCTTGTCACAAATACAGCAGTATATTCTGAATATTCCTGTTGACCAAAAATATTCTACAATAGAAATTGAGGCAATTATAAAGAACCAGGTTGCTTATTTAATTAAAAGCAAATCAGCAAATAAATCAATTTTGCAGTTATTGATGATGAATATTTATAATTGCATTATCAAGCTGACGGAATTATTAGATACAAATGAATTGAAATTGGTCTTTAACTACATCGATAATTTGAAGAAAACAAACTATGAAGCTTTGATATCAATTTTGAAAACACAAATATGTAAATCTGATAATACACATGAAATCAAGATTTACTCTATTTTATTAATATTTGAATACATGGGAGTTTCCAGTTTGCAAGATGTTATTTTTGATGATGCCGATCTATTTGATAAAATCATAACTAACTTAATCACAAATTATGATATACTTTTGAAAAAAAAGTCTACCCAGCAAATAACCAAAGAAATTTTTAATTATGTGTTCAAGTACACAAGAGTAACTAAAAACAATCTAAATGTCCCACTTATCAAAGACTTAATTATAAAATCAATTCAATTTACCTTATTTCAAACTGACATTTTAACTCTAATCAGTAAGTTATATCAAATGGAAAAAATTTCACTCATTTTTGATAAGGAAAATTCGATCATCAAGTATATTCATGGTTTACTTGTCAAAGGTTTAGATAATGCTAAGTTAGAAATTATTTGTAACTTGTTCTTTGCCTCAAGTTTCAAAAATAATACTGAAGAGCTAAAGTTAATAGTATCATCTGGTATATCAAATGATTTGTCCAAAATTTTATTAAATCTATTGAGCTTGAATTCAGATGGAAATTTTGATGAAAGTAATATCCAATTCAAATTTATATTGATGAATGTCCTTTCCAAATTACTATTTGTTTCAAAATCAGCGATAAACTCTAAACACTCGGTTGCTCTATTAGATAAAGTTGTTGAGAATCTACAATGCTGTCAAGATTTGAAGTTTCAGCAAATTTCAATGTTTTTTTTGAACAATCTTATCTCAAAAAATATTGCTATTTCAAGCTTTTCAAACCATTTGTACACTAATAAGTTGAATATAATGTTAGATGTATTTTATTCATATTTGTCAAAGTTTGAGAAATACATGAGTCCACCTTCTCAAAATGATAAGGATAAGCAGAAAATTCAAATAGTGAACAAAATTGATCAAATAAAGTCATCAATTTTCCAAGTTTATTATCTTCTTATCAAAAATGGATCGCAATTTGATAAATTTCAAATCATGCAGTATAATGTTTTGAATATATTTATCAAGACTCTAAGTATCCCTGCCAAAGAAGCTTCATCTTTGTTAACTAACTTAGCTTTACTAAGCATCTACTACATGGTAGATGAGTATTTATGGATAATCAACAATGATAAATGTGTAATTAAGTATGATGATGATTACAACAAAAAAATACCTGGAGTTTTTCAGTTGATGAATTTAATTACCAAGTTGCAACAAGAACATGAAAATAAAAATATCAGCAATGATAATAATGTTCTCAACATTATAAACAACTGCAAAATTCTTTTAGAGACTTTGCAAAGAGAATTGGATGACACAGATGACGATAATTGAGATATTTGAAAGATATCTATCACAAATATTTTTAGATTTTTATTTTATTTATTTTTTTATATGAAGATTAGCATAGTATTAGTTTTTGATTTATTTTTGTTATTTATATATATATATATATATGCTCATATTTGTTTTTTTTTTTGGAGAAGAGAAGTTTGTTTAAATATAGAAGGAAGTTAACATTTTTAGTTTTGACTTCATGGTCATTCATATCGCATAAAAAATCAACGATTAAGCTGTAATTTACTGTTATGCAAAAGAAAGAAAAAAAAGTACTAATCTAAGATTACTTATGCTAATCACTATCGGGATTTGCAATAAATAAAGGCTGAGGCGCACCATAGTTAACAGTACCGATACTTTGAAATCTTTGAAGGTTAGCAGCATCCGGAGAACCAATAATAGAATCCATGTCCACATTAGGATTTGGCGACTGAACCTTTTTATTAACTTTTTCGATATCCTCGGCAAAATCAGCAAATAGATCAACATCATCATTCTCGCTGGAATCAGCTTCTTCCAGCTCGCGATCACCGCTAATAACAGGAAACCTACTCTTTCTGCGATTTTCCATCAACGAAACTCCGATCTTACTTGCCTCTTCTTCCTCCTGTTCTTCCTCTTCTTCTTCCTCTTCTGCTAACATACTCAACTGCAAAGCAGCATGTTTGATATCTTTTTGTAGAGATTTTATTTGATTAGAATTAGAGAATTGACTAGACTTTCTTTCTAGAATTCTCTTGTCAATTGTACGAATTCCCAAAGGTAAGTTCCATTTTCTAGAGCCTATCTGACTATTACTAAGTCTTGTTGAAGCTCTCAAAGTCTCCACATATTTACTTTTGATACCTTTTCCCATTTCAACTTCCTTTAGTTTTCCTTTTTCCTTGTCTTCGTTCAGCCCTTTTGGTGAATCAGCACCCAATGATAAATTCGTCTCTATCTCAGCATTGAAGGAGTCATTTGGGTTCTTTTTTGATTCCAGAGAGTCAAAATTATTGTTTTCAATGGATGATGAGACATACTTGCTGGTTCTTATACTACTTGAATTGTTTGAATATACAGCATTCCTTTCTGATGAGTGAACTGATGAATCAATATCATTCTCACTCATAGCATTAGTAGCCTCGTTGTAATTATTATAGACATTATTAGCATTGTCTGCACTCGTAGAATCATTTAGCAGTTTATCAGTTAAACTATAATTATGGTAAAACGGATTTGTCGAGCTCATAGGTCTTGAACTTGTACTAGAATTCTCAGATTTATTACTGCTATTATTATTATTATTATTATTATACTGACTGGAAAATAAAGCCTGTGATTTGTCTTGCTGATTAGTTGCTAAATAACTGCTTGGAAGAGTATCTGCAATTGAATATCTTGAGGATATCACTCTTTGTTGAGGGAGAATGTTTGAATCAACTTGCGAATAATAATCATCATTCGTGTTGTTTATTTCACTATTTAAATCAATACTTTCTCTTCTGTAAGGCCCGCTTGCAAATTCATTATTATTTTCAGAAAGAATTCCTGGTGGTGAGGCAAAAGAATTCACATCATCATTTCTTCCATTCAATTCTCTTGCTACTTGCAAATCAGAACTATTGGCTGACTCATCTTCGCTACTTTCATCATTGTTGACCACTTGTAGACTACTTCCATTATTCCCAATTTCGGAATAGCTATAAGAGTCATCCTCAGATTCATTATTAATAACTCGCAATCCTGATGGTGATGAGTAATGATTAACGTCATCATCTTCATTGCTATCTGGATTTGCTATCTGGAGACCAGCTGTACCATACTCGAGAGGCAGATCCCAATTATCGTCATCACTTTTTTCGCTGTCATGATAAACAGGACTACGTATATTATGTGCTTCTGACTGCGCGAACTGATCTGGATGTCCATTTGAGGCTTCAAAATCATACAGTTCAGGATGACTATGGGATTGAATATTCTGACTATCAGATAAAGACAGGCTGTATGCAGTCTTTTTATTTACCAAACTTTGTATCATATTACCGGTATCTTTGACATGAGAAAAATTTTCCTCATCTTCATAAAAGTCATTATTGCTCACATTAAAATCTTGTTTCATTGTCGGAATATGATGAATAGACGGTTGAATCACAAAATCGTCATCATCCTTGAACAGATTCAATGGTGCTTCCGTCATTTGCGAATTCTGTTGCTCCTTGAAATCCTGAGAAACAAACTGGTTATCCTTTTGATAAGCCGGGCTGTCTTGTATTGACCAATTATCAGTATCTCTGTTTGGAGTTTCTGGAGTAACAATTTTTTTTGAAGAATCTTGTCTTAATTTTTGCATCTCGGAGTTTGGATTCTTGCCTTCGACACAGGCATGATCAATTTTCTCTTCTTCAGATTTTTCATTCTTATCAAAAAAATGAGGATATGAATTATTGTTAGTGCCAGCTGAAGAGTTATTATACAGATTGTTTCCAGCTTCATGTGATGTGGGAAAAGCTGAAGAGGATTTATTAGCAATACGTAATTTCTCTTGTTGTTTGATTAGATTTTCATAAGTATCAACATCTTTGAAATCACTTTCATCACTTCCATCGACATTGTCCTCATTGAACAATAAAGAATCTTTGTCGTTGTTTCCTGCATATTCATTTAATTTTCGAAGAGCTGCTAGATTTTCGCTGCTAATATTTAAAGGAAGAATTGGCTTGTTTGTATCTATAGGAGTAAGATATTGTCCATTGGAATCCACATCTGCTGAAAAATCCAAAGGTGTGCCCTGCAGATTTGCAACTGCCAAATCATCTCTCCCATCTGCTTCGAGATACGGTGATTTTAGTATCATATCTTCTACCTCTTCCTGCAACTTCTCGATTTCAGACTTTGTGCCTTTATGATTTGATTTTAGGACTTTGTCACCCGAACTGTAATTCAGTACATTTTCTCTTTGAATTAAATTTTCAGAAGGAGAAGTATTACTGATTTCAATGTTTTGAGATGCAATCCCCTTACCCTTGATTCCTTGTGATGCATATACATTTGTTGTATCGTTTACATTTCGTATGGTAGAATCTGAGATCGACTTTGCGGGAACAGAAACACTATCTGGAGGAATTCTTTTATAATTAAAAGACTCTTCGGGTGTTATATCTGTAAGATTATACGATTTGGCAACAATTTTGTTTACACTTGAGATTTGAGGGACTGTGTTTCTTTGATTAACCGAAGTAGAAATTTGAGCAGGTGATGCTTTAGCATCCACTTCTGAGGCTGATTTCTTAGTTGAATCACTTGTTTTGGTGGTATTCGTAGACTTTACTGATCTCGTGTCATTCCCACTTAGCATGCTAAGTCTCCTATTAGGGGTGCTGCCAACACTTTTTTCTGAGTTTCGTGATTTAACGCTTTTTTTGTCCGCATTGTTGCTACTATTATTGCTCCCTTCGGAGAATACTGAGCCAAAAAACCGAATTGAGTTTCTTTTGAAAATGTTGGACTTCTTCTGATTTGATGACATGTTTCCGGCTGATTGATCGGTAGTGTTTTATTTCTTTACTGTATTTTCCGTATATGTATATCAATCTTTCAATTTCAGGAATTCCATTTAGCCAGTGGGACAGAAATTTGTAGCAATTTGCTTTAACTCTATTAGGCACGATCAGACCGCTGGTAATATTTGCTGGGTTCTATATACTACCAATTCTTAGATACTTTTCAACAATTTTGCACTTGATTATACACTTGATGTTATACGTACGCTCTTGATATTTTCTACTGTATTTAATTGGTACGGTATGTGTTTCATTATTTTACTTTACACCTATGCTCTCTAAATGCACTTATTACAAAAATATTCGCTGACGTTCAATACTGCTTCTGACATTGAACAAAACTACTAAAATGATATTTTTCAACATGGGGAAATCAGAACAGTCATACAAAAGGTAATAACATACAATAATACATATTCAAGATGATATTCTTTACCCTTTACGGCGTAAATATATAAATATAAATTACAGAGCTTTTTTATTCAAACAAACTTTTCATGTAAACAACAACAAACTTTTTTTTACTTAAACAACTTTTTTTTTTATTTTTCTCCGATAAACTCCAACTCCTGTTCTTCAACTAAAGGAGGAATGACAATTTCATACATAGAGCATTCACTGTTGACTTCTTCGGAAGATCTTTCCATATGCAAGAATGCACTCAAACTTTCAGACAATAAGGGATATCCAACCTTTTTCAAGGTATTCTCACCAACTTTACCATAAAGCTCTTTATTGTCCGTAGTATCCCCGTCTGACACTAATCCTGGAAATTTGATTGTTCCGTCTTCTATACTTTTATAACGAGGTAAGGAACGAGACATAATTAGAGATGCATAGTTTCTCTTATTATTAAACATTGTGTTATTTCTGTTCAACCCGTTCACGTCTTTGCGGAAAATATCCACCATGTCCTCATCCGTACTATGGTCAAATCTGTGGATTTTGGCACCTCTTTTATACAACAAAGTAGCCATTCCATTAGGCGGAGGTAAGTTAGTAATAGCAGATGTGACAATGTTCAACATTAATCTAGGATCTCTCTCAGGAGACTGCAAAATATCCTCATTAGCCTTAATGTGTTTCGAAATTATACTATGTTTGTGAATTCTAGACTTGAATCTGCCGATAGCCCCAAGATGTACATCTCCGGATAGAATAGTAATTCTTATTTTATGCTTGGCTCCAAAATATTGTAGTCTACCAACAAGTCTATTTCTTTCATGCTTGTGATTTGCTGCACACCAATGATCTTCCAAATCATCAACCACTTCGATAGTTCCGTCAAATTCATTTACTAATCCACGATTGATAAGTCCCTTTTGCGCCATCATTCTGGCTGGAGCTAGAATTGGGGAAGTGAGTAACTTTTCTAACCATACTAAACGTGGGTACGCAATAGGAACACCTAATAAGACTAAAAGATGCGTTATTTGTTTGCCAGATTCAAGTTCTAACTCTTTTTGTAATCTATGAAACATCAAATCATAACTTTTATCAAGAACAACTTGATTGTTTTTACGCTCTGTACGACAATCCATTCCAAGTAATGCAACGGACTTTCCTAATCTAACATACAAAGATCTTGCGTACTCATTAATATATGGGCCTCTTTGAGCACCAAAAATCCAACTTTTCTCTAAACTTTGGTTTTTTTCATAAGGAGATGTATGATGTTGGAAAAGAAGGTAATATTTGAAAGAAATTTTCCCTAGTCCTTTGAAAAGTGGTGATGACATAGTCAGATCCTTATAGGTACCGTAACCATCAATAATATCGTGATCATCATAAATGTTAATAAATGGAATACTAGCCAAAGCAACTGGAAACAAAGCCTGGAGCGTTCTTCCGTTAGGACCACTCCAATGACCTTGTCCAAACCACGAAGAATAATTACTTAAATAAAATTCCTCCAATTGATTTTCCAAAGCCTCATTGAAAAAATGCTTATGTTTCAAGGATTCTTTGAATTCTTCAGAGACAAGCTTCACTTTATCTGAGTATAGCTGATCACCCCCACCTATGGCTACATGATAATGGTGAAGAGTTGCATGATTTCTTAAAAGATCATACCAAAGACTGTTTTTATACTTGGAAGTGTCTGTAGCTAAAGAAAACCCGTTACATGAAAAATTTAAAATGTTCATGGTTTGATCAGCACTTGGAATGAAAAAGTTGAAATAAGGCTTGGATTCACCATTGATCGAATATTTCACCATTTGTTCGACATCAATTAACAATAAATCTATATTAAATCTATAGAACGCGGTGTTTTTCTCTTTATGGATCAATTCGCCTGGAAATTCTCCGTTCATAACAGAAACCATGCCAATTTCAGAAGTGTATCCCTCTTCTCCAATAGGAGCCGCTGGCCCAATCGAGTACTTCACAGTTGGGAGCTGACAAATTTGAGTCTCATTGATCACAAGCAAAATGCTTCCCCGATAATTGGTCATATTATTTTCTAAAGTGGCAAGCAATCTTAATACTGGTCCTGCAACCACATCAAGAGCTGGGGTTCCAATTGCTTTGTTCTTCGGAGGAGCTTCAGGAACATTTATGCTGGAGTCCTTCCCAATTTTCTCTATGAGTTCTAGAGGAAATGCCTCGAACCATTCGCTTGCAACGACAGATGTTTGTAATTGAGAATCCATGACATACAAAGAAAGAGTTGAGTTAAATTAGCAATTCCAAACTTTTAGCAGTAATTTCTCAGAACGATAACTGGATTTCACCTTGAATTGAAGCCTTTCAGTTCGAATTTTCTTGGAATTCTCAATGTGTCTCCAAAAATAAATGGAAAAGCAAAGAGAAGGTGGTTGAATGGTGCAAATAACCTTTTTAACGTATTTTATATGTCAATCAGCTAATTGGCAATTTAGTCGGGCCTATTCAAAATGTGGACCACCACGAGAAAAATAGCAATTAGACTTTTCAACTTACTAGTTTAAAACTTTTAAGCCTCATGTGCAGCAAGAAAAAAAAGAAAAAAAAATACTAGCCATAGAAATGGCTAACTGAACTTGGCAATCTTTGAAAATTTCAACTTTTGAATATCTCGAAGCTATTTTTAGTATGAAGACTAAAGGAGTATGACGTAAAAACCCTTAAAAATTAGCTGCTTTCGGGGTTTTTCGATGTAAATTATACTGAAAATGGTTTATTGAGAATACTAATTCTAGTAGAAATAAATCCTATTCGCAAATTCACTACAGAGGCTCTACAGCAATGTGAGCTTTTTCCAATAAAACATAAACATATAATCAATATATATACTACATCAAAACAACAAGCGAAGAAAAAAATAGAAGGTAATCATTAAGTTTCAATTCTAGTTTCCATTTTCGGCTGACTCATTTTCAGTATTCACGTTCTGAGATGCAGATTTTGGGTCTTTAGAAGCATCATTTGACTCTTGAACATTCTCGTTTACCATAGCATGGACTTCGCTTTCTTCTTCATCTTCTTCCTCTTCGTCGTCGTCGTCGTCGTCTTCATCGTCATCTTCTTCGTCGTCTTCATCATCTTCATCGGCATCTTCATCTTCATCTTCATCTTCCTTCTCCTGTATTCCGAATTTCTGTTTCATTATGTCCTTCAATCTTGCTGTAATCTCATTCTCGGTGGACATTCCACCCATACCAATTTCGCCATAGCTTCCGAAAACTTTTTCAACCGGTTTAAGCACTTCGATCCAAGGCATGCTATTTTTTATAAATTCAAGATGGCGTTTTGTTATAACATTTGAATAACTGTAATTGACCATCAGTGGAGCAACAATAATTGGATATTGGGTATTCCAGGCACGTATAACACAAGTAAGTAAATTATCACATAAACCCAAGGCAATCTTACTTAAAGTGTTTGCAGTAAGCGGGGCGACAATAAATACATCAGCCCAGCGACGAAGCTCAATATGAAGAACAGGATCAGTTCTAGTGCGCCAGATTGACCACTCATCTGCATCGGTCCAAACATGAATATGAGGTGGGAAAAAATTATAAATTCCTTTGGCAACTATCTCTTTATTTTCTTTGCTAGTATTACCGGAACTATTTATCTGTCCACCAATTATACGTTCCGCTGTATACGTAAGAATTACATGAATTGAAAGCTTCTTTTCAGATAATTGTCTTCCCCCATAACAATTTTCGATTTTTGTGATAAGAGAACGAATCTTGGTTGTTCCTAAACTGCCTGTGCATCCAAGCAAGACGTGAAACTTACCATCATCCTTTGAAAGCGACGCAACAGCTGCTGCTGCCGCGCTTGCAGTAGGAGTATTTATATTTGCTGATGCCGGAAGATTAGGTGTGCTTACGTTCGTATCTACATTATTTGCTGTCAGGAGATTAGAAGTCATACCAAGCCTATTAACAGATGCATTATCATTATTATTCGATAAAGTTCCAACATCTTTGAGCTCAGAAATAAAACCAGGTTTAGCAACATTACTAGAATTTGCTGTGGTGGCATTGGAGGAGGAATTTGCGACAGAAGAGAGAGCATTAGAGCTACCTGTCTTTCTTTCGTTCACTGAAGTACTTCTTGAACGCTGGGTACCATGAGCCAATGTATCCTGAATATCAAAATGAGCATGCATACTGTCCGATTTCTTGAAATTTGAAGTCGCAGATGTAGGAGATAATACAGGGTTATTCGCAATCGTATAGCTTGAGTTTGAAGGATTATCAATATTCCTGGAATTCTCTCCTGATTTACCTAGGGATATGGTTGGTTTGTTAGGGATATTCGTAAGTGAATTTTTATTATCAGACTCCAAAGCATTGTTTTGATTTGGTGCGACTGAATTAGCATTACTCAAAATTGTAGAATTACTTGGAATTGTATTTATCACAGCAGCCCCATCTTTACTTGACACAGAAGCTTTCAGGTCAGCAGAATTGTTGTCAGAAGAGGGATTCTGAGATGATAACAGCTTTGGCTGACTTGTAGCGACTGTAGAATTAGGCGGTTTGGAATTTGAAGATGCCGCAACGGCTGCTGCAGCTTTGTTCAAGATATTCTTGATTGGAATATTTTTTGGTGCATTAGTGATAATGGAAGGAGGAAGAGGCTGCGAGCTAGGTAAGGAATCAGAATAGAAATGTGAAGGTTGTGATTGAGATTGAGATTGTCTTTCCTGGGAGATGGACGCCTTGGTGGGGATGGTGTTGGCGCCCAAGGAACCTGAGTCTTTCCTTAATTCAGGCATTTTCTGTAAAAGTAAAGCAAAAAAAAAAAAAAAAGAAAAAAATCACCAGTACAATTCTGAATATAATATCCTCCTGATAACAATGGTTGAGCTCAAATTTGTCCTTTATCAAATATTCGCTTTTCTTTAGTCAAACTTCCTGAGAACTACTTTTCTCAAAAAGCAAGCAGCAGTTTGATTTCTGATTGTCAGAAAAGCCTTTGTGTCTTCTCCTCCAAATTTTATGATTGCAAAGAAGCCCCGATATCTGCATCTTAGAAGAAAAAAAGAATTAACCATTATCTTACAATAAGCAACAGACATAATGGGGTTCATGACTAAAAATTGTGTCCTTACACACCGAAGAAGCATCACTGGGTAACTGAAAGTGGATCGATATATTTCTAAGCGATGAATAGTTTATCAGCCTTTTCTTACATTTAAGAAACCTTTGAAATGCACTCAAGTGTTTTACATAGTAAAAGTTATATTACTCTGAAAGTTCAAATAGTTTTCCTTTGAAAACATCGGATACTAAGATGAAAGAAAAACTAAAAGTAAGTTGTAATTTTAAGAATTCTGAATAATCTTGTAAAATGGGCCTGGTACCTTATTCATAAATAGTATTGACCTAGTTTCGAAAACTAAACCATTAGAAGCTTATTGAAAAAAGATTTTTTTTCTCTAATTCAAAAGAATAGAAATAAGAATCCCTATTTCGATTTCTGTAATATCCTTTCTTGAATTCCGAAGTATTTGCAAACTAGAAGTCGAATTGTCCTCAAGAGACTGCAACGTTTGAGTTCTAAAAAAAACTAGAGAATGTAAGAATTTATGAACTCTTTTGAAAAAAAGGAAAACATATTTCACAAGAATTTCTATGATGATAATTTTTTAAAAAAAAAGAAATTCCTTTTTTGAATCAATTGTCTTTAAACGAATTTCTAACGTAAACTATTTTTCATTCAAATAGAAACATAACTGGTACAGTGTAATTTGAGTTTAAGGGTTGTATTTTATAGTTACTTATCATTTGAGGTCGCTTTACATGTAATTATCTCTGTAGTTGGATACATCACGAATTAAAATTTTTTTTTGAAAAAAAGTTGAAAACTGTTAAATACAATAAATATTCAAAAAATTGAATCTTATCCCAAGCATTGAGAAGGCTCAATCAACATAGAGTATGCCAGACATCCGAAGTTATCATTTGTGAATCTCTTACAACCTTTGTTCGACTGCTAGTTTTGAATATTATATGTGTCGGTTCTCCATTTGCAAAAGTAGATATTTTACCACCGAGAACCTCTGTAATTTTTTATTCTCGGATTTTACTCGCAAACTAAAAGTTCTCTTAACTAAAGATGTGCTTGACTCTTCTGCAAAGTATTGAAAAATGTTTACAATATATAAATTCTACTAGCATAAAGCAGTTCTGCGCTCTGGGTGCAATGTTTTTGTGATCATGAAAACTTAGAATTTTTGTTTTATATCATTTGACCAGGAAATAATCTTTTAGTGGAAACAATAGGGTTTATCACTCAATAATAGATCCACTTAATGCACCACTTATTCCACCTAAATAAAAAGAAGCGC
The DNA here is from genome assembly GCA_002564245.1 of Saccharomycopsis fermentans. NCBI lineage: Eukaryota > Fungi > Ascomycota > Saccharomycetes > Ascoideales > Saccharomycopsidaceae > Saccharomycopsis > Saccharomycopsis fermentans. The sequence goes on from JNFW01000001.1 coordinate 2,889,364, forward strand.
TAAAATAATTTCTCAAGCTTACTGATTTCCAATTTAATTTTAATTGGCCTTTGGCATAAATATCTCGATTTACCATGATTTTTTATATACAATTTCTCCATATTGAATGTATTACTCCAATCCTAACTTCTGCTACAGATTTGACCATGCTTTTTAGGGATGGATACATCTACTGATAGCACCAACAACTAGTTCAAGAAATCAATGCATTGAAAGTGCGTATAATTTTTTTCTCATCTCATCTCAGAATTCTCACAATATAAAAATATTGTATAAGAAATATTATTTTTTTTCCAATTATACAGCATTTGAATTGAAATTGATTGTCTTGAACCAATATATACAATACTTTACTTACTCAACAAGTTGTTCGCAAATATCTCAAAAACAAAGATCTGTTCTACACTCGGTCGTATTTTTGCAGATTATACATAGATAGCCCTTAAATAGTTTATTGGCTGACTTCAAAATGGGTAGCAAGGTAGCTTCTAAGAGAAGATCCTCCTCGAGAAACGGAGGAAACTCTGTGGATGGAACTCCATCAAAGAAGCAAAAAACTGCCACTAAATCAGACGGAAACACAGAAGATTTTGATTCCTCAGTGGTTGATAAATTAGATGGTGAATTTGATGAAATCAAAGATTTGCTTGATATCAAAGAGGATGAACAATCAAAAGTGTTATCCTCATCTAAAAAAGAGAAAAAGTCCAAAAAGGAGAAAACTGATCACGTCCCTAAGGCAGTCGCAAATCCTGCAGTGGCTGATGATGCCAAAATTCTCAATCAAGAAGACGATGATAGTAAGATATCTTATGATTTTACTTCTCTTTCTTTATCTGAACCTACAATGAAAGCCATAAATGAAATGGGATTCACCAAAATGACAAAGGTTCAGGCTAGAACAATTCCTCCTCTTTTGGCAGGAAAAGATGTTCTTGGTGCCGCTAAAACTGGATCAGGTAAGACTCTTGCTTTTCTCATTCCTGCTGTGGAACTTCTTTATGCTTTAAAATTCAAACCTAGAAATGGTACAGGGATAGTCATTGTATCACCAACCAGAGAACTTGCTCTTCAAATCTTTGGTGTTGCTCGTGAATTAATGCAACACCACAGTCAAACCTGTGGAATTGTTATAGGTGGTGCCAACAGAAATGCAGAAGCAGATAAATTAACCAAAGGTGTAAATTTACTTATTGCAACTCCAGGTAGATTACTTGATCATCTCCAAAACACTAAGGGCTTCGTATTCAAAAATTTGAAAGCTTTGGTAATTGATGAAGCTGATAGAATTTTGGAAGTGGGTTTCGAAGAAGAAATGAAACAAATTATTAAAATCCTTCCTTCTCAAGACAGACAATCAATGTTGTTTTCTGCTACACAAACCACAAAGGTTGATGATTTAGCAAGAATATCTCTCAGACCTGGACCATTATATATAAATGTTGACAGCAATGATTCAAGTTCAACCGCAGATCGTGTCGAGCAAGGTTATGTCGTGTGTGATTCTGATATGAGATTCCTCCTCCTCTTCTCTTTCCTCAAGCGTAACCAGAAAAAGAAAGTCATTGTATTTTTATCATCTTGCAACTCAGTGACATACTATTCTGATTTACTTAAATATATTGATTTGCCAGTGTTAGGGCTTCACGGTAAACAAAAGCAACAAGTGCGTACCAATACTTTTTTTGAATTCATCAACGCTACTCAGGGTATTCTTCTATGCACAGATGTTGCTGCTAGAGGTCTTGACATTCCAGCAGTTGACTGGATTGTTCAATTTGATCCACCGGATGATCCTCGTAATTATATTCATCGTGTTGGTCGTACTGCTCGTGGTACTTCAGCCAAAGGAAAGTCTCTTATGTTTTTGACTCCTTCTGAATTAGGATTTTTGAGATATTTAAAGGCTGCTAAGGTTCCATTGAACGAGTATGAATTTCCTATGAAGAAAATTGCCAATGTGCAGCCGCAGTTAGAGAAATTAATTGCTAGCAACTATTTGTTACATCAAGCAGCTAAAGATGGTTACAGATCCTATTTACAAGCATATGCTTCTCATGCTTTGAAAACTGTTTATCTGATTGATAAACTAGATCTAGTGAAAGTTGCAAAATCTTATGGATTTCCTGTTCCTCCAAGAGTCAATATTACCATTGGAGCAAGCGGCAAGTCTAATGCTAAAAAACATAAAAAGAGACAAAATTCAAGAAAATAAAGGAAGTTATTGGGAGCAACTTACATGTGTATTTTATAAAAGTTATTAAACAAATAAATATATAAAAGCTAGATGAATATACTCATCTCAACAATTAGATATCAGTCTTATTTCTCTTGTTTTATTAAGTATCTTTAAGTGAATATCTGGTTTTAAGCATCATTTTACTGTAGCTGCTGCATTGAAAGCGAACTGCTGCTGTTGCTATTGGTGCCATTACTGCTGAAGTCTAGCTTGTCAAACGTCTTTCTTGCTTTCTTGATAACTTCTTGGACATATTTTTCTTCAGAAACTTTAAATGTATTATCATTGTCTTCATTAGTATCAGGTAATACAATCATAATTATCATATTGTCAGTTAGCCCATTTAAGTATACCGTCTTATTATAGGCTTGCAATGTAAGTGATTTGAAGCGAGACGAAACCTTTTCTATAGATTTTCTGTAGTTCTTAATAATAGCTGAGACCTTTTGAGACAAATTGCCTAATAATTCTGAGGCAGGATATTTAGTAATTGATAAAAATGTCAGCGATTCAAAGACTAAAATGCATTCGGCATTAAGAATTCCAGCCAAGATATGTAAATTCTTCTTGAGAGTTTCCGTCTCGGGAATCAAAGCACCTACAATACTTGACCATGCAGCGTATAAAGACTCATCCCAGATAGAAGTACCATTAAAATTGACGTTTTCAAAATATTTCAAATTAGTGCACCGCTGCTCTATTTTTTTGATGAATTCATTTAACAGCAATTGTCTCATTCTGTCCTCCACTAAATCCATTTTATGAACTAATATAAAGATTCTGCAACTGCGACTTACTTCCTTCAAAGTATTCAAAATCATATCAAATATTCTATAATCGTTGTCTTCTGTCCCGACATAGTCGAACACATAACATAGCACTTCAGCATGCGCTAACAGAGATGGTGATTTGATGTATGTCATCATGAATGCATCCTGGCCACCACAATCAAGCAAAGAAAGATTCAAGTTATTAAGAAGCCTAATTTGTGTTCTTTCTACATCAATGGTAGCCCCCAATCTTCGAGTATCAATGGCACTATAATTTGAAAAAATCATACTTCTCATGGATGACTTTCCAGAGCCAGATTTCCCCATTAAAAGAATTTTTTTATTATTACTCATTTTTGAACAAGCCTTATGATAGATGGATAGTGCTTTTTGTTTCCTTTCGAATAGTGAAAGACTGATGGACACTTAGACATTGAGTTATTCTGTATTTGATAAGCAAATTGATAGAAAACAGTACTACTTCTAATGTAGTTTCCAATACTCTTTTCTAATATTGTGCTTAGTGACAACGCTGCTAACCAATAATCTCATGAGTCGAAAATTCAACTGCATCCTCAAGTCTTAAAATTTTTTTAAGCATGCCAGAAGAAACTAGGCATCTTGACAAAAATAGAGAGCAGATTGATACAAGAAAAATGAGTAATCAGCTACAAATATAGAGATATACAACGTTGAGAGGGTGAATAATTTGAATAGTTGGTGGATTGCTTGTGAATGAATGCAACAGGGACAAAATTTAATATCATATCAAAATATTCATAGATAAACAATTTGATAATGAGCTTTTCAGTTACCGAAAAGGATTATATTTACAAATTATTAGCATCAAACCCAAGTATCAGACCAGATGGAAGACAGCCATATCAATTTCGTAATTTGGAGGCAAATGTGAACTTTTTACCAAATTCTAATGGGTCGTCAAGAATTAGACTGAGTGAGGGGGATGAAATTATAGTGAGTGTAAAGAGCAAGGTAGTGAAATTTACTAGCATCGAAGACCTAGTGGAAATTGATATAAGTATAGACAATCTCAGAGACGATTTGCTATTTATCAACAATTGGAAACAGAGCTTGAAAAATGCTGTCACAAATAACTTGGTTCAAACAGAAAAATTGGAAACTTCCATGAAATTGACCAATAAATATTATTTTAAGCTTTGCATTGACGTGATGTTTCTCAGTGGCTCAAGATCCAAAAGCAATGAATCACAATTTTTGACAAATCCTGTCGGGATTATCTCATTTGGTATTTATTTGGCTTTGAGGAATACAAGACTTCCATTTTTGATATCAAGTACTAATGACAAAGAAATTGAGGAATTGCCGATGTTCAACGACGACTGGTCGTCATCGAAATTATTGTTTGATAAGCAGGAGGAAAATCTGCCGTGCTTGTTATTTATCATTTCAGTTGTGAATGGAAACTTGTTTATAGACCCTACAATAGAGGAGCAGGAGGTATCTGAGAACGGACTTTTGGTCACTTGGAGTTCAGGAAAAGTGATTACCCCAATAGAGAGTTTAAATTTGAATCAAAGCGGAGACTCCAAGTATTTAAAAGGGTTTGATGCAAAGGTGATAACTAAAGGTACAAGTCTAGTAAAGCGAGTGGCCAGTGTTGTACTGTCCAACTTGGATTCTATAGCAAAAGAAGGCAATAATGCTGACTTTTTGGACTCTATATATTAAGTTTTTGGATACTTATCGTAAATTATTAAATGCAGTTGATTGGGAAAAGACGTCTCTTTTTCTTCTATGAAATCTCCAGGTAGAAAGAGTTCAAATTTAGTTGAGTAACTTCATTTCTTTGAATTTCAGGATCAATTGATTTACTTCATTTCTTTAAATTTCAGGATTAATTGATTTACTTCATTTAGCTTATCTGCATCTAATGCAACCTTTTCAACCCAGCGATTGATGAGCTGTGTATTTTCTCTTGTTAATGCTTCGATTTTATCATTCAAGCCACCCACAGAATCGGCTAAAATATTATTCTCTGTTTGAAGGGCTAGCAAGTCATCGTTGATTTCCGTTATAATATTATTTTTCACTCGCTGCTCTTCATCCCTTTTATTTATATACTTTTGAAGCTTTTCAATTTGCGATTCATTACTCGTTTTAACGTCCTGTAGTCCACGGATTTTCGCCTGTAAGTCCGTAATTTGCTGCTTGTATTTGGTCTCAGCATCTCTCATTTCTCGATTTTTTTCTTTCAAACCATCTCTTTCCTCTAATAAATTACTGATAACATGAACTTCCTCAGTTTTCTTTAACATTTCTAGCTGCTCCTCAGTTTTCTTGAATTTGGCTTGAAGTAGTGTGAGGCTGATGAACAAAGCAGATTGCGCTTGCTCAAACGTACGATCTCTTTCCTCCAAATCTTGTTTAATCTGGTTCTTCCATGACATATTTTTTCTTCTAGGTCCACGAGTCTAATCTCTATTACTTAAAATATGTATGATGATTTTTGCTGTACTATTTGTTGTCTGTTGTGTTTCATGAATCCTGTCTGACAAGGTAAACCTGTTTGATTGGTTATATAGTTTTTGAGCAGCTTAACGTTTACTCTTGTAACCTTCTATTTATTATTGATGCTAGCGTGTGGTGCGCTCAGAGATTAATCCGATAAGCTATATTCTCTTTTTATCCGTGATTTTCAAATGCGTATTTAGGTCTGTTAACACTTCCCTACTATACAACCATTTGTTTTATGATCTCACTTTATCTGAATCATTGATAACCAAGTTTAACAAATCACGGAAAACAATAGAATACTTAATCAAGATCATATTAAATCGTGCTAATTGTCTTTGACATTCAAAATTGAGGTATGCTAGATAAGAATAAAACATTTGCGTTTGTATCGGGCTGCTTACTACTTTTTGCCCTCGTTCATTTAATTAATAACCATGATATCCCGTTTATCTCAATACAACCAAACGATAGAGAATCGGGAGAAGAAAAAAAAAATCAGAATATTTTCACTATAAAACATGTGTATCACCATGGGATAGGTGAAAACTACGAGATTCACGAAAGATTGGATATAACTCTGGAGTTTGTCAAAAGCCAGGCTTTGCTCAGAAAAGCAAACATGATGCATGTTTCAGAGCTTTTACCAGAAGATGTTCGCTCACTGAATCCTTGGACATTCCAATACAAATTGGATTTCGAAGATCAGCAGGATGGAGAAGACTTCAAGATTACCAGAATGCTGAACAGAGACCCTGATTTTATCGAGTCACTCTACATGAATAAAAACGCATCTGTGGAATGGAAGGAAGAAAAAGAAACCATTCCTAATATCACAGATAAAGATACTTTAGTAAATTTGGCACTAATGGCTTCCAACGCGTATGTGGAAGTGCCACACACAGGTGATTGGACCGATGTGGGGAAACCTTGGAGAAACAAATCGAGTCATGAATATGGTTGGCTTGGAAGTGGAATTCGTGGACATGTTTTCACAAACAAAGATGACTCTATTGCAGTTATATCTATCAAAGGAACGAGTGCTTCGTTTGTAGCTACAATGAACCCACTTACTCAAAAATGGAATACTCAAGAATTGATAAATGAAGACGATGAATATTTCAATACCAAAGGTGGCTCAGATACGGTCGCCAATGATAAAATTAATGATAATTTGTTATTCTCGTGTTGTTGTGCAAGAGTAACATACCTTTGGACTACTGTATGTGATTGCTACAAATCAGGCAATAATTGTGACGAACTCTGCTTGGAAAATGAACTTAGACGTGAGGATAGATATTATAAAGCTATTTTAGATCTTTACAGAAATGTGACAACGTTATATCCTAATTCTACAATCTGGGTTACTGGCCATTCTTTAGGCGGCTCGTTAGGTGCATTAATGGCAAGAACATATGGATTACCTGCGGTAACGTTCCAAGCCCCCGGTGAGTTATTAGCTACTCAAAGGCTCCATTTGCCTGTTCCTCCAGGTATCTCCCAAGCTAAAGAACATATTTGGCATTTTGGAAATACAGGGGACCCTATTTTCATGGGTGTATGCAATGGTGCTTCCTCGACTTGTTCAATTGGTGGTTATGCTTTGGAAACTGCTTGTCATTCTGGCAAAACGTGTGTATATGATACGGTATCAGATTTGGGATGGAGTGTTAGCATCTATAACCATAGAATTCATGCAGTCATTGATGAGGTAATTTTGAAATATAATGAGACTGCTAAATGTAAAATACCGGAACCTTGCCAAGATTGTAGCAAATGGACATTTGAGGTTGATGGGGATGACGATAGAAAATATCATACTATAACTCTCAGTAGCACTTCATCCAATTCCAAATCTTCGGTAGTAACTACAACTACTACACCAAAAGATGGTGGTGGGAGAACGTCTTCTGCTAGTACTACTTCTACGTCCACAGAAATCAGAAAGTGCAAAAAGTATAATTGGTGGCGCAAGTGTATTGAATATGAATGATTCTATCACTACTCATACTCCAATTTTTGGCTTTATAAGTTTTTTGATCTTCTCTTATGTTTTCATCATCATTTTTTCTTCCTCTTTTTTACAATCTTTTAAATTTCATTTTACTTATTTATTCATTGGTGCTTTGCTACATAGTATAGTTTTTTCAGAACTGTATATCTAATTATTTCAATATATCGGATTAATCAAGGATTTTGTATCTCTCGAATATTAATTCTTTCTTACTTTTTCAGCTATCTTCAGTATATATAGGGCGTCACATGTTAAAGTTCTTTAACGGCTAATAATAGTGCTCATATTTGTATTTGACATGATGAATACCATGTGAAAATAAGCATGCTTCACCAACAAAAAAATAAAAAAATAATAATACACTAAACGCGGACACTCGCTGAGTATTGACTTGTAAATGTCTAACTGACTTGCCGAATTGCAATTGTGAACTTGCAGATCAAATACTAAATTATGTCTATGAATTGAAACTGGATTTTAAAATTTCTTTAATATCCTCAAAGCTGATAAAACCAGTAAGAATTGCAGTGAGAATTTAACTTTATCAGGCTTCAAAATAGCAAACTAAAGTCAAGCATATATTTATAGCCATGTCGCAGAGTTCAAATTGGAGATCAAACAGTAACGAAAGTCAAATAAGCAGTAGCTCAAAAATTAAAAGATCACCCGAAAATTCATTTATAAAAGCTGATATATTTGACAATGCCAATAATCTACTAGAGAACACGAATATTCCCAATGACAAGTTTATCTCTAAAAGTAGGAAAATAGTGAATTCTATGAATATTGATATTAATCAAGATAATAGTGAAGAAGAAGATGATGATGAAGAAATAGCAAATGAAGCAGAAACATCAAGTTACTGGTCAAAATGGAGATCAAAGACGGAGAACAGGAACGAGAAATCATTAAGAAGCTCTTTTAGTTCCACCAATACCAACGATAAAAACAAGCAATTGGTCTTACCCAAGGCTGGTGGAAATATAAATAAAGCAGCAAGCCAGTCATCACTTACTAGTATGGGATGGTTTTCTAGCTGGAAGAAGAATCAGAGTATTGATGAATCTTCGAATGCTGAAACAATGGAACAGAAAAGTCATGATAATGAGGTTTTAGAAGATGAAAACGAAGATGAAGATGTGATGAAAAAATATAAAAGTACCGTAGGGAATAAACGAGACAGTGATAAGTTAGAGGAGGAAAATTCTCAACCTATACAGAAGAAGTTCAGAGCTCAAGCAAAAGATAAAATAATGTTAAAGCAAGCTAAAAGCAATGATACTGATAATCACACCTCTCAATTTTCAACAAAGACATTAGTAGACGAAAACAAAAATGGGTCAAACAGCAAAGATAGTCTGTTTTTCACAAGTAATGAGAATAAAAATAATAAAGATGGGCGAATAGCTGTTCCAGTACTTCAGGTTAAAAGCGTTGAAGTTGAGCACCAAAGTCCAACTGATCTTTCTTTACTAAAAAGCGCACAAACAGTAATTGAAACAATAGAAGGTGCTAATAATGTTAGAAGTTTAAAGCCAGACGAGGAATTATCCTCAAACTCAGGAGGACATTCATGGTGGAATTCCATTTTTGTCTGGAGAACAGGTATTTCTGACTGTCCTGAATCACCGATGAGTGATGTGGATGATTCGTTAGAACTGAAGGATGCAAAAAAAATGAGAAAGATTCTACAAAGCTATGGTGAAGAAGATCAATGTTGTTGGGCTATTAATATTTCAGATTTCCATCTTTACAATGGAGGAGAACTTTCTATTTTGGGGACTTCCAGCGAGGGTTGTCCAGTTGTATTATTCAGTAATCTTAAAAGAACGAAAATGGAATACTATGATCATGATGGTTCGAAGAATAAAAAAATTATTAAGATTCCTGAACTAATTCCTAAAGTTAATGTTTGTTACCGAAGAATAACTATGAAAACACAAGCTAGATTATTTATAGATTCATTGATTTGTAAATCTGGCGATCAGACAACAAACAAGGGAAAAAAACCAGGTTTCATTGGTGTTATGAGTAAAAAAATTAATGGATTTGTCCCTATTGAAAGGCATGTTTATCTTGAAGATATAAAAATTCCAAAGAACAATTCTACCAATACAAGCGGTAAACACCAAATGACTTCTATCATTTTAATGAAAAAAAAGGTATTGGTAATTAATATTCAGCAATTTGTGCCCAGAAAATTGCAGGAGTTTATAGATGATAAGTTCAGCAGTTCTACTAAATCTGCGAAAGCTGTTCAAAGAGCAATACTTGACTGGAATTTAGGGAGAAGTACTTTAGATAAAAGAACCAATGGTGATTCAGCAAAAGATGAGAGTGAATACATTGATGTGGAAACTATTTTGTTGAGAGGAAAAGGAACCATTTCTGAGCAAGTAGAGAACTTTTTCACCATATTGACAAAAAATTGGATAATAAAAATCGATAAATGTGATTATTTATTATTCACTGGGAATTTCATGGCAAGTAATATTGCGGTTCATTTATTAAAGAAATTGATGGATAAATATTCCAGAATTTTTGATAAAATTGAAAAAATTGGAATGGTTGTAGTAAATGGAACATTTAACGGGTTATTAAACGATGATATAAATGGTAAAGTAGAACCTGCAGATGAGTCAAATATTAATAATTTAAAAAATGACAATGAAGAAAAAGACAAATCAAAGAAATCAAAAACAGATAACATGAATGGCGATTCAAAATTAAACAAAAAGAAGTCTTCAGACTCTACAGAAATCGGAAAGAAGAGTTTGGACGAAATGATCTTGACGGAATTGAAAGATTTGAGCCATCCAGAGACAGAAATTTCTTACAGTTTGAATCATGATTTGAAGGTTTTATTGAGTAAAACTAATTTCAAAATCTGCTTAATTGGTCAATTAGAAGAGCTGACACATGCTCTTTATTCCTCGCTATGTTTACAATTCCAGCACCCAAATATTACTCGAATGGTATTCTTTGACAATGATGAAGAAAAGTTGAAGCTAAGTAAGTTTGTGATCAAATTAATTGAAATTTGCTTGACTTTAAGGAATTTGGGATACGAAGACTATAATTTTTTAGCCTATTTAAGTCAATATCTCAATGAGTTTTACCGAATTCCTGAAAATAAGCACGATAGTAATGGTTCTGGAAACCATGGGGGAAGTAAAAAGAATAAGAAAAACAATGAAATTAATGATGTGGAGGTCGAGACTTTTGAGGAGCTAAGAAGTGCGTATGAATGTAAGAATTGCTATGAGGAAGCGATCAAATTCTGTTTTGAAACTACAAAAATACGCAGCAATTACATTTTAGACAGAAGCATTTCTCAACTGCCCGTAGTGGTAGAGGACGAGGAACAAATGGAGGAAAGTAAGGCATTGCAACAGAGTGAGGGATTCGCTGATAACGACGAGTCGCCAGAAGCGTTGAATCATGGTTCGGTGAAGAGTGATATTTTGCTAGGCTCTGGCCAGTGTACGAATCGCCGGGAAGTAATGAATTTTCAGAAGGTGAATTTTCCGGAATTAGTGCGGAATTTCAATGATTTCCACTATCCATGGATGCTAAACAAGTTGATAAAGGAGATGTATAGGGTCAACGGTGTGGACGTGCGGGCAACGGTTGTGGAAATGCGACGTTTGATGGGTGATTGGCACCCACAGGATCCTGTTTCACAAGGATTGCGAAGCTGCATGGAGGTCATCACTGTCGAGGACTACTTGAGTTTATAACTTTCTGGATGGGTGATTGGCACACAGGATCCTGTGTCACAAGGATTGCGAAGCTGCATGGAGTTCATCACTGTCGAGAACTTCTTGAGCCTATGACTCTCTGAATGGCTTGAAAAGGCTCTGTTGAGGCTAGTATTGCACCAGTGCGTAATTCATTGTCAGATGTAAAATATATTGTGTTCTGGATACCATTCTTCTTGTGTTTTTTTTGGGTGAACTTCCTCTTGTAGGCTTAACCTCAGTAGAAAGTGGATATGAACGGTGATTAACTGAAATCACATCACATGAGGATCACGTGACCAAATGCAAATTACGGTTTTTTCTCTACTGTCTTTTTCTCTCATTTGTATTCCTTTTTTTTTTTTTTTGCAACATAGTTGTAATTTACGTTTTACCTTTTCTGCACGCTTTTTTCTATTTACTGCATATTGTACTTTCTTTTTCCATCTGTACGTCCTCAGTTCGATTCGTGACATTTGAGCCCTTATTGTATATTTTTTTTTTTGTTGTCTTTGTTTTCTCCTTGTTTCTCAGTTGTCTGTTCTTCTTTCTTATGTAAAATAAAGTTTTTAAAAATTTTTTTATGTTTTATTTTTGGCAGAGTGCATAAGCAATGCCTGTGGTAATAACACGTAAGATCCGACATCCAGTCTAAAAAGCAGACTAAAACGCAGCCAAAGCACAGTTGAAATAGAAAAATTTGTAGGCCAAAGATTAATTTTGTTTGATGGGATACATATCAATAGTGGGTTTGGTTTACGGTGATCAGTTTGTTAGCGAAAAAGACAGAAAAATAGAGGTTTGGTGCTAAAAGAACTATAGTACAGAAAAATAATAATAATAATAAAAAAAAAAAAAAAAAAAAAGCGCTGGTACCAACGGATCACAATGTATGATTGATTGACTTGTGCAAACCTATCTGCAGCTACAGCTTAGTCTACGCTCAAACGTGCAAAAACAATAATAGAATAAAAAAAAAAAAAAAAAAAAAAAGAAAATCTCTTAGAGGCCAGAAAATTAGTTTACAAAGCGTTGAACAGTGCTAGCTACAACAGCACCAAACCTTGATGGACTCTTCTTTTCGTATTCTGCCAACAAGAAACCAATAACAGATCGAATCCTATCAGTTTTCTGACATCCACTGTTATATAGCATAGCCTGTGGGGAAAAAAGATACGGGAACATTCAGATTTGCCAGGAAAAAGATAGGAACCCCCGCGAAATCTTTTGGGACTCGAATACTTGATCTCTGATTGTCGTTGACCATCGTTAAATCTCACAAGTACCCTTGATCTCAGCTTGTTCCGAGAGCTGCTGCTATTTCTGGATCCTCTAAACACTACAAGGCCCAATCTTTTACTTCTCTCCGGATAGACAGAATCAATAATTTGTTCACATCTTCCAACCGATCAGCTTTTTGATTTTTCCAGACTAGCTTCTGACGTCTCAACAATACGTTTTTTGCCTCACCAATACGTTTTCTCGCGGTTTTTGCCTCCTGTTTTGTTACCTCGGAAACCGTGTTACTTTGATTCCTGTTTCCAGTACATATTGTCTGCCACCACTGATTAAATCTTACAATTTCTAGTACCGAGTTTCGCAATGACAGATCCAAGAAAATCTGTTAATTCTCAGTTCTCCTTCGAGTCCACCAAGAAATTGGACGACAGAAGGATCAACATCAACGCTCTTTCATTGTCCAAGATTCAGGCATTACATTTCTCTCCAGATGCAACAGACTCCCAAAAATTGAAGTTCATAAAAACTTTGCTCATTAAAATGGTGACCTCCTCAAATGCAGGAAATCAACTGGCCGCGAATTACAAACATTTGATGAAAGATTTGGATGATGATTTGTCCACCAAGTTCTCATCTTTATTTGTCGAGCTAGAATCTGTACGTACAGGCTCCAGATCAAACAACGCTCAAAGTATGAATCTTACTTCCAGCGGTGGTAAGTTTGTATCTACTTTAGATCCGAAAAGCGTTTATTCAGACGGTGCTCCTCATACCTCACATTCCACCGATGATGATGAACTAAATGTTTCCTCTCAGTTTAGTTCAAACTATAATAGTAGAAATAACTCAAACACCGATATTATTAACCCATCTACAGGTTCTGATCCAGCAATCATCTCATCTTTGACGTCCCCTAAAATTCAGACAAATTTGGACCAAAATAGTAAACCTAATTCTCCTTCCACCACGTACAAGAATAATAGAATTCATCTCAATTCTCCAAGGATTGATCTTTCAGCAGTAAATAACATTACTAAGAATGTATCTTCTTCTTCTAACAACTCTGTTCCAAACAGTAACTTGTTATCCCCAATCTCTTTAAATAGTGATTATTCCGATGCCACTGCTACTAATGTTACCAGCACAACAGGTGCTAATCCATTTGGAAATGCGGCAATGAATAATTCCATAACATCCTTTAATGAAGATGTTAGTACAAATAGAAGAATTGTCCCTGATTATTCGAATACAAATGCGAACAACAGTAATACCATTTCAACTGCTACCAACAACAGATCTGCTGTCATTGCTGGTATTCCTTCTGCACCAAGAAGCGGTTCTAATACCAATGGCAAAAATTCTCCTCAGCTTCATGGTATAGGTATTCATTCAGTATCTGAGGATAGTAAAGACTTTAATGAAAGACAGCTTCCAAAATTACCTACGCAACAACAACAACTGCAAGCAGTAGGTTCTAGATTGAATAATATGGTAACTACTTCAACTGGGAGATCTGGCTCTTCCACTCCTCAATCTCCCTTGTTTAGTAATCATTATGAATCTTTCGAAGACTTGCCAGATGATCCAACTTTATTTATTCAACCAAAAGAGATGAACACCATATCCTTGAAAATTATTACCACTTTGTCTATTAATAAAAACAATTCGTCTTCTTTCGATCCAACATTTGTTATGGCCACAATAGATAATAATTCTCAGCGTGAAATTTGGAGATTCAAGAAGTCCTATTCTCAATTAATTCAACTTGATCAAAAAGTTAAAACTCTAATAGCTGCTGCGGTACTTCCTCACTTCTTAGAACTACCTTCAATCCCAGATAGACAAGTATTTATCAACAATATGCCAGCTATAGTTGACCAGCGAAGAGCTGCATTATCTGAATATTTTTCAGTATTATTTAATCCACAAATCAAATTCACCGTTAATGTTATCGCTACTCTATGCAAATTCATTTCAACAAATACAGTGAATCCTTTAGATGATATTGAATATAATTTCAGCAATGATTTGAATGAAAAGGATTTTAAAAAGCATGGTTATTTGATTAGACGGAACAAAGGTCTTGGCTCGAATTGGAAAGTTCGTTATTGTAAGTGCGAAGGTCCTGATTTAATGATTTATGATTCTATAGAAGATGGTAACTTGTTGGATGTGGTTAAATTAGTTGGTGCTCAAATTGGTAGACAACAAACTCAAGAAGCTTCTAATTCTGAGGAGGCCGCGAATCAAGGTAATTCTGAGACTAATGCAGGATCAGCCAACAGTAATTCTAAGGGCTTTAGACATGCTATGCTTTTGAAAGAAGTTAAAAAGAACTCTCTAGGCTCCACAGGTATGACAAAACATATTTTTTGTGCAGAGAGTGATGAAGAAAGAGACTCATGGATTGAAGTTTTGATAGATTATGTCCAACCAAGTCCAGAAACAGAAACAAACGAGTATAATGACCTGACAACCACCTATGGATCGTCAACTACGGATGTTGATCCTTCCTCTGTAATTGGCTCTCCTACAGAGGACCACAGCGATGCTATGATTGTAGAGGGTGGTAATTCAAAGAGATCAAGAAAAAGATTTTTCGGGGGTATCAGAAATAAGTTTGGCACTAATAGTAATAACCATGACGACTTAGCAAGTTCAACAGTAACAGCTGTTGAGGATGGACAGCTGGCGAATGGTGATTTTGCGATGAATGCTGTTACTGATTTATCTTACAACAATTCTAATTCCATTACTCCAACAACAGATACTTATGGTGGTTCTCAGATGGCAGCTGCTGAGTTTAGTAAAGACTTTTTATTTGGTAGTAGCTTAAGAGCATCTATGCAAATCTCGCAAGGTGAAGTTTATAATCGTGTTGTTCCAAGCATTATTTCGAGAAGTTTGCAGTACTTACTCCAAACTGGAGCTGCCTATCAAGAAGGTATATTTAGATTGAGTGGATCATCATCTGTTATCAAAATGCTTAAGGAAAAGTTTGAGACTAAGCACGATGTTGATTTGATTAATATGGATGTAAGACCTGAAATTGACAGTGTCACTGTTTTGTTGAAGACATATCTAAGAAAATTACCAGAGAATGTTTTCACTAATCCAATAAGTGCCAGATTGCACCAAGTTCAACTGGAAGCAGAGTTTTGTAACAATGCAAATTCTCCTTCAAATAAAGTTAAAGTTGATGGAGAAAATTCACAAGCATATCTCAACTATGTCTACCAGATCCGTACATTACTCAGACAATTGCCAGAGGTTAACTCTAATGTAATCTACGTGTTACTTCGTTATTTGATAACGGAGGTATTGACAAAAAGTGAATTCAATAAAATGACCTTGAAAAGTTTAATTATTGTTTTCTCTGCCACTTTTAATATGCAATCCAAGCTTTTATTTGAAATTTTTGTGAATTTTGTATTTTATTTTGAGGCAGGTGAATTGGTTTCTCAAAACACAAGACCTTCTATTGAATTGGAATCTATCCCACTAGTTAAATGATCAGTAGCTTGATTATGAATTGGTTCTATTTGTACTATGATATTTGTTTAATTCTGTTTTTATTGCCGTTTAATATATAATTTTTGCTGCTTTGTGGCATTTAGTTTTCAATAATTTATTTTTCCAAGAATTTTATTGTGTTTAATTTTTTTATTGTTCGCTTTTTTACAGAGCTTTTATTAATTTTTTCGTTTTTGTTTTGAATTTAGTTATTTTTCCAGTTATATCTTAGCTATAATAATATTGTTTTGAATTATAAAATAAGATTCTGTTGTATGTTTTACACTAAAATTGGACATGTTCAATATACAGAACAATAGTTATTAGATTTTGCTCCCGTAACTATGGATATGTAAACATTCAACGATGCCAGGGTAACTTGAAACAATAATAAGTTCTACAAACGCGATCAAAAAAAAAAAAAAAAAGGCGCGTTTCTTGTTTTGATAATATTTTGACTTTTTTTAAGTATACTAAATCATTCTCTGATATCTATTTATTCCTTTTCTCCAACATTCCCATGCTAACCAATCTAGCCCCTTAACTTAAAGGAACTTTTTGTGTTAATCTCCAGTTATATTGGCGAAAAAGACTGAAATATATTTTGGAAGCAAAGGCATTGATTCAATATTTTTAAAGAGAATAAGAAATGATAATTAAGAACGACCTATCCCGACAAACAAAAATATCAGATGGTAGCGATAACGATGTTTCGTTTGAACAAAGAAGGGCAGAACGAAAGAGAAGAAGAATAAGTTATCATTTCAAAGGATCTGTAAACACACCAACGCATAGTAGCTTTGATGAAGATGATGCCGGTAAAACACTTCAGAACAAAAAAAGCTTCAACAGTACAGGTGCTTCCAAGTCTAAGCTAACAAGAAGAAAAATTTCGCTGGAGAGTCTACGTAGATCCAAGATTAATTTGGACGAAAAACTAAAATCTGTTCAATTCAATAAGATGGCTGCACTTATATTGCCATCAGAGGACCCAAAAGATTTGAAGAACAGTTCTTTCAAAAATTCCAGCAATAGTAATCTCAAACCGGATAATCATGGCATAGACAGAGAGGATGATGATATCCAAATCATCGAAAACAAACAAAATCACATTCACAATAACGAAAATGTTCATCGTAATGATGAAGCAGATGATGATTCACCCCATACACCAATGGAGAAGGAAATACCAAGACCGCTTGTAAGTCCTGGATTTTCTTTAAAGCGTCGCTCGTTGATAGGCGAAGTTATTGGAAGCCCACAGAGAATTCAAAGAAATACAACTGATAGGCTTAAATCTTCTAGTGATTTGTCAAACAGAGTGTCTTCTGCTACAGTTGACGCAGTAGAATCTGCGATTGCTGGAAATGAAAATACATTTCCTAACAACAATGGTGATAACATTTCAAATATGAATTCTTTCCAAGCATCTTCGATCCTGCGCGACAATGAAAACATAGATTCTCTAAAAGATGGAACAGACGACGATGAAGATGACTTTCGATTTGTTGAAACCAAATCTAAAGAGCTTTTATCCATTGAAGGTAGAGAAATCACAAGATCTGAGAATTTTGGTACGGATCGCGAAGACGTGTTTTATCATTCAGAGCATAAAGAAGAAATAACAGAACTATCAAACCCGGATAACTTGATCTCGTCTCCTCCTGAACAGTTGTCTAAAATTTCAATCCAAGAGAATAGTACAACTGCCTCGGCTACCAGAGTCTTTGACCTAGAAAGTGAAGAAAATGTGGGAAACCACAAAGATAAAAGTATTTTAGAAACACCTACTAGAGTTACAAAAGCGGTAGCTGTGAGTCCTTTAACGGAACAAAAGAGTCGTGTAATTGATGATACGGACCTTCTAGACACTTCTCATCCAGTTCCTGTAGTCAATATAGAATCGCCACTAGCTAATCATAAATCACATGTACCAACAAAAAAGTCATCTCCTATAATACAGCATTTGTTAGATGGAATGACTTATTCTCCTGGCAAAGCAAAGCAATTACCTAAAGTTGGAATTTCTCCTGCATCCATCAAAAAGAAACAGAAACTCAATCGTCGTAGAACCATGGCAGCAAACTTTGGCAATAACGAACTTTCAAGTCATGATGAAAACGTATCCTCCCAAGATATTAAGGAGGAGCAAAATTCGATTTTAGAAGAATTGATTACTCTATCAAGTCAGGTTAATCAACAGCCTTCTTCACCATCAGCAGAACAGAACTACTTATCCAAAATTCAGAAACAGTATAATAATATTCTCAAAAACTTAAATTTAGCATTAGATTCCAAAGAAACAGAATTGGTAAATTTAGCAGAATCTTTATCATTATCGAACATGAAGCTTCGGGAAACTCAACAGAGATTAGATGAAACACTTACCGAGGACCGTCGGTTACTTGAGCGCAATGAAATTTTAACAGGTGAAGTTAAAGGTTTGTATAAAAATATTGATGTATTAGCAAATGAAATTGCGCTCAAGGATGAAAATCTAGACAAGTACCAATTGATTGCCCACAAAATTGAAAAGATCTACAATTCTCAAAATAATGAAGTAGCGGCTTTACAATCTAAAATTCAGGAGTTATCGAAAAATATAGAAGAGCTTTTGCAAGAAAAATCAGAGCTTCAAGAAACCATTTCACTCTCGGATAATAAATTGAGAAGCACCATCAGTGAATTGTTGGATAGTAAGAAATTGCAAGAATCTTTTAGTCTTCAAGTTGACGAGTTGAAAAGAAATATTGATACAGAGATAGCTAACGTGGTTAATTTGAAAACCGAGATAGAAAGACTAAATACTGAGAAACAGATTATGGAGAGCAGTTTAGAACAAATAAAGGTTAAGTATGAAGATGAGGTTGATTTAAGAAAGAATCTTGAAATTCAAATTGAAATGTATATCAAAGATGAAGAAACTTTGAAGAATTTAAAAAGCTCTTATGATTTAGAAATAGAGGAGCTAAGGCTAAAATGTGATCACTTAGAAAAACTGAATAAAAAGTTGCAGCTAGAAAATAACGATTTCTCTAAGGATATTGAGACAAATAATGGTAGGCTTCAGGATTTCGAAAAGGAATTAAATGAATTGAACAACAAATACATCGAGTCTTTAAAAGCTACTGATCTGAAGTTAAAAGAAATTAATGAACTTAATAGAAAGGTCGGCGTGCTAAATGATCAAATCAGAGGATTGGAAGAGATTAACAATACTATGAATATTGATTTGAATAAGGAAAGACAAGTAGTTACTGAGTTAGAGGACAAAGTAATGGAAAGTCAAGAGAATGCAAATAAATTGAGCGATGAGCTACAAAAGCAAGCACTGTCTGACGATGAAAAATTCAAAAAGATTAGTGAGTTAGAAAAACAAATTGAAACTCAGAAAGAAGAATTTGAATCCTATAAGAATGAAAGCGCAGAGAAGTTACGTAGTCTCAATGATGGATTGATCAAGAAGGAACAAAACCTTGCACTCAAAGCCAAACAGCTTGATCAACAGGCAGATAAGGAAAAAGAGCTTGGAACGCAAGTTGACCAATTAAAGGAACAGATCACCAAATATAAACATGAGATTCAGCAATTCAAGAAAGATAAAGTCGAACTTGAAACGCAGACAGAAGATAGATTAACAAGACTATCTGAAGATTTATATTTACAATATTCGAAGAAGCATGAGCAAAAAATTGGCATACTCAAAAAGGGATATGAGGCGAAATGGCAAAGTAAACTTAATCATATGAATAGTGCAAATGATAGCTTAAAGAAAGAGATCGAAGGGCTAAAAGAACAATTAGCCAACGAGAAGAAAGAAAAAGCACAGTTCATGAAATTGTGGGAAAAGGTTGTCAAAATGGACCAGAGTAAATAAGCTACTCGAAAGAATCATTTGGCTATTGGTATATAAAACGTATTATTGAATGATCTTAATTCATGCAACGCATTTTGTAATATTTTCTTTATTCTTTCTGCTTATATGCCTCGTAATTAAAATTGTTGAGTTAATGTAAATATCTCATTTTCCATGATTTCGTTTCTGCAAATATATATAGAAGCTGTGTGACTTGTTCCACTAACAGTTGAGTTTTACCATGCAATTTCAAAAGATTGTTTCTCTTGTCTTATATTCACCTGAGATAGCAATTATTTAAATCCAGTTCGTAGACTTATTATTCTAAATTTCAAAAATATTTCGAGAGTTTAAAATGAATGAGACCAATAAATCATATCATCTTCTTGTTGTAAGCAAGTATTGTTTGAAGCTGTCAGTTAAAGCGTCGGAAGGATCGAATTCTATCATTATGGTCTCGCAATGATGTATATGTGTGGATGTCCAATGGCTCCTGTTCTTAACTCTGTAAAATGTATGGATTAAGGATGTGAGTAAAATATTACTCGCTGGCGTTCCAGCTGTTACTCGCTTCACCTTAACCCATATTTTTTTATAGTTAATGGGAAGTTTGGACGAAGATAGCTAGAAAAAAAAAAAAAAAAAAAAATAACAAAAAAAGTGTTAATTATTAGAAAACACTGATTTAAATTCATGGGGAACAAGAAAGAAACTATACATTCACCATCTGATTTTTAGAAGAAAGGGTAAATTTGAAGTCAGACAGACACTAATTTGGCAGATCCAAACGAAGACAGTTGAAGTTCTCAACCATTGCGAGTACAAGTCAGCATTGGTAATCACAGAAAGAGAAATAGGTTTGTCTTCATATTGGTTGGTTTTAAAGTTTTTTTTTTGAGATATTCAGTTAAGCATCTCAAATTGCCATCGTGAACATTGTCAATATCAGCTTCTTTTCAACCTTTTTTGAAATTGCGTCTACTAGCTGAATTATTCCATTTATTTTTCACAACAACAAGTATCTACTTCACTTTCTTATACAGAATTTTGTGGTGGTGATCTGATACACTAGTGTTTTTTTTTTCTTTGGTTTTTCTATTATTGTTATAAAGGAACTCCTTATTTTCAATTATCTATTCAAACTTTTTTGAGTCGCCGTTGTATTATTAGATTAGTGCAACTACCTGTCATCAGCTCTCATTTCTTTGAAAAAAACTGCATTTTGAGTTTCTCGAAAGATTCTTAATTTGCTGTCACTCATATTCAAGACCCATTTTTCAGAGTATCTCATCCACAATACACTTGCAGACTCAGAATCTTTTTGGGTGATTTCCATTCTTTAATTCTATAATATTTCTCCTGGAAAATGAGCCAGGAAGTTGCACAATATGGGTCATCTGAAGATTCCGATATTGAAATTCAATCCGTGACTTCGCTGGCGTCTAATGGGCTAGATTTTCTCAGCAATACCAAAAATAACACCAACGATTTTGACATAAAAAACCTGGGAATGTTTTATCCCTATACAGCAAAAGATCTCTCCAGTATCAATGTTTTGCCTTCTGAAATCTTAACACTAATCTTCTCGTTATTCAAGGAAAAATCTGACTTAGTTTCCTTACTACCTGTGTCGAAATACTGGGCGTCTCTTTTGATTGAAATAATATGGTTTAGACCTAAATTACAGTCCGAAAAGGCGTTTACAGGAATCCAAAAAATTTTAGACTTGAATCCTGCAAAGACGTTTTATAATTATAGAAAATATATAAGAAGATTAAATCTTTGCTTCATAGCAAATTATGTTACAGATGATTTCCTCATCAAATTTGAAAACTGTCCCAATCTTGAAAGATTGACATTGGTTAATTGTGTGAATTTAACAGGTCCAGTGATAGGAAAGGTTTTGCATAACTGTAGCAAACTACAGTCAATTGATTTAAGTGGTGCTAAAAACATTACCGATGATATTTTTATATCTTTGGCTGAGAATTGTCCAAGGCTACAAGGTGTTTACGCACCTGATGCAAACTCAGTCTCAAATGAAGCGATAAAACAACTATTTATGTGCTGCCCTTTTTTAAAGAGAGTAAAGTTGACAAAAAATGAATTCATCAACGACACTGCTTTGAATGAGTTAACGAAAAACTATAGATATATTGTTGAAATTGATTTACATGGTTGTCCAAATGTTACGGACGAATCTTTAAAAATTGTGTTCGGTAAGCTAGAACAACTCAGAGAATTCAGAATATCTCAAAATCGAAATATAACAGATAATATTTTCAAATCTTTGCCTGATACACAATCACTAATGAGGTTGCGAATTGTGGACTTTACTGATTGCTATTTTATCACCGATCGTTCAATTCAGAAGTTAGTAAAATGTGCACCAAGATTGAGAAATATTGTCCTTTCCAAATGTATTAATATAACTGATGCTTCTTTAAAAGCATTATCTAAATTGAATAAATCATTACATTATCTCCACTTGGGTCATTGTGCAGGTATTACTGATTATGGTGTTAAAATTTTAATCGATCAATGTTATAAGTTACAATATATTGATTTAGCTTGTTGCAGTCAATTGACAAATGCCTCAGTTATAGAGTTGGCAAATTTACCTAGATTGAAAAGAATAGGTTTAGTCAAATGTAACAACATTACAGACGAAGGAATACTTCAACTAGTGCATAAAAGAGGTCCTGGTGACACATTAGAAAGAGTACATTTATCATATTGCACAAACTTAACAGCTCATCCTATCTACTTGTTATTACAATGTTGTCCTAAACTTACTCATTTATCTTTGACGGGAATATCCCCATTTTTGAGACCCGATATCAGACAGTATTGTCGTCCACCACCTGATGAGTTTACTCCTCATCAAAAATCATTATTTTGTGTATTTAGTGGAAATGGGGTTAAGAAGTTAAGAGATCATTTGACCAAACTTTTCACAGCAGATGATCTAGCAAATAACAATGCAAATGGAAACAACGACTTTAGCATTCATTTACCACCGTTGAGAAATTTACCAAATAATTTGAGAGGGTTAAACCCGGGACTTTTGCCAGATTTGAACAGCAGTTTCAACGGCACCGGAGTAACAAACCCGATAAATTCAAGAAATGGTGGAGTGAATAATGGTAATAATTCTACTACTACTGGAATTGGAATTACTAGTACCGACACTAGTAATGCGAATGCAACGGGCGGAAATATGGTGCCCGGCAGCACGTCTAATATAGGAGTTCTAGATAGAGGAACCAACAACTTAAGATTTAGATTCTTGGGTGATCGTGATAGTGCTGTTGGGTTCCAAGACCTTAGTTCGCAGTTTTTGCAAAGAAGATTAGATGGAATGAGCGATGGTGTTGAGCAAAATTCATTTGGGCAATTACCTGTTGGCAGAGGATTGCCGAGTTCCTTTTTTACAACGGGAATTAATAACAATCAAGGAGAGAACAGTTCTATTATACGACAGGAGCAGCCGCAAAGAGAAAGTCTATTGCAACAAGGATTTGGTGGTGGTTTTACATCCAATCCGTTCAGATTCCAAAGTGGTAGTGCAGTAACGGAACGCAACGGGGCTACCACAAATACACCTGCGTCCCCAGAGCTTCATTCAAATCAATGGGGCGAGTTCCAAAATATAGCAGAAATGGAAGCAGTTGTTCGTAGCATGGACAGAGACATTGCGCGCCGTCGTGCTGAGCTAGGTATTGATAATGCCACTTTCCAGCGGATACTTAATGCCGTTGATGACGAAAGTCAGCGGGCTGTGCCTACTGATGTTACAGATGAAGATCAAGAGATGACTTTGGAAAATGATTAGAATTTCATCAAGAGTAACAGGAAAGAAGAATTGGGTTGTAAGACGTTGTGGGGGGTTTTTTTTTTTCCCCTCGTGTTTTTTTTTTCAAGAATCTGTTATTGTTTATATAAATGTATATTGGCTTTCAAGATCTTTCATTAATATTATTCTGAGGTTTCAATGATTGTAGAGATCAATGCTTGTTGTTCGTAGAGTTAGAAGCTACATTAGTGATATATTACATGAATGCTAATTATTCTCGATACAAAACTACGGCACTACGGAAAGTAATGTATGTTAAATCAGAAATGTAATTTGTGCTTACTAGTTCCTCTTTCTCTTCTTCACTATATTTATTTCTTTTTTTTTTTTGCGAGCATGAAGAAGCTTAAAACATCTAGAAAATGAACAAGTTGACCCAGAAAAGAGTGTAGACAAAAAACGCAGTCGATAAGACTTGTGAGTGGTATATACAATTAGTGAATTTTCCAGAGCATATAAACGTATTTTGAGGAAATCAGAAATTCTCTTCAAATGATATTGTGTTCATGTAACCTGCAAACCAAATATTTTAGCGAGTTCCAAACTGATTCCTTCCGGAGCTACGTATTTCTGCAAGGTCTCAAATATGCTGGCCGTTCTTTTTTCTTAAAAAAACGTTAAGCCAGCGAATCCAGATTGAGAATATAAGATGCTCGATTGTGAATAAAATGACACCATAATTGAAAGATGGTATGCAGTTTCCAGGAAATACTTGCAAGCCACTGAAGTGATACAGTTAGGAATAGTGGATAAATCGTACAACTCAGACTGATGGCTGGTTAGGCTGTCTTTACGCACCAACCAGCGCTAACTTTCCAAAATATTCAAATAATGATGTAATCAAGAATTCTCAAGAATTGGTTAATGATTCAAAGGTTTGTATTGTAGAAACAACCAAGAATCAAAGCAATTTGGGCAACCCCACAAGGTTGGTGAAAACAAAAATGAGATTACCGTAATATTGTAAAGATTTCTGTTCTCGATAAGATGGATATTTCTTTTCTGAATTTTCCGTCGATGAGACGCTGCTTCGTAAGTGACAAACTAATCAGGTTGGTTTGTTTGTTTTCTTATTCACAGGATCATTGGCTGATTCATCGTTTATGTTTGTAGGTTTTCTGTTCTGGTTTACTTGTTTGTTTCTTTGTTTCCAAATTGAAATTTCGTCTCCAGGACAATAATTTGATCATACTAAATTGTGTGCTTGTTTCAGCAATATCGATGAAATACATGTGCACTAGCGTGTCTCAAGTTACCTTTGCATAGCTCAATTGGTCGCTTCTCTTACTGTAGTTACATAATCATATTTTTAGTCCTAGATGCTACGCTGTTTCTGAGTCCTGGGTTATCAGTCGTAATTCTACAACTAAGCGCTAGCTGGCTGTCAAATTTTTTGCTGGTTGCGTATTGTATCTCTGAGTCTTGAATTCAATCGATAATAAACAGAAATTCACTTGTCTGCAATTACTAGAGAAGCAATTGGTACCTTTATCGCTCAAACCAGAGACTAAGTCACTCAATGTGAACTAGAGCGACTTCTCAGCTAATCATATATCATAAAGAACAAAATTTTAGCATTGCACCACCAAATTGGTGTTTTTTATGCAGAGAAAAAGGAAAAAAAAAAAAAGAAAAGAAAAAACCAACACAATAGAGAATTTTTACCCAGCAGCACTAAAACAACAAAAAAAAAGCTACAAATAGAAAATATTTTTACCCACTGGAGCAGCAATATTATTCATCTTTTACTCTTTTTATCACACCCTGACCAGCTCGTGCTCACTCGAATTACTTTCAATAATACACGCAATCCAAATCCTTAAATAGCATTCATATTCACATTTCGATACATTTCTTCCTATTTATCGAAATACATACGGTTTTTTTTCTTTCTCTTTGTGTACTAGGTTTTTCCAGAAATTTGTGTTTTGTTTATCATCATTTCCTTTTCTACATTAACCTGTATTGATTCTACAATATCTATTCAGCAAACTTACCTCTCATTCCATATTTTTTCTGGTTTTTATAAGCTGATTTTCTGATTCTCTTTTTCTATCAGTCGCAAGCGTGTTTCTCTGGTTCCAAAATTGAGCATATATCCTAGTTGCAAAAATCATACACAGGCAGTTTTTTTTCTCAAAATTTGAGTCACTAAAACTGTTGTTAACCTTCTATTTTGTTTCTCTTCAACCTATTAAATGCCTAGAAACTGATCATTTATACCGAAAAGAAAGAATATATACATAAATCGCGTCTTATATTCCATATTTGTTATTCATACTATCTTTCGAAATTTTGTTGCTCTCCATTCTGAAAAAAAAAAAACTCTTTTCTTAATCTGAAGCAAATATGTCATTCGTGCCTAATAGCAGACTGACCTCTGCCAACATATCCACTCCTCAGCAGACTACAACTTTGGTTGATATTTCCAATCCTTTGACACAGCAATTACCTATTAACGCAAATCCCTCTGAAATTTTGGCTGCTAGATTTTCCACCTGGAGGGCAGTCATAAAAGGTTTAATAGTCTACTTAAAAGATGTCATTGCCGTCCATGAAGAATCGATTTTACAGCATACAAGACTACAAAACTCTCTAGCCAATAACTTCCCCTTAAACGAGTTGTCCTCTTCAACCACTATAATGTCAAATTTTGGTCAAAATTTACATTTAATCGGGGGCTCTAATGTAAACAGCAATAGTGCGAACTCTGGTATTGGTGCAAGCAATAATAATAATAATACGCCGGATGAAATTAATAATATCAAACGTTTATTTTTACCTCAAGGCTCAGGCTCAATAATAGATGCAGCCTCATCCTTGAGTGATTACCATAAGACTGTTGGTATTTACATAAATAGAACTTCCAAAGAATTGTCAACAAATATTATTCCGAGATTAGAAGACTTACGTCGTGATCTATCTATTAAAATTAAAGAAATCAGAAACTTATCTTCTGACTTCAAGAACACAATATCAAAGGAAGTTAATCAAACTAAGAGTGATTTATCTGTTTTTTACTCTTCTATTGATTCCATAAAGTCTATCAGCGTCAACAATTTGTTACCAAAACAAGATCCTTATTTGACCAAGATTTATTTAGACAAACAGATTAAAAAACAGTTGGTTGAAGAAAATTATCTTCACGAGGCTTTTCTTAACATTCAAACTTCTGGTAAGGAGTTGGAAAAATTGGTAGTTATAGAGATCCAGAATGCCTTGAAAGTTTATGCAAGATTAATGGGGGAAGAAAATCAAGTCATTTTCAATGTTTTGATCAACAACCTAGATAATGGATTCATCACAAAAATGCCTGATTTTGAATGGAATAATTTTATAAATGCCAACCTAAACAATTTTATTGACATTGATACGGTGAAGACTAGAAAGTTTTCAGATATTTCTTACAAATTTATAAATGATCCTTTGACTTTGGAGGTAAGATCTTCATTTTTAGAGAGACGTTCCAAATTTTTGAAATCTTACTCTCGTGGTTACTATGTTTTGACCCCTACCTTCATTCATGAATTCAAATCCTCCGATCGTAAAAAAGATATTTATCCAATAATGTCCCTTTCATTAGATGAATGCCAAGTAGCAGAGCATTCAAAAAAAGATGTGAACAACCCAAATACTTGGCATAAATTTGTACTTCATACAAAGCAAAATGGTATTATTCATAGGGGTCACAATTGGGTTTTCAGAGCAGAGTCATACGATTTGATGATAGCTTGGTATAACGATATTAAAAAATTGACTCAACTTCCTACACCCGAAGCAAGAGCTCATTACATTGCCGAAAAATTGTTACTCCAACAACAAAAGTTGAGAAATAAAAGCAATAGAAATAGTAGAAATTATACAGGCTCTGTCATTGATAGCTCATCCATAATCAATAGTGACAATCTTAACACAAATGCTAATAATTCTATTATTTCTTCACAAGGAAGTATTGGAATAAGCAAGAGAAATTTGAACAAAAACCAAAGTAAAAGAACGTCTATTCAGACCGTCCTTTCCAGTCCTATCAATAATAATAGGAACAAAACAGATGCAGATTCTTCTATGATGATGCTACTGAATAGTTCATACCCAAGTGTTCGAGTTAATGATCAAATGACAAGAGATATGAGCAATAATAGTCTCGCAGGTTCTCCAATACAATACACTAACAAAAATGAGGACGATGCCGGTCAGATAGCTAATATGAACATAGATACCAACAATAAGAACATTGCAGATAATAACAGGCTTTCTGAATCGCTTCTAGACAATAATGGAACCACAACCTTGGCTACTACTGTCACCAATAATACCAGCAATGTGGGTGACGAATACATGATGGAGGGGCCTGGGTCTGCTGCGCTCGGTAATTCTAGTATCAAGCATAGAAAAGAACAAAATTTTATAGTTGTTGGTAAGAATGATGAAACGAAACAGGAAAGTCAACATACTGCCACAAACGCTAAGACAATAATGTTCGATTCAAATGCTGCAAAATTTGTTCAAAACAACAATAGCTTTCAAGTGAGTTAGTTTTTGGCCCCAAAAATTTCGAATTAAAAATTACGTATTCTCATATTGATGGTAAGTCTTTGTATTCTTACTTCATTCATTTCTAATACTTTATATTCAGATCCTTCTAATACAATTGTTGTTTTATTTTTCTATTTCTGTACATATTTAAGAGTAAGAATATGCTATTGTGATGCTCAATGATTATTAGTAAGCGACTGCGCAAGACAAGCATTTGAAATGTCTCAAAAAACTAAAAATTCAGCGTTCTGCAACCTGTACGTCTCTAATTTAGATCTTTTTTGGGGCTTCTTTAGGGCACGATTTTAACAACTAAATTTTTACGTTGCTTACCGCATCAATTATTTAGAATTTGTCCCTCAAAAAAAGTTAGCAAGTTATTAGAGCGTGTTGGTGATAGTTTGAATTATTCCCTATCAGATCAAGTGGGCATCAAAAATAAGATACAGTGATCAAGCTGTGCTACAATATATACGTATGTGTACAGGCTCCTCAATAATCATCTTGTTGATCCGAGGATTGTGATCTCTATTCTATCAACAACCTTATCATTTATAATTACACCTTTACGTGCATAAATAGCGGTGCCTTTTTCTTAAGACTACTTATATTGTGCTAAAACTCCGTAATTCAAATCAACTGGATCTTCACGCATACCTAATATTTTTATAAGGACTCTCATCAAACTAAAAAAAAAAAGCGAAAAAAAATAACAGCTATAAATACACCTGAAATCCTTCGTTTTTAAAATGAATTACTAATGTATTTGATAATGTATTTAAATTATTAGCTCTAAAATATTGACTATTATAAAATTTCTTACCAATAAATCCATAATTGAAAATGCCAGCCTGTGCTTGTGACTCTACTTCTTCTACCTGTTCTTGTGACTCCACCTCTTGTGCTTGTGACTCTTGTCCAGACAAGAAATAAACTGATTTGATTATGTCAAATAGCGTATCCAATGCTTAGTAATCAATCAGAATTCCCATTAACTTGATGTTGTGGATTAAAGTTACCATTTGAACCGCTTAAAAAGATGTCTTTAACGTTTATTTTTGTTCATTAACATATAGCATCTCAATATACAAGATGGAGTTTATAAAACTCCTCTATTCAAAAAATTGTAGATCATATTTATCTCCACTCTGTTATCTGTTCTTAGTGAGAAAGAATTAACATTTTCTTTGCTATGTATCTGTGGTAGTAAATGAGTAATTCAAAGCATTCTCTTGCCATCAAAAGAACGCTGCAAGAATTATAAAATAAACATCCTAAGGCAACTACTGAGTAATGAATCGATTTTGCTAGAAACAAGATAAAATTTTTATTTCAAACTCATCAATACTCAATCCATGGTTTCGCTTGACTGGAGGTAGAATGCGAGCAAAGAACAATCGACAAAATATAATAGCGACTTTGAGCTGAACTTACTATTTTATTGGAGGAAAAGTATGTGTATTCTATATGCAAACAAAGTTTGTTGTCTATATATGTAATTCTATATATATATATATATATGTATGTCTATTTGGAGAAAAAAAAAAGCAAAGAAAATATGTATCTGATTCATGTAAATTGAATAAAAATGATAAATGTTGATTGGCTAGCAACATTATCTATAGTACAGTTGGATAAACTTGTTGTTCAAGGATGGAATTTATGTCTGATACAGTATCAAACATGGCGGAAAACGGGATTTAATTTTCAACTGTAACTTCTAGATGAGTCATCTATTCAAGCATAAGTTCCGGTGACAAAGGAAGTTCCAAGTGTATTTAAGTAAGTTCCGGTACCGTAAGTGCCCGTTGCGTAGGTACCAACTACACCAGTACCCATATTATATGTTTGACTAGCATACAAGTCAGTTGCATAGGTGCCAGTTGCATAGTTTGTTCCATAAGAGCTAGAAGCCTGTGTACCAATGTCATAGGAGTTAGTAGCGTAAGAATTTGTAGAATAAGAATCTGTATCAGAACTATCAGTAAATGAAGCAATTGTAGATGAAGTTGTAGATGGTGTAGATGAAGAGTCAGCATTCATAGTTTCAGATGATGTAGTTGTAGTTGCTTCTGGTGATAAGGTAGTGACACTAGGATTCGTAGTGGAAATCAGATTTAATGAACTGGTTGCTGTTGTTTTGGTATGTGTTTTTGAGCTTGAAGAAGTTTTTGAACTGTTTTGATTGGAATCAGTCTGTTCTAGGTAGGTTTTGAGCTGTTTCAAATAGTTATCATTCTCCTCGCCGTAAGTAACATCCCAAACCATAAATCCACCAAAACTTTCGTCCTCTATTATACTAGAAGTTTTATTCTCAACAACGCTTAACTCGGCATAACCTGAGTTGGCAGCAGTTGAAGAGCCTGGTAAACCAACATATAATTTTATATTCTTATTCTTAAATTTTTTAACATTTTTCTTCCACACATTCCAGTTGAATCCATCAGAGGCCAAGTTACAGTCATTATTATAAAACTGAATAAATGCCATGTCAACTTTTGACTTTTTCAAAGTATTTGAAAGCTTAGAATCTGGATATACACACTGTGGTGCTGTCGAAATCAAAATATTATCACCAAATTTAGATCTCAAATCACTCACAAGATTAGGATATCCTTTAGTATTTCCACTCTCAATGTCCAAGTCAAAACCATCAAATTTTACGTCAGGTAATACTGAACCAGATGGTCCAAATTTAGAATAAAGTTCATCAGCAATAGATTTGGCTTCTGCTTTTCCAGAAACATTATAAGAGCCTATAGCCCCTCCCAAAGAAAGAAAGACCTTTATTCCAAGATCTTGGCAAGCCGAAACATCTTGCGCTGTTTGAGTCAAACTAGCTCCTCCAAAATTATAATCAATCGTAGTTGAATTAAATATATTCACAAATGAAACAACTGCAATATCCATATTGCCTTCAGAACAATATTCACCCAAAGTCTTTTTATTAGGACCTTGTCCCCAATAACCAACAACATTATGGCCTGTTTCTGAGTAGGCGGCGGAAGCAATGTGAAACAACAATAGAGAAAAAATCCAAATAGAATTCATTTTATTTCTCTATAATAAAAACTTGATTTGTGGAAAAACTAAGAGACAATAAGATCTTATTGCAAAATGATTATCTTTCAAATAGTAAAACGTTATCTGAAATATTACAATAACTTTATTTCAAAAGCTCGAAGAACAAGGGAATCATAATCATTAAATAGTCTTAAATAAAATTTATGTTGCAAAGCAAACTCAATTGTAATCGATTATCCTAAATTTTTCAAAAGATTTCAGCCAAATTAGCGAGCTAATAGTTATCGATTTTTTTCTTATTTTTATGCATGTCCAAATTTCTGCAACACTTCTGCATGGATAAATCTCTGGTAACAAACACTTTCGCTAAAAAGTGGGCGTTTTCTTGGTTAAGTATGTGGAGATACATCAAAATAAAGTATCTCAAATCTCGTTTGCTTCATATAAACAATTGTTTATGGATCTAACTTGGAATCTTAACTTTTGTATACATAATTTTCAAGTTTTTTCTATTTTTACGATTGTTATATTTTTTCCAGGTATCAGTTGTTTTGTGTAAAGAGCTTTGTCTTTCGGAATCTTCGGATATATAGGTAATTTTTAAAAGTTCGGGCAAACCAAGCTTTTGCCATTCAAGGTCAAGATCTTGCGCTCTAGAATTTACAAAGGTATAAGTTTCAACTCAATAAGTTAAATCGTTTCATAATGTGTATTTCTGAAGTGTGTTTCTCCAGTTTTGAGCTAAGATTTATCGTGAAGATTCGTTCGCAAGATTATTCTTACAGGTGGATACTATGACACTGAAAATTCGGTTCAAAGCTTTACAATTGCCCAGAACTAAAAAACTTTTCAGCTGTATTTTCTAACACAGTTTATTTTTGGGCTGTAAGTGTATTTCTATTTACCATGAGTTGATGATCGAAAAAATCACACTGCGAAATTGAATGTTCAGTCGTACCAAATGACGACTGGATGAAGATTACTTCGGCAAATTGAACGCCATAGCTGAATAAATAATACCACTTGGTGGTCAAATATAAGAAGCTGCTAAAATAGCTATATGCTTTCCAGTTTTCTAACTGCTTCTAATAATTTCCAAGATCCAATTACCGTCACACCAAAAAATAGAATCCTCCGTAGCAGAAATAAAGCTTTTCAAAATGGTATGGTAAGAAAGAATTAAATAATAAGGCATTTAGTAGATTCAGGCTTTGTTTCTGTTGTTGTTGTGCTCAACACAACCCTCACAAAAACAATCGTCTTTACAAGCACAAGAGCCTGGAATAGTACATGAATCAGCAATAATGAAATCGTACATTTCGAGTGCGTTATCACTAGCATTTACATTCTCAAAACAGTTAAATATAGGGTTAATAACGTTTTGAAGCTGTGGTTCAACACAATTATCATTTACCGATTGATAGTTCGGAACTCTATCGTGCTGCAATGAAGTAGTATTTTTATTAAGTTTCAACATGTTTTTCTTTAGGTCAAGATCGATAGGATTATGATCATTTTGTCTTTCTTTATCTAAATTCGTAGTATTGGCAAGAGTATTATTGGTATTTGCGCTTGTAAAATAATCTCTTTGTATATTATTGTTGACGAACAGAAATGCTACGTCATTTCCATTGTTACGATCACCCCTTAATTTAAATATACTCGTGTTACTAGTTGGATACGTCATCATGCCATCATATGGTGTTGAAACATTATTAGGTTGATTATTTGTTGAAAGCTTGATGTTACTATTTAAGGCATTATCTGAGGAACAACATTTTGACAGCTCGTCAAAGTTCATCAAAAGCTCAGATAATCCAAAATCAAAACTCTTAGGCTGATCAACATTAATCTTCCCATCCAATAATATTTTGCATGTATTATCATTTAAACTCCCTGGCTTTTCTATGGAATTACGATTATGAACAAGGCACAGCTCACAAGAACAGTTATCATCACACATACAATTATTCAAGTAAAGTAAGGAATCTTTAGATAATTTAGATAAGTATGATTGCATCTGCGCCTCGTCAATTGAAGCGATACTATTCAGCTTATTTATTGAGCTTGGTTGTCCTTGTTCTGCATCAGATAATACCTGAGATTCAGAATCCAGTTGAGCATCTATTTTGAAAACATGACAATATTTTTTAAAATCTTCGTCTGTATCAATAATCCTTGTACAATTGCATTTGGGGCTGCCACAGCAGCTTCTACCAATGTTTAACTTTGGATTTTTGAACTCAACTGTATTAATCATTTTATCATCATATCCAGAACAGTTTGATCTAAAAACTGGATTCAATGTGTAACTTACTTTATGCCTTTTTGAAATTCCATCAGACTCAATGATTTTCATATTTCCCTTTTTGATCTCTACCAAATTTCTCTTGGAAGGTCTGACAACGATTACTTTCCCATTTGAAGTCGACTTCGTAGGACAACTCTCATCGATGCTATCTTTTGAGCAACATCCGCCTGACGGCCTGGCCAGTATTTCAGAACCACAGCAGTTCACGACCTTACTTCCAGACTCAGATCTACCAGTGGCTGAATCTAATTCGAGAGAATTTGATAGTTTTTCATTGTAGGAGCCATTTGTAATACAGCAACCTGATTCCTTTATGACTTGTTCAACCACTGAATCTGAGCTGCTACTTGTATCACTAGTTTTTGCAGATCCACAGCAGCTCCGAGACTGTTTCATGAAATCCGAAGTTCCAGTAAAATCTGAAGGTTCACTCTTTAGCTTTGTATTTTTCCCACATTTTTTTTCTGAATTATTACTGGATTTTCTGGCGATAACCTGCTTTTGATGATCTCCTATAGAAATATGTTTCGCATCCTTTGCAAAAATTACCACTCTATCTGTTTCTATATTTGTAGGTCTTCCTCTAGATCTTATCTGTACTAATGGTCGGTCTGTATGATGACAAGAAGATGAGCGATGCCCTCTTATACATTGTATACAAGCATATTTTTCTCCCTCCACAAGAATCATTTTGGTTTATAGTAGCATTGTTTTTATATCACAAATAACAATAGCTTTTGATTATGGTATAAAATTCTTCTTACTTTCAGTTTTTCAATAGATCAAGTATTAAAAATAATTCTCCAACCAGCTTTTATTTGTCTTTTCTTTGGTATCACTTTAATCTATCAATTTTAAAATATGAAATGTACTTCGGGTCTCCATCATTTCTTATTAAATGATCTGGAAGTCGATATAATATAAGGAAGTGCGATGGATGAGCATTTTTAACTCCTTTTGGAAATAGATGGTCAACTGAAAATGGAATGAAAAAAAACTATATATTGTCATGTGAATATCACGTGATATAAAAAGGCTTTTCAATCAGATGCTTTTCTTCAATTGCTATTACTTTATGAGCAAAATATATTGTTGTGAGTATACTGTCTATAAATCATGAAGTTCAATGTAATCCTCTACCCAAAGGTCTCTTTGAATTTTGAACCAATCTGGGAGATTTTCTTCTGCAGGAAGCTTTAGCTTAACCACTGGGTCAATGTTATCACCAAACTTATCTCTCGTAAATGGTTTATAAAAAACATTATAATATTTACTGTATTTGTTTGAGCTTTTCATTGGTGAAAGTTTCGGCATAGATTTGTCAAATTTAGTGCTCAACAAGGAGCGATGTTCCAGAAGCTCATTAACCTGTGAAAGGTTAAATGGGTCATCCATAACACTTTCTTTTTGATTATCATAATTAGGTTGATGCTCATCGGTAAATTCTACATTATCGCTTTCATGTGTTCCAGAAGGCTTATGTTTTCTGATTTCCATGAGACGAAGCAAATTACTAGGAATTTGGGGACTAGTGGACAAATCTTCGCTTTCATTACCACAGTAACTAGGACGCCGGCTACCATTTGCGGCTAACGAAGTAGGGGTCTTGTAAGAGTTGTCAAATACCCCACTTTTATACGAACCAGAATATTTGATCGGACTTCCTATTTTCTGAACAGTATTTTTGCAATCATAAGAACTATAATCGTTTCCAGGTTCGAGGTTATCCGCTGTATAACTATTTTGATTTATATCATGTGTACTTTCACTTTTAGATAAGCCAATTGCACTTGCAGTGTAACTATTTTGATTTAATTCGTTTCTAATATCTGGATCTTCAGATACATTCAGTTCTTGAAAAGTATTCGCAGATTGTTTTGAGTCTGCGAAACTGAACTCTGGCAAATCTTCACTCTCAAATTCATCTTCACGCTCATATTCATCTTCATTTTCAAACTTGGTAGAGGATTCTAATTCTATTTGAATTAACTCCAAAAAATTTTCTACTTTATAAGATACATTCTTATCAGCATAAAATCTGTATTCTGTCAAAATGCTCGAAAAATTTATTTTTTCAATTTTCCTTAAAATCGACACAACAACATCCATTGAATCCACTATTAAGAGATTATGAGTCCGCTTGTCCAAAATTATCTCAAATATCTTCAGAAGTAAGTTTCTGTTAATTATCATCCACGAATCATCGATATTTTTTTTTCCATCATGATGGCTATATTGATGATCATTATTATTGGAGATGTAAATAATTTCGTTTTCAAAATCCAGTGTGTCTATGTCGGGGTCAACATATTGTAGTTCATGGCGTTCGACAATAGAATTTATAGCATTAGTATCATAGTATTTAACGCTGCTACCTTTGGAGAGCATATCTCTACCGTGTTCATAAAGAACAGGTTGACTTATATTGGTGTTTGAATTATGATTGTAATTATTCAAATGGATTCTGCCGTGAGGACTGATTTGATAAAGCTGAATATCATTCTTTTTGAGGAATCTATAGAGGTTCTCAGGAGGTCTTTCAACATCCAAAAGTAATATCGATCTTAAATTTAACGATTCCAAAAACAAATAATTAATTGTATCAATGTAAGATGACTTATAAATGCCCTTTTCGACATATATGAAATTGGAAGGTGGTACCAACATCTTTTTCAATTAAATATTTGTTGCTCTCTTCCTTTTTCCTCTTTAGTACTGTAAACATATGCCGCTTCCTTTGATTTTCGAGGAAGCAGTAGAAATTATAAAAACTCGAATATTTATATCATGTACGCCGATAATTTTGTAGACTAATGCCTATTACTTTCGTGTAAGGAATTGGTAGAATCGGAAAGGACGTTTAGTGCTCTCTTGCTCAGTTGAATCTAAAGTTTTAACTTTTCTAAATTAAGAAAGTGATAGGCAGCATCGTGAGTGGTGCGCTTAAGTTAATATTCAATATAAATCGATCACAAACAGCTGATGACATTTTAAAGCCTTTCAGTTTATGTCTTGATCACAAGTAGTTGAAATCATATAAATACAAGGCAATTAATTTACTTGATAATATATATTAATAACTACTACTCATTGAGTGAAAAAACTTGGAGTATGTAAAAATAGTTTTCAACAAACACTAAACAATATTCTAATAAACCGAGATTGTGAAGAGAAAATCCAAAACACTATTCGTCCTTAACTTCTCTTTTCTCCCAGTAGATCTTGGCAGGACTAAGCGGTAAAGTAACCATACTTTGGAAATCTGGGCTAGGAACCCCATCGCTATCTTCAGTGAGTCTCCATTTGAAAGTCTTCACAAAGTAAGTCAAAATAACACCAAGTTGACAGTAAGCAAACTGTTCTCCAATACATCTATGTCTACCACCACCAAATGGCAAGTATGGAGAAGAAACACCTTTAGATACAGCACCAAAACCATAGTCAACAGTTTTCTCTTCTTGACTGTCTTTTTGCATTCTATCCCAACGGTATGGGTCAAAAGTTCTAGCGTTTGGAAAGTAGGCTTCATTTATAGCAGCATAACCTGGAGAAACCAAAACGTAATGGCCTTTTGGAACCACCATAGAAGTGTTAGGGATAGGTAAATCTCTGATAACCTTTCTGAAAATAGAGTGCAATGGAATATGAAGTCTCAAAGTTTCCTTAATGATATCATTTGTCAAAGGCATATTAGCTAAATCGTCGTACGCAAGTTCTCTATTACCCAAGACTTTCTTTTGTTCTTGGTAAAGTGCTTCTTGAATCTCTGGTTTTTCAGCCAAATGTAATAAAAACCAAGCAGAAGTAGCAGCAGAAGTATGTTGACCACCCATCAAGACACCAATCAACAAATTAGCGATTTCCTGGTCTGTCATTTTGACACCATCTTTGTATGTAGAGTTTTTCATCAAAGAATCTACTAAATCACGATCTTTGATATCATTATTCTTTCTTCTTTGTTCAATAACAGACATATAGGTAGAACTGATCTCTTTTTGAGCAGCGTCTCTCTTTTTATACATGGATAAAAATGGCAAATTTGGGAACACAAAATTGATTGGAGTGAAACCTTTATCTAAATCTGAATATAAACCGGCAAAGGATGAGTTAAGCTTGCTTCTGATATCTTTACCTAATAAAGTTCTGGAAGCAGTAAAAATAGTGATTTCAGGCTGAGTTTTCATAACATCGGCAATACCACTGTTCTTTTCACCATTAGGAGAGCCAGCAAAAAAACTCTTGGAGGTTGTGAAATAGTTGAGTACTTCCTCTTTGATCATTGGTACATAAGATCTGAATGCTTCTCTTGTTAATGCTTTTTTGGCAAATTTCTTTTGTTCCATCAATCTTGCATTTGGACAATCATAAATGACCCCTTTTCCAAATACAGGTGTGGTCAAATGCTGATAAGCTTCTTCAGCACTAACATAACTGGCCTTAGCATTCAAAACAAATTCGTGACCCTTAGGACCAAGATACACGGTCATCACTCTACCAAGCAAAAGAAAAGCAAATACATCACCGTATTGTTCCTGACATTTTTGGAAAAACACATAAGGTTCCATACCATAGCCAATGGCAGAACCAAACCAAGGAATCCAGTACCACACCAATGGAGCACGGTCTTTTCTAAGCTTATACACTAATTGATAGGTCCAGGAATAAAGAAAAGGAATAGCCAAAAGAGCGAGCAACTTTTGGGGGAGTGTCATACTCAGTATAAAGTTGAGAAGCTCATCCTTATCGAACAAGTCAGCAGTCATTTCTTATTTTTCGATAGAAAATCTCGTTGAATAATTGAAAAACCAGTATCAATAAAGGAAACACTGAATGTATCACTTGCTTGAAACAACAATGAGTAGCAGATAAACCAAGTTTAGGAACTATCTGTAATAAACTAGGGAATAGGTACTATATTAGTTTTTCGCAATATATTGATGATCTACTGTCGATTGGCAAGAAATATACTTGATTTATATTATCGATAAACCTCACAACATCACTCGTATAATTTTTTTTTTTTTCTGTATGTGATTTTTCATGGTAGCCTTATTAAGGATGTCGTATTCTTTAATCTTTTTTTTTTTCGATTATTTTTTTTTTTCAGATCGATGACAGAGTTTTAAACGACAGTAGCGGCTGGACACATACTTATTCATTTACAGAAATCATTTAATTATAACCAACCCATCAAGGATCTAGGATTTATAAGCAAAATCTATACCGTTAAATACGATAAGATCTTTGCAGTTGATTCGTTCAGCTATTTTTTTTACCAAGGCTTTGTTCACGAAGTGAAATTAAAAGTTTCTGTATTGGTTTCGTAACGTACAATAACTGATTTTGCGAAAGGTATTTGTCGTAGGAAAAGCCCTCGAAGTTTCGTTTGTTTGATTTTTTGTACAAACTCTGGAAAGATTATGATACTTTCAAACTATTTTAGAAAAGATGCGCCAGCTTATTCTACGGATGTTTGTGTTAGTTCATACTTTGTGCGGAGCTCAGTTTGATGTAACTATTTCTCTAATCTATAAAACGCTCACTTCGAACCGCCACAAAGGTGGAAGCCCTAAAAAAATAGGAAAACTCCATGAAAAAAACTTAATGCATCTTACATACTTGTAGCGGTTACTTTTTTAATTTCCAAAACAATCGTAAGTTTTATCTGAGCTGCCATATTATAATCGCATAAATACAATATTTTAGGAAACCTCTGAATAATGTGATACGTCCATTATGGGCTAACCTCAATTCAGCAGACGTCAATAGAACAAGACTTTGGCTTGAAGATACAAGTAATGTTCCAAACCTTATGTAAAATTTTTCTCTTTTATGAGAGCAATAAAAAGCTAAAATGAAAAAATGAAAAAAAAAAGGAAAAAAAAGATGAACCAGAGTATAAACATAGAACTGAAAAATTTGGAATCATGTTGATTTTTCATCTTCGTAGAAAGAAAACCATAATCATTCTATCCAGAAAGTCACCATTGCAAAAAGTCGGGATATAAGATATTGTCCATGGTTCTCCTTGAGTTGAAATTTACCATTTTCTATAATAGAGCTGTTCTACATCATTGGCTAAGGTTTCTGTATTTTTTAAAATTTAAAGGTTCCGTAGTATTGCTTCGCATGGAAAATGTTAGATAGTAGGTAACATTATTATAGATTTTACTGTGACAATGAGTTTTAAGAAAGCAGTTAAAACTGCTAGTGCGCAAAATGTACTTCATACCCCAATTATAGAATATTAGCAATTATAGAGAATTTATGATAATTCGTAAGAAATATGTAGCATCTTAGACCAAAAAAATTATTATTTTCCAACTACAAAAGTTTTGATTGTAAACGATTCAAACCTGTTTTCTTATTTGGTATCTGTGCTACTTGGGGCCTTTCAACATTTTCTATAAAATAGTACCGTTTAATTTTTTACTTAAAAAATTTTGCTAGAGATAAATCAGTTTTTGGAAACACGAGTCAATTTGAAACCTTTCAATTTCCTTGATTAAAACAATCCATTTACAAATAAACGGAGAATCAACAAAAAAAAAATTATAATTACTGTAACTGCTTTGTTAATAAAAATTCAAATTTCAAAATTTTTACATAATTTTTTATTATCTTTGCAAAGAATACTTTTCAATCAACGGACATAGTTTTTGTTGTCTTTAATTACTAAGAAGTACTCGTAGTTAGTTTAAATCCATGGTGAATTTTGGTTGAATTCTTGGATAAACCAGAATTCAAATGCCTGATTGATATTGTGTTCAATTGATAATTTAGGATTTTTACTGTTTATTAATTAGGATCCTTCTGTATAGACATTACAAACTTACCAGAAACAAGAATTTCTACCTTCATTCATTCATTGATGCCCAAAGCATTTTCCAACTAGTTGTACTTTCAATATATGTTGGTCAAAATAGTTCTGCTCTTGGATCTATATAATTTACGGTAAAGTACATATCGAACCCATATTAGCATTCAAGTAATTATTATTCTTTCTTTCATTTTTTTGTGATGTTTATTGTTTCAGCTAATATAGTAATAAAAAAATATTATCATACACATTATGGAATTTACAATTCGTTATTTGGATATGTAGTTCGAACGTATTTTTTTTTCTCGACATTGTCCAGTCAGAGGGCAACTAAGGGATCAACGATTTACATACACATCTAAAGGATGAAACTCTAGTTTATAAAATCTAGTGAGCTCTTATAACGTAAACTTAACATTCAAAATACTGATTTGATTAAATTACTAGATCTTTTTTTCAAGCAGAGATATTAATCAATTTTTTTAGGTTATTCATGTTATAAAGCTATACAAAGTTAAGGCTCAACTGCTGTTTTATGCTCTGCCTTATCGCTTGGCGATTGCTAGAATAGAATGGTTCAATAGCAAAAAACCGTTCATAACCAATATCATCAAGGGGCTTCATCTCAATTGTTTGCCAGTATCTATTGAAGCAAGATCATGAAAAAATTATAGTAGGCCTCACCAAATTTGAATTTGTACAGAAAAGTGAGGGAGAAAGAAAAGATATGAGATGTGAATTAGACTTACTATAAAAATGTAGCTTGCAGCCACATACAGATTTATAAAAAAAACTAGTATCTTAGGCCCAATTCATAACGCTTTGTTCTGACTTACGTGCATCTTCTTTTAACTAAAGATGCGTAAGCAGGCAGGCTGCAGATCTGTGAACTACACTTTTGGAACAGAATTGTAATAAAAATTCTATAAAAAAGATCATACTATGCGGCTAAACTTCACACAAAAGTTTTCATCTGTCGCAGAACATATAACGAATTAAAGGGATAGATCCAGAACTGTACAATTCCCCGTTTGTCTTACACATTTCTGTACCAAAACTGAAAAACCAGTTGATTTGTAAACCCAACTTGTCTTTCTCCAAATCGAATTTTTTCAGATGGCACTAAAAACTTGATACAAAATTTAGGAAATAACAACGTGCTTTTGTCATACATTGAACACTGATATCTATTTTCGCTCATGAATTTAAATTGTTTATATAACATATACTTAGTTTTATCCAACACTGTTACACTGATTATTATATATATTTGTTTATTTATTCCATTTATAGTGCTGACTCAACATATACCAAATATTTGGAAAATCGAGGATTTTCATAACAAATAAAAACTCGGATGCGTAGATTTTGAGGATCCCATAAAGCTGAGAACTTATAAATTTATAAGCTACAAGATCTTGTTTTTACTCTTTATCGTTTTTTGTTATATCTTTTTGGATGTATTTTTGAGTTGAATAAACCTAAATGTGTACGCATATGAAACAAATATATACGGTAAGATGCATTTGTATGCAAGTAATAACATGCAACATGCACGCATTATCGGTACAGAAAAAAAAATTCTTTTCGAGACTGTTTAACTGGAGTCTGAAAAACTTCTCCATATTCATAATGTACGAAGAACTAAAATACCTTTGCTTAATTAGATTGATAACAAAAGTATATCAATTTTAGTAACCGGGTTGAATATATAATTAGAGATACTTGTTGACCAAAAAAAGAAATGAATATTGATAATAATCTGCAGAGCAAAACAAAGTTGCATAATTGATATTGTGTCAACTATTGGATTGAATAGTGCTAATGTGTCGATTGGTATAAAATCAGTAACATTTCTTGGTTATTGAATCTATATATTTTGCTATTAGATTTAATGCTTATTAATCTTTTTTCTCCTTTTTGTTTGGTGACCTCAATTTTGTACCATTGCTGTTTCCATAATTCAAGGATA
Source organism: Saccharomycopsis fermentans (assembly GCA_002564245.1). NCBI lineage: Eukaryota > Fungi > Ascomycota > Saccharomycetes > Ascoideales > Saccharomycopsidaceae > Saccharomycopsis > Saccharomycopsis fermentans. Next base: position 2,931,747 of record JNFW01000001.1, read on the forward strand.
TTAGTGGATCTTCCAGCTCAGAGCCCAAAGAACTTTTCTCTGTTACTATTTTGCTGTTATTTTTATTGACTTATATTTGTTTCTTCAATTTTTTATACAACTCAAATTATCAAGTTACTTGGCAGAAAATACATCGGCAATGAGTGACTCATTATTGAATATGGATCAGGAGATCGCAGAAAATCTCAATGCTTTGACTTTAAACAAAGAGGAGAAAATATTCACAGATACCAATATCATGTTAACAAGTGAATCTGGAAAACCTTTCGAAGAGTTTTCAAATACTGAGTTAAGAAATCAAAGAATGAGGGAATTAGAGCAAATGTATAACGTTAACAATCATAAAATTATTAGAAAAATAGACTTGTGTTTGCTTCCTGCTTGTTGTCTTTTATTCTTCATTTCATGGTTTAACAAAAATATCTTTGGATATTTTATCTTAAACGGTGTCCCTAATATCGAAGTTGGAGTTGTGAGAATTGGGTGTACTTACACAGCGTTTTTCATTCCATATATGGTTCTCCAAATGTTCAGTAATTTCTTCTTGAAATATATCAGACCTCATTTTTGGATTTCGATTACAGTGATTCTCTATGGTGTCGTCGCAATTGGGTCTGCATATGCAAAAAATTACGGTGTCTTTGTTTTCTGTGCTTGTATCCATGGTTTACTTCAAGCCGGTACTGAAACAGGAACTTACTACATTCTTGCTCATTTTTACGCAAAACCTGAATCACAAAAACGCTTCAGTTTAATTTATGCCATGTCATCAATCAGCGGTATCGCTTTGGCTTTGATTAACTTCGGAATCTCTTTCAGAATGAAAAATAGACGTGGCCTTGAAATTTGGCAATGGCTATCAATTATTGAAGGCGCTATTACTATTTTAGGTGGTTTCATTCTTTTCTTCACTTTTCCAGATTTCCCAGAAGGTGCAAGATTTTTTAATGATAACGAGTCACTTTTCTTAATCAAGAAATTACAACTCTATGGTGGTAATTCTGGGTACGGTTTGAGAGGAACTGCTCTCACATACTTAAAAACATTGATAGATCCATTAATATGGATGCCTATAATTATTTCATTTTTCACAGGCTATGCATGTTATGGAATGACTATGGTCCAGCCTCTTACCACAGAAAGTTCAGGTTTCCTTGGACTTGAATTAGCTAGAAGAACAGTTTACTGTTGGTTGGCAGCATTTGGCTGGTCAATAATTAATTCTATATTATCAGATTACATGAACTTGAGACTCCCATTTGTTTTGGTGAACCTTTTATTAGCAGCTTTCTCAACAATTGGATTTGCCCATAAAGCAAGTGTGGCTCTTATGTATCACAATGATAAAAAATTTGCATTGTTGTTAGTAATTTTTTCGAGTTGTTTCGCAGCAATGCCATTGATTATTTGTTGGTCAACCATGAATTTGCTTGGTCATTTGAGAAGAAGTTTGGCAATAGCTCTAAATATTTCTGCAACTTCTCTTGGTGCCATTGCTAGTTATTGGAATTTATTCAAAGTGGAAGGCCTTGATCTTGTTGATCCTTATAATGGAATTGGATTCAAGCAATCATATATATTTTTAATTCTTGCCGCTGCATTTACTGTATTTTATGCCGTTTACTTGTTCCATGTGAATAGATTGAAGACCAAGAACACTTATATTCAAAAGTGGAATTCCCAAACCGATAATTACCATATCATTTTTGGGGACAAAAACCCTCTTTTCAAATATCAATACTAGCCATATATCCACACGATTTCAACTTTTTCTTTTTTAAACTTCTTTATGAGTGCAATAGCACATTTTTTATGAATAAACAATTAATAGATGTCAGTTATAAATTTCAATTTCAACATAGATATTATCGAAGTTCAATTCACAATTTCGATCTATATTAACGTAATGAGAAATAAAAGTCGAATAAAAATAGCGCATTTAACAGATAAAAAAAAAGCATGAGGAACGAGTCAAACTATTTAGTAAAAGTAGCATTCAAGCAGATGCATCAACGTATACTAAGGTTATGTCAAACAATATAAGTCCTCTACAATATCTGCATTTGCTAAGATTATAAACTATTTAATGGTCCTATAGTATCTATTGCAAAGATAATGGTTTCTCCACCATACTTTTGGAATTACGCACCATTAACAGAGTCTTTCACACCGAAACTACTAGATGACGAGACCATTACACAAATTATTGACGATGTGGGTATTTATCAGGGTGAATGGAAAGTTTTGAACAGACAATATGGTAGATTGTACTTAACTTCTAGAAGAATATTTTATGTGGATAATGATGATACTATTAATAATAGTGTGTTTTTCAACTTGAACGATATAAACGTTGACCATGTAAAAAATATGGAATTATACAGTCCTTCAATGGTATTCGTCAAAAGTTCTCCTAAGGTAACACTAGCATTCTATACTGAATCAAAATTTTTAAATACTACAGACAAGTACAATAATTTAGAGAAAAATATGCGAAATGACACGGAAGTTGTAACCTGGAAATGTAAAATTTGCACGCACAAGAATGTTATCCTGTCGAAAGAATATGATTTTGATGTCATGATAAATAATAATCTAAATAAGATTGTTGAGTTTCCAAGCTGTGAGAATTGTGGAATGAAATGTAATAAAACCAATGTTATAAATGCTTTAAAAAAGCATTTACAAAACAAGACAGATCAGCCTAGAACAATAAATTCAACAATCAAGGTTGACAAACAACCAGGTGATACGCATAATGGCAACCAATGTAAAGCTTGTACATTTTATAATCATGAGCTAATGCAAAATTGTGAGCTATGTGGCTCTAAACTAGACTCCAAAGAACAACCTTACAATAAAAGAAATGATTCTCAAGGTTTTGTTAGTGAAAGAAAAGCCAGTAATGTACCTAAGGATCGTGGTTTTATAATTTTGCACTCGGAGAATGACAAAGAAAGCACAAGATATGAATACATTAAATTCAGCTTCCATAACGGAAGCGTAAGCCTAATCAAGAAATTTTTAGAAAATTTGAGACAGAATCTTTTGCAACTCAGTCTAACAAAGATTAATAGTAGTGTTGAACAAAATAAAAATGTACAGCAAATCATTGTTCCAAAAAAAGCAGAGAAGTCATTAATTACCAAATCTGGAATCGCGGCTCTTGAATCTAAACAAAATAGTATAATTTCGCAGAATGAACTTATTTTAGAAAGTTCATTAGAAGATTTAACATCGTTAATGGATAAGGCTAAGCAATTGCAAAAACTTGCAAAATCTTTCGACAAGATTTTAAAAAAGGAGAACCAAGAAAAGGACAAAAATAAGCAAAGTAAATACTTGCAAACTTTGAATGACTCTAGGGATATACTAGGAATCAACTCAAATGAGGCATTCAAAAAAATAATTTTGAGTAACAATTTCAATTTTTTGAATAAGATACATGATAAGGAAATATTTTACAGAGAGTTAGCGAGAAACATTTCTTTATTTTTATCAAGCTATGTTTTTCAACTGGATCACAATAGGGACAAACTTATAACTGATTCGTATCCAAGAGGTATAATACAGTTGATTGATCTTTATGCATTATATAATAGATCTTTAGGATTTAATAATAATTTAATTTCTCCCTCTGATCTTTTGGAATCTGTTAAATTATTTAAACCTTTAAGACTTCCTCTTAAGTTTCGGATTTTTGTGAAAAGCGGATTGATGGTAATTCAGGACGCTAAAAGTGAAGATGAAGAGATTTTGAATGAAGTAATTGACTTATTGATAGAAAGAAAGTTCAAAGAATTACCAGCTAATTCCAAAAATTCAGAAAATCCTGAATATACTGATTCTCAAAATCATTTAACAGATGCGTATGGCAAAAGCTCCGGAATAAATATACAGAAACTAGTCGAACATTTCAATTTAAACATCAATATCTTGAACGAGATTCTATATATTGGCTTAGAGAAAGGAATGTTACTTATAGATAAAGATATATCTGGATCTAATTACTATTTAAATGAAATGTCAGATTTTGCTTTGACATAGCAGGAATTATGAGCAAATGTAATCATTTTTTAGATAGAAAATAAAATATGTGTTGTATTTCAACAAAGAATATTCTTTTTTTATGAAGCATTGAGTATATTAGATATATAGGTCCACATATTAAATTCTATTGTACTAAAACATTTTATATAATCTTTCCAGATCACTTTTTTTAGATTTTTTTAAGCGTTTTGAGGGAAAATACAAGAATGTATGGTGATAAGAATAACATAATAAAATATGTTCAAATGAAACACAAACTAACGGTGCGAAAATAAGCATTTCAGGCACATAATTTAGATCAACAAGCTATTCCGTATAGCTTGGGATTGAGGTTTGCGAGTAAACATACAAAAAATCTTCATTTAGTGGACAGACTATCACGATAATGCTATGATCAAATTAATAATGGAGCTATTCTAAAGACTTAACTTGCTTGATTAGCGTTAATAGAGATATGAATGGCAAAGACCACAAAACAATCAAATGCAAAAATGAGAACAATTTCTATCGATATTAATTTTTGTAAAGATTAAAATCTTATATGAGAGCACCAGTTTTAAGCAGTTGCGGAAATTTCTTTGACAACTTCATCGTATGACTCTTGATATTCTTCCTTTCCACTACTACTCTTACTTTTCTTACCACCGCCTGGAACAATCATTACACAACTGGTTGGTCTCTTAGTGGCACCCGCGCTACCAAGCTCTTGTTTAGATGGAACGAAGACAAAGGAGACACCAGAGTCTTCACATAAAACTGGTAAATGACTGATAACATCTGGTGGGGAAATGTCACCAGCGATTACAACCAAACCCTTTTCACCTTTTCTCAACGCTTTGACAACTTCCTTAACACCTCTTTTAACGTGCTTTGCTTTGGAAGCTTTCTTCACAACCTTCAATGTCTTTTTATTTAACTTCTTTGATGCCAAAGGTTTTGCAAATGCAACCAATGCTGGCAATCTGGATTCATAAAGTGAATCATCATCTGCAGCTTTTGTAGGTTTTTCAACTTTTGCAGATTTTTCACTCTTTGAAGACACCTTCTCCTTTTTAATGAGGTTCTTGGATTCTTTCTTAGATTTTTTACTACTACTGCTGCTACCCATTTCTAAACGTTTGTATAAGTTTATCACTAATAAAGATATTCGACTCAGTGGAATCTTAATTACGAAAGTATGTTTTTGAAGCATTAAGCGATGATCAATATGATGTTGAAATTTTTTACTGCAAAATTTTTGTCTATTTTTTGTTACAAGAGTGATGATGTAAAATTTGAATGAAAAAAAAGAAAAAAGAAAAAAATATAATATGTATCCAGGGCTGAGTAACCTTTACATTTTTCAGGGATCTCAAAGTATTGTATTTCCATTTTTGGTATCATCAAAGCTCTCAAATATATGTAAATATATACAAAATGGAGCTAAAACGGCAAATGCTAACTTTGTACAGTGTATAAAAACCCTTTGCTTGTTATTTAGGTAATAAAGTAACTGAATTTGAATTCAAATATGCCTCCCAAAAGACAGTTGGCGCAAAGAAGCCGAAATAGAAACAGCAAAGCCATCAAAAAACAACTTCCTCAACAGTCCTTGATTAAGGAAGAAACCGGTGATTTAGAGGAAATTGGACAAACATATGAGAATGAGAAGGACCTGAAGAATAGCGCCAGCTCTGAGAAAAACAATGACGTACATACTAGCGATAATGGCAAAGCTGCAGCGGGTCAGAATTTCCAAATTGTTGTAAATAGCTGTATGTCATTTTGTAAACAAATCATTGATTCTAAAAAATCACAACAAATCAATTTGGCCAAGGGTGGGAAAATAGAAGCTTCTTTTTTATTGGGCAATTCCGAAATTCAGCTCTTGAGGAATCATATATCAAAAGAATATAATGGCAAATTAGAAACTATGTTTGACGTGACCCAAATCGAATTTCATGAAAATTTAGATTTATCGGCCGTACCAATCGTTGAAAGAAGAGTTAAAATTGTTTGCAACTTTGAGGAAAACAATAGCTCTTATTTTGAATCTGCAGGAAAAGTTTCTTGCACCATACTTTATATCATATCTTACTTATTTACCTATACTAATCGATTAATTGATCCAAATTATGTTTCCAATTCATTCGAAAGCAACTATGAATTGAATTTACTTATAAACAAATTCGATTACTTAGAGAATGATAAAATATTGCAAGATTTGAATGGAGTCAATAACAAATATGACAGAGCTCCTCTATCAAAGTTTGTGAACCAGGTATCACATTTGAAAGAATTTTCTGTTAGTGAAAATGAAAATTTTGAGTTCAGCAATTTTTTTAGTATTATACTTAAAGGTAAATTGGAGTCAATTGGAAAATCCATAATTCATCTATTAATATACTATCACCCACAAGATGATACCATTGAACAGAAGAATGAAGGAGCAGTAACTTTGAGAAAGCTTTGCGAAAGTAGGTGTTATTTTCAATCAAATCAAGATGATATAAGTGATGAGTTTTGTAATGTCAAATCTGCTTTACAAAATCTTTTTTTTAAAGATGATACATTTCTTAGGATACCCTTCACTGGTATTTACAAGGATCCTGATTTGATTTTGCAATTGGATGAAGGTGACACTAATCAAGAAGAAATTATAAATAAAGAGATGGTTGAATCATCGAGAATGAAAATGCTTGAATACATTCAAAAGATTAAGCAAGAAATCCTGTGATATATCTATTAAAAATTACGGTCCAAAGTTTATTTGGTTTTTTTCGATGTATTGTTATTGAATTAAGGATAAAAAATATTAAGTAAGAAAAACGTAAAATTTATAAACTGTAAAATAATGATAAACGCGGCAAGAATTTAGGAATCATCACTTGTATCGATACCAGCACTGGCAAACAAAGAATCCAAGTCAAATTCTTTTGACCACTGTTGAACAATAGTAACATTATCAACTTTACCCTTAACTTTAATAGTAGTATCTTTATTAATTTCAACTTCCAACTGTTTATTCTCAGGTGGAACAGTCCATCCGACAAATCTTCCATCTTTCCAGTCATTCAAGATGCAGAGGGATGCAGCATGTAAATTTGGGATACCTCCCTTACCAAGTCTACCTCTGCTACGGGCAACATGTATTAGGATCTGTTTTGTAAAGTCTTCAATATCGCCTGTGTATGGCATTGAAGGAATACTATAGTAATCATTAAAAGTTGCAAAGCTGGTTTCATTTTTTTGCAAACGCTTTAATAATAATTGAATAGCTAATGTTGGATCTTTGATTAATTTCAGAGGCAATGCGTTCAATAAGGTCAACTTTGCATCTTGTTGTAACTTCAATTTTTTCAGGTTGGCAGAGTTCTTAATTGGCGGCGGGAATACAATTCCTGGTGAGTCAATAATTTTCAACTTGTTATCAACTTTAACTTCTCTAAGGGAAGTAGTGACACCAGGCATATTACCTACAGGGCAAACTTTTTTGGTCAGGTTGCTATGTTTAGAAGTCAAAGCATTGATAATAGAAGATTTTCCAACATTTGGGAAACCCACAACACCGACAACAATAGATCTTTTTAGGTCAGATTTATTCGCAAAGCTTTTCAAACTTGTCATTAAAGCCGAAGCAGTAACTGATTGAGATAAATTCTTATTAAAATTGTGAGCTACAGAAATTGAAGAGCTGGCAGAACCTTTCACAGGAATAGTTGGAAATCTGTTCTTGTAATAGTTCACCCATTTGTTTACAACATCGTTAGGAACCATATCAACTTTGTTCAACAAGAAAATTAATTTTTTATGATCCTTGGAGTTCAATATCTGTTCTTCAACTCTTTTACTTCTTGTTCCTTCTGGATCTCTTGCATCCAATACATATAATATCACATCTGATGCATCAACAACTGCTTTGAAAAATTTGTTAAATGCTTTCATAGATTTGTCTGAGTCTTGATTATCCTTTACTTGATCTTCATCGTCATCCATGCAGGATAAATCTTTTCCCTTCAAAATTTCATCGACATCCAAGTCTTCTACTTCATATTCGTCTTCATCTTGATCCATCATATCATTCTCTACTAATTCTCCATCGAATTCTCTAGCAGCTTGTTGTGCAGACTCAACTAGTGCTGCCAATCCATTGCTTCCGTCATTATCATTTTCTTCCTCGATATCCATAATGTCCTCATTATTGTTGACTTTACTTGCTGCATCATTCTTTTTAGCCAAAATTCTTCTCTCGCGTTCTTCAAGATTAGCTTGCTTCTTATTTTCAATTTCATTCAAGATGTCCTCTTTATAAGGAAAGCTTGAAGGAATGCCTAAATCTTTTGGTTTTTTTGATTTCCACTGTGGATTCTTTTTGGCGTTTTTGGCTTCTTTTCTTCTGTGGGAAGCTGCCTTCTTTTTAATACCTTCTCTCATACGAGTGGTTGTTCTTTTACTGGTAGGTTCTAAAATATGCAAAAGTTAATGTTAGTATCATACTGAACAGTGATCATATATGCGGTAAGGCAACATATTAACATACTTCTGACTCTCATTTCTTTATTTTTTTGACTATTACTTTCTAAAATGGTATTTGATTATCAATATTTGTTTCGAAAATGAATTTCTTCGGGAGTGATATCAAACGTTCTACCACCTTTGTATTTTCAAAAAAGCATAGTGTTGAAATCATGGAGATCATCTTCATTTGATAGTAAGCTCATCTCAAAAAAAAAAAAAAAAAAAAAAAAAAAAAAAAAAAAAAAAAAAAAAAAAAAAAAAAAAATAAAAAAAAAAAAAAAAAAAAAAAAAAAAAATAGAGAAGCGGCTCGTCTTATTTCCGTCATACCGTATTACAATAACTGTCCATATAGATAAAGGCTCCATTTACAATTGGCACTATAAGCAGGAACAATAATTAGATCAAACATAAAATACAAAGATATTGAAAATAATAATACAAATAGCAAAAAAAAATTTAAGAAAATAAATGAATATATATATGTAATAGCATTAGGGGTTCGTTTCGCAATAATTGCACATCAGAAACAAATATGCCACTAATTAGAAATCATGTAGACAACAGAGTTCGCAAATTCAAATTTTGAAGTCTCCTATTAGTTCTAGCTGTTTAGTAAAATCTTCTTTGAATTTCTGCTTTTCTTTTTTCTTCAAATCAACCAGCTTGATATCTTCTTCATTCAAATCTTTCAAATTTTTTAAACTTTTCTTTCCTTGGCCTATAAGTTTATCGTTCATCTGACTTTGAAACAAAGCGACACCATCGAACATTTCTTTTCCTTCTTCTTTTTCATTGTCTGATTTTGATGACTGAGCTGTGGATGACAGAATCACATCTTGTAAAAGAGAATCATCAACATTTAGGTCTTGCACAATCTTTGAGTTCTTAAAAATTTTCAGCTTTAATTTCTGATTTTTTCTTGAAACATTATTTCTATTAAGTGTCGACGATTTTTTCCCAACTTTGCTGCCCAGCAGGTTTATCAGCGGTTTATTATTGATTTTTGAATATTTAGAAGATACTGAATTTTGCTTGGTCATTCTCTTGGCTTTTTCACCTCCAATTATCACTTATAGAAATAGTCACAATTTTGTTTTCCAATTAATTTCCTAGATCTATCTTTTTAAGATATGAATATATACATATCATCAAAATCTTTCAAAATGAGATGAAAGATTTATCTCTTTGATTTTTTTTTTTTTTTTTTCGCTGAGCAAAGGACAATCTAGAACATCTTATCACAAAAGAAAGTCATCTTCTGCAGGCTTGGGCTACAGCTTCAAAGATGGATTGAAAGTTTTTTCATAAAATTAGCCAAAGTTATCAAATATTTATGTTCTTGCATTGATGAAAGATGTTTTTATGATATATTATTAGCATTACATAAGTATAAATTATAAAAATTGTTAGGTTCCTATTGAAATAAATATATGAAAAAAAAAAAGAAAAAATATGTAGAGCTATGAAGAAATGACAAGGTCGAATCTAAATTTGCTTTTTACTGGTGGATGATTTACCTCTTTTTAAAACCTTACCATCCAAATCAACAGGGTCAACACCAAATCCATTGACATTTCTGAACATTCTAATACCAGGATCGCCACCTTCTGTGACGGTTTCATCAACGAATTGACAAGTTCTTGCAGATTTCCAAAGAGAAACCCACATATTTTCACCATTATACATGTAATGTTTACCCATAACCTTTTTAATGGCCTCTGTAGCTTCACGAGCATTATAGAATGGGATACGTGAAACGTAGTGATGAAGAACGTGTGTTTCAATAATATCGTGGAATAAGTAAGGTCCAATAAATGTAAATTCTCTGTCGATTGTTGCAGCAGCACCACGAGCGAAATTCCATTGGTAGGCATCATAATGTGGCATTTTTGGATCAGAATGTTGTAAGAAAGTAATGAAAACTAACCAATGGTTTACACCAATATATGGTAAAAACCAATCAACAAAGAAGGAGAATTTTCCGAGTCTGGTAATCCAGAAATAAAGAACTGTTAATTGAGCAAGAATTCCGAGATCAGAGATAAGAATTAAGTAGTAGTCTGATTTATCGAAGATAGGAGCTGTTGGATTGAAATGGTTAACGACAAATTTAGATCTGTTTTCGTATTCTGGGTAAGTTTGACCAGTGACGTTTGTGAACAAATAAGCGATCCAACCACCAAGTTGTTGTTTCAAAAGATTACAAAGAGAGACAAATGGAGAATCTTCTGCGATGTCAGCCAATTTTTGAATTTTTGAATCTTCGAAAGATTTGATGTATTCCTCTTTAGTTCTAGGAACGAAAACCATATCTTTTGTTAAATGACCAGTAGCGTTGTGGTGCTTTCTATGAGTGATTTTCCAAGAGAAGAAAGGAACGAGTAAATAGGAATGAAGGATCCAGCCGACAATATTATCGACAGTTTCATAATCGGAAAAAGCACGGTGACCACATTCATGAGCCAAGACCCAGAGACCTGTTCCAAAAAGTGATTGTGCATAACAATAAAAGAACCAGAGAGATCCTCTGAGAAAAACGAAAACTGATTCTGAATAGTCTGCCAAGAAAGAAGGAGAGTTTTCTTTGGTGACCAATGGAATATAGGTATGAGCTATGTAGTATGAAGCTAACATGCATAATATGTCTCTGAAGACGTAAGAAAGGCCGCGAATGGCAGATCTCTTGAAGCAACGTGCTGGGATGGCTTTAAGAACATCGTTGATAGAGTAGTCAGGGGCTTCAAAGACGTTACCATAAGTGTCGATGGCCTTTATGTTCTTTTGAATGGTGTTTTTCTTTTCATTAGTTACCGTAGTTGTTGCGGAGGACATGATCAGGAAGCAGAAGGACACGAACAAGCAAGCAGAAGGACTAGGGAGAAGTATGAGCTAAACTGAAGCACTTTGAAGAGGAATCAGTGAGAACGAAAGGGAGAATGAAGAGCTGGACTTCAAGGTTTACTATAAAGGATGCAAAAAAGGGAAGAAACAGTCCTGTCTTTATATACGAGATATCACATGCTGATGATGTTTCCCAGTAATGCTACAAGAGATGAACATCAATAAGGGCCAGATTAGCGCTTGAAAAAAAAAAAAAAAAAAAAAAAAGAAAAAAAAAAAAGCAATTTAAGGTTTTAAAAAAGATAAAACACGACTGAGGACTGAAAAAGGTGTTGAAATATGAAATAGAAAAAAAGAAAGATACTAGACAGAAGAACAAAAAGAAATAGACAGGAAAGTTTTTAAGTATCGAGCGAGGCAAAAAGAGATAACGGGAGTCAGGACTAACTGGGGTAGGTGGTGGGGCAGAAAAGAAATATGGAAGAAGAAAAGTTTATCGATTTAGATGACTGGTGATGACTTGGGCATGTGAATAGCTGACTCGAGAAAGCTCGTTCTTTTCTTGACCTGCTTTTTTTTATCAAAATTACAGCTAGGGACTCTCTTCTAGTATTACAATTGAGAGGGATAGAATTAGCCAAGGGCGTAGCAGCGTTCGCAAAAATAACTATTTTGTGTGTTGCTGCAATTTTTGGTGATGAGTGTAGATTTTACAAAGGACGTGTGTACGTTTTGTACGGTGTGTAGCTGATTGAGGACCTATTTCAGTACAAGAATCCCTGTGAGTAGCCAGTGGACAATGCATATCAAGCACACTACAAGCCAGGCGGCATTCATTGGGCGAGGCCGAAGAATTAGTTCAACCGTTTTTATCTTGGGGGATCTTTCGTATATAAGGGATATGTGCATTTCCCAACATACTGGCTGCATACACAGTGCTCATGACAGCCACCAGTACAAGTGCTATCTAGCTCATTTGTTTATTTAGCTCAAAGAGATGGCTAACTCACCAGACAACAGCTATAACAGAAAATCATTTTTTTTCGGTTACTTCACATTGATCATTTTGGATGACAAACGTTGATCTCCGGGGTTTTTTCCTGTTTTATCCTTTTTTTTTCTCTCTATTTTTTTTTTTTCATTAGCTTTGGGACGCGATGATAAATGCCATTATAATTCTATCTACAGAACTATGCACCTTGGTAAACTTTATTTTTTTTATTGGCAAAGGTGGCATAATTTGTTGGAAAATTAGTAAGACATAAATGTAACACGGTTTACTGAGAAGAGAATCAAGGAAATCCGCGATCGGGAGCTGTATTGAGGACTTGACCAGGGGGTTGTCTTGGGAGATTTGGTCGTGGGACTAGTTTGGAATTTTCAAGATGGAGTTCACTGGACCCAAACAACAAAAAAAGACAGAAGCTTCCGCCCTCGCGAGTGTGTCTCAAATAGTTTCCAGGTCGAGAAGTCTGTCTTGCTCGATTTAGCCCGCTATTCTGTTAGCGCTAATGTTATTACATTTCTTACGAACCTGACTGGCTGTTTTGTTTTCTTATTCTGTTTGTTTTTTTCGAAGTCCAGCAGCCAATTGAAACTTATTCTTAGTCGCTATTAATCGCAGTATGCACATAAAATCTACATGGTTCCATCGACTTTTTTCTTTTTACTTGGTAGATCAAAATAAGCTCCTGTTGGGCTTTTCATAGTATACAAATCTACTTACTGTATTGAGTAATATATGCTAGTATTGTCAATTGGGATTTTTTTGTTGAGTGTTTTCTGGGCATTTCTGTTGTTCAAAAGGTAGTAGCCTATGGTTATGTGTGTTGATGCAAGCGATTATAAGTTGTTTAGGTGCTCGTAGTTGAACCCTCCCAAGAAAAGGGTTGCCCCGACGCACGAAACCATACCATACATCGTGAAATCAAAAAATTACACATTAAGATGTCAACGACTCCAAAGTGTTGTACAGCTGGACAGCTTTAAGTCTGTAAACTTATACATGAAAACACTAAAACAGTGTTACACCAAAATAAGTGGTTTCGTGTACCTATAAACCCAAACCTTGAAAGAGAAAAACCCCAAAACAAAACACCTTTACATTAAAATGATGAGAGTACGAATCCTAACAGCACCATCTTCGTTCAAATTCTAACACCTTGAAGTACATACACCCGTAAATCTCACATGCAAGATCGACATCCCTGCAAACAATCCCATCGGCAAAAGCCCCACCATCGGACGCTACATATAATAAATCCGTTAATAATCACACATCGTTTGCAAAAGTGTTCAATTTTGCGGTATACCAAGACTGTTTCTCCAATTGGGGGACCATGTTCCTCTTTTGTTGTTTAGAACCATTTGTGTTTTTCAGTTTCTTTGCAGCTCCCAAATTTCTCTTCATATGCTGTTCTTCTCGTGATATCTCTTTTCTCTGTTATCTATCTTCTCCTGCATCTGTTTCTTTTTCATACTGCCGTTTTAGGAAAAGTACTTAAAAGTTCACGCATGGCGACTGTTCGCCGTTTCTTAAATTATTCTGTATTACGTGTTTTGAACAGCTTTCTTTTTTTTTTTCCGACATCAATGCTCAATTTCGGCGCATTCCAAGCTCTTCAGAACCCTTAAGGACTTGAATTATCAAAGCTTGAGAAAATCATATACAGTTTTTTTTCTCGTATGAAAAGGAAATTCATTAACTATACCGTAAACAGCTGCAAAAAGAGCTAATTTGCAATTTCATAAAATATGTAAATCACATTGCTGCAAAATATGTAACCTGCAATATGGAAGATAGGTAAACCTTAAAATAATGAAACAAGCAGACTTCAAATAAAGATTAGTAAACTTCAAAATAATAAATTTGCTAAACTTCAATATAATAAATAAATGGTATACTTTGAGATTACAAAAGAAAACTATTGATCCAAAATGTTCAAGTGTGAAAATTTTAAAAAGGTTAAAATATATACATATTATTTCAATAACTCTATATCTGAAAAATCCAGCAAAAAATTAAGCAAAGAAATCTTCGTCTTAGTGGAATTATATGAAATTACATAGAATATACTTATCTTCCAGGGCACAAAACATATTATTGTTTCCTCTTTTCTTTTTCAATGCTTTTTCTTTTTTTTTTTTTTTTTGCTCTGTGCTTGCAATGCCGGCATCCTCCTTTCCGGAAGTAAAACTATTAATACACCACCATACTGGAGTTCCGTAGCACACACTCCTCAGCACAGATTTGTTTTTTTTTTAAAATCTAAATTCATCCAAATATTCATTCTATTAGTACACATCATTGAAAACTTGATCTTGGCTGTTTCCCTCTCATCTCTCGTATTCTGTAAATCTTCCATCCTCTGATCGTTTCTAGCTTGTCTGTTCTTCTCCAATATCTCCAGAACAGCTTCGCGTTTTTTTTCCCTAAGTGGTTTGTTTCCCCTCGACTTGTGTCTGGCTGTTGCTGTTACTGCCTCAGCTTTTACTTCCTGGTTGGTCAGCCATTTTGCCTGCTTCGATCTTTTTACCAGTTGCTCAGGATACTTTGGCTTCCTTCCTATTTGTCGCTCCATCTGCTTCGGTTTTTCAACTGTTGGTCTTTGCCATCTGTTTTGTTTCGTCTAAGTACTATCCGCCTGAAACTCCCCTAACGAGAATTCCCTATTTTCCCTCGGTTCTTGTCGCTATTTGCCTCCCTTCGCTTCGCCTCTCTTGTTCTTTCCTGTTTTAACAATGAACACTCAAGCAGATACCGATTCTCGTCCAACTACATCAGCATCTACAACCTCCAAGAATACCAACAGTTCTTCCTCTTCAGATATGCTCCAATCGTCCTCATCTTCTGATTCATCGAATCTGGCCTCACAAAACATTAAACCCTCTGCAAGCCCCGCTATTAAATCTTCATCCTCCAAGAGTATCCAAGATTCATCCAAAATAAACTCTTCCCATAACTCACCAACAACAAAAAGTAGTGATACTAACTCAATTAATTCTTCCAGAACCCAGAATTCCTCGGTTCTAACTGGATCGCTGGAAAATTCCTCTCCAACCCTTAAACATACGCTTCAACAGAATAACTGCCTTTCATTGACCAGATCTCCTGCAGATCCTTTGTCTCTGTCTACTCTTACTAGTATGAATTCATCCAAATCTATCATAATGCATTCCATTAAGATTTTAGATCCTGAAATAAGTTCCTCCTCTCAAGTCTCTCTTCAACCTCCCTTGGTCTCTAATAATTCTATTCTAGACCCTAAGAATAATAATATCGATAACCGTGACTCATCTAGAAGATTTTCAAACAACCAAGCATCTTTCTCAATGAGAAAACGTTTCAGATCTAAGTCTCTCCCCAACATAAATTTCTCAAGAAGAAATCGTCATCGTCATTATCATCAGTCCTCTTCAAGTTTCTATAAACAACAAAATAAGCATATTTCTTTACTGAAAAAGAAAACCTCTCTGAATCGCACGCATCATCATCATCATTATCGTGGACCTCTACATCTACGCAATTCAGGCGCCAATTTATCGTGTTCAATTCCTGCATCCTCTAATAGCTCTAATTCAAATAATAATGATCTTCCTCCCGTAAACATTCAAAGCTTAAAAGAAATTGATCTTTCAGAAATAGTGAAAAATCCTCAACTCCGTCATGATATTCTATTCGATCCTCAACTTCAGTTTCGCCCAAATTTGGATGGTGAACGTGGAAAAAGAAAGAAAGTTATTGTAGATAAATATTGGAAAGATATACAACTCGAATGTAACAATTATTTTCAATTATCAGGTATTACTAATAAATCAATCTCTTCCAACTCCTCCTCTTCCTTTGATATATTTGATCATAATAACACACATCACACTACTCTAGGTTCAAAACTTCCAAAGCTTTTTCATACATTGAGAGATATTCTTCTCACTTTATTGCAACCTGATGAGAAAGCTACTGTTTTTGAAATCATGGATATAGATTTATTATTGCAACAACTTCGAAAGGGCGTAGTTGATTTCGTCTCATTATCGAATTGGTTGGCGTCAGTTTTCAAAGCAAATTGTGCCCCAATGAGAGATTTTTGGGTAGACGAAATGCAACAAAAATTTGTTGAGGCTCATGGTGAAAATTCTATCACAAAACTAGTAGAAGGTTTGAGATTAGTATTCAATATCTTAGAAGCCATGAAGTTAGACGTGGCTAATCACCAAATTAGGGTCTATAGACCTATACTTGTTGAAAATGCGGTGGAATTTGAAAGAGACTACTTCAATCAAATGATTAATGTACACAAGTTAAATATCACGGATTCTTTGACTTGGTATGTTAATTCATACAAAAAACAACTTGCCAAGGACTCTCAGGCAAACAGATATAAAGTACTAATACCTGATAAATTGCAACGTGATACTTTCTTCGAAAAATCACCAATTTATTTACGGAATGTACTTATAACATCTATAATTCAACTTTTGTCCTGTCGAGAAATGACCTCGGAGTTTCCTTCGACTCTTTGTTTTGATCACTCAAGACTAATACTATTTCGTGCGGATGTCAGACAATTAGTATGTTTGCAGATTTGTCTCTACTTATACAAACAGTTGGTAACAATTTACAATCCAAAAATGAAATTTGCTTTACATGGTAAGTCTGCGCTTTTAGATACAAAAAATGAAATTTTAGCTTTAATTACAGATGACAATGGAAACGTCAAATGGACAAGAAATATTCCAAGTATAGCTGTGCAGTTAGCTAAAAGAGCCACTACAACTGCTTCCTCTTCTTTAGCATCCTCACATTCTGCAAACAATAGTTCCTCAGCTCCACCTCCCGAAGCAGTAGTTACTTTCGCTCATTCTTGGTTATTAAAGCAAACACAACCTAAGAGTGATGTGTATAAATTGATGGAAGAACGTACATTTGCGCAGCTTCGTACCCAGATTATTTCAGTTCTTGAATCTTGTACTCTGGTGAATAGTAGTACTAATGGTAATGGAATTATTAATTCCTCAACTTCAAACTCTTCATCTAACGGTGGTACTCCATCGCCTGGACGCCGTTCAAGAAAATTGATAAGCAAGAGAAATGTCGAGAGTGATAACGAAGACGCAAGTGATTCAGATGATAATGATTCTAATGTAGCTATCAAAAAGAGAAAAATCACTTCGCATAGTGCTTCCTCAGCAGTCAACAATGACTCATTATTTTCTTCAAATAGCAATAATAGCAACCTATTTGGTACAATGTCCTCTTTGACATCTATTGATGGCATTCCTTCTAGAACCAACTCTCCTAGCACAAATGGTTCTGTAAACATTATTGGTGGTAATAAGCCCATTCTCTCATCTTCTGCTTCAACAAGCTCATTGCTCACTAGCGTGATGTCTAAAGATAAACAAGCTGGATCTTCTTCTGCAGCATCTTTGAGCAATTCTAATAATTCAACACCACTATCAGGTGTGAATGCCAATGGCGGTACCGTGGGTGAAGAAATTAGTGCATTGGCTAATAAAATGGCGGTTCTTTGTAATTTTAATTGGTGTGTTCTTGGTAATCACTACGTTAATGCGGTAAAGGAATACAACACTAAGTCCAAAGATTAACAAAATTGAAAATGGTTTCCAAAATTTTCGGTGCCAATACTTCGAAATATGAAAATTGTTTTCCACGATCTTTCTATCCGTTGAAGAAGCACAACTTCGGTATATACACGTGCAATGTCATTTGCCTACGACTTGACGGCAATAAACTTTTATAGAACTGGTTTTCATAATTTAACATATGCTAAATTAATTTTTGAATAAGTAGATATTAGTTTACAATATTTTACATCTGCTGTTTTTTCAAAGCTGAACTACTGCCATTTGGTACGTATTATTGCGAATAACAGTGCTCTTAAATTTTTTACTTGGAGAGATTAGTTAAATAGATGTCCATTTAAATATGTTTAATAAAAATATAGCGTTCTAACCAATGCATTAAGATAATACGTAGTATTGATAATTTTACCCTCGAAAAAACAAAACGTTCTGGATCTCCACTAAAGTTTTTCATTTTTTTTTTTTACTTTTTTTTTAGAATGATCAATTTTAGCCAATCGATTTTCATCTGACACTTCTCGTTTGATTTGTATGTGATCTTATGTGTCTCTTAGGTATCTTGATAGCTAAAGAGTACTTCAATTCAATTCATTTGTGTTCAGCTGCAGTTTTTCGACTCATAGGCTTTAATTATTTCATCAGTTTGATGAGACTTTCATTCTCAAGAATAATAAAAACACAAGCACAATCTAGGAGATGATGAGCCTTCCAATAATAAAAAATTTCTCCGTTGTGGGATACATTTCCAAGAAACAATATTCCACATCAAGTGCTAAAAGTCAATTCCACCCAAGGTTGAACTCGGTTATATCTCAATTGAATATGTTGGCACCAAGATTTTTGTTGAAGAGTGAACAAATCGAAATTCTCACATCACCATCGTCCTTTTATGATATGTTGAAAGCGAAAATTAGAAGAGCCAAAAAAAGAATTTTCTTGTCGAGTTTATATGTAGGAAAACAACAGGATGAACTAATTGATGAAATATCGGATGCCATGACGAAGAATAAAGATCTTAAATTGTATATATTGGTTGACTATCTTCGTGGAACAAGAGAATATCCAGATAAATCATCGCTAACTTTACTTTCTGGGCTTTTAAAGACATTTGGGAATCATAGAGTAGATTTAAGATTGTATCACACCCCAAACTTGCAAGGAATCACTGAAAAACTAGCTCCTAAAAGATTGAATGAGGGTTTTGGCCTACAACATATGAAAATATATGGTTTTGATGATGTGCTTATTTTATCAGGAGCTAACTTATCCGAGGATTATTTCACTAATCGCCAAGATAGATATTACTTGTTTAAAGATTCAAAAATAACCAACTATTTTTTCAGGTTGTCCCAAATCATTTCTAAAATTAGTCACAAAGTCAATTACAACAACCATACAAACAAGATAGTTATCGACTGGCCTACTAGTAATTTAACAGCACAGTCAAATCTAGACATTGAGAGATTCAAGTTAGAAGCAACACATAATTTGGAACCAGTCCTTTTCGATAATAGAATTAGTCATTACAACGACGACAAATATCAAAAACATGATCTTGCAATTGAAGGAAAAGGAAAAGAAGACCCAAATAAGGACACAGAGGTCGATGATTCAGAATATGATACAATTGTTTATCCTATTTCACAGTTTTCCCCATTGTTAAAGCCTGACATTAGTACAGAAAAACCAGCCATTCTTCGACTTTTATCATATATGGATTCCTCATCCATAAAGTACACATTTACGGCAGGTTATTTCAATATGGATTCAGAAATCAAACAGCGTCTACTCAATTCTACTGCAGCACATGGCGATATTATAACAGCCTCGCCTAAGGCCAATTCATTTTTGCATTCCAATGGTATTTCGAAACATCTACCTGCTGCATACTTGTATATGGTGGAACTGTTTTTAAAAGATGTACACAAGCTCAACAAGGACTCAAAGGTTTGTGTGAAGGAATGGGAAAATGGGGTTGTTAATACTGAAAATGGTTGGTCCTATCATGCAAAAGGTATATGGATCTCTGCTCCAGAGGAAGAAGTCCCATCTATCACAGTAGTTGGATCCTCTAATTACACTAAGAGATCTTATTCTTTAGATTTGGAAAGTAATGTTGTTTTAGTGACTAGAAATGAAGAGTTGAAGCAAAAGATGCAAGGAGAAATAGATAATATTAATAAGCATACAAAAGAATTATCGTTGAAGGATTTTGAAAATGTCGAAGACAAAGATAGACAAATTCATTGGGGGGTTAAGGTTGCCGCTAATATTTTGAATAAGAGTCTTTAAGCAGAATATTACAGAAGAAGAATATAACAGAAACAGAAATCATAACATTTACTGAACAAGACTACAATATAAATGCTTCACCAATTGATAAGAATAACCGTTTAAAAGACTTTTTTTCTAATGAAATTTCATTATTTAAATATATATGTTTAATATAAAAAAGATACGATCCTGTAAATAATAAACTCTTTGTGCGAAAAAGCATAATGTATTCATCATGTTGAAATTTCAAAAGCTGTTTTTCAATAGAGCGCGCTTAGAATTTAAAATTTTTCAGAGGAAAATTATTTTTCGCCAAAAGTTTAAAGAAAAACCGTGAAATTTTTATTAACAATATAGAGAAATACTCTAAGAAATAAATGATATCGATCTGATAATACTTTACTTAAATGCAGATCGATCAATTAGAAAAGGGACAGAAACATTTCTTAGGATCTGAAAGCATCTTTCTAGAATAGGGTATCTTAAAAGAATACGGCGAACTAATATGAAGAATTCTGCAAATCTTTTGACCAGACACTTAAGTCTTCGTAAATTTCACAGCGTGAAAGCACAATGTGCCGCTATTGGGGTTTTTGAAGAATGTGAGAATCTGCTTAATAACTATTTGGAGTTTTATAAGGAGAAAAGAACATTAAGAAACTTGGTCTATCGTCCTAAAAATGCATCTGTCTTACTTAGTAAAGAAATGTACAATGTTGAAAAGGGTTACAAATATACTCCGAAAGTTTTCAGTGGATCTATCAGAGCCAACACCATCAACAAAATGATCATGAACTCCGAAAATTATGGAAATTTGCAAAAGGTTCAGAGAATAATGGTGGACTTAGCTAAGTTTAATACTTTGCCAGTGGAAAAGCATATCTTAAATGATGCCCATTTCATTAACCTATTGATTCAAGGTGCCAAATTAAATAAATTTCCTCACATCCTAACCTTCTTGTACAATAATAAAGATGTTTTAAAGAAATTCACTACCGAGTCAACCGTGGCTTTCATTAATATTATGAATGGTATTTTTAAGATCAACGCATTGCAAAAAAAAAATTTGGACACATTTGCATCTTCTTTGTATGTTCCAATCAACAATTTTTTACCTCAAGGAGAATCCTTGGCCATATACCCACTAGCAAATTTATCAGCCATGGCGTCCCTTATAAACTTCAAAACACTCAACCCGGAGACCGCTACATATGTGAACTCAAAGATCGAGAAAATAAACGAAATATTGGATGTATCTAAGATATCCATTGATGTTGAATCTTTGAAAAAATCTAACTTCAAATCACCAAATCGCCAATTTGAATATGTCATTTTGAAGAATGTGAGTGAACAAATTTCTCAAGATTCAGAACTCAAAAACAAGGATGAAATCTTGGCAAAAATTAATCCTTATGTTACTAAATTCGAATCCTTTGTTGACTCTGCAGAATTAACAATCAACGACCAAATCAAAAAAAATTCTGTGTTCAGTAAACCGGTTGCTGAAGAAAGAGCTACTGAAGAAACAGCCAATGAAAAGTAGAAATAAATATAAAGTTGAAAACAGTGGCACTGCTAAATATCAGAATAATATGTAAATAGTAGCGAAGTGCATTCAAAAGAATAATTAGAAATAATTATGTTTTTTCATTTGATGTTTATTTGTAGTAAAGCTAGTACATTCTTTTTATTCCATCGTCATGAATCTATTTAATTAACTCAGTTTTCTAAGGTTTTTAAAAAAAACGATTTAAATACAAACAACTATAATTTTTGAGAATGCCCCAGAAGTCAATAATGTAAAAGTCTGTGACCCAGTATAATCTAAATAGTTTTAAACAAGTCAAGCGAAGACATTACCATGATTTCATAATATGGAGAAACAGCGTAGAAAAAAAAAAAAAAAAAAAAAAACTTAAGCATTAGCATCACTCTTTGTTGAAGTAAGTTTAATTGATTATTTAGTTGTTAATATAACATATTTCATCTCGAGCATCTATATGCACATAGTCCTTGCCTCAGTTGTCTGATACTCTAATAAATAATTTAGAATGGATCTTGATTTATCAGATGTTTATAATGAGCAGTTACTATATCTTTTAAAAGATCCAGATAATTTGCAAAAATGGTTTGAAATTATCAATTCAATCGAAAATGGAACAGTCAACGAATTGTCTAAAATTTCTCCTCTCGAAGAGAAAAAAATTTTGAGAGCTGTTTACAGCTCTTTGTTAAAAAGATTTCCAAATCTCGAAAATTATTGGATAAACTTTGCAGATGTGGAATTTAAGCTAGGGAATGCATCTACTACGGAGCTAATATACTTAAATTCATTGAAACAAGTTCCAGGTTCTATGAAGCTATGGCTCAGTTATTTAAGATTTTCCATCAAATTATCCAATTATAAGTATGATGAGCTTATTCTTTTATTTAAACTAGCAGAGAAAGAAATTGGAATCCATTATCATTCAGCAGAATTTTGGGATCTTTATTTATTTTTTGTATCCAATTATAGTTCAGGTGATTCTAAATTGGAGACTTTTTTGATACTAAGAAAACTTATTGAATTGCCTATTTATCAGTATGCGAAATATTACAAAATGTTAATCAGATTTTTGGAGGTTGAAGTTAATTTACAGAATGTGAGTAAATTTTTTCTTGAACACGATTTAAAAAAGTGGAATAATGGTGAACCAAAAATAAATACAGAATCTGAATTGAAAGATTTCAAAGTAAGAATCAAAAAAATATTCACTGATATATATATTGCTAATCAGTATGAGGTTTTCAAATCATACTCTTTTGAAAGCAAACTAAAACGACAATTTTTTTCTTCAGCATATCTTTCAATTCAAGAACTACATGCCTGGGATAGCTATCTTAATTTTTTGGAAATAAAGCTCTTAAATTTCAGCGGTAGTAAGAATCTCAGCATGAGTCACATAAATTCTAATAATTTAACAGGTGGCAAAAAACTATTAGATAATCTACCTGTTATTCATAAAAATATCGTTAGCAGGATTTTGTCAGTGTATCGCAGGTGTTTAATATCAACATGCTTATATGATTGTTTCTGGATAAGACTTTTTTGGTTTTATTTCAATTTGGGAAGTTTCGCAGATGCAAAAAATATTCTCATCAAATCAGTTCAATTTTTGCCAGTTAAAAATTTGAGAACGAAAAGTTTGTTAATTATGATGGAGAATTTCAATGGCAAATACTTGAATGTTCGTGATATGAGTGTTCTTTTACTACAAAAATTTCCAGAAAATGTGGATGCCTGGAGAATATTCTTGAACTCCGAAAATTTGTTATTTGGCAGAAAAGACGGCGAGTACATAATATCGTTATTAACAAATCAGCTCTCGAAGTTATCTGATAATTTTAACGAAGAAGAAGATAAGCATATGGTTAAACTTAGGGCAAATATTCTTCCTTTTGGATATTTTTTTAGGTACATTTTAAGTTATGAAGGAAAAAATGCATTAAAACCTAAGTTACTATTTTTTCAAAAACTAATGAGCTCAATATTTGCAAAAAAATCTATAGATTTTTGGTTAGCATATTTCAAGTTACTTGTGTTTAATATAGACAAATTGGAAGTTGAGATATCTAATTCTCAAGAAGAAAAAATACAGGTGACAACAAAGAATGAAGATAAAAATAAGACTATGAATCCATTAGATTATGATAAATTATTAAGTCTATTCAATCAATCTATTAAAGTATTGAATGTGTTGAATAAGCAAAAACTTTATGACTTGTTTGATAATTTGATAGCTCCGTTGAACAGTAACTCTAACTTCGACGAGGCTTTTTTGCTTCATTTGAACAGCGTTGAGCTCACCGAAGGATACTATTGGTAATATACTAATATATAGATTTTATTTGATATAATTAAGAGCACAATTAAACTGTTGAGATACTTCATTTCTCAAGTTTGGTTTTATGATTTCCATTTAGGCTTATACAAAAAAATTTGTAATCCCCACAAATTGTAGTAACAGCATTCTAAATCATTTTAGAAAATCTATCATTCAAGCTCGATAGAAATCCACCAGCTCCTAATTGAAAAACAGAGTTGACGTCATAATTTTTACAATTAATCCAGCTATCATCTATTTTTATGTTTTGAAAATCTTCATTACCCTGAGGATAAATATTATCAATCATTTCATGGGCTTCCGTAGTTTCTTTTTCCGTTTCTTCTTCTTCTGATGTTTCTCGCAAAAGTGATAAATTATGTACAAAATGCTCGGCAACTAAATGATCGATTACTTGCCACCCGTAAGCGTTCACAAACCTCCGTCTAACGATAATATTATTGTGAGCCTCTTCCTCTGTTTTCACTAAAACTTTTCTCCATGAGAGTCCTTCATGAAGCTTTCTAGCAATTTCTTCTTCTTTGGTAAGCTTTGTCTTATTGATACTATTGCTAAATATCTCATTGAATTTTCCTGTTACACCATTAATTGTAGAGTCAAGATTAACTTTGAGCTGATCCATAAAGGGACTTTTACTGACATCAGGAGCATCGGATGCATTAACTTTCATGTCTCCATCTTCTTCATTTATATCCAGTGAGCCTTCTTTTGTTATATTAACGTTGGATTCATTCTTATCTTTGTTATCATATCTGCTAATATCTTCTGGTGTATATAATCTGTCATGAACAATGGAACTATGTCTATCTTCGGGATTTGTTATATATTCTACACTAGGAAGTTTGGGTAGGAATAAACTTTTAGCGCTATTAACCATGGAAGCTTTCCCTAAATTCTTTTCATTAGGTGCCACCACTTGGGGTGTTACCCATGCTGTGAAAGAATCTTGTAAAGGTTGAAAAAATGATGACAAACTTCTTTCTGTGTGTTCTGACTGATTAATTTTTGGAATCTGTCCGATATTGTCACTTGGAATATCTTCACATAGCAACTCACTTACGTCTCCTGTGCTGTTTAGTTGATGATCATCTTTTTTGGTTTTATTGGTTTCGTCAAGTGAAACAGGTATTTTCTGATTCAGAACTAATGAATCTGAAACATCTTGAATACTGACATCATAATCCATATCTCCTTTAGCACATTCCTTTGATAATGAAACAATTGGACTTGAAATTGCCCCTAAAAAGTCTGTGAAGCCAGGCTGCTTATAATCTGGAATCTCAAATGCAAGTGGATTTATTGGATAATTTTTTGAGAAACTCTGGTTTGCATCCCTATTATTTACGTTGCTTACTAAATTAAGAACTTCTAGAATCCCTTGATAGTCAAGATATAATATCGCTGCTGTTCTCAAAGGAACAATTGCATCATTAAGAATATTTGCGTAGCATGTCCTCTGATTAAACATTGTCAAAACTCTATGCGTTGCTCCTGTAGGAAGAAGTTCAAGAAGACACTTTGTATCATCTATTTCTGAAGGTGTTAAAGAAAGTTCTATACCCGAACGACCGATAACTCCCATACTAAGAGCTTTTTGAATGTATCCGGTTTCAGTTATACCTAGTAAAGGAGAAGCCAATGTTATAAAATTTATAGGTCTGACTTTCTGAAAAAACCAAGGGTAATTATGTTCAATATAAGCAATGCAGAACATCTGTATGAGACCACCCAAAGAATGGCCTATAAAAGAAATTTTTTGTACCTTGTGATTATATAGTCTACTAATTATGTATTCACCTACTTTCATTCCCAAAAACTTTATACCACATTCAGTTTTGCAAACATTTCCCAGATACCCTCTGACAATCATATTGTCTATTTTGGCTACAGATTCAATCTGTTCTTTGATGTAAAGCATATCTGCACCAATATTAGAATGTAAGCCATGAGTCAATATAACTAAATGAATAGGCTTATCAGGGTCCGGAGGAGGAGTATTCCATAGTATATCCGTATCAAGTCTTTTCACCTTTATGTCATCTAAGGCGCTACAACTAGATACTAAAACTTCGAAATCGATCTCTGCTTCAGCCGAAAATATCAATTGAGATATTACATCAACTATCCACACGTTATTCACTCTATTTGGATTCAAATGTACCACAAAATTCAGACCAGGTTGCAAGTTAGGTTCGAATTTTGGTATATCAGTATTCAAATCCTTATGGGTATACGCCTGAGTTTTGACATCAACATACAACAGGAAAGGACCAGCTAAGTAGGTCGCTCTTTTAGCAATATTGCTGGTATTCTTAATCGTGACTTTAACATCATTGATTTCAGGTAGTTTCGGAGAATAGGTAATCACAAATCTTTCAATTTGTGCAATCTTAATTTTATCAGTGTGCGAAAAATGCAAGACTTTATCATGTTTTTGATCCTCACTAGCCATGTTTGAAAGATAAATTTTCAAACCCAGATTGCTACTGGTTCTTGAGTCTTCGCCTGTTGACAATTGGTTAACTAAAGGTATAAGCTAATGATTGATCCATTAGGAATGTCAATTAAATCATTTTATAATACGACGACGCACTTAGTTTCCCCAATATACAAGAATTGATTTTTGTGTTCCATCAAATGGGTCTCAACAAAAAAAAAAAAAAAAATAATAAAATAGAATACAGAATATATTTGTAAATATAAATAAATCATCAGTCACAATTATGAGTAACATTAAACGAACTTCTAGTTTACGCTCTCTAGGTTCTGTCGTATACATATTAGCTAAAAATATCACAGTTAAAGAAAAAATGGATAACTTCAAAGAAACTAAAACTATTGGGATCATCGGCCTCGGTGATATGGGCTTGATGTACGCTGAAAGGTTCAGCGAGGAAGGATGGAAGTAAGTGCCTTATTCGATTCATTATTCATTGGGACTATTTTGCTAACTCTATAATATTCTAGAGTCGTTGGATGTGATAGAGAAGACAAGTATGAGGAAATGAATGAAAAGTGCTCACTTTTTAAGTTCGAAGTGTTGAAAAATGGGCATCATGTTTCTAGAATCAGCGACTACATTATATATAGTGTGGAAGCTGAGAATATTGATAAAATCGTATCTATGTACGCTCCATCGTCCAAATTTGGTGCTATAATAGGAGGCCAGACCTCTTGCAAACTTCCGGAAGTTACTGCTTTTGAAAAATATACACCAGCAGATGTTGATATTATCACAGTGCATTCAATGCATGGTCCTAAAGTGGACCCTGTCGGACAACCATTGGTGTTCATTCCCCATAGAGTAAGCAAAGAAGAAAATGTGAGATTCGTCAAAGAGTTAATTGGTATATTCAAGTCGAAAATTGTCGAGTTATCTGCAAAACAGCATGATCGAATCACTGCTGATACCCAAGCTGTAACACATGCTGCCTTCTTGAGTATGGGTAAGGCCTGGAGTAAGATTGATACATACCCTTGGACTGTTAGTAGATGGGTAGGCGGTATCGAAAACGCGAAGACAAATATAGCGTTGCGTATATATCTGAATAAATGGCATGTTTACGCTGGATTAGCAATTTCGAACAAGTATGCACACGAGCAAATATTACAATATGCTAGATCTACTACAGAATTATTTACTTTAATGATAGCAGGCAAAAAAGAGGAACTTAAAACTAGATTGTACACTGCTAGAGACTTTGTTTTCAGAGAGATTTTGCATAAGAAAGATACCCAACACGAGTTGTTGTTAAATGATGACTTGCTATCCAAGTTTTCCTTGGCCAATATTCCACCAAATGTTGATGGTTCAAATTCACATTTATCTTTGTTGGCTATTGTGGATAGTTGGTATCAGTTGCAATTATTTCCATATAATCATATTATCATTTCCACTCCTCTTTTCAGAATATTCTTAGGTGTTACTGAATACTTGTTTATCAAAGAAGGTTTACTCGAATCTGCGATAGACGCCGCAGTAGCTGATAATAGATTTAGAAGAGACGATTTAGAATTTGCGATGGCCACTCGAAGCTGGAGCTCTATCGTTTCCCATGGAAACTACAAATTGTATCAAATAGAGTTTGAAGAGACCCAAAGCTTCTTCAAAACCAAATTCGCTGAGGCAAACAGAATTGGTAATGAAATGATCAAAACTATCTTGGATCGCGTCAAAGAAAAAAATTAGTACCAACAAAATATTGTATTCTTTACGTCTCCGATAATTTCATATATACTTACATTGATATTATATAGAATGAAACTTTAAAAATAAAAAGTTCATATATTCTCTCTCATGTCAGCGTAACCTCTAGCTTTTATGGAGTTCTAATAGGCTGCTTAGCATGGAGTCTGCACGCTTCAATAATTTTTTTGTCACAAGAAAAAAAAGTTAAAAATCTCAATATTAACGCTTTCAAGATTTGGTGTGAAAATTCCTAATAGGTTTCCTTTGAAAGCTTGTAATACATTGCCAAATCGAAGAAGCAGTATCTATTAGACTCAATTCAAAGACCATACAACATGAAGACAGGTCTTAAATGGTCTATTTTAGTGTTTTGCACAATCCTTCAGTATGTTGGTTTTCTTTTGTTTGCGAAAGGATTTTTTCCTCAAAAGATTATGTTACAGGGTATAAATACCTTTGAAACAGTTCATGAAAAATCTGAGATTTTGAGAAACTTATATCAGGATAAAAATTATCATCTCACGAGTGATGGGAGAAAAAAATCGTTTGATAAATTGATATTTGTAGTTATAGATGCTTTGAGATCAGACTTTGTATTTTCCATAAATTCAAGTATGAGTAACTTACATAATCTCTTGAATGAAAACAAGGCTATTGGTTTCACGGGATTCTCAAGTCCCCCTACAGTTACGCTTCCTAGATTGAAAGGCATAACTACTGGCTCCTCATCAAATTTTTTGGATGCTATTTTAAACATTAATGAGGATGATACTTCTAGCTCATCCAACTTGGCTAATCAGGATTCATGGTTACAACAATTTAAGTTACATAAAAATAGTTTCAATGAAACAAAAATTAATTTCTTCGGTGATGATACTTGGTTGAAATTGTTCCCTGATTTCTTCAGTGAAATTGATGGTACTTCAAGCTTTTTTGTTTCTGACTTTACAGAAGTAGACAATAATGTTACTAGACATATTGAGCCACAATTAGCAAAAGATGATTGGGATTGCTTAATTTTACATTATTTGGGACTAGATCATATAGGGCACAAAAGTGGTCCAAATTCAATTTTCATGCCTGACAAGCAAAAGGAATTAGATAGTATCATCTCTCAGATTTATACAGATTACATGTTACCAAAATTTGAGAATGAAAATCAAAATACATTGATGGTAATTTTGGGTGATCACGGAATGAATGAGATTGGAAACCATGGTGGATCTTCTGTCAGTGAAACTTCGTCAGCTTTGGTGTTTCTTTCGCCTTCTTTTAAGGATATTTCAAATGAAGAACTGGTCCCAATGAACATAAACGATAATTACAAGTATCTTGAAAATGTAAATCAGATTGATTTAGTTCCAACTTTGTGCTATTTTTTTGATTTGCCTATTCCGAAAAATAATCTAGGAGTTGTTTTGAAAAAATTTCATGAAGTATTGGGTCCAAATGCTTTTATCTACAAGTTGTTGGAAAATGCAAAACAGTTCAAAGATTTGATCGAAACAAAATTTGGAAAGAACTTATCCAATGAATATTTTGATACTGCAAGCAAAAAAGTTAGTACTGATGATGAATTTAGTTTGATTAACACTCTTTACGTTGATTCTGTATTAAAATTGGAAAAACTTTATAGGGAAAATAAATTGGAAAAGACAAATCAAGAGGATTATCAAATGTTGATGGAGAAATTATATTCATTTTTATTTCATACCCAAGAGTATCTTCAAAATACGTCTACAAATTATGATGTGCCATTATTGTCAATTTCCTTGGCTGCTATTGGTGTAGTCTCTATGATAATGGTAGCCCTCTTCATTAATTCGTTTTATTCTTTATCTAAAGAAGGCGTATTATTCTATTTTATCCTATCATTTATGATGGGTATTTCCGCATTTGCATCATCTATGATTGAGGAAGAACATCAACTCTGGTGGTTTTTTTCTTTGGTTTACGTGATATTCATTACGATTATTCATTTGAGTTATAGAATCTCATTACTTAGAGCAGGTTTATTATTTTTGAGCTGTTTGACACTTTTGAGATTATTGAGATTTTGGAACCCTTCTGGACAAAAGTATAATTTTGTTGAAGAATTCATATCTTTGAAGCTTTCCTACTATCTCGTTGAGAACATCAATCTATCATTATACTTGTTCTGCATAACATTAATCTTGTACATCCATTATATAACTTTAGGCGGATTGAATTTATTATATCAATCAGTCGCTTTTGTCATTCCATCCTTGTTATATCTTTTATGCATTACATTTAAGATAAATTTTGAATTTACAAACACTGGGGGGAAAAATTTCGATAGGATTTTTAATTGGATTGTCGAAAAAACGCTTCCAAAAGATGATGGTGATATCAAAAGCTTTTTAATAGACCTGGCACAATTAACATTTAAAATACTATTCTCTTGCATTTTCATCAGACTTCTTTTGTGCAAATTTAGATTATATTGGCTCAATGAAGTCATTGAATCAGAAAGTCAGGTTCTAGATGAAAAGTTAGATGATGATCCAGAAAAGGCTTCTGTCAAATCACAATTGATGAAAATGCAAGGTAAAAATTCTAAAATAAAGCAACCACTCAAGACCCAACTCAAAAGAGTTTCGATCGACGGAAAGTATAAACTAGTTGAGGATATTGCCAACTTGGTGACTGTGTTCTTACTCTTACAGTCTAAAATTGAAAACTCTGGATTATATCTTGTATTTTATGGAATCAGGCAAATAGTTACATATTATATCAACGATATTATCGATAAGGAATTTGATAACTGCAAGGAGGCTGCTGTTTTTATCTATAAGCTTGAGAAAAAGTCACAAATGGAGCAAGATGCAGGAACCAGACTGTTTCTTATATACGAAAAAAGAACACATTTAAAAGTTGCTTTTTATGGTACCATAGGCACTTTGATATTACAAAATTTATCATTTTTCCAATTTGCTTTCACAAATTCATTATCAACGGTAGACTTGACGAATGCATACAACGGAGTACAGAGTTATGATTTGATATTGGTCGGCTTGCTTACATTTGTATCCAATTTTGCACCAAGCATATATTGGTCTTTCAATTCTTTACTATGGTTGTACAATAACAATTTAATCAATTTCGATTCAGGACTGTTTCCAAAAACTTCTTTTGTGAAACACTTGTTTTCATCAACTTCGATTAGATGGGAGATATTCTATGCTCGATTTTTTATTATGATGTTATTTTATACTATTGTTGGCTTATTTTTAACAATTGCGTGTTTCAGTTTAAGGTATCATCTATTTATTTGGACAGTATTCTCACCAAAGCTTCTTTTCTTTTTCGTCTGGAACATTTTAATAACTGGTTTGATAGAGTTGGTTATTGCATTATTTATCATCTTATTTTAAATCATAGTCACCCGATATATATTAGGTTTCAAGATAACTAATTAAAAAAAATCAATGCATAAATCAATTGGTAAAATAATAAGTTTGCAGCAATACATATTCGTGGAATGTTCTCAACAGACTAAAACACAGAAATAGAGGATCAAGCATTCTCCACAAAAATAGCCATCAAGGCAAAAATACTATAGAAAAGAAACAAAGGATAAGCAACTAAGAATCTACTATTGCTCAAATTTAATACCATTACAAAAATTCCGCTTGCAGAATAAGTAGACCAAATGGTACATAGTAAACTGAATAAATAACCACCAAAGTTGTCCAAGGATATCACTATGCCTATGGAACTAAGTATTACCAAAGGTAATAAACAGTAGCCAAGCACCGATGTACTTCTGATGAAATCAAGATCATTGATTTTGTTAGCATTTGCTTGGGTTCCATGTTCAGTAGATTGCGTAGAACTATTTATATCATTGTTTGACATAAGTTTAAATAGGGCATACAAGGATAAAACACCTAATAAGCCGCATCCGTAAATGTATCCAAAATGGACCTTTCCTGTTAATAGCAAATTAATTCCATATGTGAGTACAAAAAATATTGGCCCAGCTAAGTCTGCATCATTCAATATACTCATACTTTGGCCTTCGTTTCTGTATGAGTTGTATGAATACAACTTGTTGAGACCAATTGGGTTCAAAACAGCCAAAGTTTTCACTTTGATATGTGAAAAATTGACATCTAGTTCCTCCAATAAAGAGGGTTCGCCTGGATAGCCAGTAGTACTGAATGCTGCTAATATACCTGTCGGAAGCTGCAGTGAATCTTGTGGATTGCTGCTTCCTTGGAACTGGCCAGCTCCATACGAGGGATTTGACGTGTATTGATTAGACATCAGTCCTGATAAGCCTGCAAACTGTGGGATTCCACTCGATTGCGCTGGTTGCTGCAAATTCCCCGAGTATCGAGAAGAGTAGAAATCCAAGTTTGGTCCAGTTGCATTCGGATTAACAGCAGCAGGTGCTGTCTGGAAATTTCCAGCACCTGCTGTATTGAACTGGTTGTTATTTGGATTGTACATGTACTTTGTAGAGTTATTTGGTCCTTTCTTAATCTTGGCTTTGCCTGAGACTTTTCGATTGCAGCCACTATGAGGAAATGCTTATTATTAGATAAATTTAAGTATGTCAGGCACCAGCTTTTCAAAGATATAAATGAGATTATCAGTTCTTTGGACTATTGGCGTAAGATAAACAGCAAAAGCTAATCGTTCAATTGATCAAACTGATTCTGAGTAAAAATACACGCAAAAAAATTTTATTGTTCTGGCTACTTTCGTACAGTTAAAATAATCTAACAAAATTCCGGAAGGCCGTGCAATAATGCTGTCTGTGTTTCGAATATTTGGTAAATTGACGATTCGAGTGAAGAAAAATACACTTTGACATAATCATCGAAGACAATTAACTGGGGATTGAAATGATGGATCAAACAACTAATGGTCATTTTAGCCACCGAAAGAGGGTCGCATTGAGGATTTTCCTATATTTTATCCACTATGAGTAATAGAGATAATAATCTTCTATATTTGAAAGCTACAGTTCTTTCGGTATGTATTTGAACGTTCTTCCAAGCAATTAACAATTCGGAACATTTCCCTATGAGACTGGTGACTTCTCAAAGTGGCATCAATATCCATCAGCCATTTTCCTTATTTTTAAGGCTTTTTCATATATTAACTATCAAGTTTAGGCGACTAATATTTCCTTGACAACAACCAAACCCACTGATTCTTTGGTAAGTTTGCTTTAGCTTCTCAGTTAGTTTTTCGACATCGAAGAAAAGCATCTCAATTTCACTTACTAACCTCTCTGTTTATCTCAGTTTTGTTCCATCGATTTTAATGGTAATAATTTCACTACAAAGCGCACAAAAGCATCCTCAGAGCCACAATGGAACCAGTCGTTCAACTACATATTAGACAGTAACTCGGTGTCCTCAACTTTCACCATTTTTTGCTGGGCAAAAGACAAGCTAGGAGAATCATATTTAGGCGAAACCCGAATCAATATTCTTGATATTTTCAACATAAGAATTTCAAAGCTCACACCTGATGACTTGAGAAAGAAAAAAATTAATACGGATGCGAAATGGTTCAAACTATATTCATCTGCTTCAGATCATTCCTATGTAACAGGAAGTTTAAAATTAAAGTTCTCCCTTTTCGGTAAAAAGTATAACAAAAAAGGCTTGAAAATTTTACGGAAATCTAAGAATAGTTCTAACATGAGTCTCAATAGCGTGATATCTAACCAAGAATTAGAAGTAAATGGTAGCCAAAGTGCTGCTTCTACGTCCAGTCAAATAAATGAACCAAAAGATGAGGATAATTTGATTCCTACTAATGAGATTGCCAACAAGTTTTTAGCATGGACCAAGAATATTAAGTATAAGGAAACTTCTAAGCCTGATGAACAAGGGTTTTACGACTCCTCAGAAAATCTCGAGATTAATCGACCTTACGAGAAAAACTTATTTGTCGATCATCTAGTGTCTCCACAGGATTCAGCTTCAACTTCTAACACAAAAAATACTGCAATTTTTTATGATCGACTATCAGTCCTTTCGTATCTGTCAGATAATTTATCCACAAATCTGGATTCTAATTTAAATAATTATTCCATGGAAGGCTCAACTGTATCGGAATTTATCACAAATAACAACCTTTCGAGCCCCGACCTATCATGTCAAAAAAGTGGAAAAAGGCGAGGTTTTAAAAAATCATCAAATAATCCTATATCCTATGATATAAACTCGAAGAGAGAAGTAGCTGGTGTTCTATTTATAGAAATAATTTCAGCTACTGGCTTGCCTCCCTTCAAAAATCTCATGAAAACTGGGTTTGATATGGATCCATTTGTAGTTGTGTCGTTTGGTAAAAGGACTTTTAGAACCTCTTGGAGAAAGCATACATTGAATCCTGTGTTTCATGAGAGACTAGCTTTCGAAATTCTAGATTCTGAAAAAAATTATGACATTCAATTTTCAGTCTTAGATAAAGATGCATTTACATTCCATGATAGAGTTGGAGATATTACAATACCCGTAAGTGATATAATAGAGATGACAACTAAATTTTTATACTATGATGAGCATCAAAGTTCACAGAAATTGTCTGATTCACCCTCTTCGACTTCCTCATCATCCTTATCTCTAGCAGAAAAGAATAAACCCCATAGATCAGGCATTTTAAGAAAGAAAATCAAACCACAGAAAGTATTAGCAACAGAAGATGATGTTAAATTTTTAAAATTTGACCTACCTTTGGAGTTAATCAATAAGAGAAAAACTAATTTTGGAGATTATTCACCTCTTTTAAATATTCAATGCCGCTTTGAAACTTACAATAAATTGAGAATATCCTTGTGGAAATACCTTTTAGAAGCGTATGATAGCAATAGTGACGGAAGTTTCGATTTTCTTGAATTAAGTGCTTTCTTGGAAACTTTGGGCTCAACATTATCCATTCAAACTATGGAAAATTTTTTTGATAGATTCAATAAAGATATAGGTAATGATAGTTTAACGGTCGACGAGGTTACAGAATCATTAGAGGATATTTTTGCAAGAAAAATTAAGAATGATAATAATTTAAATCGTGAAATGATCATAAACATTGATGCCTGTCCTATATGCGGCAAAACCAGTTTATCAAATAAGGATGAACTCGATATTATCACGCATGTTGCGATATGTGGAAGCAAAAATTGGAGTAGCGTTGAAAAGTTGATAAAACCGAGTTATGTCTCTCATACATATGCCACTAAAAGATGGTATAGTAAAGCCTTTATAAAATTAGGATATGGTAAAGTTGCATTGGGTAGTAATAACGGGAATATATTAGTTCAAGATCGTACTACAGGCGTTATTTTGGAAGAAAAAATGATGGCATATGTTAGGTTAGGAATAAGAGTATTGTATCAAGGAACTAACGCTATTCAAATGAAGCAATTCAAAAAGTTGTTGAAAAAACTAACTGTGAAGCAAGGCAAATATTTTGATTTACCACTTTCAGTTAAAGAAATACCGTCGTTTGTAAGATTTCATCACCTAGATTTAAAAGAATGTTTGTTTGAAAATATTAATGATTACAAAACTTTCAATGAGTTTTTCTTCAGAAAATTAAAAGATGGAGCAAGACCAGTTGAGGCATCTGATAACCAGAACATTATAAGTTCTGCAGCAGATTGTAGATGTACTGCTTTTAATACCATAGACAGTGCTACCAAAATATGGATTAAGGGGTCAGGATTTACTATTCAAAAACTATTTGGAGGGAGATACGCTGAGTACTTAAAAAGCTTTTCCAGTAATTGCTCGATCGCTATATTCAGGTTGGCACCACAAGACTATCATAGATTTCATAGCCCGGTTGATGGAGTTATTGGTAAGCCTGAATTTATTGAAGGAGAATATTTCACTGTGAACCCAATGGCTGTTAGAAGCCAATTAGATGTGTTTGGTGAGAATGTTCGTTGTCTTATTCCAATTTTCACTGAAGCTTTTGGGACTGTATTCGTTATTCCCGTTGGAGCTATGATGGTAGGGTCGACGATTTTGAGTGTGAAAGAGGGTGATCAAATTACTCGAGGACAAGAATTAGGATACTTCAAATTTGGTGGCTCAACCCTTTTATTACTTTTTTCACAAAATAAAGTCCGTTTTGATTCGGACATTGCTAGTAATTCGACAAAAGGAATTGAAACTCTTATCAAAGTTGGTATGTCTATCGGACATTCAATACTAGAAAAGGAATATCGAAGAGAAAGAAGAATATTCCAAAATGAGCCAGAGGATGTAAAGTTGAAAATCATTCGTACGATCACCGGTTCTGACTTAAATGATAAACTGGATTTACAATCCATTAATTCACTTTCTTGGGAGGCCTCAAATTTGAAGATTTCAAATAAATTGTGGAACGTCTGAGTTCGAGACTTTCTCTTATTTCTTGTTTCCTTATTCAAGGTAGATTTGTAATAAGGAATCCATATCGATATCAAAACTTTTTTTATGTTTCTTTCAATTTGTTTATAATATAGAGTTCAACTTTTCAATTTCATTAGTCATCTGTAGCAAATTTTTGTTTGCAGTTTCTAAAGTCTCTTTCCATTTGGTAAGATCACCTCTCAAATCTGACAAAATATCGTTTGAATTTTTAGAGATATTCATTACTGACTCATATTCTAAATAAAGATTATTTAGTGATTGTAATCTTTTGACTAATCCGTTTATAATTTTAACAGTAATATTTTTCTGATTGAAATCATTATTTTCCGAAATACCGAGACTAAACTCAGATAATAAATTGAATAAGGCATTTATTTTTTGAATTTCTTGCCTCTCAACAAAATTGTTTCGGCCATTTTCAGATGTTACAGGTGACTTATCTTTATTTTCCAAATAGAATGACAGACTGCTTAACATTTTCTTGTTTTTGAAAATAATCTCTTTGTTTAAAGTTTCCATTTTGTTCAATAGTTTTGCAATGTTTCTTTCACTCCCAATTATTACCTTTTCAGAATACTCATTGTTATTGATATCTAGCAATATCTTGAACTTTCTTTCAAGATCATTAATAATATTCTCAATATTCTGAAAATCTTCATTTTGCAGATTTCCAAAATCTAAATCAAATTCCAGCATCCCTACTAGATTTTCTAATCTATATATTCTATGTTCAAGTGACTTGATTTCTTGATGCGATACTGTATTCTTAGTACCTAAAGATGTATCAATAATTTTTGGTTTGATATCTATATTTGGCTCAAAGGAGGATAAGTTTTTTATTTGCAGTTCATTTTGCTTAGATTCCACAGTTTTTAAAAGGCTCATTAAACTCTCAAGTTCTGTCAGATCGATGTCTTCTGTAGATTGTACTTTGAAAATGGTTTTCTTTTTATCGTTTTTTGGTAATTCCTTGATGGTATTTAACTCTTCGAGTTCTCTTCTAATCCGTTTAAGTTTCATTTGATAAGTTTCCTCTACTCTAAATGAGTCAAATGTAACGGCCTTATCTATTCGTCCGGAAAAATCAACATCGCCAATGCTGGTAATGAAACTACTATCGAATACACTTTTCGAATTATCGAAAATGTCTCTAACATTCAAAAACTCCAAATTTTCTGTACCCTCGACCACATTTTCATACATCAAACTAGATTTAGTAACGGTATCGTCGAAATCTAATTCCACATTGGATTCATATATCTCTTTTTGAGAATAATCCTAAGCGTTAGGTTAGTATCCTTGGTTCGCAGTCATACAAAGAATTCATATAATAAAATATAAAAGTATCATTTTTAGAACCTACAACATCAAAAAATTCTTCATACAGCTCTTTCATGGCCTCCGTCTATAATTATCAATTGAATTATCTACTTAATATATTGATAAATCTATGAGAATGGTCTAGTGAAGGATACACAGATTTGAAAAGACAAAGGAGTTACTTTACTTTGACGCATGATTTGCAAATCATGATCCGGTCTTAACAGACCATTCGGTAAGGGTTACATAACCCATATATAAATACAGTTCTACATAAACTGTGGTTTGACAGACCACTAACCAAGGATATCAAGAAATCTTTACACATGCAAACACAGATTGTTAAAAAATGAGTTTAGGAAACTAGTATACTATATACTTGTGAATTCAACAATCATTTTCGAGTGATTGTTTGGATTCAGTATCTCTATTAATAAATCTTGTGTTTTCTGACCATTTCTTTCATTGATCATTTTGATACCATTACCCAAAATATCACCTACCAATTCTGGTGGTGATTTGGTTAAATCGTAAACTTCCATAACACTTTCATTAGAAATAATCAAAAGCTTATTTCTGAATATCGTTGCGGATTTAGCCTCAATATTGAAATTTAGCAAAAACGTATTTGATATGAATCCATATTCATTGCAAAATACTGAAAATGAAGCAAAAACTAATAAGGTCAATGCTCTTGGCTTAATCTCGAAAGCTGCAATAGATTTTTCTTTCATCACGCGACTTTCTATTTTGCTAAATATCTCGAATTTTTTGCGATCATCTCCATCTTTAAGAGCGAAAAACCGAGGTACTGATATTGGTTTGAGGTTATTGTCCATCATCTGAAAGCCTTTAGATGTATTGAAGATGATCATATTGTCAAAAACTGACCATCCGAAACATTCTATGGGGAGAAAAAACAGCTGCATGAGCAGCGATTCTTTGAAGCATTTTCTTCTATCGTCCCATATAAGTAACTTAAAGGTCGAAATTGTATTCAAAGGAGACTCGACTTTGATCTTCATGTAAAAAAGACAAAACATACCTTGAAAAACGCCTGTTAGAAAATTATCTACTTGTTTTTTAGATAATTTTGTGGATCTGAATTTCAAATTTTCGATGTCTATATCAGAGCAATAAACCTGAAAAAAGTTCTTATCTGCCAAATAAACTATTGAATCCGCTTGTGGAATATATTGAATTTTTGTTACATTAATATCATTACAAATGCATCTCCACGACGTTGAAAGGGTTCTGACAAACATTCCCAAATCAGTTCCCATAAGATAAATCTTCTGTTGATTAAGGTTAAACGTTATGACACAAAAAACTTCTTGGACTTCTGGACAATTAATTTTATCAGTCGCTTGGAAGCTTACTGATATAAACTTCTCTCTACTATTTTTGTCCATAATACAACTAGTATTTCTCAGATTAACAGCATTATCATCCTGTGGCATGTTGGAAGCAACAAGCAATAATTGTAAATCTTGTAAAGCTGTGTTGAAAGCTTCGTTTTTTGTGTTATCGATAAGCTGTATCCATTGACCCCTGGAGCTAGCTTTCAAAAAATATATACTCCACTTTACAAACAGTCCTAACCAGCAAATTTTCAAATTGCCTTTTGGCTTTTCGATTGGTCCAGACAAGTCTCCAACGGAAATACTACTGGGCTGATCAATTGCTTCATAATCTATTAAATTGATTGGAATTGGTTTATCTATTATTTCAAATTTCCTGCTACTCATGTCAACTTTAACCAACAATAATGAATTGCTCAATAAAATCAAATTATATTGATTTGAACAAGAAGCATCATTTTCAAATAATTGTACTTTCTCTTCATATAACAAATCAATTTTGTCGATATTATAATCAAGGCTCGATTGTTTACTCTGATCGCTCCAAATTAAAGAATTAAATAATGTATACACTTGTGCTCTACCCAACCGCTCATCTATCTTTTCGCAGAACTTGAAAATTATTTTATGTGAGTTCACTAGCTCAGTAAATTCAGGATCAATGGAATTCATCGTGCTTTTTATGTCTTGCAATGAATTCTTATATTGAACTAAACCATAAAAAAAATGATTTGACAATAACTTCATAGGAGATACTTCAGTAGTTGAAACCGACTTTAGCCAATTTAAAAATTGTGAATCTTTTTTAAAGTATTTTTCAAAATTCATTAAAAATAAAACCTTTGCCAATCCATCAATGTATTTGATGTAAAAAGGGAAAACCTTCTTTGTCCAAGTCTTGTAAAGTGCGAATATTCCATTTTTAACATAAGTCTTTTGAACATTTATGATTTTCATCATTGGCTCGAATAAATACTCACGATGGAAGAAAATTAAAGGTTTTACAGGCTCGAACATGAAAGAGTATACCTCTTCAATGGAATGAGGAGAAACTATGGATGCCATATCCTTATAGTGTAAAAATTCGTTTCCCAAAACATTCACCATATATTCTGCTTCTTTAAGAAAGTCGTATTGCTTTCTCACAAGATCAAAAACTCTACTTTGATACTCTATAACATTTTTGTCCAACAAAGATAGTGTTTCATCCTTTATTTTCCAGTGTTCAATCCAATTATCTTTGAGTAATTCTTCCTGGTTCGCTTCTGAATCAACTGCAATATTTCTAATTGTTAATTGCGTCCGCAATTTTGTGAAAGGGCAAAAAGTCAGATAACATGAGTTATCCGGATGAATACTTGATAAACATAAATATGAGATACAAGGTGTTAGATCAACTATCACAGCTTTCGGATCCTTCTTATATAATAATTGTAAAGCTTTTTCCTTTTTCTTTGAGCCTTGCACCAGATAAAAGCATTTTTGTGAAATTAATTCCAGAATTATTGTAACAGCGATACTCATAGCGGGCTGAGGGTCCAAAAATTTTCTAAATTGGATTAAACAGCGTAGTAATAATAGCATATCAGAAACTGTAAAAATAGATGCACCAGTAATTTCTGTTAGCGTGCACAACCATATATAAATTTCGCTTAAATTGTAAATATTCTTGCACTTAGCAAAATCTTCATCTGTGATATTCAGAAGCATCTCATTTGAAGCGAGAATCCTCAGAGGCCACAATATTCCCGTTTCACTTTTTTTGGCATCAGATTGGATATTGCATGTTTTATGAGTTTCTTGTGTTTTTATATTCCCCTCTTCTTTACTTGGCATCAGCGCCATATTTCTACAGACATTATAGTAATCAAAGTTGTTGTTATTATGCATATTATCTATGGAGCTAAATGAGTTTCCAGAAATCGACTCAGAAAACCCTCCTTTCTCAAAATAATGACTGTGATCAGAACTTGCGTTCAAGATTGAAACATTGTTTTGACTTTCAGTCTTCTCCATATCAGCAACTTTGGATCCTTTCTCAAGACCGGCACCATCCTCTGGCTCTTCTGAATTACTGGTTTCCTCATAATCATCCTTCGGAATAGGTTTTCTAACATATCGAATAGTCTTCATTTTGTTTATATTAGTAAGACTGATTTTTTTTCTGATTGATTTTGGTGGCTCACTATGAAAGTCATTTTCATTAATGTTAGCTGCTTTAAAATTATCCAGTTTGCTACTTTCTGAGTTGTTGCTAAGTTCATTAACAGCAGTCTCGCCCGTACTACCAGCGGTAAGTATTTCCTCGATTTTAGCCTTATTCTTATTCTCCATATTTATATTCTCTTTTTTAACATTTGGATATGAATCTAAGCTGTCAGTATTCTCTTCAGCAAACAAATTCTGCTCACTATTATCATTTAATTTTTCCGCATGGACCTCTTCGAGATCTTGGTCAGAATATTCGTAACTTTCATTTGCAAGAGCTTCGATCTCAGATAAATAATTCTTTTTACGGATGATTGTTTGACTAGGTTGTATGTTTAAATTTTCCTCTAATAACTTGATATCCATAGAAGTTGCTGAAGTATTTTTTATAGTCACCGATTCATTCAAATTTGCATTAACCCTTTTGAGGTCTCTTTGATCTTCGAGTAATTCATGAGAAGCCGAAACTGCAATATTAGAAGATCCAAATTGACTATCTTTATCGTTGACGTTGTTTTTTCCAACTAGAATGCTCACTGCAGAATTTACCTTTTTCAAAGAATTATCACTATCCAGGTATTCCTGTATTGGTTCTTCTTTGTACACCTCCTCTAAGTTTTTTAACTTCAGTTCATCATTTGTCTCATCTGTATTGCAGTCTGGGTAGAAAAAGTTAGCAACGCTTTTCAAATTAGTCTCTGATAACTTAGCATGTGAGGATCTTAAATTATCTGAATCCATAATCTCAGTTGTAATTTCTGATTCCTTATTTTCTGCGTCATCCTGCTCTAGATCACTCAAAGCATTACTGTTTTCATGGTAAATATCGGAATACGTTAAATTATCAATGCCCTTGATAATCTTATTGTACTGTAGTTCGTCAAAATTAGAATGGTCATCTGAGGCTCTTGACTCCGTATCATAATTTGAGATCGCATCCGAATCTAATTTAGATTCTACCTTGAGTTCACTTAGAATTTCTTGTTCAATTTCTTTTTTTAGATCGAGCTCAATTTCCTTCTTAAGCTCACTTTTTAAACCAGAGATCGATTCAGTATCATTAAGAATACTTCTATTGTCAATTGGCGAATATGCAGGTGGATCTGAATTTTTAATCTGATCGCTTTCAGTCGCAAGGAAACTCCCAAAAAAATTCTGAATTGAATTAGTGCTGTCAGAACTTTTATGAGATACAAATGACAGTTTATGCTGATTTGTTGTTTTGTAATTTGGGAGCGGAGTAATAGCATCATCATAAATTTCTTCGTCTATCTGTGATTCTTTTCTATCTTCTCCTAAGAGATCGTTAGGAGCAAAACTATTTTTGAAAGTGGAATCATTTACATAATTTTTC
Organism: Saccharomycopsis fermentans; assembly: GCA_002564245.1. Taxonomy (NCBI): domain Eukaryota; kingdom Fungi; phylum Ascomycota; class Saccharomycetes; order Ascoideales; family Saccharomycopsidaceae; genus Saccharomycopsis; species Saccharomycopsis fermentans. The sequence continues at coordinate 2,974,734 of JNFW01000001.1, forward strand.
TTCGTATATGCTTGATTTAAATAGGCTTCAAAAGGTTTAACAGAATCATCATTGATCTTTGGTAAATTTAAAGGTAATATAACATCTTCTTGATCGAAAACTCCACTATTTGGCAAGAACATACTAATATTTTCCGGGAACTGGGAATTCTGGACTGGATATTCAGTAGAAAGTGGATCATACTTATCGTAAGATGGATCTTTCAAAGACTGAGGAAAAGTATCGCTGTCATCAATAAAGCATGTTTCATTATCAGTTTTCTTCAGGAAATCATCATCATTGAATCTACCATCATCTAGAATAATTTCATTATTCTCGTCAAAACTTGCTCTTCTATGATCAAAGTTACTTGTGGCTGCTAAAAAGTTGGCATTAAACAGAGATATCGCATTTTGTTGTCTTTGTTTACTTTTTAACATATCATTATCTTTGGTTTCAAACTCATTGCGATTTATGCTTCCACTATAGCTACGAATAGATTCTGTTGAGGTTTTGTTCACTCTGGGTGATTTAGAGCCTCTGGAGATTATAACGTTGCCACTACTGTCATCAAAATTGGCGTCATCGATAGAATTTAACAAGTTGGAATTTGTTGATCTATTACTTTTTAGCTCTTTTTCGACGAGTTTGTTACTTTCAATAGAATTAGTTCTCGATTTCTTTAAATTCAAATTTTGGGAATATTTAGGATTAGTTTTCAACATAGGATTACTATCGTAAGCAGACCACTCGTTGTTTGGAGTTGATTTATTTGATACCTGCTTGGAATTGGAAATATATGCAGGAGTTCTGCTATTATTACTAAAGGAAGCTTTGGTTAGCGATGACGAAGAATTGTTCAAATAAGATGAATATGGCGTTTTACTAGAAATAGAACTTGGATTATTCTCGTTCTTGTTTTCAAAAGATGGGACGGTAGAGTCATTCGACATGGAACGACCGTCGAAATTGTTGACATTTTTGCTATTCTGGAAGGACGACAGACTGGATAAAGAACTTCGAGGTCCTGGATTATAAAAGCTTTGTGGGTGATTAGAGGTTGGGTTCGTTTGAATGATTCGTCTCGCATTTTGATGACTAGGAGCGGCACGAGTTGTTTTATATCCCTCGGTGGATGTTTGCTCATAGCTAGGGCTAGAATTTGACTGATTTGGGACGTAGCTGAAACGCCTGTGGTCCAGATCATTGTGGGGAGCAAAACTGTTTACTGCCAGCAAGGTATTAGAATCCAAACTCACGCTATTCACCGAGTATACGGAAAACCCAGACTTGGATTCCGAGTGCGAATTGTGGTTGCCAAAATTCAGAGATGAAGGAAGAAGCGAGCTCGCCACTTTCTTCTTGATCAAGGAGAGTCTTTTATTTTCGCCTTCGGGCTTCTGAGAACCCTTTTTTGAAAAGATATTCATTTCTTTTGGGTCTGTGGTCTGCACAACTGCCACACTTGTTGCTCGATAGACTAAATTCTTGTTGCTTGGTTGAATTGGTACCTGTTACTGAAATTCTCAAATATTCATGATTTACGAGGTGACAGCAAAAAAAAAAAAAGGAAAAATATTTAAATGACAATAAATGCTTCACATTGTCTCTGGGAATCGCTATCTATTTATACTTTTGGTTATATGTTTTTTTTATTAGCATGACTGACTGTGCACTAATTTTTTCGCGGTTCTCAAAAGATCTATTTCTCTGATCTGGGCATCAAATCTTATTTTTGTCAGGTAGAAAAGGTAGCATAGAGGAATATGCAGCCATTGGCGCGTATTAATGCTGAGTTCTGTAAGCAGAGGATAAGAATTATTCCTAGTACAACGCCAGAAGTACGACGTGCAAAGAATCAGCTAATTGTAGATCAAAAAACGATTGCACTGAACAACAGTATATGCAATCCCAGTATTACTCGGTATTACTGGCCTCACCAAAAGGGGGGGGGGGCACATATTGCGTATGCTATTTTGAGTTTGAACTGTGGTACCATCAAGAATTAGAGTACGTATAGTATTGGGTAATAATATTGGTTAACAGACTATTTATCCAAACCAAAATAGCATTGTTAGAACGGAGAAAAAGAAAAGAACAGGGAGGAACTAAGTGATAGCGAGAATTTAAAGTCCAACGAACGAATAGTACGAAAGTTATTACAAAATGTTTTGGATGTTTGTCCTGTTATCTTAATAAAACACATATACTGTTTTCGCTGACCTGGCCGAAAAGTCTATTCTCAGTCTGCAATTTGCAAGTAGTAGGGCGACCTGATTCTATTTTATTTTCTTTTTTTTTTGGTACCTGGAAATTATTTCCTTACCAGAAACTATAATTGTTATCGAAAGACATATTACATGAGCTATGCAATATGTTTAACGTACGGCATTCCGGAAAACGCCATCTTTGTTTTTTTTTTTTTTTTTTTTTTTGATTTATTTTTTTATTTTATTTTCTCGTTTTCCTCAACCGCACTCTACTGTTTGTTTCGTTCTATTAAATGTTGGTCTATGTCAAAAAAAAAACGAACTAACCAAATGCTGTCTGCGATACAGAGACTCTGATCATCACGACGCCATTGAGCATATCGATGATCAAAAGCATACAATTGACTCTTCTCTATGGCTGTTTATTTCTCCAAAAATCCTATTTTTGTTTTAACTTAAACTGCTGCAAAACTCGATAGCATCCTTATAGACTTTTTGCTTTTCGTTCGCTCGTTTTTGTAGCTGTTGTATTTTGTTTCTATTTGGTCTATTGCATTACGCTATCAGTTCCAGTTTCTTTTGTGCTTCTGCTGCTCTTTCCAATAAAACAACATAGGCTTTTCTTCCTCGCCTTTTTTTTCTTTTCATAGTTCTTCTTCCTCTTGGTTGATATTCTGGTCTAAGATTTGCAGCGGAGCATTTCTCGCCATGAACGATCACCAAATCAACGCGCCAAAATGTTCGAGGGAGCGGTATTCAATGCTTAGAAGGTTCCTACACAAATTTTCTAGGAACTACAAGTTCAAGTCCAATGATATCGACCTGAATGGGCTTCCGCGCCATAGATTAGTTATATGGAAAGCTTTGTATTTATGTTTTGCCAACGATACCCACCATTTGAAACAACTCTTTCCTCATTATCCTGAAAGTGTTTTTCCGGAATCCCTTGATCAATTACTAGATAGTGTCCTACTGAAGTCAGCTGAGGGCTCTGAAAATGAAAGCAATTATTTAGGAAGCAGTCCTCTAGAATTTACGGAAAATCCCAGCCATCAAAAGGACTCCGGAGATTTCTTTTGTGATTTCCAGTTAAACAGAAACTATATACCTGGACATCCCCATACTGTCTGCTCAAAAATATTTCAGAAGTACGAGCCTTATTTCAGATGCCTAACATGTAGCTCTGATGATACTTGTGCCTTGTGCTATCACTGTTTTGATCCCCAATTTCATGCTGGTCATAACGTAAAAAAATTCATTTGTGTGAGAAGCAACAGTGGTAAGTGTGATTGCGGTGATCCTGACTCGTGGACAAACTTTCAGAATCCAAATCGTCATTCTTGCAAATATCATGAAATATCTCAAGTAGGTGAAAATGAAATATCGGATCTTCTAAAAACATCAATGTATTCCACAATAGAATGTGCTCTAGACTATATCATAGATGTATTATTTGTGTCCAAAATTAACGCAGAACGTTCGCAATGTTCATACAATGAAAATAGTTCACTCTTGATACCATCACAATCCAAAATATTAAACGCAGATTTACAAAAAATGAACGAACATGAAGGTGATCTGGAGCAAAAGGAGAATAATGGATATTATCTTGTGTTATACAATGACCAATCCAAACATCTCAATGAGGCTATAAGTAAAATCAGAAAGACTACTATGAAAGTATCTGGGTTTGCGGAAATGATCGCCCTTCGCTGTCACGAAAAAGGAAGAGCCATAGTTCTAGCATCCAATGATTTAAATTTTTTGATTCAACGACAACAAATTTTGAACTCTAATCTTGCCACCGATCCCGATCACGGTAATAGCTTAAATAGCTACTCCAGTGAAAACTCTAATAAATACTATTCTGTCATTAAGTCCAGGGAAGAATTTTTCAAAGAGGAAATTTGTTTCAGTATATGTGAATGGTTGAATGATTTATTGAAGGGCCCTGTTTTCGGAAACTTTACTTTGACAAACAAGTTAATTTCTTCAGCACTATGTTGTAAATGGACATGTAATGTTGATGAAAGTATTTATAATGATAGTATCAACTTGGATAACAAATTTTTTCCCAGCAGGTTCAGAACTTACAAAATTCCAGTTTTCCCTTTATACTACGATGAAGCTGAATTAGATTTAAGTGAATCCGCAAAATACTGGAAATTTCATTCAAAAGATATTGAAAACCAAAATACAGATAGTTGCCAATTGCCTATGTCAAACACAATTCTCGATGATTGTGAGTATGATCCGTATATTTCCAATTCGAATGTCCTGCCTATTCATGGCTCTCGATTTCAATATTTATTGGTGCTTGATGTCTCTTTATGGAAGAAGTTTCGCATTTCGGTACAATCGATGTTCATAATTACAGTTTCTAATCCAACTTATATGTCAATTCTTGCATGTCAATATGCGGATATATATCCAACGTTATCTGAGCTTATGATGTCAGAAGATCTTGATGTAGAGTGGAACTCTGCAAATCATTTATCTGTCCAAATATTTACAAATTCTGAAATTGCAACTATATATTGCTCTCCACTACGTAATGACCTTTTAAAAATACTCAACATTGCCCAGGGTTTTCTAGTTACTGGTCATATATTTCCGTGTCAGTTGAATTCCCAACATTTGCCCAACTGGTTTACCATTAACGGACACCGCCCACAAAAGAAAGCTAAAAATGCTAAGCAGTTTGGGAGTTTAGATTCAATCAAATTAAGAAGGTGGAATCTGCTTTTCTTTGATTTAAATTTTCTTGTCAGTAGAGCAAACAATCCTGTGGAATTATTTGAAAAGCGTATATTGGACTCATTGTATAATATTCTAGAATTTTTTCAAGGACTTCCTATTTTGAAAAGAGAAGCTGTTGAGCATGTTGAGTATGAAGCAACTGATTATCCATTATATTTTAGTGCTGTTACTAGTATTTTGACTTTCTGCAAAAACCAAATAAATGGTCTTTCAAAATTAAATTCTCCAGAAAGACAAATGGATATAACAGGTTTAGCCATAACTAGTTTACTCCAAAAGTTTTTGTCCTTCATGGATATTTGCTTGTTTAGCAGATTGATAGAAGATTTAAACTCATTAACTGGGAAAAACTCAGATACAATTTACCACCACCAAAACTTTTCGAATGATCTGTCATTAACTAATTATTTGCCTCCTGAGGATAACACCATAGACAGAAATATTAACAATGAAACAGAAGATCTCGATGTACAAAATAATGAAATTATCATAAATGTTGGTGCAGATAATGCACAAAACAACCAAGAAGAACGAAGAAATATTGTCATTATGGATGTCAATGCAGAGGAAACGAATAACGAGAACATTTCAAATAATATTAGTCAAGGTAAGCCATATTCGTATACAAGCGAGCATCTAACCATAAAATCGGATATCTATTTGGCCATCAAATATCATAATGTTGCGATTCAGGGACGGGTATTTGAAGATATCATAGATTTCAAGGTTCATGAAGGACATGTAAGCTTTTTACATCCTTTGTCGGCGTATCTATCTTACTTGATTGAACTGAGTAAGATGGATTCTCCTCTTCAATTTCTAAAACTTATACTGAATATGTCTTCAAATGAAGAGTATAAATCCTCACAATTGAATAATCTTCTTGATATTTCGTATGAAGATTGTTTTAAATTTTTTGATTCCCCTGGTTCATTTAATAAATCAGCTTTTTCGATTGATGAGCATGATGATTTTTTAACGTTTCACAATGAAGTCAAAGGTTTATTTGAAAACAGTAAAGAGCGTGTCAAAAATAGAAAAAACATATTTCAGATAATTCATGATTTTTCATTAAGAGCAATAGTGTTGGCTTCTCAGATAAAAGTCGGTTTCTGGGTGAGAAATGGCCTAAGTATTAAATCGCAACTTTATAATTATCGTAATTTGGGATTACGTGAATTAGGGTTTATGAGAGATTTACATATATTACAACTATATAGTTGCGTTTCACATGCAGAAATGAGTGATAATGGCAACTTTTTCATGGCAACTTTGTTGGATAGATGGGGATTGATAGATTGGACAAATTTTGAATACTCCAAAAACTTGCTAGTATATGATTGTGTGGAAACTTTGCAGTTTATGGTAGAAGAGTTCTTGATTTTTTTAATTAATTTGTTAGAAACAAATGATAATCTTATTGGTTTAAACAGTATGGATGTAAATTCAAAAATAATTAAAAGTCAAATTTTGCATTTCCTCTGTTTTAAACTGTGCTCGTTTGCTGAACTTTGTAAAGAGCTACCTGATCATATATCCAATGATAAAATGTTTGATACTATTTTGAATAGTGTTGCTGTATTTTATGGTCCTCAAGTCATTGCTGAATCTGTGGAAGATTCTGCTTCAACCCAAAGCTCAGAAATAAATAATATTGGCAGATATAAATTACAAAAACAATATTATGATAATATTAATCCTTACTATATCCATTTTAATTCCAACAAAAGGGATGATGGCGAAAAACTTATCAAAAGTATCATGCTTAAAAGGCTCAAGAATGACTCGGATTTAAGCGATGAAATCAAACAATCATTGTCTTTTAACGATGTATTTGTGACTCCCAAGAAAGTTGAGCTAAGTCCTTTTTTTGAATCATTATTTAATTTCACTTCCTCAGAAACATTTATTTGTTTTCTAAGAAGCTGTTTAATAATTTGTTTGCAAGATGGAAAGTTTAGTTGTCAAGTGAATGTTGAAGAAAATGGTGATATTTTTTCCACTATTTTACTGAACAATATAAGTTATGATGGGATTTTCAGATTCACCCTACACTTGATACATGTTTGTCTATGCAATGATACTAATCCTGTTGGTATGTTTGCGAAAAGATGCTTGAATCCATCTAATCAAGGAGAGAGTTTTCAGGAAACTATCATTCTGATGCTATATAGGTTTCTTGAGATTCAAAATAATCAGGAGTTTTCGGTTGACTTTTCCTCATTTGTTGGGAAGATAAAAGCTATTTTTATGCTTTTCAGAAGTTTAGTTCCTTCTTTTGATTCCTTTTTGTCGGAGAACATATCTGAATACGATGTCGCTATGACGCTACATCCGTGGGACAAGAACTATAAAACTAAAGAGGATGCTGGAAGCAATATTTTGTCGAATCAATTGGTTTGTTCAGAAGCGGAAAGAAAGAAAATAAAAGCTGCTGAAAGAAGAGCTAAGATAATGGCTGCGTTGAAAAAGCAACAGAAGTCATTCATTGAAAAAAATAATGTCGATATAAATGACTCATCTAATATAGATAATTCTGAATATTCAAGTGAGAATATCACAGATGACTCTGATCATCGAAACCAGAGTTCCAGATGCTCATGCGACCGTTCTTTGTTTGATCAAAAAAAAGGATGGAAATTTCCCGAAGAATCATGTATATTATGCCAGATGCCTGCAAGTAGCGAAGCTGATATTTTCGGAACGTTATGCTATGTTACGGAATCTTCAGAATTCCGAAATATTCCTGCAGAGAGTAATTTTTGGACTTGTAAAGCTTTTGGTGAAAATAATAATATGAATCATCAATTTTCTCTTCCTTCAAAGACAGTAGAAGAGCACAATGTCATTGGTCCTGGATTTCCAACGGACAAGCCATTTTCTTTGGTTAGTAAGCATGTAATTGCAGGTTGTGGCCATGGAATGCATCTTTCATGTTTCAAACATCATCTCAAAACAACTCGCAAAAGGTTAACTCACTTCACAAAAACATTACCAGAAGATATTTCTAACAAAGAATTTATCTGCCCACTTTGCAAGGGCCTCAGCAACTGCTTACTTCCAATTCTATCCAAATCTAATGGAACTGACTTTTCGGATTTTGTGAAACCTAACCCCAGCTCTGATTGGTATGAGCCTTTTGAAAATCTTCAAAAGTCGTTGGGAGAAGATTATCTGGAAAATATTTATATGTTTTTACTACGTAATAAGCATCATACTTTACAACATAAGTATCAAAAATTATTTCATTTCTGTGAAATGGAGGCTGATCATGTTCTCATTGAAGATACATATAACCTGTTAGCAGAACTGAATGAGGCATTAAAGTTTATCATGTCATCATATATGGGTAATAATATACCATTATTACTAGCAAATACAATTGAGTCAACCGAAATTCTGTTGCGTATCAACAAATCAGATTCTAACATTAACAGAGAAATTTTTGCCGTTCACAGGATTCCAAGTCAAATTTTGACGAACCTAAGAGTACTTGCCGATTTTGGAAAAACCTTGGAACTCTTTGAATGTCAAATTTCAGAGCCAAGTAAAGAAAGTATAATTTATAAGTATCTAAGTTCCTTCAGATTATATTGCTCTGAAGATTTTTTTGAGTTCGAGAATATCGACTATTTTGAAGTGCTAGTTGAGTCGATTTATATTGAGCGCATGGGCTTTTCTTTCAATTCAATGATGACAATGTGTCTATATGGGGAAATTTTGAAGACTTCAATCTTATTAGTGAATAAGATATTGCGCAAAAATGATTTTTCAGATAAAGACAGTAATTTTTATCATCTTCTCAGTGCAACTCATGTTGACTGCGAAGCAGTAAAAAATGCTGAAATGTTAGTGAACAAACTATTATTATTCACGGATCACTTGTCTTCTGATCATGGCGCAACGAATAGTTTAACTGGGACTATATTTTACAATATGCTTTCGAAATGCATACAACCATTCTTAAAAAAATGTGCAATATTGAGTTTTGTTATTGCGCCTAATTTTGGTCAAGAAAAATTGGATCATAACAAGCCAATTATAAGCGAAGAAGAAATCTTATCGAGATTATTGAATGTTCCGCTGTTATCAAGCTTTATTTCTCGAATGCTTGACAACAGTACTTTCGAGGGCAAAATTTTTTCTGAACAATCTAGAAAACTCGGTCAACAACATTACAAAAACCCTCATATTTTCAATAAATTACAAATCAAATACCCAGGTAAAATTGAATTGATAAATTTACCAAAACGACTTGACTCGTTTTTTATTGATTATTTTTATAAAAATTTTAGTGACCTGGCTAATTTTGATCCTGCTGTCTGTCTTTGTTGCGGAAAGGTTGTAAAATTTCAGCAATATTCAATAGGAATGAAATACAAAGGCGAATGCAATTTTCATTATGAGCAATCGTGTTCAAAAGACTGTGGAATGTTTTTCCTTCCGAAGCATATTTCTATATTGGTACTTTACAAGGGCAATGGATCATTCTATGATGCGCCATATTATGATGAACATGGCGAGCTAGCAAATAGTTTGAAAGAGTTGGGATCGAAGCACATGCAGCCTTATTATTTAAATGAAAAAAAGTATGAACAGTTTATGCAAGATATTTGGTTACTGCACAATAGTGCAAATTACGTTATCAGAAAATTAGAGAATTCAGTGGATGTGGGAGGCTGGGAAACTTTGTGATACGATCAATTAATTATGTAAAAATAGAGAAAAGGCATGAAATACTTCCTTCTGCTGATAAGTTATTTTATACTATTCTGATTTCATAAGTTAGTTCAAAGCATAACAGCTTTTGGATTACATAAGTTGATATCAACAAAAACAAAATAACTCTACGATAGACATATATTAATCATAAGGCTAAACACATAACATCTTTCCATAATAGATTTAAGATTATTTATTTTCTTCCAATGATGTAGCCTTCAATTTTTCTTCTACCAGTTTAGCCGAATGTTCAGTTGTGGCTGGCTTCTCATTTCCTCCTGGGTAACGTGAGCCCTTATTCTTGACTTTCTTTGTTTTTTTCTTCTCTTCAACGACAGATGGATAAGCTTTTTCAGCGATTTCCTTAAATTCTTGGTTATCAACCAATTCATCTCTGATTGGCTTCAATAATTCATTGATACCATCTGTCAAACCAGATTTCAAATCAACGGGTGATAATTTTTGATTGGCGTAATCATCTTTAAGTGCATCTAAAGAGGTGTAGAGTCTATCACCACCGTATTTTTCAGGAATTTTGATTGGAAACTTAAATTCGTCAGTTTCATTCTTCAATTTGTAGATTGGCATCAAAACAAACTCAATAAAAGCAATCAAGGCATTATCAGACACATCGTTTGGTTCACAGAAAGCCACCTTAATCTTCTTCTTAACTTGATTAGGTTCCTCTAATAAATCAATTTTCGAGTTTGGATCAGAAGCAGACATTTTACCACCTCTAGCTAAACCTGGAACCATATGGTTCATTAAATGGGCTCTTTTTTTGTAACCGATAGCTTCCAAATTTTCCTCAGCTAAAACAAAGATTTTTCTCTGATCCACACCACCAAACTGGACATCCACATCCAAATAGTGCTCATCTAAAGCCTGCATCAACGGATAAATTAAGCCAGATAATAATGGATTTGAGACTTGTTTGACAACATCCGCACCTGCTCTCTTTGCATCATTTTGACTGACTCTATTTGAAAGCTTAAAAATATCCATGGTATAATCTGGTGTTAATTGATAAGACGATCCAAGAACAAATTTCAATTTTTCTATTGGAACGTTTATAGATTTCAAAATTGTTTTCACGCATATTTCATAGTATCTTGCACGGTGTTTCACGACCTCTAATGGGGCCTTCATATTATCTAAAAACGCGTGTAAATCAGCTAAAAGAACTGTGACTTCACAGCCAGCTTTCAAGAAATGAGCAAGTTTGGTCATTGGAACAAAGTAGCCACAATGTGGTTTCCCAGTTGGGGCAGTACCCCAGTAGACTTTCAAGGGACGTTTTTCGACCTCAAGAACATTCTTAATGAGTTCAGGATGTAAAACTTCCTGCAAACCTTGGGTAATCAATCGATATTGCTCTGAAGGATCAGTGACTGCCGACATTTTTTTTTCTATTTTCGTATAACCCAGAAACAATATCCACTATGAAAAGGAAGCCTTAAGGAGAATTGGTTAAGCTAATCTAGTAATCGCTCAAGGCAGAATTAGTTCGTCGAAAAATATGAGTAATTTTTTTTTCTGTGATGCTTTTTTTTTCAAACTATTATTTTCTTGCATTTGCTAGTTAAGAAGCTTGTTAAGAACGTTAGAATGGGAACACACATTGGCTAAAATGCTTTGTTATTGTGAAGACGGTTCTGCCGTATCTTTATTAGCAAAGAATCATCAAACAAGTTATTATGTCGTGGATTATAGCTAGATGCTACAAACTTATCGATTTAAGAATCATCAATTGAGTGAACTCAATTTATATAACTAAGCAATGGACTGGGCACTGTACTATGCTTTACAACTTAAAATTTATAAACATTATCTTTTTGGCAAAGAAATAATACACGTACAGATGTACTTCTCATTGCTATATTTATTATGTACAGTAATTCAAATTAGATATATATGCAAAAAAATATTTCAGGAAGATTTCCAAGTATCTATTTTCCAGCCTTCTGAATCAACTGGACATAAGTATTAGATACGATATTCCAAGATGTCATATATTTTTGAACGCATTGACTGACGCAAGCATCTTCACCACTTGGGCATTTTTCAAAACAAGTTTCGGTTAACTTATTAACCAATTCAGTTGCATTTGCAGCTGCCAATTCAAGTTCAAGTTCTTGTTTAACTTTATCTTTGATTGCGTTATTGGAGGCACTGGAAGTGGAAGTTGAAAGCGGAAGAACGTCACCGCTGTTTGAGCTGTTTCCGCCAAATATTGATGAGAATGCCATTTTTATCACACAAAAGAGTCAAGTATTTCCTTTAATACGGTGAGACTTTCACTTTTTTCAATCGATTTTGTTGTATTCAGAAAATGATTGTTTGAGCTATGGAAATTTCGCATAATATAGGTATACTTTCCATGATCAATTAACTAATTAATCAATCAATTGATATACTAAAAAAAATTTTTCAAGAACTTCAGTCATTTTTAAAACGGCAGCTGCCAAATTTTAAACGCACTCCAAAAAATTCAACATGTGACTCTATTTAGAGTAAAACGTATAATCAAAAAAATATACATCGAAAACCCTTTCACAAAAACATAGAATTAGTGTTTAATGTACAGAATTCACAAAATATAAAAGAAAAGGTGTTACTAAAAACAAAAACTGGTAGATTTTTGTCATAATGATCTATATTTGAAATATCGAAAGCGAATAGTTAAAAACAAAAAAAAAATTGATAAAAAGTAAAATAAAAAAAATAAAATAAAATAACGTTAAATAAAAGAAAGATTCATGGATGGCCATGATTAGTGCTTGGCCAAGCGAGAATTTTGGTTTTTGGAGTAGATTCGCAACTAGAAACCCATTTTGTAAGCACATTTGTTAAATCTTGTTCATCCTCTATAGGTGTAATGTTGCTGTCACTTTCAATAGGATACGCTTTACAACAAACATCACTTATTCTTCTCATCATTTTCATTTTCATACTGAAGCGAATTCTCAATTCCTTCAAGATCTTTTTGCCAAAATCCACATCCAAAGGTAAAAACTCTTTTAGTACTTCTATTAAAGATTTGACCAAGACCAACTTCTCTATGTACAAATTAATTAATGCCTTCAACTTATCTTTATCAATATCTTTGAGGTTTATCCTTCTCGTTTTGCTTTTCTCTGATACCCCTAATGTGGAAACAAATTGTTGTATATTACCAAAATAATATTTGCTAGAATCCAACAAGTATATTGCAGATAAATATGACATAATATGGATATGAATTGGGCAAAATGGTAAGTTTTTTTTTATATCGTTATCTTTTACAATATATTCAATAAATGTTTGGGCGGACGTTAACGCTATATCCTCCGTATTTATTTCTTCACAATCATGGTAGTCTTCATCACGAAGTTCTTCGATATCAAGTCCTACAAGTGATCTTTCATTTTCATCACCTTCTCTTTTATCAGCTTCTCTGGTTTCATTTTTTTTTTCCATGATTGTCAAGACATGTTGGTCATTTGACGATAATTCGTTGTTCAAATATAGCTTGGCAAAATTATAATAAAGAATTGTTTGCTTTATGATCCATGGATTTCCCGATTGATTTATTGGAGTTAGCAAACATGTCCAATGAACCATCCATTTATCGAGATCCAAATTGGTTTTCCAAGGAATTCCAAATGCTTCCATATCCAAAAGCTGTAAACCTTCTTCTTGAAAAATCAATGACGTTGCTTTACTGAATTCTAACTGAGACACCAAATTGAAATTGTTATAGAAATCAGTCAGTTTTATTAATTTTTCATTCAAAGTATGTGATTGTAATTCCCTTTTACTGAATAATTCTGTTTCTTTTGAGTTTTCTGAATTCAACAATAATGCTTTCTCGTCATTCTGCGGAAAATATCCCAACAGTGAGTCGAGTATAAATCTTCGGGGATTCTCAATGACATTTGTCGTTGAAATAATCTTGGACTTTTTAAAAAAAATAGCCTGTTGGCTATCTAAGATATATAGAAGATACCAAAGTTTTAATTTCTCTATTTTGGAAACGATGTATGTCATAAAAAGTGCACTATCAATTGTTTGAGTAGATTGATTGCCATTGATTTCCTTATTTTCTATGCTGTTCATGTTGTCCGCTGCACCGGATATTTTACTGAATATCTCAGATATGTTTAAATCCGCAGCTAACTGGACTGCTAAACCAAAAAATCGTTGAGAGCTTTCAATCCAAAAAGCACCAAGAATCAATGCCAAAATCTTCATGAATAATTTAAATTGTTTACTTGCTTTATCCTCTTCTAACTTTTCCACATAAGATAAATCATCCCAAGGTCTGAAACTTATACGTATATCAACATTCTTTCTCGAAAGAAACTCAATGTATTTATTGTAATCATTTTCAGTGTTCTCAAAATCATAGCTGCTATGCTCTTTACTTGTACTTGTCTTATTCTCATCAAAGCTATCATATACTTTATCATTGAACATTTTGAAATCTTCGTACGAAGTGGCTTCATCTGAAGACAACAAAATTTTTGTCACACAGTCATAGTATGATGCCTTGAATTTTGAGTTTTCATCCGTATTCAGGGAGTCTGAAGTGCTAAGAAAGCCGATCAAGTTTACCATTATTTTAGATTTCAAGAATATCATTATTTTATTAAACTTGTGAATCTCAAATCCAAACAAATAGGGCTCTATCTTGCAGCAAAATGTGTCAAAATACTTTTCAAATAATTCGAAACTCATGGAATTTTCGCTGTCTGGATGTTGAATTGTTTCATTTGAGTCACAAATTGTTTTTGGCTTTTTCAAAAGATTCCCCGATTCAGTTGGCTGTACTATATCTGAAATATTTCTTTTGGAATAATTTCTATTATATTCAGGTTGATTCAGCACTGAAACTTGCTGAGGAGGATAGTTATTATAAATATTGCTGGTATTTGCAATATTACCATTTGATACTGTCGGATTTTGTAAACAGTTTTTTTGCATATTACCATAAATTATTTTTTCATATTCAGAAATATTGCTGTTTTCAAAAGAAGGATGATTTAGTTGGATCATCAAAGAATCTCCAAAATTTCTGATTGTTTCTTCAACTCTACCATTAGAGGTTGCAGAGGATTTATTTCGGTTGATTTCATTTCCATTTGAGCATGTCCTTTTCTTTTCTAGCTGGTCCAAAAATGTACGAAAATCTTCACTTTTTTCTTTTATCTGTTCTAAGTTCTTTAAGTTATTATGAAAGTCTCCCTCCCTTAAAAAATTGAAAACATTATTGAGAGTGTCTTTGACTCCATCTAAATTATCTTCTCGACTACGGTGCAGACCTTCATATGCTAAATATGGCTCTGCTTTCTTTGACTCATTAGCTTTATCTTCATTTTTTGATTCGTTTGTTGGATTTATGAGAACTGTTCTATCATTAGTCCCTTTCTGCGGAACGTCATTATTACTTAATAAGGGTGAGACATGAGAAGCTGAAGAACTTTCCACCTGGACATAAAAAACACATTCAACACCACTCTGTAAACATTTTTGGCAAGGGGCAGCGCCCTCATTTATACATTTCACTTTTGCTCTTCGACATCGAAGACACGCTTTCTTCTTGCTCTTAGTCCTGACTTTATTTTCTAGTGTATTCCTGCTTTGATTTGATTCTTTATCGTTTGCTACCAAATCCTTCGGGCTTATAGTAGAGAAAGTCAAAAAATTTTTATTTTCGATTCCTTCTTTCATTAAGGATTTCTTGTCATGTTTTCTTTTTATTTGAAATGTCCTCTGATAAGACGAAGGAATTATTTTGTCTAGTTTCTTTCTTGGAGGCATCTTACTTAATATATTTCATTCTAATTATTTGTTTATAGCATATTCAGCTAATTATGTCTATATTCTTGATCCACAAGCCAATTATTCTGAAGTATAATTACTTATATTATTGTCTTGTATTGGCATATGGAATTATATACTAATGTGAAATGTTAATCTCAATATCATATCATCAAGCTTGACTGATGAGAAACTATATTGGATAATTATTACACGCACCTGAAATAGTTAATCCGAAATACAGAACCTCTAAATACATTTTTCCCCAAAACAATAACGATATGTGTTTATATTAACGCATAAACAGTATTAATCCAGTGCTTACTACTTGCAGTTTATCAAAGGTGTTATACTATCAAAACAAATTATGATTTTCAGATTATATGGTAATTCGGGATTTAAATCTACTGCTGAAAAAGTAAGTTACAGAAAGATAAACGATTGACGTTGAGATATGACCTTACAAATTACGTAACAAAAAATCAATTTGTACGATTATGGAAACAATCAAATTGTAAGTGAAACTATTTTTTTTTTTACTCACAATATATATATATATATATTTATACATCAAATCAGGAAAAAAATTCTCCCCATAAGTAGGGAAGAAAGACTACCACTGCGGTATATAAAGTCAAAATGGCTTCGTATATGCTGATATGAACTTTTAAAATGCCATTTTGTTTGAAGTTCAAGCCAATGGCGTAGAAGGCCACTGTAAAAAAATGACGGAAAAGACTCAAAGGTTCGGGAAGTAAACCACTCAACAATTGGATTGGAGAAGGCTCCTTTTGCAAATATCTGAAGCACCCATATTGTAATATTTCTAATGGTCTAGAATCAGCACCAAATAAAGTGTACAAAGCAATTGAAAGAACATTTATAACAGTATCTAAAGCCTTACGTTCCATATGGAAATCCAACAAGGTATCCAAAATCATCGAAGTATTTGAAAAATCAGGAATGTTCTCACGCGAAAGCATACGGCATACAAGGGCCGCATCATTAAGCCCAACGGTCATACCACCACCAGTCAAGGGATGACGCATATTCAAAGCGTCTCCCAAAACTAATAAACCTTCAGTTTGATTTCTTTTTGCTACAAGATAAGAGTTTGGCATTATTCTCACACGGGAATCAGCAAGAGCATTTTTATAACTAGGTTGAAGTCTTGATGGGAGTGCTTTCAAAACTGTTTCATGGATATATTTTTTAAATTCCGGTTGATTTAAAGATGGAGTTGAAATTGAAGGATAGGCACAAAGAATTCTCGTCTCTTTTGGAGAGATTTGGTAAACCAATATTGGAGAGATCCCTGGTTTTATTATGACGTGGCCATGATTAGGGATCGGAATGTCAGCATCTTCTAAAGTCAAAGAAACGAAATGGGAGCCGACTTTAGGTACATTATCCTCACTCAAGACTTTTCTGAATTTCGAAAAAATACCGTCACAACAGACAGTTAAATGTGCCTTGTAGAAAACAAGCTCATCTGAATCATCTTGTTTGACTTTAACTCCTGTAACATTGCCATCTTCTTGGTTAGATTCTATACTGCAAACTGAACCTTTCAAACAGGTTATATTTGGTTCGTCTTTAGCTATTTTTCTCAAGTTTCCAATGAATTCACCGTGTCTGAAAGCAACACCAAGCTCTCTTTCGCATTCTTCAAACTTCTTTGATGAAAGAGTATTATCGTCGTGAATTTTGTTATTGTTGTTTGTGACACAGCCAGTAACATCAGGGAAATGTTTATTGATTTGAGCGCTCTTGAAGGGATAGTCAATTTTCAATACTTCATCCTTGTAGAAAATTCCATATCCCTCAACAGGAATGGCATCGATATCATTGACTGCTTCTATCATACCAAGAGATTTAAGAGCTTTCAACCCAGAAGGTTGCATTAACTCACCCACAATTCTATCAGGCTTGCTCCAATCTCTTTCTATCAACAATACCTTTCTTCCCTGACGGGCCAACCCAGTGGCAACTGCAGGACCAACAACACCGGCACCAATTACGATGGCATCGTATTGATCTGTATGTGTACTCATTTTTTGTACGCGGCTGATAAGTAAAGGGCTGTCTCTTTGCGTCTATGTAGAAGTTAATCGTACTTTCTATAGTTTTTGAAAGAAAAGCTAAGCAAGACTCTCAAAAGGTTGTGCGGGTAAAACTAATAGAAATAGCAAGAAACAGGAATATGGCTCAGTTGGAACAGATATATGTTGAGCTCGTTTGCTTTTACTCTGATTCAACGAAAACAATTTCTTGGGAAACCTTTGTGATATATATCGAAGAAAAAATAAGTGAAAATTCTTTCAGTCGTAAAACTGTAAAAGCCAAGTAATAACTTTATTAAATTTCAAATTTTCTTAAAACTAGTGTATCCTATCGTCACCTTATAACATTCTATACAACTCTTCTCAATCTCCTTTTGAAATGTCATCTGTAATAACATCTTATGGATATTCCTTTAGAGGTATTTTTGAAAAAAAATTAAAAAAAAAATTGTTAATATACGAATGCGACAACTGTTATAGTCGTTTATGGTATAAATATATGCCACAAACGATCTTTTCTTGTATACGCGCTCCAATAGATCTTGAAATTTCATCACCTTTCTTTTGGCATGTGAATATTCAATATCAATAGCTAAACTGTTCTGCGATGGCCATTTACTGGCGACAGCATACCTGAAAAATTATTCAAACAAAACAGTTTAGTGCAAAGAAGACTAATAGCAGTCATTGTTCGATGTATCTGAAATTTTGGTAAATTTAAAAAAGCCTCAGGGAGTCTTTTTGCCGTGAGAAGCGAGGTTTAATTGGTTTTTTTTTTCTAACAATCTTTGTAAAATAAAAAATTAAAATAAAGTTGTGTATATTCTGAACTTCGAACTTTTTTTGTAACAAACCAAACTATCGATATCTCATATTACCGAAGCATACTAGGTTCAACTCAAAAGAAGCTTTTTGTTTAGTTTCTCTCAAAGAAAAGCCGTAGTTCAAAAGATTCTGAAAAGTTAATTAAAAAACATTACTATGAAAATCAAAAAATTTTTAGAAAACTAAAAAGTGTTATATAATATACATTGTTTCTATGTAGAGCCGCTTAATATGTCTGCTTTATGTCTCACTATTCTACACACGAAACCGAAATAAAAATTGTAGTTCAAAAATAACCAACTATCTAGATGAGTCTTGCGTACTGTTTTTTGAAATTATAACTATCCCCTGAAGAAATCTGTTATTATCAGTTCTTCTTTAATGCGATCCTTTTAACTCTGTTTGTTAAAAGAATTAGATATCAGAGCGAAATCGATTCTTAATATTAGTGTGTTTTTAGTAATAGAACTTCTCATAGAATTAAAAAAATTCAGAATTTGGCAAAAGCCGGAATTGACATTTAATAAAAGCATTAAGTTTTCTTTGAGTAAACGCAATACGTTTGAGCCGATAGACTAGGTCCAAACAGTTGCTAAATGCTATTGTGTGCTGTGCTGAGTTCTTATAAATTAGATAATTTATTTCCATCTTTGCTTTTGCACTTTTTGTGAAGAAAATCACAAGCTTTGTGAAAGCTTGTTGATAATGATAATGTACTTACATTTTTAGCTCACTAAGTGCTATATTCAAGTGAGTTACTCTTCTGAAGTAATGTTCACTAATCCTTAATTGTGGTGGTTGTTTTTTGTAATGTTTGTCCTTCCTAAATTCTATTTTCTAAAAAATATCGACAATAGGGAATAACAGTCAATAACTCAATAATCTTCGGATACTCATGCGGTCATCACTACCAGATGCATTTTCTTCATTGCCATCTGCTCCTGGAATTTTTTTATCATTTTTAGCTCTTTGAGCAATATCTTCATTATTAAGATTTGATGATGCACTCTCTTCGGTAGCATCAGAACTTTCGATTTTTTTGGTATCTTTTCCCTGCTGAAAAGTTTCTTCACCATTAGAAGCGGATGAAACGCTTTCTTCGCTGCTACTACTCGTTGGAATATTTGAATCATCTAACTCTAATTCTTTGATAAATTTCAGTTCTCTTAAATATTTTAGACATTTATCATTTTTGAGTTTCTGATCAGATTCTTTTTTTAGTAGTTTATTAAACACGGTCTGGTTTTCAAGCTTATAAAATTGTCTTGATCCATAAACGATGAACTTATCTGATGTTATGGATTGTATTTTGGATATGAAAGGTATTCTTTTACCTTTTTGAGCTCGTACTTTCTGATTCTGTCCCTTAGGAGTCACGTAATCAAAAAACTCAATTTTGTAGAGTTCAAAATGAATTTGAAAATTTCCTCTCTTGACAAGACCAAGATCATTGAATATAAAAACCATTCCGTTATCCACGCTTTTATTATCCGCAGGAGAAGTGGTGGTCTCGGAATTGGAATCAGATTGGAACTGGGAATTTTGTGATGTTTTTGATGATACAGGTATGTGAAAGGAATATCCCGTAGCCAATTTGTTTCCAATTAACAATTCCTCTTGATTTGTAGATAAAGAGTTCGCACTAGTACCGCTCCTCTGACCATTGTGTATTTCTATTGCGCTTGCTCTGATGAAATAACCTGCAAGTGTATGATTAGTTATATTTATAGGTCCACTATCTGGGTTAATCTCAGTTTTCATTTTCTTGTATGGATTATTAATAAGACTGAAAAAATCACTTTTATCGACTGTTTTGGGAATTTCAGGTTTGGTATAGGATACTGTCAAGTATATCACGGGACAGGGATGGAGAAGTCTTTTCAGGTTATTTGATTCTCTTGCAAAAAGAGGTTGCTGTAGTATTTTCAACTCATAGCTAGGGTTCTCTATAAGGCTGAAGTTACCAGGATTTAATGGAGGTAAAGGTTTGCGCAATCTTGTTGTTGACATCTTGGATATTTGCTTGCCACTTAATCTAACCACTTGTGAAGGGCATATAATTTTAATAGAGGTTGATATGAATAACTTCGTAAAGTTGGCGCATTGGTTAGATCGTTCACCGAATTCACAAATATTTCTTATATATATGCTATTGGTCTTGTACGAACTCTGCCGTTTTCAAAAGTGGTAACCCTTTATTTTTGAGTTGTTTTTTTTTTTTTTTGTTTTTAACAGTGACACCGAAGTTGAGAAAGTGTAGTATCTCGAGAATGGGACAAAGAAAGAGTATTGGCAAGACTATACTACTATCCAGCTAGTAAAAAGACACAAGCTATTATCGCAGAGAAAACTGAGCAAAAATCACAGTTTTGAAACAGGAAATGCTAGAATGCGGGACACAATTGATTCAGAGATATAATGATACACACAAAGCCAAGAAGCAAGCACTGAACTCACAATATTCAAAGAGAAAAGGTTATGGGAGGTGGGAGAGAAAAGATGGATTGGAAAAGCGAGCTTACTACATATTATTATGAGAAGATAAAGGAAAGGACTATAAGCTAATACTTGAGAAACGATATAAACTGAAAAGTAATCAATTCAACAATAGTAAATCAAAAAAAAAAAAAAAAAAAAAAAAAAAAAAAAAAAAAAAAAAAAAAAAAAAAAAAAAAAAAAAAAAGAAAAAAAAAAAGAGAACACAATGAAAAATGTGTGAGAAAGAGAAAAGAAGCCCGAAGTTTAAAATGTATACATGCAATCTGCTAACAGCATTAGAATTGTTGGACTATTATGTAATATAACATAGGAAACTTTTTCCAATATTATTTTCTTTAGCCTCAGTTTCTCTGTGTTTATTTTTATTTCTTTTTTTTTCTTACAGCCAACTAATTGAAAGATTATTGGTATTGTTTAGATTAAGCATTATGCACGCTAAGCATTTGTACACATAAAGTGTATTAGATATTTGCAGAATTGAAAAACCCTCAACATCTATTTTACTAAGTATTTTTCAGGGACAACAATGCCATAATATTGGCCGCAGTGATCCCCAGACGCGAGAATGGTTTAATGTCAAGATACAATAGGATGTTAATCAACTGATCACATGAAGCTTGGGGAAGATGGACTAGCGATGCCACGGTACTTGAGAAACACGGAGATACTGGATAATATACTGAAAAAAAGAATTCCAGAAAAAAAAGTTGAGGCTCAAGAAATACAGAAAGAAGGGTGGAAAGACGACGGGTGGGGTTTGCAGAAGAGATTTTGTTCTCAAAAGGGTCATGATAGATAGATCTTTCGTCTGTGAGTCAATTTACCAGCAGCTTTGTATTGAGTTGAAACAAAAGAAAAACTCTGGAATCTCACTTTGTTCTCTTATTGCTTCGAGGTTTTGCAAGCTTCTCGGCTCTATTATCTCGATTCCGGGTTTGGATATTGGTTCGGCATGAACTTCACTATCAATCAATTTTTTGCTGGTCTTTCCTGGCTTAGCACTCTTTACTGAGCTGATGCTGATAGTGTTGTGGGTGCTGCTTTTGTGGTGGTTGTTTTTGGGCCACTGTAACACAAAGAACGATCCGAAAATCATCAAGGTGGATGAAAAACTACACAGAGAGCCATACAGCCGAGAAAGAAACGGTGAAAAGAAATTCGATGTTGCGGCCGCATTGAAGAAGCAAAAAACGCAAAGTCGCGCAAGCAGTCTGTTAGGCGGTGCATTATTGTAGTTTGGCAGTTTATCGGCCCGCTATTTCACCTTAATTTCTGGGCACATACGTAGATTATTCTGTGTGTGAAAGCGCAAGAAAGAAAATGAAAAAAAAATTAATAATAATAATAATAATAATAATAATAATAATAATAATAAAAATAATAAAACAGAAAATAAACAAAAAATAAACAAAAAATTATTTTTCACCACTTTGAGAGATAACCCACCTTAGACAATAGTGTAAAAAACGGTGAAAACTAAGTTTGCGATATATGTCACCCTGCTTGAATAACGGCAAACTAAACTTAATAACCATGCATGAATATTTGAGAGAGAAAAAAAAAAGAAAGAGAGGCATGAAAGCAAATCATCACATGCTCACTCACATGATTTTCAGTTTCCCATCAAGAAAAATGTGACTGCGGATACCTACGCGGATATCTAAGCGTTTGTCTTGTGAACTCTCGCGATAGCAATTCATTTTCTTTAAGATAGATTCGAGAAAGAAACACTCTGTTGCTATGAAATGAGAAAAAGAAGGAAAGCACCAAATAAAAAAAATAAAAAAACAAGTAAAAGACCAAGCATCAAGCGTCGATACGCGCTGCTCGGATTCAGAAAAAACGCTGCAAAGAACTGGATAATAAAAGAAGGCTGTAACAAAAAAATTGAGCTACGAGTACATTGAAGTCACGCACGAGTACAACAATCAGACTAGCTTTGTTAGGATAGCGAGAAATAGCTATCACAAAGCAAGCGGTTTTAGGAGATTATTTCAACCAAAGACCCTTTTCAAACAACAACTGTCTGTTTTGATTCTGTTTTGGTAATGCATATTTCAATCAAAAACAATCGGGGTATTCTTTCCACACTCCTGGAAGAAAATTTTACCTGTAAACTTTAACAGAGAGCAAACTAATCTGGTGCAACTCCACTTGTTGCGGCTTCACGCTTGCTCAGTTAGTTGACTGGTGATTGTAACGAAAAAAAAAAAAAAGAAAAAATTTTTGGACAGAATAAACCAAAGCAGAATTAGATCTGCGGCTTGGTTGCTCAACGGTAACTCAAAAATTATGGAGCGGTCGGTCTCCCCCTTCTCCCCAAAAAAAAAAAAATAACAATAGGAAAAACTCATAAAAAAAATAAAAGAAAGCATCAAAAAAAAAAAAACATCAAAAATAAAAAATAAAGGAACATAAAAAATAAAGTAAAAAATATACACAGAATAAATAATAAAGAAAAAAGAAAAGGAAATCTGGAGGCTTAGTTACTTGTGAGCTAAGCTTAGCCCACTAATTTGATTTCCTACCCTGGGAGATTACGTACATTCAGGTGCGCTGCATGAAATAGTATTGCATTACATACAGCAAAAATACATTGAGTTTTGTTCAAGCATATGTTATATTAGGAGCTATGGTTCATCCATATCTCGTTAAGATAATTATTTTGGTAGTATTTTATTTTATACATGTTGAAAAGTCCTTGCATTTATTATATAGTCTGCACGTCCATCGAGAAAAATAAGCTTGTCACGTATAATTGCGAGTGTTCTTAAGGCCTTCCTGCCGCGCAAAAGCAAGTTTCCGATTGGCTAATCACAAACAGGCAGGCGCTTGAACAATAAGCAAATGAAAAAATAAAAGCAAAAAAAAAAACTACCCCCCCCCCCCATTTCAGAAAACAATAAGAATTTTTTTTTTCTGCTTCTTCTTTTCTTTTTTCTTCGTTTTTCTGGCTGTTTTTCGTGATACGTTGGCGAAACAATTCAACACTTGAATAAAATAGCAAGAGTTGAAAAGCCAGAACCAAAGCAAAAAGAAGCTTGATACAAGCAATGCTGAATCTAAGAACCCAAAAGCTTAGTTTCTATTGTTACTTTTACAAACCAAAAACCATAAAAAAATCTACTGCGCATCTTCTCGACGCACAAGCTGGCATTTATGTTGTTTTTAAGGTTTTCCCCTTTTTTCTTGTTTGTTGTCTTTTTTTAATTGGCTGTCGGAGATCGCTCGCAGCTATTTTTCAAAATTATTGAACGCTCAGAAATTTCATCTAATTTGCAATCAGGCGTACACATGCCAGAATATCGTAAGACAAACGATCATAAAAATTATAAAAATTACGGTCCATAACACTGTGCTCAAGCTCAATGAAAAATCAGCTTCAGCCAAGGTAAATCTCGGTGAATCTCCACAAACAGTTGGGTACACAGCAGCATCCTCGATGTTTATTAATCACTGTAAAAACCATTGGTCTATATTTGCTGGCCTCTTTACATCCTGTTTGTCTTGGATCTACTATTATTGTTTAGAAGTTAGTTGTATTTATTTCGCCTAACTCCATATTTCTCGTTCTTTTCCTGTTGTTCTAGCTTATGCTCGCCACATCTTAATACAAACCGCTGTTGTCGTCATAGGTACGTGCATCTCTTTTCAAACCTGATAGGCGATCCGTAGAGTAAATCACAATAGCTCCTGCACAAGAACCCTTGCATGAATCTCAAGTGTCATCGCTTGTTTGTTTGTTTGTTTAATATGTTATTTGGGTTCTCAGTAACAATAGGGATTCCGCTTTGCATTCAATTTCGTATGCACACTCCTACATCTCCTTATTGTCTTATATTTTTTTTAGTATAATTTTTGATCTTCTAGGCAAAACCGTTAACTCTTTCGGAAACTCTCTTTTTTTTTCTTCTTTTTCTGGTTCAAACTCTCAATCCGAAATCTTCTAGAATCTTATTGACTTAAGAATTGAGACAAAGGGCTTTTAACCACGCTAAAAAATTATTATTGCTTGAAAGTTGTCCCACCATGTTTCAGCATGGGCTCAAAACATATAAATCACACAAAACTTCATCTAATTATAACACCATCAGCTAACAATAAACTATCATGAACTACTAATGAAAACTACAATATACTTGAATGTCCTTATGCAAAATGACCAATAGATCCGCATTATTATTATAATGATAATAATGACTTGAACCACTGATCACTCCTATTTAATGTACATGCTTCTATAAAGTATTGTTAATCGATCATCAAGAACTAGATTCAGTTTTCAGATTTCACCAAAGACTTATAAATGACATCAATCAAGTCATCTACCTCATTGATTCCAATATCACAGCACGCCGCAACCAACCTTCTATAAAGATTCATTCTTTTCACTTTTTCTTGAGTAAGTTTCCAATCAGATTCAACTTGTCCAAGAACATTTCCGTTTTGATCACTGATAAAATTACTCAAGATCTGTTTCGTCTTACAATCTCTTAAGCTTTGCAATTTGCATATCTCTATACAATATGCAACCTTGGTTTTACCCTCGTCTTTTACGAATCCTACTTTTTTGTCTTGTTCGTCATTATTTGCATGTGGTTCATTCCTTTTTTCCTTCTCCGTTTTGCTTAAATTTACTCCTTGAATCAAGTTTAACAAGTCTTCGAATTGCTTTATTTTGGCACTCAAAATTTTTTGTTGCTTGACTGCCTTTTTCTCGAGTCTGGAATTTCCTGCTTTGATAATATTTGTTGCTAGTGTAGTAGTGTCTGAATTATTGCTCGTTGAAATATCTTCTTCATCTATATCATCTGATCCAATTTTGCTTCCACCGTTTTGATTGACAGCCATAGACGAACTCACTATATTTTTCTCAATTAGATTGATCTTCTCTTCTAGTTCTAATTTGCAGTTTTCCAAACTTTCTACAAGCTTCTTTTTTCTTACTAATTCATCATTATAAAGAGACACAATATCATTGAAAGATTTCATTAAAGATTTTTCCGTGCTTTCCACCAATTGTCTATTCTCTGAATTACATGCCAACTCTTTCTGTAAAACTGAACTTCTAAGACCTCCGCTTGAGGCATTCCCTCCTGCGCCAGAAAATGGTGGTGTAAACGATAACGATGTTCTTGACGGACCAGCCCTCATTGGTTTCATTTGTGGTGTGAAAGCATGCATATTATGAGAATAGTTATTATTGTGATTGTTTCCACCGTTATTTATGTCTCCATTTTGGCTTCCCGGACGGCTGTTTCCAAATCCACTAGATTTATTTGTCATTGGTGTACCAACTGTTGAAGGTGTTGAGTTTCCTAGAAGAACAGCGTTTCTGTCTAGTAAATCGATGCTTGTTTCACCACGCTCATTCTTGATATTCAAAATAGCATGATGTCCTAGTAAAACCTTCACACATTTTTTCGCATTATTAGAAATAGCGTAATAAATTGCTGTGTTTCCTTTATTGTCTTGTAAGTTCACAAACCATTTGACCTTTGCCTCATTATAAAGATCAAATACTTTTGACAAAAGAATCTCGGTGTAATATCTTGAACTATTCGACTTTGAAGGGGAATTCGATGATAGTGCTATGTGATGTAGTACGCTTCTTTTCTTACTATCTGTTTCAAAGATGGAGTCCTTGAGAAGCTCAACAGTTTTGGAAAATATACGGTTGGTATAAGAATTATTATATTTGACTGTTCTCATTAATGGGTTCAACCCTTTATTATTCATACACTTACTGTTAGCACCACATTTCAAAAGAAATTCGACGATAGGTAATCTGCCTAAGGCACAGGCCCAATGTAGCGCAGTATTTCCATCAGGATCAATACGCTTATTTATTTGAAAATTCTCTGGTAAGTGGAGTAAAAATTCAGGCACCCCCTCATTATGAGAATCGGAAGCACCGCTCATCTTCGTGAAATAATGATTATCTTCACGTGAGCCGCTTCTCATAAGATATGTGACTAGTTTCTTGGTAAATTCATCATTATCAGCAAGCCATTCGGAATTAACGTTAGTTCCGAGGCTTCCAGATCTCAGAGCTGGAGTTCCAACATTGCTGCCAGAACTGTTAGACTGCTTATTATACTGTTTATCAGAGCTATCTTCAGAAACGTTTTCTGCTTTTCTATCAGTCTTTTTCTTTTTATTTTCGACACTGTCTTTTTTTTTGAAAGATGGTGACTTTAAAGCTTTTGCAAGGTCATGATCGGACATGAAAACACTGGGTGAAGAAGATGGATCAAATGTTTTGAACTTATCATCATTTTTATGGGTACTCGTATCGTCTGTATTTTTTTGATTATTTTCTTTCAGTACTGTACTACTTAGATCGAGATGATTGATTTTGTATATATCATCTTCCTCTTCTATTCTACTGAGATCCTTAATACCATCTGTCAAATTTCCAGTCTTGCTCCTCGACGTACTTTGTTTCAAATAATTGTTCAACTCTTTTTCATTTAATGGAGATGACTTTTCGTCAGCAAAGCTCTTCAACACACTATAATTCATCGTAGTTTTATCCATTTTCACTGGTGTAGTTAAAGCTACAGCAAGATCGCTTTTCCTCTTTCTACCCCGCTTCTTTTTTTTGGGGGGTTCCTCAACTTCTTCTAAATCATTATCGTTAGCCTCTAAATTATCCACTGGGAAACTCCTGCTTTTATTTAGTAAAATATTTTCTTGGTTATTAATTTCGTTTGTTCCTATAGTTTCATTTCCATAGTATGGATTCTCCTGAAAATTATTTTCATCATCATTTAGATCTTGCAACACTGGCAAATTTGTATGAACTTCTAAATCATTCTCAATATCATCATCCGTGGCCGTGTCAGCATCGTCCTCATACACGCTCTGGGTTTGAAGTATATTGAGATCCGCGTTTTCCCCATTTCGAGAACCGAAATTATTAGCTAACATTGTAGGAGTTGACTGATATTTCCTGAGTGCTTTTGTATTTGATTTTCCAGACTTAGGTAGGATTTTATGAAGCAAAGCGGCAGATGTCAAAGTTGGACTATTTGAATCACTTTTGGAGTTCTCTTTCGAGGCCGGAAGGATCTGCTGCTGCTTTCTTTCCTGATTCTTCGTTACTGATTCACTTCTTCTTGGTCTACCTCTTTTTCTAGCCTGCAATTCGGACATTGAGTTCTGAGTCTCCTTTGATATTGTTATCTTTGTCACCAATGGTTTTTCAAGTAAAGAATCTGTTATTGACGGAAGTTTTGTTGCAATAGAAGCTGATCTAGTTATTGATTTCTTCGGCACTGATTCTGTCAAAGGGTTTTCATTGTTTGAGGGCACTGATAGGCTTTTTACTGCTCGTTGAGGTTTTTCAGACTTCTTCTTTAATTTGATCAGACTGGACTTCCGATTAGTACTAGTGAGCGCCGCGTTTGCTTCTTTATTCTTTGCAGCCTTAGAAAACTTTGGGATTAAAGGAGGATCAAAGTCAATCTCATGAAGAATGGGAGATAAAGAATTGTAAACATCGAACCGTTTGGCAAGATCCTGAGCTGCCAAAAGAGGTATCCATGTTCCCTGATATTTTCCGTAACCACCCTGTACTTTTTCATGTTCTCCGCCTTGTACTTCTCTTTCCAATATACGAGTACGTTTTGCTTTTGCAAAATCTGCAGCCTTAAGGATGTGTGTGGCATTTACCCAGTCATCAGATTTACGTCTCATTATGGAGCCACCATTTGAAATTAAGAGCTCATAGACGGGAACACTGGAGTATGTCGCCGAATAAAGCGGGATATCTGGGTCTGACAATGACATTGGAAAAGTATGTTGAAATAGTGGCTGCTGGTGTGGAAAACAGTTCCGTTTATTAGCACAATAACTGCCTCAAGGGTCACTTACAAAAGACGAACTCGAACTATTATTGTAACGCCCCTGGATACAATTAATCGCAAGTATCGTTTGGAAGCTTAGATTTCCTCAGATTTCAAGCTTTGAATATTAAATAACTGGCAGTAAAGTATGCAAAAATAGCTTAAACAAATTAGTGGTTTTGCAGGGAAGCGGAGACGCGTGCTTGTGAAGGTCACTTTCAAAACTATATGGCTGGCTGAATATTATACTCTTTCTATCCTAAAAACCCACAAAATGATATATAGATGCAAACAAGCTGTTGTTTAGACCTTAATTTATGAAGGGCTGTCCTTCTATCACTGACTTGTATTGGTGATATCCTATGATCTAATGCTCAGTGTTGATATATCAACGCCAAAATTAATAAACAATTACCATCAGTTAGACATATAAACAGCAAAAAAAAAGTAAAAAAAAGAAAAAAAAATTTTCCGTTGTTTTTGGTTCAATGTTGTTTTATTTATTTTTTTATGTGCTTCTTCTGTTGTTGTTTTTTTTGTATATGTGAGACTTAAAAATAAGTTATGGGGGAACGCGCTTACTAGGAAAGATTCGCGCTCCAAACTGATGGATAAAACGCGTGAGGAGTTTTAGATACAGGATGATCCTAATAAGCCATGTAACTGATGGATGGTGATCTTGTAAGATAAGCTTCGTATATCTGCTTCGAGAATCGCTATTTATAGATTAATGAGTGTTTGAATTTTCGACTCTCGATTCCAAAATCAATTCTGTCCAAAGTACTTGTATTCTCACGATATTTACTTAGGGCATGCCGCAAATCAAAATTGACACACAAACATTCGAAGAACCAAAGCAGCTTCAAAACTCCGGGCATCTGCTACTAAAAAAGGACGGATTGATTCTCATAGAGATACAAGGCACAATAAATAAGCCGACAGAACTTCCCAAGAACTTCAATTCAGATGACTTCGTTGAAATATCTGACGGTAAATATGCTGTGAAAATTGGGAAATTGAAGCTTCAGATTTTCAAAGAAGACAAAGAAGATGCTGCAAAGAGCCAAAAACAGGACACAAAGAAAGTTGAGTTTTTAATAGGAAAAAATCAGAAACTTGTTGGTGAGATCAAGAAACTCGAAAAACCGCTAGGAATAATGAGGTTTCCTGCTACGAGTGCCTCTGGGGTCAGGGATCAGCACTTTTTCGATGATAACAGCATACAGTTGGTAGATATCGTGCGTTACAAGTTGCTTTTCAAGAATAGACCGGTTCCCTTGATGGATGGTTAACTCTTATACGACATTGCATTCATGAACATAAACAGGTGTACCGAAGATGAGGCAGAATAGCATATATACACATATATATAATTCATGCAGATATAAATGCATACGTTGAAAATTAACAAAGAGAATTAACACGGCTATTCAACAGCAGCAAAGCAAAAGAATGAAAGGAAGTATATGACAGATTCAAAAAAAAAAAGTAATCAACATCTTACGCAAGCCACTGTAACACTTTTTCCTGGGACTGGTATCATCATCCAACTACTGGTTGACGTTTTCACACTATATCCAGCAAGTTTTGAATGCTTGAGGCAACCCTTTCAAATATAGAAGGCTTCCCACTATCATTTTTTTCTATAATATCACATATTTGTTCGGTGCTTTCTTTTAAGCTTTCTGTGTTGCCTATCAACTTGTCCGCATGTGATTGATTATTTAGATAGTTTGACCTTGTAAGCTGAGATTTCGTATTATTAAAAAGCTTATACGTATCTATCGACGGAATCCCTCTAATTTCCTGAATCCATTCGGGCATGATTTATGATTTACTTTTTCTATAAATTATTGATTCTTATCCTTTGAAGGAAGTTTTTTGACGTAGATATTTCCAGTAATCGTATTTAAGAATACTGAGATGGCACTGCTCAGGTTATTTACCTAAATTTTGTCTTGCCTAACAATTAGAAATCAGTGGTTTTGGCTTAGAAGATCTTCTTTTCTATTTTTGTTTGAAAGATTGCATTAGAGTCATCTTGACTAAATCCCAGTGACAGTTTGCTGCAATTTATGTAGAGGGTTTCATTTGATTTTTTTGTTTTGTTTTGTATGCTGTCTCGGTTTTTTTTCTTCAAATCTTTTTTTTCCTCTGACCTCGATCTGCAGAAGCTATGTGTTCGTTCAATATCAAAAGTGTGCTTTACAGTGAAGAGGAATGTTACTTCGATTGTTGAAAAACCATTAACTCTTATTAGAACATCCAAATAACAACCAATTAGATAGACAAATAGACCTTAAAATATGGCCATATTCTCTTTTTGGGTTTTCGATAGACATTGCGAATGCGTGTACTCTCGTGAATGGGAACCAAAGGTAGATACACATCATACTTCCCGATTTTTTAATTTCTCTTTAACTCAGGGAAGTTCTACACAACTTGATCATAATAACATTCCAATTCCAAAAAACCAGCTAAGTAATGGCTTGATCAATTCCCCAAAAGCAAAAGATAATGCAAAACTTCTTTTCGGTGCGTTGTTTTCTCTACGCAATATCGCCTCTAAGCTTTGCGAAGATAAAAATGTGGAAAATCCATACGCAATCAATAATTACCTTCAGGGATTCAGTACAGCCAACTACAAAGTTCATTACTTAGAGACAGCTTCAAACTGGAAATTTGCTTTAATATCTGACCCTAAGATCGAAGACCTTACCTTCGTTTTACAAAAAATTTACTCTGATTTTTTCAACCAGTACGTTGCCAAAAATGCGTTGACCAATATCCTGTTTGATGAAAATCAATTCATAGATAATGATGCATTCATAAAGGCAGTTGATACTTATGTGTCATCTCTACCTAGCTTTACCAGCTGAAATTTTTTATATAGAATAAAGGTGCTACCAAAGTATCGTCATATTACTTTATTTTCGTTGATTATTATTAGTATTCAAGTAAATCAAGCATTCAATTCCTATTCTCAAGTTAAAATCTAATTTTCTAATGTACACTATATTTCATTTTCTATTTTTCTTATTTGATTATTTTAGGACTTGTAGTTAATTGATGGTTAACTTTAGATAGTTTAAAATAGTGTTTTATCTTGTTCTACATTACAAGAAGTTTTCCTTTAGAAGTTACATTAGTATTCTTTAGCCTGCTTATCAATTCATGATGATATCTCATATATTTTCTGTTTACACCATTAGTAAAATTAAATTGAAAACTTGAAGTATCATTTTAATTCCGTACTCGATAAGTAAAATGTACGAATACATTTATGTTTTTAATTTTAAATAAATAATTCTTTTATTTAAAATTATTACTTTTCTCAGTAGTTTTGCTTTTTACAACTGGATAAGCATTTTACTCATTTTTATTACAAAGAATTTGATGTCACATACAAAACGATTAACTTGATAAGTTTGAGATCAATTTTTTAAAAAATGCATCCATAGTAGTATTGCTTTTACATATTCTTCGAACAAATTGATGCATTCAAAAATTTCGAAAAACTGATTTATAAATACGCTAGAAAATTTCCCCAATCTGTTTTCAAGTTATTTATTTTGAAAAACGAAATATTTAGTTTTTCCAAATTAATGTATGTTAGTTTGTTTTCGGAACGCTAGTTTCTCTTTAAAATTAAATTTACCATCTAGTTTTTTTTTTTTTTGACTAGTGTAGTACATCAATAGTTTGATACTTGTTTTGAAGAGAATTTTCAGAACATTTGATTGGAAAAACCTCCAAAGTTATCGATTGAAACGGTTATTTTGCTTACAAAAAATTTATTATGTAGAGCTTGCAGTCATACAGACGATATTTTTAATTTTGCTTTATATTTATAAATTGTTCCAAGCATAAAAAGGTTGACATATGTATAAATACAGTAAAAATACTAGTGAAAAATTAACTACTTATTTGCAAACTATAAATCAACTTATTTTTTTGATTTCTTTTTAGGTGGCTCATCTTCTTCTGCACCGCCATCGGAGGCACTTGCTTCAGAGTCATAATCTTCTGGAACACTCTCATCACTTGCATCTTCCTCATTGAAATCTTCATCTTCACTTTCATCATCATCTTCATTGCTACCATGTCCTCCTGCAATATCATCATCATCATCACCACCAAATGCAGAGTCTAGTAATTTCTTGCCCTCTTCTTCTTCATTCTTTACTTTAACATTTTTATCAATTAAAAAGTTTTCAATGAACTTTTGTTCTTCTCTAGATATATTAGCAAAGTTATGACTTGTTCCATTGCGCATAACTACTTCTAGATCAAATGTTTTCAGAACTGTGGTGGTCTGCGATACACGGGACATATGAACAGACGCAACTTCCGAGAACGGAAGGTAAACAGTCGGCTTAATAACAAATAAAAAGCATTTATCCAAAAAGTATAAATAACCTTCAGATGCTTTCAAAGAACAAGACACAGCAGATTGATTGTGCTTAGAACGATACATACCAGGTACTGTTACCTTAATATCTGTTAAGCCTTTCAAACATTGGGCGATAACATTATGCGTCTTCTCATCAGTATACTTACGTTTTAACTTGTCAGCAAACCTTTCCTTGTATTCTTCATCAGTCACGTTTAATTCTACATCCATAAGTTCTTCACGAGGAAACTGGATGGTGAGAAATGAATAACGAGTCTGCCCCTGTGTCAAAGGTGGATCCACCTGGATGACAACCAAATGATGCACTTCATCTGGCTTAGGTAATGAGAACACACGTTCAATGGAACGATATTGAACTTTATTATCATATGTTTTACCACGCAATCTAAGAGAACTATTGTACATATCAACATCGTAACGACCTCTAGGTGTAAGGAAAAAGACATCGCTGAATGCAACAATGGATTCTCCCAGAACTTGCCCAAGACTTGCACGATCTTTTAATTGTTCGTAGAAATGAGCAGCGGCACTTTGCTCTTGAACCTTCTCTTCCTCTTCTTCTTCCTCGCCTTCTTGTTTCCCGTCTACCTTCTCACCATTTTCACCGTTTTTAACTTTATCCTTTTTAGGGGCAGGATTGCTATTTTCAACAGGAACAGTGCCAGGGACATAGAAACGTATTTCAACCAATTCATCTCCGTCCTTTGAATCTTCTTGATCCTGCTTCAACTCTACAGCCACTTCATTTTTGCCGGTCAAATTAGTGTTACTTATTTCATCATATGGCAATTCAAAATCAGGCTTGTTATTGATATTGAAAATTAATTCACCACGGGCCATTGTTGTTGTCCCCCAATTCCATCCTCTTAGAGCATGCTCTTTGTTATCTAAATCAATGGAAAACTTATGCTTGAACTCATTTTTCAATTGGTTAAAAGTTTCTGGGGGAAATCCATCGAAACTTGCAATTTTATTGTCTTTAGTGAGAATACGTAATTCGTAACCCCTAGATGCTCTACTCCAAGAAGCTGTTACTATCTCATTTGATGGAAAGAGAAATGGGGTGCCACCTTGAAATTTCCAGCCAACACCTGAGTCAGCAATTCTCAATTTACCAGGTTTTTTTAGCTGATTATAATATATTCTTTCGAATCCAACATTCATTTCTTTTTATTATCTATATCTACTAATTTTGTAACCTGTGATGGATATACTTTTTCACTTAATCAGTTTAGCGTGGACCTCAAAAAACTGAAGAAAGAACTCACAATATTTTTGCAACAATTCTGAGATACCTTTATTCCACAAGAGAGCCTCGCTATGGAATGTGTATCGATACTGCTGGTTTCTAATTTCTAATTTAGATACCAAACTGCTTGTTGGACAGGTAAACTGCTTGTATATTGTTTGTAATAGCTCCGTCTCGTGTATAGTTCTTTGATATAGTACTAAATAACAACAGGTAAAAAAAATTTTAGTTGCTTAAGGCAGCATTTAAAAAAAAAAATAAAGAGAAATTTTTTCAAGACGGACGCGTTACTAAAAACAGAAAAAAAGAGATCATATCCAGAACCAAAGCTTCACACAACGCGACGTCTCTTTTAATCATATTCATAAGAAACGTCACTGCATTGGCAATCATCAATGCGAAATTTAACACTGTACGAACTTGATTGATCGATCAATCGTTCTCAGCTTGCTTTTGATCATAAAAACAAAAAATCAATAACTGTTCGACGTAAGCTGGGAGAAAGCACAATGCCTCAAAGAATCACCAATGCTCAAAGTTTGTTGTTGTAGAACATTGCACGGAAGAGTACATGTTTAACAAATTACAGATCAGGTGAAAAGTACCTAATATGAGAATATAAAGATATATGTTCATTTATATTTAGCAGTAGAAAAACGGGGAGGAGTAGAAGCATTGAAGCAATATAGACAGATTATCTACATGGAGAAATAAGAATAGGTTTAATAGAGTTCACCTTGGTCGTACATAGCTCTGACAACCTTGACGAAACCAGCGATATTGGCACCAGCAACTAAAGATGGCAAACTGCCAGAGTTCTTACCAACGGTGGCGTATTCTTTAGCTGTGTTAAGACAGTTGAAGAAACAAGTAGACATGATGTTGTTCAACTGTCTGTCAACTTCTTCAGAAGTGTACTTAACTCTTTGAGAGTTTTGAGCCATTTCAATAGCGGAAACAGCAACACCACCAGCGTTAGCAGCCTTACCTGGAGCATACCAAATTCCGTCAGAACCGCTAGCTCTAGATGCTTCAAAGACATCGATGGCTTCTTGAGTAGATCCCATGTTAGAACCTTCAGCAACAAACTTGGCACCATGAGCAATCAAATGCTTGGCTTCTTCACCACTGACTTCGTTTTGTGTAGCACACGGTAAAACGATATCAACTTCTCCAACGTGGGTCCATGGTCTTACACCTGGAATATACTTGATACCAGCAAACAATTCTGCAGAAGCAGTTGAAATTTGTTGTAAAGATTGGAACTTGACCTTTGCAGCAGAAATTGCGGTGACTTGCTCAGCAGTGATACCACTTGGACCAGCGATGATGGAACCTTTAGAATCAGATAAGGAAACAACAGTAGCACCTAATTCAATGGCCTTCAAAGCAGCATATTGTGCAACATTACCAGAACCAGAGACTGCAACTTTCTTACCCTTGAAGGATTCCTTTCCTTCGGTAGCATATTTGATCATTTCTTGAACATAGTAAACCAAACCGTAACCAGTGGCTTCTGGTCTGATCAAAGAACCACCCCAAGTCAAACCTTTACCTGTAAGGACACCCTGGAAAGAGTTTTGCAATTTCTTGTATGCACCGAATAAGAAACCAACTTCTCTTCCACCGACACCAATATCACCAGCAGGGACATCAGTATCTGGACCAATGTGTCTAGCCAATTCAGCCATGAAAGCAAAACAGAATCTTCTGATTTCGTTATCTGACTTGTCCTTTGGATTGAAGTCAGAACCACCCTTACCACCGCCGATCATTTCACCAGTCAATGCATTCTTGAAAATTTGTTCAAAACCCAAAAACTTCAAGATTGACAAATTGACGGATGGATGGAATCTCAAACCACCCTTATAAGGACCGAGGGCAGAGTTGAATTGGACTCTGTAACCTCTGTTGACTTGCAATTCTCCTTTGTCATCTTCCCAGACAACTCTGAATTGGATGATTCTCTCTGGGATAGAAATGACCTTCAAAGCCCTTTCGTATTCTGGGTGTTTGACGAAAAGAGTGGAGTTTTCCAAAGTGGAGACAACTTCGTGGTAGGCTTGTTCGAATTCAGGTTCGTGAGGTTGGACCATTTTGTAGGTTTTCTGTTTGGATGACTGTGGTATAGTAGAAAGAAAAAAGAAAGAAAACTAGTACTGTGGAAAACACAAACAGATGTTCTTATGGATTGTAATTCTTTGTTTGATTTCTTGAACTGGAGGTTTTGAAAAAAAGAGAAGAAAAAAAAAGAGTAAAAACCAAAAACAAACTAAGATAGAATCAAATTCAACGGATAAACCAGGGAAATCACAAACAATTTATACAATTTAGATGATTAGAAAATGAATCATGAAATTTTTACAAAGTCGTGATCTATTGCCAAAAAAAAAAATAAAAAAATAAAAAGAAATAATCATCTGAAAAATTAAACACAAACTACAAGAAGTGCTGGTAAAAGAACATACACTGAGTTGACAAAACTACTCTACCATATCAAATAAAGTATAGGTTTCTTTATTAACTGATAAAGAGAACCCCATAAGCACATCAAAATGCACAGAACTACATAAAAAATAAACGCACGCCTTGCAGTTCTTGAATTTCATTGGTCAGAGATTAGAAAATTGATGATTTACTGCATTCAAGTGCGGTTTTTAGTATGAGTTCTTAGTATAGTCTATATTTTTCCCGCGCACTGTGTCAGGAATGACTCTTTATAATAATCTAGTTAACGGTGTTCCGGAAAACGGAGCTGAAGCTCTGGCGCAATAAACCAACATCTGAAATTTCAACACTCGTGAGCCGAGCCGGCGAAATTGTTTTTTCTCCAAGCTCAACAGTAAATTAGTGTGGTATCTGTAGATTGCTTAGAAGAGGGATTTCAAATCGAAAAGCTTAAGTGGAGATATATGTGTACAAGAGTCATTCATGTCTTTTATCTTTGTAGATACGAAAAAAAAGTCGATATACAGAAATCCTGAACGAGAAACCCCAGAGAACTATGAACAAGAAATTACAATCTGCGAAAGAAAAACAAAAAAACAGTTTCTAATTAATCTTCAAAAGCCTTTGACACAGAAACGACAACAGTTACTGATGTTTGGCTGCCCATTTTTCAATTCGCTTTTTCTTTCTTTCTT
This sequence comes from Saccharomycopsis fermentans, assembly GCA_002564245.1. NCBI lineage: Eukaryota > Fungi > Ascomycota > Saccharomycetes > Ascoideales > Saccharomycopsidaceae > Saccharomycopsis > Saccharomycopsis fermentans. The sequence continues at coordinate 3,012,250 of JNFW01000001.1, forward strand.
TTTTTTCTTTTTTTCCCATATTTCAGCTTTGTTGACACATGCTGCCCTGGAAAACTATTTCTTCTAAATATCAGTATCTTGATAACGCTGGGTCAATATCCGGCTCAGTATTATGGCCCGAGAGTTTATTTCTATACAAATGAAAAGATAAGTCAAGTTCACCTGAATGCACATTGTTTCTGGATTGAAGTTTCTCTGCTGGTTTTCAAATCAGTTTTGATTCTTGTAAAATATTCAAACAACAAAAGTTTATAGAAGTAGCGAATGATTAAAAACTCATCTGTTTCATCTTGTTTGTTAGATATACCCACTGAAAAAATTTGTTTGCAAAAATATCAAAAACATACAGAAAATAAGTGTCTCGTGTATTTGGAAAACAACTCTCACTAAACAAATATGACTTTGCCTGCTGAAAAAGCTAAATAAAAAAAAAGTAAAAACAGCGATAACAGTATTTTGAATAAAAAGCCCCCCTTAGATGTCGGGCCTGTAATACCTAATGACTCAACATCCACCCTAGCTTCTTTGCAGTTATAGCAAACTACTATTTTCTTTTTATTCAGTTCTTCTGATTCTTTAGCTTGATTCAGCTCTGAACGTTTCATTTTGCTTAATGATCCTTTGTTTGTTAGCAGTCGTTTGTGACCAACTGAATTTACAATTTCAGCTGTTGTAATGTCTGACCAGCCATTTTTTTTCATGGGCAGCTAATATAGCCCTACTTATACAATCAACACTTGCTACCTCTGAAAACCAGCTCTCCCGGCCACTTTTGTTTTTTCAACCATTTACAATAATGAATAAGTTTGGCAAGCTAATCACGTATATATAATCCTGTCGAATACTCTTTCCCATAAGGTTTTGCAGTTGTTGGTGCCTTTCTGTAGCGACAGAATTTGTTCGGAGATTGATATCATCGAATTTTTATATATTGGCCTTCTTGCTTTAACATTTTCTTGTTTCAACAAGCAGGTTACTCCTAACAAGTTTAAGTATTTGAATATTTACAGCTTTCAACAGATAAATTCTGGGTATATCATTCTTACTTTAACTATTGGAATCTTTTTGACTAAATTTACATCACCACCTGTGACAGACCAATAAATTTTATTGTCTGTTTTGCAATCGTTCATAGAATTCGCACCATGTCGAGACAATAACTCTTGCTCATTTAACAAAGAGATATGTTCGAAATCAAAAACATCATCTAATTTAACCGACACAGTTGATTCGAATGAGATAAATAAGTTACATATTATAAAAAGTTAGTTGTTCTTTTTTTTATATTCTATTCTATTTCAGTTCTTTAGATAAAGGGGGCACATTCCCTTTTATTTATGCACAAACTTTTGTCACCATTCCTTTCTCATATTGAGTGACTAATCATTTTGACTAATCATAAGTGAGTCAGAGATACCATCGAGTCCGTATGTATTAGTGGCTCAACATCAACAAAAAAATTGACATCAGGCACATTTAGTCAGTATTAATTAGTATTAATTAGTATACCATGCAATTTTGTGTGATGATTGAAGAAAGCATCACATAAAAACAACTCTTTATTGATCGAATACTGCGATTTTTCCAATAACTAGATAGCTTCTCCTTTTATTATTAGGTCCCTTAAATTCTAATCATTCGACCACATATGCTTTCAGATCCGTTCAACGAATCTCCCAAGACTACCCCTTACTCTGCACTATTTGATTTTCAATCTAATTAAGCTATTTCCCCAATTTTTCAACGGTTTTTTTTACTATCTTTGACGAAAAATAAATAATGTACATCTTTTTTCTTGCATTTCCACATATCAAAGCTTATTTGAAGCGCTACATGTGCGTTTAATCACATCATCCTGGCCATACGAAGTAACTGATGTGCCGGACTAGGAAGATACACAGATTTCTGCAAGTTGGTTTACATCTGAGGACACGTTAATCTATTTTTTAGTTTGTGGATCAACGGTTATGGATACTCACCCCCTGCACGATGAAACAGTTGCGCATAAGAGCAGCCAATGTTGGCTAATAGGTTTCTGTAAAAGATGAGGCTGCCACACAATGAGTACATTGGCTCTGAATCTATAATTGAAAATTTTAAGTATTCTGGCTGTTTATATATACAGAGAAACCAGTTATCCAAGTTAATAAAGTGGCTTTTTCTCGCAAGCTAGGTTGGATTTTATCAGTTTATGCCTGAAAAATATCCAACCTGCACGCATGTTGCAAGGCTTATTGTTCAACTAGCATAATTTCTTGGGACCTACGTAACTCTTTTGCAGACTTATTAGGGTAATTCGCAGAAAAATCAACCCGTTTTGTGCATCAAACAGAGAAAAACAACCAAAACAGCAAAAAATAGCTTTTCTTTTTTTTTTTTTTTTCACTCTTCTTCTCTATAACCTAGAATTTTGGCAGTGTTGAGGATTATTTTTCTATTACTTAGAATTACCCTGCTTAACTTAAGTCCAGGGCCTACATGATAAACTGCAACAACAAACAACAACACATATATCGTTTTCTGAATATTTTCGTTCTTCTAAATCAGCTACTTTCTCAGAAGAAACTATTGTGGTGTATCCTCTGCTTCTTGTTCTCATACATCATTAAGCCAGCTTTTTTAAGGCTTTCGAATATTGATCATTTCCACGTACCTGAAAGACCAGCAACAGCAAATATTTAGTCGTTACATATATACAAATAGTAACCTGGACTTGTGCATATCGTATATATCTGCTCGCTTGTCAATCTGAAACTAACCAAAGTACTGAGGCAGACCTATTATTGATTAATAAATTCAGTGTCAGATATACCACCTCCAGCAGATCTATAGAAATCTTTTTTCTGATTTGTCCGTTATAAACACTTTTATCTGGCAACGGCAGTCGCGAAAGCCATAAAAAACGTTTCCTTATTTCATTCTAAGCAATATCATCCTGCTGCTGTTTATCATTTAGAATCCACGCAAAATGTCTTTGGAATTTCATAGTAAGACATCTAGACCCTCGTTCAGTACTAGTATCTCTGGCTCTCCCTCGGCGAACACCTCTATCCCTTTGTCATCCCTTATTAATACATCTAAGAAAGCATCATTTTCCTCTAATAGTAACGTGCCGAACAATAATTCAACTACAAGCTTCCATAATGGAAACAACACAGGTGACTCTGAAAGCCTTTTTGGAATGTCATTACTGCAAGCAGCTGAAGTTTCCTCAATTCCAACCATTCTAAATTTTAACGAATCTTATATTTTATATTTGAATCTTCCTTCCATAATAAGAATTACCATTGATTTTCTTGTCAATAATGATTGTTATGAAAAAGAGGGAATATTCAGAGTTAGTGGGTCTATGAAAAGAATTAATCAGCTACAAGAATCATTCATTGAGAATCCAAAATTTAATCTTTATCAGATGAACAATGAAACTTGTAATTCCAACGATCAGTTATCTGTATTTGATGTTGCAACATTATTAAAAAGATATTTGAATACTCTACCTAATTCTATCATACCCCAATCAATCTTTAAGGAAATCAAAATGGAAATTATTTCCAAGTCATCATATAAAGACCTTTTATTGTTCTCAAATAATGCAAATGATATATTCTCTTTGAATATATTCGATTCTTCTATAGCTGATAAAAATTTTGATGCGCAATCACAAGGATTAAAGACTCAAATAAAAGCAATCCTAAGCTTCATGGCTTCAGTCTATTATACAAAACTTGATTCGACAAATATGGATGTATTTCTATTTGTTTTGAAATTTCTTTCTTTGCTTTCAATGGATGGTAATTATCAAAGAACGAAAATGAACTCTTTCAATTTAGCAAAGATATTTCAGCTCTCATTTTTTTTATCTAACGATCATCAAGTTGATTTATCCAACAAATATGCTAATCTACATTCTTCAGCAATTATCAACAATTCTCTAAATAGTGGTTCTCATAACAAGATTCCGGTGACTTCTATTTCTGGACCTTCAAATATACCTGCAGAAAGTGCAATTGTTGATGAGGATGAAAATGAAGATAATGGAGATAAGAAGGGCCTGAATACTTTAAAGAAATCAGACCTGTCAGCTATTGAGAAAACCGATAGTGAAAACTTTAGTAATGATGATAACAGTAACGGGGCCTCAACGGGAAATGACTCGAAGATAGTATCTTCTAATTCGGATGTTCTCAATTCTTCTCAAAATAATAGTAAACTCTTTTTCAACCATACTGATTTCAGTTTCGAGAGCTTCAATTCTATAAACGCAGATTATAATTTAAACCAACTTCTCCTAAAAATCCTCATTGACAATTTTGATGGGTTTTTGACATTGTTGTTTGAGAAATATTGTGAAAAGACAAAGAGTACAGATAATCAACCATATTGTGAAGTAAGTTTAGAAAACGAAAAGGAATCCCTTGCAGAAGATGTGGATGATGATAATAATGAAGATATAGACAAAATTTTGAGACAAGTCTTTGTTGAAAAATCTTGGTATGAAGCTAAATTTGGACCTGGATCTCTGGCAGCTAATTTTGACGATTCAGGTATTTCAAAAATTTCCGAGGAAGCTCCATTTTATATTGAAAACGTCGAGTCAAAGCCTTCTGTTAAAAAAGAAAAAACTCATCGTAGAAAGAGCAAATTGAATTTTATGTCGATGTTTAATGGTATGGCTGATATTGAACGAGAAGTTGCATTTGATGCTAAACAACAACAAAAGGAACAACAGAAGGCAAACCAGCAAAAACAACACCATTCAAACCACGATTCTGTTGCTTCTGGTGCTGCCCATTCTACAGAAGCCAATATCCATGCTGATGATACTGATAACGATAACGCCGATGAAATAATCCCTTTAAGACACTCAGTTTCCTCAAATACTTTTGCCCATAATCATGCTAAAGACTTGCAAAGAACTCAAAATTCATTTATCAATGGCCGCGAAGATTTAGCCTCCTTAGGTGCAGGATCTATTTCCATGACTACTACTCACACAAATGCTAGCTTGACATCATCTCAAAGAAAGAAGAAACAGTATGGATCATATGTGGTTGACAAGTCATCAGAAAGAGTGTCTGTTTTTAATATATTCACACCTCCACCAAAAAAACAGGCAAAAACTCCACATAGTAAATATGATAGAATGCTGGAGACTTCTTCGAATCATAGACAAAATTTTGATAATAAATCGATACGTAGTCATGCTTCTTCGTCAGCACACACTACTGCAACCTCAAAAACAATTTCCCAACCTCCTGCTGAAACCCCAATTAACTTTCATCGAGATAATGAAGCACCTGTTCGCAGCTTAAGTAGAAGGAAATCGATACTTTCACCACTTTTAGGTAGTGGTGCTATCATTTCGACATCGGATACCAATCATAGAGAGGATGCAGACCCGACAAGCGTTAAACCATACAGTAATCAGATACCAAGAAAAAAGAGCCACAAAATTGGGGGGACTTTCAGGCTAGCAAATTTCATGATTTCTTCGAAGTCTATGGGTCACATTCCCGCAGTTGGATCAAAGTTAGGCAATAATGGAGATTCCGTAAACGGAAAAATGGGAGCGTTAGATCATCAACCGGAGATGATTCAGGTAGAAGATGGTGATGTCACTATTGGTGAAAGCCTTGAAGGTGACCACACACTTAACGGCACCGAAGAAGTGAACAACGGTGATAGCGAAAATGTTGTCACTCCTCAAAGCTTGGCCGATAAACCTGTAAGCGTTAATCACTTCCAGGAAACTGCTCATGCAGACAAGCTGAACTTGCAAAAGGTCAAATCAATAGCATCGATATTGACGTCTGATACTGTGGACGCCACAGCTGCCAACACATCGAAGGGATCTTTCTTTAACAGAAAAAAGGTAGACGAAGGCAGCAAAATTGCTGAGAAAAAAAGCAGCAAGTCCAAGAATACTTCCAAGGGAAATAGCTATATGAAAAAGCGTTTCTCCAATTGGTTTTCTCCAATAAATCAAATGCCAAAAGAGTGAATTGGAAAATGACTTGGCTTTTCGCTTGACTCTTTCATTTCTGTTCACTATTTTTGTCTGCTCTGCATTTCATTAGTGTCATCCAGCTGTTGACTTTTCTTAATATCCACTTGAATGGTGAATAGAATCTCTAGCTCTTTAGGTTTTCTACCTGCGAGGCATTCCATCTTATTTGTTCTAATTTTAATCTTTTATTTTAATCTACTTTTTATTTTTTTCATAGCCACCCTATTCATTAATTACTAATCTTTCTTTTTCTGACTTTTTATACCTATTTTGTTCACTATTTTATTTAGACTGCTGGTGCTACCTTTTTTTTTTATTTAGATTGTTAATATTACTACTTTGTTTTAGTTCACAATGTTCGTATCTTACGTCGGTAGATGCTACCATTCTTTTCTTTCTTGATGTGACAGTAAATCGTTTTTTGGTTCTTAGCATGCAGCTTAAATCTCTGATACTATACCTGATATTTTACTGCAATTGTTTGAACAGCTGTTGGTGCAATTGCTGATGGTCTCATAGTTAGTGGTCCTATTGTTGATCTTTATGACAAAACTTTTAAAACTTTTTTTTGCTACAGCTGTTTCACTCTTAACTAAACCCTTTACACAAATGCAATCTTAATTTTTAAGGAGTCAACATACTACAGAAAAACAAAGGCTGGTAAGGCGAAAACTGGCGTATTCTGCTGCTATCAGATGCTCTGGATGAGTAAATGTGAAGACAAATTGGAATAGCTTCCAATCGTGATTGGTGTCAATATAGGACTTTGCAGTGATTTTATGGTTTTTAACTATCTGTTGATAGCGTTAATCAAATCCACAGGGCTCAAACCATCCAGACAGGTTACGCCTAGTTGATTCAAGTTTTCGACCCTCTGGAACTTAGCATTTTAGAAAATTTTTTTTCGTTATTCTGCTAACTGTTTTCTTGTTATTATTTTTCCTCACTAGGTCAGGCTACTTTAGTGAGCAATCAAAATTAAAAAACGACAGCAGTAAGAAAAGGATACACACACACAAAAAAAAACAAAAAAAACCATATGTAGTAGTATTATTTGAAATAGGCGAAATACTAATGAAGGACAGCCAGTGACCTAACCTTCCAAGACACCGTTTGAATTGAAAACTCGTCAACCAAAGTCAATCAAAAGGTGATAAATTTGTTGAATACTCCACTTAACCCACGATCGAAGTTCTACATTTATTGCCCGATATCACTGGTTGTAGAAAATTTTTTTTTCTTATTTTTTTGCAATTCTACGTATTCCCGCAACAAGTTGAACATTTAAGCTATAGTATTGACTTGCCCGTTTTCTTTGCTCAATCCCGTCCATTCGTTCAGAACTAGTGATATAGTTTTTTCCCACATCTTTTTTGACAAAGTTGACTACTCTTTTTTTAGCCCAGACTACTTGATTACCCAGAACTTGTTTTCCCAGTGATATCTCAGTTACAGTTGTCTGACATTGATACAAACAGGTGCTTCAAGTGTTTGGTATTTGCATTCCTCTAAACTCGATTTTCTTTCTTTGTGAACCCCTCTATCTTTTCCTCGATTTTTGTTCCAATTCGCGTGTTTTCTCAATTTGATTACTGTTCAGTTCACCCACCATTGACTTGAAATATGGCATTGTTCAGCGACAAAAGAAGAAGTCTGATGACTGTAAGTATTGGTCTCTAAAATTTTTTTTCTTTTTCACCAGTTTCTACTCTGTTAGCTCCGGTTATTAACATGTTCTCGTATAGTATTCCCAAAATGAGAAAGTCAACAGAAATGCTGTTGCCGCTGCCCATACCATTGGAAAGCTTTTCCAAGGCCCTACTGGTAGTAGTGTTAACAACAGTCAAGTTTCTATATCCAGAAGAAACTCCATGAGATTTAACAAGACCAGCAGAAGCTATAATGACCAGTTGAAGTCAATGTTGAATGAAAGTGAGGTTGTCGAACCCGATTATTCCGGATTTGCCAACTTTTCAGAAACAACCAGTGTCTCATCTGTCCCAACAAGTACTATTACAAAACATAAACAAAAAAAAGTATCTAAAGCTTCTTCATCTCCCTCTCCTGCTCCTCACTCGGTCCCTCAAAGAACAAGTTCCAATTTGTCTAAATCGTCTCTATCCAGCAATAAACCCAAAATCATTCGTAAAGTTGTCCCAACTGCACATGGTTTGCGCACCATCGAAGTTTCTGCTGCTGAAGATGCCCGTGAATATCAACAAACTATCTCTAGAACGTCCTCCATGACCAGTTCTATCAGGACTCCTCTGAAAAATCATAATCTAAGAAAGCATTCTTCGTTTACTTCTGCATCACCTTCTCCAAAATTCAAAGGCTATTCAAATTATCAGCATCATGACTTTAAATCATTTGATGATTTGGTGTTGGAAGAAGATTCAAATTCATCTACATTAAAACCACCCTCAGCTTTGCTGAATCGTTCTACTAGTCAGATTTCTACTCCTCAAAAAAATCGTCATAAAAGAGTAAGCTTTAATGAATCCTCCAGTTCCCCAGGAATTAATTCTATAATTAATAATCTGATTATTGAAGAGGATGACGATGCTCTGGCTATGAATACCGAATTAACTCCACTTAAAAATAACTACAATCATTCTTCTCCACTAAAATTCAAAAATAATAACAACTCCAGCTCTTCTCTAAAATTAAAAAGAAATACAATCTCAGGCCCTATTTCATCAAGTACATCATCTAAACCAGTCAATTCCAAACACTACCAAAGAGGCCAAACAAAATCCATCGTTCACAGGGAAGATTCTTCTCCTGAAATCATCAAGCCATCTGTGAAAGTTTCCAAACCTTATATTCCAGCTTTAATCACACCTGATCAAGCTGAAACCCCAGTTGCAAAACTAGTCAAAAAGGAAGAAAAAGCCAGTGAACCTATTATTTCTGAGGATAAACAAGTTGAACCAATACCTGTTTCTGTTAGTGAGACTGACGATCAAATGATTCAACTATCTTCTCAACCGTTGGAGCCACCTTCTGAAGTTCAAGACGAGATTGAAAGAAGCAAAGAAGAAGCTATAGTAGTGGCCGAATTTGCTGATTCCATAAAGGAAGTTTCAGCTGTTCCAAATCCTACTGCATCTTCTCTTACTACTGGTGAACTCCCGGATTCAATTCCTAGTCCAATCGCTTCTACTGTCACTACCAAAAAGCTCGATGATTCAAATCCAACCACTTCGACACTCACTACCAGTAAGCTAGCGGATGCCCCAAAGATTGATGTTTCGAGTAAGCCAACAAGGGTTTTCAAATCTAACAGTATGTCAAGAAAACCTTCCCAAAGGTTACCGGAAGCAAAGCAGGCGGCCAGTAAAGGTTCGTTACCATACTCTATTAAAACAGGCAAACCTAACTCGAATAATTCCGCAAAACTTTCCAAGCGTCACTCTATGATAGAAAAAGGTAACGCGCAACAAAATCACTTACCATTAGGAGCTGCCGCAGCAAGCGTTTCTATCAAGAAGGCTTATGCTACGAAAACAGGTAACAATGGTTCTTCCAACAATAAGATTAGACCAGTTTCAATGCTGTCTGCTCCTCCTTCTTCCTTCACAACTCCTAAGAAGGAATCAATTCAACAGATCAAACCAAAGCCATTGTTCAACGGTACTGGCATTCAAAGATCAGCTTCCACAGCTCGTAGTTTTAGAAATAATATGGGTAACTTAGAGTCTCCTGCACCGTTACATACAAAATCTAGTTTCGAAAAATTGAGAGGTCCAAATGCTTCCAACGGAAATACTGCTAATTCGGCTTTCAAGAGACATTCAATGCGTGATTTTTCAGGTGGCATGAATACTAATGCTGCTACTGCAACTGCTACAACAAGTGTGAATGGAAGTGGCTACACTAGTCCTATACTGATTATGAAGTCAAGATTTGCTGATTCCGATTCCGAAGACGAAGGTTTTGGCTCTAGTATTCCCGGAAAAGTCGGTGGATTTAATAGACTATCGTTACGTGAACCTTCAAAAAGTGTAACTGTTAATGGTCCAGAACCAATATCCACACAATCGGTTACCAACCATTCGATGTTTGGTTTTGGCAAAATTCATCAAAATAATCAAAACCATGTTGGTAGTATCTCCGAAGAACCTGAAGCTTTGAAAACTCCTTCCACTATTAATTCTGATAAGTTATTCGAAAAACATTTATCTGAACTGAAGAAAGGCTTTTTCAAGTCTCAGCTTGACAATAGCTACAGTAATTATCATAAGCAAAAGAAAGAAGCTAAGCTTCAAAAAAGTATGGCACACGGCATAGACAGTATGCTTCTTGGTGATAATAATGAAGAGATTGTTGAAAAGATTCCGAAGAAGGGAAGATTTAGCAAATTCAAGAAAATTTTCGGCAAAAAGTAATCAAATGATAATTTATGTTTATTGCTTACATATACAAATATATACATATATATTATTTTTCATTCTATTTTATTTTATTTTACCTTCATGTTTTAATTCATCTTTTCATATTCATAACATTATATGCCTTTTCTTGACTTTTTTCGACCCTCAGTAAGCATAAATACAAGCTTTTTGTCTAGATAATATCAAACTTCAATTGCTCATCTATTATACTTTATATCGATTTACCCGGTGCATATTAATCTATTCTCTTCTGCCCACAACTCTAACTCTCTTGACACCACCATCTGGAATTATGGTTAAAGAAACATGAGTGAAAACACCTTCATTTGCAGCAGTTGCCAAAGCATCTTCAGCGTAGACATGTTCTTTGTGAGCAGATGTTTTGCTCTCAGGGACTATAACTTTCCAATTTTTATTGTAATAATCGGGCTTTTCTTCGTCTGATTTCAACGCTTTGACTACGATACTTTGAGGGAAATTGCCCTTAAAATGTGCTGTATCCACAATGACTTCTTCAATCTTTGTTGGAAAACCCAATTTAATGACAACCCAATCAACATGACCAGGAGTTCTACTCCGCTTTGTCTCCCAGCCATCGGACATATCATGACCTCTACCTGGCAATAACAAATTGTCAGCACTACCAAAATGTTGATCCGAAAAGGCTACTGCCACACCACCGTTTTTCACACTGGCAGCATCCAAAAGTTTTGTCAAATCGTTAGGCAAGACTGGATTGACTTTACCATATAATCTAAATCTTGCAATACCACCGTCAGGGTACATTCTCAATCTAGCATGTGTGTAAGATTTTTCTGTCAATTGAGGTCTTTTGAAGAAAAATTTTTGGGAAGGACCACATTCAAGCTTTGGTAACACAGTTTCCCATTCAACATCTTTGGGTGGTAAGTCATCAAAATTAGGCAAACTTACTGCTTCAACTGAGATGTGAGGAGCATGATTACCATTAAAGAACGCAGTATCGACTTCTGCACCGATTAATTGGGCAGAAGCTACACCAAATTTGAAAATGACCCAATCTGCCTCTTCAGTATTGTGTCTTCTGGTTTCCCAACCGTCATACCACGCACCTGAAGGAACAAATCTGGTTGCATCTCTTATAGGTGCTTTAGGCTCAATCAAGTTGGAAGCAGCCGCAAACCATTCATCCAGAAATGATAATACTTGACCACCAACTTTTTTCCCAATCACATCGGTGTACTGGCTTACAATTTCATCTTTGAATTCTACTTCGTTGATCTGATATTGGAGATCCCCTTTTGACATATTCGCTTCTATTTTCGATTTATTTATTCTTCTTGTAGACTCCTGATGCTCTAGTTTTGAAGTGAATGTAAAACTTGAATTATAAATGCTAAAAAATAATTGCTAGAATAACAATTTGAAACTTTTGAGGTTAATGCTGATTCAAAAGAAGTTTACTATATATATATATCATAAACTGCTTGAGTCAATTCTTTGAATGAAAAATAAGATTTTGAAAAACTGTATAAGGCGGCAAGCCGATAACACGATAATGCAGAGGAACTTTTTTTTTCGCCGAACGCCTAGTTTTCATGTGTGTGACTGCTACGTGACTCTTGAGTTATAAAATATTATTGGACTAAGATTATTAGATTAAATAAACAAGAACGTTATTCTCAACATCTTGTTCTTTCTTATAAAGTTTTAACAGCTTGTATTATGTGTATGACTAGCTTTCTCAAATAATCTACATATTTTTGATATAATGAAAATTCTACAAATCAAAAGTACTTGACTGAATTCGGAGGGGAGAGTTATTTAATTAGATTGTAAAAAAAGAATACTTGTAAAGTTCAGTAAAAAGAGACCCAATAGTTTTTATACTTGATTTTCCAAATAGTTTCACAACTAATTTTCAGAATCATCTTTCTTTTCATCAGTGACTTCAGCAGAGTCTTTATCAGATTGTCTATCGTAGAATTCATTAAGAATCTTTGGAGAAATTCTATTCAACAATTCTTTAGGATAAATTCTCAACAAAGACCAAGCTTTATCTAATGATTCGAAAATAGTTCTATCCTCGTAGGCACCTTGAGCAATAAATGTTTTCTCGAATTTTTCCAAGAACTCCAAAGATAATTTATCTTCAGTAGATAAGGATTCTTCACCAACCACGGCTTTCATGGCCGCAGCATCTCTACCAATAGCATATTTGGCATACAACTGGTTGGAAACATCACCATGATCTTTTCTAGTCATACCTTCACCAATAGCACTCTTCATTAAACGAGACAAAGAAGGTAAAACGTTAATAGGAGGATAAATACCCTTATTGTGCAATTGTCTATCAATGGAGATTTGTCCTTCTGTGATATAACCTGTTAAATCAGGAATTGGATGGGTAATATCATCATTTGGCATGGTCAAGATAGGAACTTGTGTAATAGAACCGTTTCTACCTTCAACTCTACCAGCTCTTTCATAAATAGTAGACAAATCAGTATACATATAACCTGGGTAACCTCTTCTACCTGGAACTTCTTCTCTGGCAGCAGACACTTCTCTTAAAGCGTCAGCGTATGAGGACATATCAGTCAAAATAGTTAAAACGTGTCTTTCAGTTTGATAGGCTAAGTACTCAGCTGTGGTTAAAGCTAATCTTGGGGTAATGATTCTTTCAATTGTTGGATCATTTGCCAAATTCAAGAAAAGAGCAGTTCTTTCTAAAGATCCGTTTTCTTCGAAATCTTGTTTGAAAAATCTAGAAGTTTCCAAGTTTACACCCATGGCACCAAAAACAATAGAGAAATTTTCTTCGTGTCCATCATGAACATCTTTAGTTGGGCGAACCAAACCAGCTTGTCTACAAATTTGAGCAGCAATTTCATTGTGTGGTAAACCTGAGGCTGAAAAAATTGGGATCTTTTGACCTCTTGCAATAGAATTCATTGTATCAATTGCAGAAATACCCGTGGAAATCATTTCTTCAGGATAAGTTCTGGCATATGGATTGATAGGGGAACCATTAATGTCCAAATAATCTTCGGCAAAAACTTTTGGTCCATTATCAATAGGTCTACCAGAACCATCAAAAATTCTACCCAACATGTCTTCAGAAACAGCCAATTTTAAGTTTTCACCTGTGAATTCAGCTGTAGTTCTCTTAACATCAATACCAGATGTACCTTCGAAAACTTGAACAACTGCTTTGTCACCTCTAACTTCTAAAACCTGACCAGCTCTGGTAGTTCCATCTCCTAAAGTCAAATTAACAATTTCATTGTAACGAGGAAATTTCACGTTCTCCAAAATAACTAAAGGACCATTAACACCACCAACAGTATTATAATTAATACGTGGTTTTATCTTAAAACTGTCAACAAGTGCTTTTTTATTCAACTCGTCTAGATAACGAAACGTTAGTAATAAAGATCCTCTTATAACAAAATATGAAACAGTGATTTCTTGAATGAGTCTGTATCAATAGGTAAGACTTGGCTTAAAAAAAATAGGCATTATTTCCCCAGCAATAAAAATAAGAAGGCAGTACCAAGTTAGCAAATCTGCTCTCAACTCGAAATAAAGATTAGATATTTTCACAGAGCTAGCCAAGACCCAGTAACTTTTCAAAAATCTCTTCGAATCAAATTTGAAATGAAACAAGCAGACGATGAAGCTAGTAAAATATCATCGAGGAAATTTGGGACGGCCAAAATGGCTCTGATGGATGCTGCAATAAACAGTTTTGAAACTTCAGAACGATCTCAAAATTAACCAATTATCACCAGCCATCAATAAAACATTCAAAAAGATGGCACTATGCCGGATTCTTGGTAAGGCTATTCTCATCTCTAAAAATAAAAACATTCACCCTATGATAACATCTGCCAGTCAAGCCCACTGTATCCAATTGATTTACATATAACATGAGAAACAAAATTACTTACAAAGCTCTTTATCAGATAAAGTAGAAGCCATCTTGTATCTTGTTTTCAAAATTTAGTTATCTGTCAACGTTCTGTAAAAATTAAATCAATATTGCAAGAAACCTGTAAAACCAAGTGAATAGGATATTATTGTATGTCGGGAACTCGATATATCTATATCTATGTATTCTTTTCTCAATCAAACGATCTTAAATCGAAATAACTAATCACTTTTTCTTTGACAAAACCGACCAATTATTAGAAACTTGTCCAAAAATCAATCGTTTGAAGCAATATAATATTTAGTACTACCTGGTGTGCTAAATCTATGATATTGATAGCACATTAACCTGCTTTTACTTACTGCCACTAACGACAGATAAATAAAGGTGAATACGCACAAAAATAACAAGTAGAAAGAAAATTTTTTTTGTAACAGAGCATAGCGTGTTAACAATAAGGAGCTATGATTACTTACTTACCCTGCCTACATATTTTCACGTGACTGATAATAATTTCTCCTGTGAAATTCAACATGACGAAATGTTGTATTTAAATGGACAGATTCACAAAATATCTATTATTGTAATATAAAATAAGTAATGATTGGCAGCTCAATTTTACTTAAAAAACGAAAAACCGATAAAAAAAAGAATAAATGCTATGGTAACTCAGTATAAAGAAGGAGGATAATGTTATGCTAGGTAAAGACAGCATTTAAAAATGAATCACGCAGCGAACTGTAAAATGTAGCGAAGTAAAGAGATGCAAGCCAGATAATTCATTGTAGTATACGAGAAGCCAGGAATCAAAGAAAAGAGGCACCAAGACACAAGCTCTGAAGTTTTGAAGGACATGCGAGCAAACAATAGTAACAAAAAAAATAAGCAACCGATAAGAGAACTCAAATTTACAGAGGAGACTCTTTGGATAATACCTGAGCAATTCAAGCACAAGCACACATACACATACACAAGTTATTCAGTTCACGGGTCGATAGGACAGACCAGCTTCCTTTTCATCAAAAGAGTTTCAATTTACTCTAATTTTCGTTGTGCTGATGATAATGATGACTTTCCAAATTTGATTTTCTGTTTATAGGTCTAATCATTTCCCAATTTGTTTTGAGGGGAAGTCCAGCCTTCGATAAATCCAACTTTGGTAATGGATGTGCCTCAGTATTGAAAACCATTTCTTCTAGAGAAAAAACAGAGAAGTCATCTTCGAACAACAAGTACAAGTATTTGAGAGTTTCTGCAAGCCAGAATGATTCCATATCATCTCTAAAGTTCACATTGTTTGGGTTTTCAACATCGTTGATACCTGAATAACCACCTTCAACCTTTGTGTATTTTATAAAGCTTTTGAAAATTTCCCAACCCCATTTTCTATAGATAGGATCTTCTGTAATTCTGTAAAGGTAGAACAAACTTTCTACCGTTTCAGGTCTTTGCAAGTTATGTCTATCATTTTCTAAAATGAAGATGTCATTTTTGACACGACTTTCGGTGTTAAACATCGAAATTTCACCAGCAAGTCCAGTTTTCGTGCATTTGTACATCATGTAACATGTCTTTGTGAGCTCTTTGGCTAAATTCAAATCTTTGAAACTATTTGTGTGAGCGCCCAGTTCTTTGAATTTTTTCAAAGTCATTCCTTCAGTTGCACCTAATGCTAATAAACCAGGATAAAAGCAAACAAGATGATCCATTTTATTCAGTGGGGGTTCATCAGGTTGTATACCTCTGTTCAACTCGCCAATAAATGTAAGCCCATTAGGAATTGATTTATTTATTAAGTGACGTCTGACACCTTCGACACTCTCTTCATGCATATCGAGGTAAATAGTTTCACCTGTTTGAAGATATTGTTTCAAGAGATATTCATAGTATGAATCTCCTCTGGAGCCCAAACGGATAACTTTATTTGTGAATTTACCAGTTGTTGGGGAAACTTGGATTGGAACTATACCGTCTTCAGGTAAGTTACTGTTGTAAAGCACACTCATAACCCTCTCAACGACATCCCAATACGTAGAATTATTGGATAAGTAAGCTAAATACTTGAATTCCAATTGAAGAGTACCAACTTCAGCAGTAGAAGAAGGACCGTAATTGTTACTTCTACCAGTTTGCAAATTGACTTTTTCATTAGGAATTCCTGAAGGGGTATTAAAAGCAAGCAATAATCTGTTGGCGAGATCGATACTTTTATCGTAATATAGGGAGTCTCCTGTCAAATAGTAAGCAGACAATAACCCACCAAGCATTCTAATAGTGGTTTCAAACAAAGAAACTTCAACAGGAACATCGTAATTTAAAGACTCTTGTATCCACGATCTACTTGCCTTAAGCTCCTCATCTAGGCCCATCAAAACTAGGGTATCCAACGAATCCACGATCATCCATCCTAGTGGATACTCTGAATCTTCCAAGTTGGAACCTCTGAAGTTAACGGGATCATACCTATCATAACCCCAAGCATGTTTTTGGTACTTATTGAAGGAGTCTTTGAATACATCTTTGATTTTTTGTTGCTTTTCTTGGGGAGATAGGTTTTCTGATTCATCAATTGTGGTGAAGGGGATCAACTGTGCGAAATTGCCATGGGAAACCGCGTAATACACGAAGAGCAAAAACACCAATACAGCTATTAGATTTCTCTTTCTTTTAAGACAGCAGCTATTGAAAAATCCCAGTCTGGAATGACTTGGTGGAGTGTAACTTCTGAAAACCTTTTTGGGCTCGCTCGACATTATATACAGAAACGCAGTTTGGGATTGTGAGATGTTTCTTTATTTCAACAACGAAGCAAGAGTTTTACAGCCAGTCTATTCAGATCAAACGAGAGACCATAGAACGGAGAAAAGAAGAATCAACAGTTTGATGTGAATTGTTCAAAAGGTTTCCAAACAGTCTCGCTTAAATCAGACAGACAGACAAAAAGCTAGAAAATTCCAATCTAATTAGAGTTCAAAAAAAGCGCTCCAACGAATTATGTGAAATTTCCAGAAATAAAAAACAGTATCGTAACAACCTAGATTGAATTCGTACAACTGTACTCAGAGCTTGACCAATTTCAACTATGAAAAATTAAACTTTTCGGATTTTCCCATTACATATAAATACAAATAAAATGCAATATGGAAACGCCTATTTCTTAGTATCTTTTACCAAACATGAAAACGTACATTTTTCTGTGAAATATTTTGTAAATCAATAATGTCTAATGACCTAGAACGTATTATTTCCTTGATGTTTCTTCGATGGTGTTATTTGAGATGCTTACTTGGTAAAGAGTCCAAAAAAATTTGAAATTCCAACATAACTCTTACACGCAGCACATATGCATACAGTAAAACACATATGTGAGCGGTCTAGACCAAACATGAGGTCTCCACACAGCCCAATCAATCTCTTGAATGCTTGAAGTAGTTTAGGGGCTTTCACAACAAAGGCACCTCCTACATGAACAGCCCAAACAGGTTGTGGACTTGCTTGACAAAAACTAGTGAAAGCTCTTTTTAATAGATGCACCGCACAATAACAACCAGCGAAAACCCAGTTGAGACAATAAGAAGCTGCAATAAACTGTTTTTCGATTTGATACTTCTGTGTAGCAAGTTGTTGTTCGGCAACACAACAGAGTTTTCTGCTGCGCTTTTGCAGCTTGCCTGTTCCTGTATCCCACGACACGTTACACGTCGCAGTAGAAGTGAAGCTCTGGCTACGGGCAGGGTCTTGCCCCGCCCAAAGCAGAGACTATAATCTACTATGCGTCAATCTTGTATAATTAGCCGTCGACCTAGAGCCTTTAATTTTACTTAGTTATTCTCGAATATTTTAAGGTTCGTTGCTTGGCTGTTTTTTGCTTTTCTGCACCAAAAGTTGATGTCACATGAGATACGAAGAATAACATAATACAGTTTTTTCGATAAGAATAGAACAAATTTTGCCAAAGCAGCTTAAAGATACCAAATCTTCAACGGGTTTGTGTACCCAGAAATGTCTGTTTTCACAGTTCTCTTGCTCTAAGCTGTCTTTTTTTTTCTCGCCAGCGTAGGCTCTACAGTAATTTTATCTAAACAACTTATATGCTCAAGTGAAAAAGCCAGGAAAAGAGGATATATTCTTGTTAAAGGCAGCATAGAATCGAAAGAATATAAGCCGAGACTAAAAAACTGGTTCAGAAATGAAGGTAAATAATCTATAAATTGAAAGAATTCGAAGAAGAAAAAATATATGACAAAAAAAAGAAAGCTAATTATTGCACAAAGTTGCGGATCGTTACAACCCAATATTGAAATTTCTCAATGATGGGATCAACCCGGACTTTTTCTTTTTCTTCTGACTCAGCCCGCTAGTACTAGTCTCCTCTCTGCTTAAATTTTCGGTGATTGTCGATGTTGATTTGTTTGGAGATGCCATCGGTGATACTTTTGTGGTTATGGGTTTTATTGGCGTTGTCTTTCTGTCCACAATTCCAATACTAGAATTGCTGTTTACTATACTTGTAGTGAAATGATGTTCAATCTCATCTCTGAGGGGCTTTATTGGCGGCTTTTGTAATGTTGATTTGTGTGTACCACTCTTTATGCTACCTACAGAGGTATTCACAGCACTGCTTGTTGTAAAAATACTACTACTGTTACTAACATTCCTACTCATATTATGATTACCTGTTTTTATATTTGACCTTTGGAAAAATTTGGGACTGTAAAAATCTTCAGTAGTGTTTCCATCATTCATATTGTATCCAATGATACTTGGAATAACAAAAGGTTGCTGCTTGCTGCTCATAGATAGATTTTCTGCAAGCTCAGCATCATCTATGTCAATATCCTCTAGTAAATTTGTGTTTGAACGATTGAATATTATTGGGTACGTTTCTTTATTACTCACCTTTCGCATCTTGATTGGTCTGATATTATATTTTATGCTTTCGACTGTATTTTCGATGAATCTGGCTTGTTCTCTGATAGAATGAATTTGTCTCATAGAATTAGACTTGAGTATCGATGCGTTTGAAATATCAGATGTATCAAACGAGTTTGTAAAATTCACTTTACTGAAAATTGGTTTCGTGAAACCATTTTTAGACGCATTATTGTTTGTATTCAAAGAGTTTGCTTCATTTTTAATAGCTAGAAGATCTTCTTGAAGTTGTTTAACTTGATTGGAATAGTTCATGTTTGTCAATTTTTCTTTGTTCAATAGTTCATCTTTATAATTTAGCTCATTCTCCAAAAGAGCAATTTTTTCAAGCAGCTGATTGTACTTATCTTCTAATTCATGTAAATTAACGTTCAAAAGTCTTTCTTTTTGTTCAATATTATCATTCACAATTTCCACGTTGACTAATTTATCCTTTACAGACTGCAACTGACTAGAGTAGTTTTTGATCGTAATTTCATTTTTACTCGTTAAACTATTGAATTCTTTTTCTAAGTTGACATACTTGTCCTTCCAATTTTCGATTTCAGCCTCTTTCGTAATAACTTCCTCCTCTAATTCAAGATTCTTATTCTCCAACTCCATTAGTTCTTTTTCCAACTCTTGTTCCAATTCATAACTAGATCGCTGAAATTCACTCAACTCTGCTTCTAATGACTGTATTTGCGTCATAGCAAGATTGAATCTTTCTTCGTCATTCAACATGTTTGCTGTTGTTAAACTCTTGGTCATCATGCTAACTTCCGGTTCATCATCTTCGACGTAACTGAGCTCAAGACTGCTCATTTCCTTTCTATTCCTTGAATATAAGTAACTTTCCCCTAGTTATTTAGCCAGTTCATATATATATATATATATTGTAGACTATACTAGAAATCAAAGCCTTTTTCTTTGTTTAAATATGACTATGAAGCAAAAGTATACGTTTTGTCATTACAATGAATGCTAATATCTAATAATTGTATAAATTAGGCTTTCCTTTTGTCTTGTTAGATATTGTTGAATTGAACTCTGTATGTATTGCATCGTTGAAAAGAGATAACCTAGAAACTGTTTGCGCGCTCAAAACCAGTATCTATACTCAATATGTACAACGGTGCTCCTATAGAAAATGACAGTCATATCCAATCTTCTATATGAAAGGTTACACATAATCAAACCATATAGGATATTAATGTATATATTAGTACAAATAAACATCAATTGTCAGCAATAATTAAACTGTTCAAAAATGGATGCTTTAATAGTTCATTAGCGCTTGGTCTTCTATCGTATTCAATGATGAAAGTCTTTTGTAGGAAATTTCTCCCGTCTTCTGTAATGCCTTCAGGTATTTGAGGAGTTGCACTCATTCCCAACTTAAAGATAGCTTGCATTTGACTAAATTCGGGGAATGGATGCTTTCCTGTAAACATTTCAATAATTAAGCATCCCAATGACCAAATGTCTGATTTTGAGCTTGATCCAATCTGTTTCACTACTTCAGGCGCCATCCAGTAAACAGAACCTTGCATAGAAGCTCTCTTATTATTTGACGTTTCAATTTTTTTCGAAATACCAAAATCAGAAATTTTGGCACCACCATTATTATCAATCAAAATATTACCACCTTTGATATCTCTATGTATTATATTTTTCGAATGCAAGTATTTCAATCCAATTAAAATTTGTCTTGTAAAATTTCTAATTAAAGGTTCTTTGAATGCCCCATAATTATTCAACATCGCCGTAATAGAGCCACCAGGAACATATTCAAGAAAAATATTTAAGTAAGTTCCATCATTCAGTGATCCTAAGTATCTAACAATCTTTTCATGTTTTAATTCTTTCAATAACGCCATTTCACGTTGCAATGCTTCGATCATACTTTGCTGATGCGTTGAGCCAGCTTTTAATGTGTCTTCTTCTTCGTTGTTTCTTTGTGTGGATACTTCTAATTCCCCAATATTAGGAATTTCTACTTGTTTCACAGCCATTAATTCACCAGTGAATGAGTTCAAACCTAAATAAACACTACCAAAACTTCCAGCACCAATTTTTTTACCCTTAAGCCAATGTTTTGGTCCAGTATTGATATAAAGAGATTCTGGATCTGAGGATGAGTCCTTGTTTGAACCACTTCCAACTGTACTATAATTATCTTTGGGTAATAAGTCATTCATTACGTCATCTAAATCATCATCTAATTCATCTTCGTCTTCACCATTTATAACTGAATCGCCTCCATCCAAAGCACTATGATTAGTTCTACGACTGTCACCATCAACATCCATCAATTCTATCTTTGAATTTCTGCTAACAGCTACACTCAATCTATTCTTTCTAATACTGCTGCGCCTGCTATTACTATCGGACACAATGGTATTATTAGGTGATGCGGATGGTGGGGTCAATGGCAAAGGTGGAGCATTATGACCAGGAATAAATCTTGACTTTGGCCGTTGTTTGTAAGAATTCATGATATTCATGAAGTCTTTATCATCACCAAGAACAGCCTCATCAATTTCATTAGCATTGTTCATTAACACATCACCAACAGTACGTGACTGCAGCATGGTTGGTAACTTGTTAGCTGGCATCATCATAGATAATCGTGAATAAGCCCTGGACATTCTAACAGAATATCTAACAGAATTTTTGATTGTTTGTTTAAGCTCACTTGAGGAGGTCTCAGGGAAATATTCAGCCAAATTTGAAGAGATAAGTTCACTAGGAGGTCTTTGTTCGAACATTTGCTTTCTTGATCTTGGCTGTATCAAGGTACTATCGAAGCTCAGTTCCTTATCCTTCTTTTCTTTGGATATTTCCTTGTTCTTGATGGCAATTTTTTTGGAAGTTTGTAGAGCTTCTTTAGTTGGATTTTCGTCTACTTTACAAAAAATTATTCTGTTTTTCTCGAATCTATCATTCAGTCTGACCAACGATACTAACTCTACATCAAACATTAGATGCAATTTGTATTTTCTGCCGTTATTTTCATGAATGACATAGAAAAACCTGTAAGACTCAGGTAACTCATTCTTTACGTTCAATTTTTTCAACAACTTCTTTTTGACTTGCTCAGCTGTGTAGCAGCCTGATATGTTCATTTTTTTCACCGAGCCACTGGAAAGAATAAATGATGCAATACTTTTGTCTAATATAACTGATGAATTTGCCAGAACATTATTTACAGACGAAACAGTGTCAGCTGAATCGATAGAGTTTATCGTCGAGCTAGAATTATTGCTATTTGACATCAATGATTTGTTTGATGACTGTTCGTTGGAAGGAGAATAATCATTATTAACACGCTTCGTCAAAGTTCCGTTATTCTGAGTTGAAATATCTAAAGAAACCATGCGAGAAGACATATAGTCAACCATTTGATTGACCAACTCACCACTTTTAAGGGTATGTATCACTTTCCCGGTTTTCTTTGCCCTTTTGACTTTCCGAATTCTTTGCATTCTAATAATTGAACGCTCCAATCTTAGTAGATCACCAACCGTGGAAACTCCAATTTCTTTTAAAGAGTCATAATCTAGCTGTAATATCAAGTCAAGTGTGATAATATTCAAGTCCTGAAATAACGGCAGGTATTGAGAACATTGCATCGACAGAAGCCAGTTATTGATGTTAAACTGTTGCAGAGTTCCCAGTGGGGTTGTTGCATGGCTCATTCTGTCTTTATTATATGCTGACAAGTTTCAAGAGAACAGTTATATTAAATTTTCTCTGTGAAAGCCTTACTTATTTGGTTTGATAAAAGGAGAAAATGTTTTCCAATATACGCTGTCCCGTGCTTTCAACTTAAACTCTACTTGTATGATTTTCAGAATTGATATTAATACTTGATTTCTTGATCTTCGATTGTTTTGGGTTTCTCAGTTGTATGATTTAAAGTATAGTGCGCTTATATTTAGATTCACTAAGATACGTGTTTAAAAATTGACTCATAAACAAATTTCACTAAAATCGATCTTATGCTAAATATCTTTGATATGATAAGTTTATTTGCATATTTGAATAGATTGAGAAATGAAAGAACAATAGAAACAAATAGAAAGCTGAAGTGTTTATCCGATATTTAAAAAAAATTTAACATTGATATAAATACATCATTTTGAACATTAGTTCGCACTCTTTTTCTTTAACAAGCAATAATTATTGAATTTCAAATCAGACGTAACGTAGCTTTGAATAAATTCAGGAAGATATATCAATCTAGCAACACCCAGTGATTCTTCGGAATTTAAAAACTTCTCGCAATATTCCACTTCCCAGTTTTTATTCACTGGTTCTCCATCTTTAATTAATTCGATTTCATTAATGCCCGATTTAATGTCTATGTCTATATAATAGTCGCATTCAGAAAAATCAACAACTTTATCTTCCTCAAACATATTCATATTATTCATATTTTGAGGTATCGTAGCGATGTTATCAATCTTGGATTCACCATCCTCCCTGAATGTTCCAGGAAGTAACCCGTCAAACTCAGAACGCACAAACTGTAGTCTAGTGTTTTCATTAGGAATAAAAAATGAAGACGGAAATCTATACCATTCTCTACCAACACATACATTACCTTTCGCATTCATTGGGATACTTTCATAAACTCTCAAAGGAGCGGAATAT
Organism: Saccharomycopsis fermentans; assembly: GCA_002564245.1. Lineage (NCBI taxonomy): Eukaryota > Fungi > Ascomycota > Saccharomycetes > Ascoideales > Saccharomycopsidaceae > Saccharomycopsis > Saccharomycopsis fermentans. The sequence goes on from JNFW01000001.1 coordinate 3,036,137, forward strand.
CCAAATATTAATTGATAGCTTCTCAAGAAAGAAGTAGCTGCTACAATAGCTACTAAACACAGGTTGATCAAAAACACGAGCAAATCAAATAAACAATAATTTAATAAGGTTTGCATCTCAAAAACTAAGATTGCAGCAGAAATAGAAATCAATGGGTAAATTGGATAAAGGAACCTCTCTTCTTTATGTGGCTGGGTACCAAAAATGGCACACCATAATAATAATGGCGAGATCAATAATATGTAGAGCGCAATATTGATATTATTTGTTTTCAAATCAGGGTTCTTTTTCTTCATCGACGCCAAAATATTGAAATTAATAAATTTCAAATTTGGTAGTAAAATTATATTCAAGAACGCAAAGATGAATATGAAATTGAAGTTAATCAATAAATTATTAATGTAATACGTAAAAGGTTCCGTTCCGAAAATATTAGGTCCAGAGTTTTCATCAGCGAAGATCACATTATAAAGCAAGATATTCAATGGTACTATCAGTGGATATCTTTTGTAAAAGTAGGAATCGACCCCGATAATTATTAACAAAAGTCCAAAAGATAGAAGAGATGATTTCACGAGGAACTGTATGCGTTTTTTGGAACTGAAAATTGTGTAAAGAATTAAAGGAATTGCCAAAGCTAGAGAAAAAACCCAACCGGATAGTCCTGCAAGGCTGTAGAAAAATATTGCAATCACAGAGAAAGTGACATCTTTGGAAAAGTAGAATTCGATAGTGTTACTAATGGCGTATAAATTACACATCATAGCAAAGGAAGAAGGTAAGAGAGAGCCAGAAGAATGTGCCATACCAGTATTAATCAAACTGAAAAAAAGAAACCAAGAACTCAAACCGTGACAGTACTTTTTTAACTTTTTATAAACTTGATATTCTCCAAATAATACACAAGTCACCAAAAATACTCGTATCGCGTAAAAATAATAAAATGATGGGATATTAAAATAGTTTAATGGTTTCAAAAGTTGCAAAATTCCATAGTAAGGCAACAAATAAAACCATGATCTAATTGAGTATTCTGGTGAATATTCCCAGGTCTCTTTACCAAAATTCCGAAATAAGTAATTCAACGGCTCCCAATAATTGAATACTTCATCACAATCTTGGATAACCATTTGAAGGGCGTAAAAAACCCTTATGGCAACCAAAAGTACCAATAATACGGGCTCACACATCTATAGCAAAAAGTTTGTAGGATTTAACAATCGAAACCTGCGCCTGAAACAGATATTTCGGGTATGTCTCATAGAATCAAATCATAGGATTCGTTTGAAACGTTCATCTAAGGAATCACGAAGTATATACTTTGATATTGTGAGTTTGATTTTACCTTTCATGAGTTCATAACCATGCTATTTATAGCATAGATTTCTTGCAAGTACTGTAAATTTTTATTAATATCTACAAATGTATATATAATCAGAAGCGGTTCTCAAGTGGATAGCATTTTCTATTCTATACTGTATTAAAACAAGAAGTTAATCAAACAAATTCTTTTATTTGGTAATGAATTTGAGCAATTTTGTCACTGATTTCCATGAATAGATAAAACTCTTCATTCAAGCCATCAACTAAGTTCTTCAAATTGCTATTAATAAAATTTGATATGTCCAAATTTTCATTATTTGGAATAAGCTGTGAATTGGCTTGTTTTAAATTTTCATCAACGCTAGGCTCAGAGAGATAGAAATTTTTCGTCAATGAGTTAAGGTCTTTCATAGAAATTTCAATGTCATTGATAAGACCATTCAAAGTTTTGAGCTTATTGTTAAACTCTAATAATTTACTTTCAAAAAATTTGAGCAAATAATTGGAGTTAAGAGTTGATAGACTATCATCTAAATGTGTAGTACTAGATAAAGGTAAAGCAGGAGTCTTTATATTAGCATTAGTACCGGATGTTATAATTGTAGTTGAATTTGTGTTGCTTCCAATGAACAAGTTGTTAAAAGACTGAGGATCCTTCTCTAAAATAGACTTAATCATATCTTTTGTTTTATTTGAATTTAAAGTATTTTTTTTAGTTTTACCTGAATTTAACTTGATCGAAGTATTCCCACTCAAATAATTGATTAATAATATAAAATTAGAACCAATCTTGATTAATTCATTAGTCTCTTGTTTCAAGCCATTTAAATTTTTAACATCGTTTGTTAAACTGTTGCTTAATTGTTTATAGTTCTGATTCAAATACTCAATATCTTTAGGAATCGAGTCAATCAATTCTTTATGCTTAGTTCTTTCAAGCTTTAATTTTTCGCAGATCTGTACCTGTTGATTGATGTAATCATTTAATTGCTTCAATTCTTGTTGGTATGCAGGCGGAAGCTCAGCCACTCTTGTCATTAATGTAATTTGAGGTATCTGCTGTTGCTGTTGTGAAGCATTGTTCGAATGCCCAAATAATCCATTATTACCAGACATATTGGCACCATTGTTGCCAAACAATGCATTTCCAGAATTATTATTAGTATTACTGGCGAATAGCCCTCCACCTATTGCTGTATTGGATTTATTGCCGAATAAACCACTTGAAGTATTTGCAGTAGAATTATTACCAAATAAACCCCCACCACTAGTAGTGGCAGTTGACTTATTACCGAACAAGCCTCCACCTGTATTGGTGTTAGCGTTTGCATTGCTACTTCCAAATAGGCCACCTCCTGTATTGGTGTTAGTATTAGTTTTTCCAAATAAGCCGCCAGATGTATTTGTATTGTTATTATTTCCAAATAAACCTCCGCTTGTATTAGTGTTGGCATTGGCATTAGCATTATTATTTCCAAATAAACCACCGTTATTGGTATTAGCATTTGCGATATTATTTCCGAATAGACTACCAGTATTGGTGTTAGTATTGGCATTATTATTTCCAAATAAACCTCCCCCTGTATTGGAATTTGTATTAGCTTTTCCAAATAAGCCACCTGACGTATTTGTGTTATTGTTACTTCCGAATAATCCACTCCCATTACTATTGGTGTTGGTGTTTGCGTTACTATTTCCAAATAAGCCACCCGAACTGGAATTAGCATTATTATTTCCAAATAAGCCACCCGAGCTGGTATTAGCATTGGCATTAGCATTATTATTTCCAAATAAACCCCCGCTTGTATTAGTGTTGGCATTAGAATTACTTCCAAACGATCCTCCTCCTGCATTATTATTATTATTATTATTATTATTATTATTATTATTATTATTATTATTATTATTATTGGAGACTGTATTATTGCTGCCAAATAAGCCACCCGAAGTACTTGTGTTGTTGTTATTTCCGAATAAACCACCTCCAGAACTAGTGTTGGTATTATTATTACCAAATAAGCCAACACCAGTGGAAGCAGTTGTGGACCCAAATAGCGGTTTTGAAGCAGCTGAACCAAACATTATAAAAACAATATCCACTTATAATACTTATATTTCAAAGTTGATCCACAAATTAGTTGGAAGCTTCAGTTTAAAAGTATTGTTCTCGAGATCCAAAATGATTCACCCTATTCAAGTTTACAACGCGAACGCTGGGTTTAATTCACCAATTGATAAAACAAAACTACTTATTGATTTCTCAAATATGTGGCACCAGTACTTTCAAAAAAGAGTCTCGTAGCCTTCAGTCTTTTATGTTTTATATGTCTGAGAAGTTCAGATGAGCTATGCAAAGCTTTCGTGGTACGTAGTGTAGGTCTAACAGAGAGAACTCTTGATCCTATAGGACATTAAAAAATTTTTTGTTCAGTTGTTTTCTATTTTTTTTTTTTTTTTTCTCTACTTCAACCTACAAAATTAGCGTGCGAATTTTTTGCCTACATCTTTATTCTGCGAGCGACCAATTCTACTAATTTTCAACATGAAGAGTTGTGCCTGAATAGACTAAGTCATTGTGAATATTACAAACTACTGCATAAGAATTACTAGAACTAAAATAATATTTCGGTTGGAAATTGACATTTTACAAAAATATAGTAAACTACTGTTGTTTATGCAAAAAAAACAAGTAACTATAAAATAAATGATAAATTTAAAAGCGTTTTTGACTTTGAACCAAAACTAAGCAGCATTGTAAACAAGATAACAGAAAAATGATAAATAAATGAAAATACTAGAGCTTAAAAGAAATTTTTTTTCAAATAGAGGGAAATGAATAATTTTTTGAATAATGGGGATAAGGTTATTCAACATTAATTTCTCAATTTTTCGATTTTTGCTTTTTATCTGCAATTGCGTTCTTAGCCATTCTAGAAGCGAAAAATTTCATACAGAAGGGAGCAAAAATAATGTTTACAACCACCCAAGCAGCTAAAATACCATAGTTTCTTCCTAAGTTTCCCTTGTAAGCATCAGTGAGGATGACTGACATAATATTATAAGAGTTATGCAACGGGAAGAAATAACCAAATCTGTAGAAATTATTCATGGTAACAAAAGTAAAAAATGCAGTGGAAATGTTCATTACAACCCAAGATAATAACCAGAAGCCTAACAAAGGAGGGAAAACAGGGAAAATAAGCATTGCCATATTCTCATTTGCACCTCCTACAGCAGACATGGTCAAATAATTAGTCATCCAAAATATGAAAAATCCAGCTCTACCATAAGTCACAGTAAAGTCTATTTGGAAAGCCAAAGAAACTAATGACATAGGCAATGATAAAATAAAGTAAGAAAACTGTGCAGATATGATACGATAAAGAATGAAATGGGATATCTTCAAATGTGGAGCAATGATCTGATGAACAGAGGAGAAGAAGTTGAAATTGAAGAAAGTGATAATAATCAAATAAATCATACCAACTTGCATAGGAGCGAACAAAGTTGTATTTATCACAGGGAAAAAATCGTATAGGGAAATTTGAGGAATATTTGAGATTAAATTACTTGCTTTTGACACAAGATTGGATTTTTCTTCTGAAGTAAGCAAGTTTATTAATGGGTTCATAATGGTCATTGTTATATAACTAGGGCTGAATTGAGAACTAAAGATTTCAATAATTGGTACAACCTCCGAAGTCATAGAAAGATAATCTCTTCCTGTTTCGAAATAAAAGTAAATTGGAGACGATTGTAACAAATTAAACGCTGAGTCACCCTGTTTCAAGGCGTTATACAAAGATAAGGTTGAATTTGGTTGAATATGAACGATTCCCCAAGTGCGTTGATGATGAACCAAGGTTTTGATAGCTTTTGTAACATTAAATGATCCATCATCATTGGTGGAATGCTTCAAATTTTGGAATTTTTCAGTAAAATTTTGGGTATCATAAATCTCGTAGGTTCCGTAATACTTGATAGCGTCACTTTGACTGTAATTGACGATACTTTGGCCAATTAAACCAGGAACGGCGTTTTGTTGTAGATCTTCGTTGACCACCATAAACTTAAAATTATGGTATTTACTTGATCTGTCATAGATGGCACCCCAGTATATAGAAAACACCATCAACATGAAAGTAGAAATGATCAACCAATTTCTGAAAAACAAAAAGACTACCTTTCTGCGGATTTCAGAAAACCCGCTGCTGAAAAAACCATGTCTTTGATGTGCTAACATGGATTTGTTGTCGGGGAGATCACCGCCGTTCATTTCCTTTTCTTCATCTTCGACACCATTGTTAGCTGATGTTCTGGAAAATTGAGTTGAAATTGCCTCACTTCCAAATATACTGTTTGCAAAATCTCCGTTGAGAACGTTTGCATCAGTGAGTTGCTCTCTTGTGAATTCAGTGGCATCGTTTTCATCTGTACTAGCTTGGATAGGAGGTTCGGTACTCAGAATAGAGCTCGCGATGTCTGAGGATTCTTTTGTATTCTCAGCAGTCATGGTTGGGTAAACTTTAAGAATGTGTGTGATTTGGGTTTTTTCGAAGTATTGTTTATTATGCTATTTGTTTAAAACTCAGTAGTTTCTGTTTGTATGTTTGTGTAATCTTGTTTATCTACTGTATTTTATTTATTACGATCCTTGTTTATTTTAGCCGCGTCTATTTCGATCTTCTCTGACTATGAATGGCTTTTATGGAGTTTGCTTTCTTTTGGGGCTCTTTTTTTTCTCTCTCTTTTTTTTCTTGAGACTACTATGAACAACAGCTATTCTTGGTTTTTCAGAATATGAAATTTAATCGAAAATAAGTTAAATTGAAAAACGATATTGGAAGACTTTTTCAAAGTTTATATAATCCTAAAAAGTCAAAGGATTCTCGACGAATATCCATCAGTATATATTAATGTAATTGGTCATCGCGACAATAACCAGGATAGCGATTTTCGTAAATGGAAAGCAACGGAAAAATCAGTTAAATGCGATGATTTCTACCTGATTAGGCAAATTTCCTCTAAAATCCGAATATCCGTTTTACAATTATTAATGCAGAGTAAAATTTTTGAGAAAAAATGAAAAAAAAAAAAAAAAAAAAAAAAAAAAAAGAGAAGAAGCTCAACTAAGGTCGCATATAATGTGTCGGACTAATTGATTTTTCCGCCTCCAAGTTGGAATATCTCGATTAGCAAAATATATATTCATCGCTGGATTTTCGATGTTTACATTATTCCTTCTCTCTTTTTCTGTATGTATCTCCAGCTAATCCCTTTGAGTCGTAGTTGGATTTTCAGTATGGTTGTGGCTGCACATGCCCGGAATTAGTAATAAATATTTCCGACGACCGCAAAGTATGCTAGGGCCTGGATACTATTAGTAAGCAGTAATGCTGGAACAAAAAAAAATAAAAAGGGAGAAAAAAAAGAGTATGAGCCCTGTGTGACGATTACTGAAAATAGTATTTGAGGACTGACTCTTTTCCTTAGGAAAAGTTCAACAGTTCTGAGCCGGCAGCGTGGGCTCCTACACACCCAGTAGTCCAAGAAAAAGCTTACTAAAATACTTAATGTGGGGAGCACTCTCCCATACCGCAGCTGAGCATCTTCCAACCTGAAGAAAAAAAAATAAAAAGAGAAACCATGTTTTTTTTTGCTTGACTCTAGATTGGTGCATAAAATTATTGTGGGTTCATATTTTCTAGCTGGCCCTCTATGCTCTGGAAAAAGCGCAAGTAAGTACTTTTTCAAACCTGCAGAGGGTTAGAATGCCGCGCTACGCAATGAACATCCTTGAAAAGTGACAGGCACATGACACATTTGAGGCATCGACAAAATACATGAACTCCAGTAGTGTCATCCTTGAGCCTATATATGGTTGCATCGTGCTACTCGAAATTGCGACTATAAAAATAATCCAAATTGCTAGCTCTAGCTTTGTTTTATCTTTTTGTTTCGTTTGAAATCTCTTTTGAATCTTTACAAGAAGCCATCTCTCAAGGCAGATCAAAATTAAACGAAAATGGTTCTGAAAATAGCAGAAAGCGAGTCTATTCTTCCCAAAAAAGACATTCAGTACGAGATAATTGACAAAATTTTTGTGATCAAGTTCCTATCGCCCAACAATTTCAATGCGTTATCGTTTTACCACTACGAGTATTTGACCAGTTTGTTGGACAAGGCAAACGCCAGCGAAGACACTTTGATGACTTTGATAATCTCCACAGGGAAGTTTTTCTCTTCTGGAGCGAATTTCAAAGCCAACAATGAGGCAATTGCCGCAAACAAAGAAGTGATGTATGATTTCTGGAACTCGAAATTTTTAGCCTTGAACCTACAGTTGAGCAATTCCATTTGCAACCACCATAAGATCTTGGTATGTGGTCTAAATGGCCCTGCCATCGGATTGAGTGCAGCTCTTGTCTTGTTGTCTGATTTGGTTTACACAATGAATGACAATTTTTACTTGTTATTTCCCTTCACCAATCTAAGCTTGGTTACCGAAGGCTTGACCTCCGTAAGCGTAGCAGAAAAGATAGGCTACAATAAAGCAAATGAACACCTTTTTTTCTCCAAACCCATAGATAGTGTGTTGTTAACTCAATGTGGAGTCATCAACAAGAATTACAATTTACCAGCAAACGAATCGCCCAATAACTATGAATCGGTTCAGAAGTTTCATTCCTTGTTGATCAAAGACTTATTGAGAAACATGGAGGGCTTGGACCCTGAATCGATATTGAAGATCAAATATTTGTTGTCCAAAAATATGAAGAAAAACTTGAAATTGCAGAACCTCGACGAAGTCTTGGTTGGTTTGGATTTCTTCCGCAGAGGCAAGCCTCAGAAAAAATTCGACCAGCTATTTTCGAAAAAATTGAAGCATAAATTGTGAGATTAGTGTTTTCTTCTTGTTTTTCCCCATCTCGTCTTTTTTTTTTCCAATATTTTGTTCCTGTTTTGCACAACGTCAGCTCTCTATTTTTTCTTCTTCTGCTGTTTGTGAATTCTCTCCTCTTATTGTTTGTAAATTCTATACTCTTATTGTTTGTGTATTTTCTCTCCTTATACTTTTTTTTATGCTCTCTCACATTATTATTTAGTCATCTGCAAAATATGACATTCAAACAGATTTCACAGATTGTCACAGTGTGTTTATTCGCATATTATCACAATCTGCTTCTGCGCAGCCTTTAATCAAAATTGGAAAAAAACACTCTTTAAGGCCTAATCTACAGTCCATTGATCTATCCACTATTCATTTGAATAAATTGCAACGATTCTCTCTTGTCTCTATTGACCTTGAAGATAGCTAAGACATTACGTGCGCTGGTGCTTAACTATGCATTGCAGATGGTCTTTTCAGTTTTTTTTTTTCAGCAAATCTGTTTGAGAGATATCAATGAAACTTGGTTACTCATGGTGTAGTGTATTTAATGAAACAAAATAAAAATCGGTTGGCTATTGAAATAAGCTTTGAAATTAGTAAGAACTTTACAATAAATAGAATACGTATTTGAATAAACTTAGATAAAACTTACTCTATTCTGCATCAGAAATCAAAAACCCGTAACATAGTTGTCAATTGTGTAATTCTAGTAGTTAAACCATAATTTTATATGATGTAGTACACATAAATTAGAGAAATCAAGACACTTGTATATATTTTTGTATGTATGTATTTATGTATGTAGAAGTGTATAGAAGTGAGTGCTTCTATATACACATATATTTTCATTTAATAATTCCGGTTTATTGTAGCCAAGTCAAAAACTTTGAAGAATGCTAGAGGATCACAAATATATACCAAAGATAGTACCAGAATTTTCTCATTCACGTTTTATATTTTTGTGCTCTCTTTGCTTTCTATTTTTCTTTTTTTTTTTTTTTTTTTCCATTTCAATATTTGAGTACCTTCAAGACCTCGTGTGTACTATAGTAAAGTCATTCTGGTTAATCCCGTTAAAGCCTCAGGAACATGGGTTCATGTCTTTCTTCTCAAAAAGAAGAGAATCCATCAAAGTCACTGGTCAATAGAGTCGACAAAGGCAATGCCAATAGCAAAAGTAACGTGAAAGCAAGTGCAACGTCATCCAAAAGCAATGTTACAGCGGGATCTACAGCAGGAGGAAAAGTCTCGGAGGATGTTTCTCGAAAGGAGGCCAAAGAAGGCTTGGATGAGACAACCTTACAAAAGATCAACGAAATAAACGAAAACCACTCAGACTTGAAGATTCTTCTTTTAGGTTCAGGAGAAAGTGGTAAGTCCACTGTTTTGAAACAGATGAAAATTTTACATCAAAATGGTTACACAGAAGAAGAGTTGATCGAGTACAGACCCTTCATTTTTAAAAACTTATTGGACAGTGCAAAAACTTTGGCAAAGTGTTACAAAGACTATAATTATGAGATTTCCATGAATTGCGATCTTCTCTACGATAAGGAAAAAAAGGGAATATTTGAGCACAAAGATGATTTTGATGAATATCATGACTTAACAATGGACGATATCGATTTGATAATATGTTCCAAAGCTCCAAGATGCGATGATGATTTTGATTTGACTCTAAAAGACTCTATAGCTGCATTATGGAAGGCTAACTCAACCAAAAACTTAATTTTCCAATATCATAACGACTTTTATCTAATGGACTCAGCTAAATATTTTTTCGAAAATTTGAGCAGAATTACCTCTGCAAATTATATCCCTACTGTCATGGATGTATTGAGAACTAGAAAGAAAACTAGTGGTATCTTTGAAACAAAATTTCAAGTGGGAAACCAAAAAGTACATATGATTGATGTAGGCGGTCAAAGAAGTGAAAGAAAAAAATGGATTAACTGCTTTGATAATGTATCAACAATCATTTTTTGCATTTCTTTATCTGAATATAATCAAACCCTCTTGGAGGAAAAATCTCAAAATCGTTTGGAAGAGTCAATTGAATTATTTGATTCCATAGTCAATTCTAAATGGTTTACCAGAACCTCTATTGTGTTGTTTTTGAATAAGGTGGATATATTTGCTGAGCAGTTGCCTAGTTCACCATTGGAAGATTTTTTCCCGGACTACAAAGGTGGTAATGATATTACTAAGGCTGCTAAATATATTCTTTGGCGATTGAAACAAGTCAATAGATCGGGATTACTTTTGAGTCCACATATCACTCAAGCTACTGATACCAACAACATCAAAGTTGTCTTTACATCTGTGTTGCAAAGTTCATTAGAAAATAATTTGGAAGATAGTGGACTTATAAATGGTTGATCGATTTTTTGGTCTAATTTCTCTCACTTTCTAGTCATTCTATACATTAAATACATTATTCCTCTATTTTTTTTCTACAATCTAATATATTTTGGGCTTTACACTACAGTTATCACGTAATTTATACAGTTTTGCATAAAGTAATGAACTATTATATCCTAAAGAATTTTTTATTTCAGTAAATCAAAGCAGTCTCACTGTGATTTTTAGAAACCACTTGGATTTCACACCTCGTAGACCTATGTGTAAATACTATTCTTGTTGTAAACTAAAAAAACAAGCACATGATGATAATATCCTTCAGTTCTATTTTGGCTCGGAATGTGAAATTAATGAATTTTTAATAATCATGATTGAAGGTAAAGAAATTTTTAAAAATTATATGAATTTCCTTAATTATATGTATTGGTCATTCAAATAAATACTTAGACCAAAGAAGAATTGTAAGGAAATTTTTTCATATGCCAAATTCTTTATAATGGAATTTATTTAGATAAAGATTCATCTTATATATAAATATAAATATAAATATAAATATGAAGATTGATTTTTCGGATAATTTGAAAGATGTGGTTCCAAGTATTGTAGTAATACATGCACAGTAATTCTGTTCTCCAATTTAATTTAAAATACCAATATTCACTAAAGAGACAACGAAAAAAAGGCCTAAAAAAAATTGGAGAATGATTTTTTTAACAAGTTTTCTACAAGTAATTTTTCTACTTCTGTCAATGTCTGATATTGTAAGAGCTGCTGAAATATCTGATGAATTATATCACTTGTTAATTGAATCTTCAGAATATTCAAAAATTTGTGCCTGCATTTCTTATAGAGACACTGAAGAAGATCCTTCTGCAGTGAAAAGAAAATGCAGTTTAAAAGTCAATAAAGAGGTGAGCTACAAATGCTCTGATAATTCAAATTTTGAAATTATTAAGGTGCTAGAACATGAATCTAATTATTATGGGTTGTTCAAGTTCTCCAATAAAGGTTACATAGCAGTTGATTATGAAAAAAAAAGATTAATTTTATCGTTTAATGGATCGAAGACTTGGGTTGATTGGATAGTTGATCTAACCATAAAGTTAGTGCCATTCAAGCGAATCAATATAAAGGATCATATCTCTGAATACGCGGACAAAGCAACCCGAACTTTTGATGAAATATGTTCAGGTTCTTCAGCTTGTAAAGTGCATAAAGGATTTTATCATGCTGCAAAGTCTTTATTTAGAAGTCATGAGTCGATAATTTCAAATTTTTTGGACAAAAATTCAGATTATCAATTTTGGATAACTGGTCACTCGCTCGGAGGAGCAATGGCTCTCATTTCAGGATTGGAATACAAGCTAAATAATTACAATCCTATCTTAATAACTGCTGGAAGCCCAAAAGTTGGGAATCCTAATCTTAACCATCTCATTGATACAGTTTTTGATACGAACGAATACTTGGTTAATTTACAATCTCTAACCCTTGATGATATAAAGGAAAAAGGCGTTTACATACGTTTGATTCATAAAGGTGATAGTGTTCCCAGACTTCCGCTCAATGGTATAGGTCATGTATATGACCATTCAGGAATTGCATTGTACATTGACAAGAAACATCTTCCTCATGAAATAGATGATGTCTTAGTTGAAAACGGTAATATTCAAGAGGTGGCGGGAATCGAGAGTGAGGAAGATACATTGGATGACTCTTTTTATTTTGAGGATGACTACGCCTGCTATTCCGAATTTATCGAAAAATACTCTCACGAAAAAGCTGGGCTCCAGCACCAAAATAATACAGAGGTAACTATTAAAAAAATTCCAAGAGTGAGACGGGAAGCACACGCCAACTATTTTATTACTATTACAAGTTGTAAAAATAAGAACAGATAAATACACAATATTATTGAATGGACCAAAATACCCTCCATCAAGTGATTGTGACCATTTTTTATATTATGCTCATTCTAAAAATCGCTGGAGTAACAATAAATAATTGATAGCCTCCAATATACCAAGGGTACTTCTCCTTCTAGCTACAGCAAACTTTGAATACATACCGTTTGACTCGTTGACAAACTGGTTTTATGATTGCTGTGATTACCCATGCAATTATTATGCTTGTTTCGTTGCCCATGAAAATCTAGTGAACAATGAGGGCGCCCATCACCTTTTAATAAGCTCCACATTCAATCAGAACTAACGGCCCCTGAAAAAATTTTTTTTTCTTTGCTTGGACAGCTTCAGAGAATGAAAACGATTTTTTTTTGAACTTTCGCTTGACTTACACTGTTATCTTTCAACTTAAATTTACAACTTCTTCATCTAATTTAAATCTGTGTATTAACAATCTCAGCAACCATACTTAATTTATCAAGATTAAAAAGTTTTGGTTTATTGCGTAAAAGAATTATTCAACAACAGTTTCAAGATAAAGAATACATATAAAAAATGAGTGCTGGAGTTCCACCTACTGCTGAAAGCTTTCAAGCAAAATTGAAAGCACAATTATCTCATATCGACGGAAGATTCGCTCATGTAAAGGTATTAGATCAATTCGAACAAAAAACCAAGTTACCTAGATCTTATGCTATCCTTGGTTGTGCTGGTATCTATCTTTTCATGACATTTTTGAATATTGGTGGTATTGGTCAATTATTATCTAACGTTGCTGGTTTTGTTGTTCCAGGTTATCTTTCTTTGAAAGCATTGAGAACCGCTACTAAGCAGGATGATGAAGATCTTTTGATCTATTGGATTGTTTTCGCAGTATTTAACATTATCGAATTCTGGTCCAGCTCTATTTTATACTTTGTTCCATTCTATTGGTTCCTTAAAACCATTTTCTTGGTATATATTTCTGTTCCACAATTCGGTGGCGCTAGATTTGTTTACTATTCCTTTTTGAAACCTACTACTGACAGATACTTATTTGCTTCTAAGCCTGCAGAAAAGGTCAATTAATCAAGAAGCAATAATAATATCGGAAATCTCACGAATATATTGAAAATGCACGATTATTTATCAACTTGATTCTAGCTTAGTAACATTATCGACTCGTTTATTTGTATTAATCCAGCTTGATTTTGCTAAACAAGCTAAATTTTGTATTTACTAGCCGGAATTTCCGCGATTTGATTTCTTACATCTTAAGCTTGCTGACATCTATTTACCAATATATATATATGGATCTTATAATGCGATTTAATTTTGTAGCATATTATTTCGTGATTCGAAATAATGGTTGCTAAGAAGTCCATTTGAGAAGAAATGCCTTAGAGCGGAGTTGGATAGGTTGAGTCCAAGTAAAAAAAAAAAACACGGTTAGAAATTTTGCATGTACAGAACCTAACTTGTCATTTCTGGGTCTCTCAAGATTATTAATTTGATCTTCTTATCGGTACTGACGTAATGTCTATTTTAAAGGTCAAGATAAGCTTAGTAAATTCCGAGTTTTCAAAATTTTTGCAACGCATGTAATCGTTGCTATTCATGCCGAACTCGAGATTAATCTAGAATTCTCATATGGAATACTGATATGTCGCGCAGTAGAATGTATGCTTCGATCCAATTTCTCCACAACTGTTTAATCTCTGGAAACAACCATGTAGTAAGGTATTGATAGTTATTAATAAGCATGATCATCGAGAATGACTATTTGGGCAATCGAAAGTTCAATTTGCTGAAGCTAATGATGTAAATTCAAAATTAGTTAGCTTTCGTTCACACGAGAGCCTCTTTATTCTCCAAAGATCATCTTCGATGGTTAGTTTTATTCAGCTGACATGCAAATTCATGCAATAATTCATTCGACTTCAAATAATATTTGAGTCAGTATATCCGTTCTTTTGATGATACTTCTGCACAAATTTCTTTGGAGCTGCTTTTTCTATTTGGTTAAGTGCTTTAATTCCAACATTGAGCTTACTTGAACGCTTCTTTTCAGTTGAGGAAGTTTTGATGATTGATTTACATCGATCAGGATTACATTTTGATTTATGAAAACTGGGAATTAACAAACAATAGGCAAAGTCCCCGCATTCAGATTAACCTATTCACGGAGTATTCAGCCTTGCAACCTTACTTTTTTGCAGAGTGATGTTATTATTACGTTTTGTGCGTTCAGTAGCTGTCAGGGGGCTTATTGAGGGGGGAAAATAGAGTTTTCCTGACCGTGGGCTGCACATCTAAGGGCTTTCCGCTTGCATGAATTTTGGGTTGCTTGCTAACTGCCGCAAGGCAATGTAGAAACGGAAGTTTGGTTTGCTGTGGGGTGGCCCAAGCAGTGCAATGCTGGGCCAGTTTAGGTGGAAAAACAAAGCACACAACTAACTGAATTGTGGGGGGGGGGCCGCTGGCGGCGCGTGCTTATTTTCCAATAAGGCCAAGCGCACCAGCATAGCTTCATAAGCGTATTTTCGAGAAGTGCAGCAAAAAATGCGGGACAAAATGCGGAACACACTACAAGCAGGTATACTAATCTTCGCTGCAACCTCAGTTGAGGTCATGTTATATACATATGATGCTCTTACATGCTCTATTTTTATGACCTTTAATACGCTTTACATCCATCTATAGGAATTGATAACTAGATCATGAAACCATTGATTTCCAAGACTTGGGGTGCGCGACAATATTGATTTCTAATGATAATTTTTATCTCATTGCCCGCTTCCATCTTTGAGCTAGACCTCGGTTTTGCACATCTATGTACATATTTTACATTCTGCTGCAAGTTCTTTTCTGTTTAATATAATGTCATCTGCATCTTTTTACAAATAATTTGTCTAGGTGGAGTTTGATAGTCAATATTTAGATTATGATGCACTGTACTCTATTGCTTTGCATATGAACGCTCTATCTCTCCTTATTGTGCTCTAGAAATTTGCTATTATGACTGCTTACGAATATTTTTGAACAAGTAAATTGTGCATATGATGACAGAACGGTTACGTATATTTAATGCTTGTTTGCGGCTTTGTACTTTTGTACTTTTCATTTTTTATCTTTTTCTTTTTTTTCTTCGCTAAATAATGATTTTATATACGAGATATAGATTTTGTTTTGTTGTTCGAATATTTTACAGCTGACTGAACCTCAGTGCGTTCCTTGGTCTTCTTAGTTCTTTTTTGATCATTTTATTTTCTTGGAACCTGTCAAAAAAAAAAAAAAAAGTAACATTTTGATTCTAGCAGAATATTTTTTTTTTTCTTGCAGGTAACCAGAATATCCATCATCATACACATATATAAGATACAGTTAACCGCTTGAGCAATTCTGAGGGATCATTTTTTTTTCTATATTCCATTTCAAAAGTCGCCATCCTAGCCTAAAATTTATTTACGTTATATTATTCAAACATTTGACCCTTCAGTTTAAAAACACAAAAGGTGAACACATTCTAACTAATAGTGTTTTAAAATACGGCGCAAAATAACATAAACCCAATTTGAACTTTATTTTAAATTTTTGATTTTGCTATTGAGCTGTCTCTTGACATAATTACACATTTTGGCAGCGTGTTATAAGTAAAGTCTAAATCTTTACCATTAAGAGCGACCGCAGGTCATTTGCTTCACAAGTTCAGATTCTTGCTTATTTTCTCAAACAAACTGAAGACTTGTTGCTTTGATTTTTAACACCATAAAAATCTGGACAGGAAGAACAATTATTTTATAATATACTGAAACTGAACCCCCTATAAAAAATCATCCTCTAGAATGGTTCTCATTAGCTCCTTGCGAAGCTGTTTGCCAGACAAAATTCTATCTTCTCCCTTGAATACCAAAGCAGAGGATAGTAACTCAGCTACCAACACATCGGAAATGGCAGTTATAGAGTTCAGAGACCCATTTTCTCTGAAAGGAGCTTCCCTCTCCAATGTAAATAACAATGAGGATAAGTTTTTGCCTCCAAATGAGCAAAAATTTAGCGGAAGTGTGATCTCAAGAAGCTCCTCAGATTATGCAGTTCCTCAAGCTTACGAGGGCCCAGCCTCAGATTCTGAGCTGAATATCGATACTCCAATAACTAATTTCCCTAAAAATTATCAGCTTTTAAAAACGCTCCTTCTCAAAAGATTAGGAATCAATATTAATAATGAGAAATCTATCTTCGAGCTTCAAAATTATAAGAAGAATAAATCTCAAGTGAAAATAACAGTTTTCAATTCTTCTGATACCGTTTATTTACCTTTAGAAAAGATAAGCTGCAAGCAATTAAGATTTTTGCCAGGAACAACTTTTGATAATTTAGATTGTGCCGCAAGATACAACATCATGAACCCATTTTTATTAGACGGAATACCATCTAGCTATTTATCTCCTTCTTTAGATGATTATGAAGATGGTGATTTCAGCAATAATTCCTACAATCCTGAGCAATCAGATCTACCTGGATTAGAACAAGATAAAGCAAATAAATCGGAAAATTCCACAAGCCTGCATACATTTGTAGTTTCTCTTTCTTCACCCGGTAATGGAAGCGAAATGCCATTTTCTCAATTCCAGTTCAAGTTGAGTTTGAGCTGCAAGCTAAGCACTCATGATCACAAGAATTCTCAAGATTCAGAAATCAAAAAAGATAGATTCTTTGATGAGTTTGCGGTGAGTGAGTTAGTACAGAATATTGAATTAGACCAATTTAATTACTTTATTCCAAGTCAGAATGGACACAACTATCCAAGAAATTCAATGAGATTTGATAGTATATATTCAAACACAACTTCAGGATCAGAGATTCGCTCAATTAATAGCTGTGACTCAAAAACCTCTTCAGTATTTAGTAATGAGGAAGTTGTGAAGATCTTGTTGAACAAGGAAGATGGTTCTGATGGTATGAGTAAGGTTATATTTGGTAAAAATTCGTCCCTACCTATTCGTACATTTTATAAGGATTCGGCATTAAACAGAAATGTTTCGCAGAAAACGGATAAGAATAAATCAATTGAAAGGTTACCAGCAGGTGATTATATTTTTGTAATTCCCGTACGGTTCGATTCGAGCGTACCAGAAACTATAGTAGTTCCTAATGGAAATTTACAATGTAATGTTAGTGTCTCGTATGATCAGTTGTCTAATTATGTGCCGTTTCACAAAAAAGGAAAGGATTCTTTCAATAATATAATTCAAAGAATTATGCTGGGTGGTTCAAATAATGATATTGATGTTAAAAGCAATACAGATATCGAAACCTTTCGTTCACGAAAGAATTCAAAAAATTATGAAGCTCAGTCGACTAGTATTAAGAATACAGATAGAGATATAACCAAGGTGGATGAATCTCAACAGTATACACAAATCAAAAATTTTTTCAACTTGCCATTGATTAGGGGTTCTCCACCTGCTGATTTTGAATTTAATAAGTCAATTATCATCAATAAGACTTTTAGAAATTATTTTGATTACGATATTTTTATTCCTAGAAAGTACATTCCATTAAACACAGAAATTCCAATAACTATAAGGTTTGCCCCCTTTATGAAGGAGATACAAATAACCTCTGTAAAAGTTAGTGTTGTTGAAAGAATTTATTATAAGAAGAGAAACAGTGATAATTATTTCTTGAGGACTTTTACAGTTCCATTAGCATCTTTAAGAAATGAAGAAACCGGTTCCACTGCTCTTAGAGAGTATGTTTTTGATAATGGGAACTTAAAGAATGCATCCTATCCTTACGGAATAAATTTAGACAAAGAAATTGTTATGAAGCTTCCTGTTTTTTTTAGTGGAATTGATTCTTCAGGGTCTCAATTTTGTAAGGATCCAAAGGTAAAAGTTTCGGTAATGAAAAAACTTATTCATTCTTTAGGAATGACTAACAGTGAAAATTATTATCCAAATGATGAAGAAAATGCTATCTCGGAACAGGGTTTACAAACCGATGAAAATTCGTTGAGAAATAATAATATCCTGAAAACATCCGAAAGAAGATTATCTAATGCACTGAGACTGATATATAAAAGCAAAGTCAGCAATAATAGTTTCGGAAATGTTATTATTTCGAAAGAAGAAGAAGAAAATCAAAGATTGCCTTTGGATTATCAAATTCAAAAGAAAGGTATGGATTTATTGAAACAGGAAGCATTGATTTCCAAAGCTTCAATCGAATATGGAGATGAAGAGTACTCATCGAGAAGAAGAGTCTGTAAAGGTGAAGATGGTCAAATAAATTTTGAATATTTGAATGAATCAATACCAACGTTACATCCCGATTCAATATCATTCGAATCTATTAAGGTAAATCATTCTTTGCAGGTATGCATAAAAGCTTCACATTGTAAAAAGGTTGAAAATGCTGATTCCAAAAGAAAAAAGAACAAGGAAAAACAGACGAAACATACCAAGTATGCTGTATTCATAGATACGGGAATAGTTTTGATGTCAAGTCTTTGTGAAAATGATAATATACAGTTGCCTGAATATAAGGCTCAAGATGAAATGAGTATGCTCACAAATAGAAATGAGATGGTTCATTTTAGAGAACAACATGGGAATAATAATTGCAAATGCGAACTACCTGACTCCAAAGGTCTGAAATCTAGAAGCACAAGCTGCTCAAATTGTTCTGCAATTTTTGCTAAGAAAAACCAAAGTACAGATGTCGAAGACTACTGTGACTTCGATTCTGATTTTGATCTACCTGTATACGATGATATAGTATAGTTTAATATATCGATATAGGTTTGCTTCACCAAAAGTGTTAAAGTTTAACAAAAAAAAAAGAGGGAAAATCAGAAAATTGTAAGAAGAACAGCACTATTTTGAATCAGCAAGGTTTCTTATTAACTTATCATGAAGAGATTTGCTCACCCTAAAGATAACACGACACTCTTGGTTCAAGTTATTATGAATGGTGATACAATTTTTTGCTCTTGCGTGTATATTTATTTGTTTTGTTGTAACATTAATGTCTCTACAAATTTACTATGATACAACTCGCTTCAAGAAAGTCAAAGGGGGGGGGGGGAGGGTGATTTAACAGATTTTCTGCTCAGCCGTTTGTTTGACGCTGGTTTTTTCGTATTTTTTTTTTTTTCAAATGTGGGGTTAGGAATAATTAGTTTCAAATAAAAATTGTTCTTTCCACTACATAAAAGAAAAAGAAAACTGTCACTATTGTTCAATGTGCTTTTTTTGTCATTATTTTGCGAAAACTTCAGCATAAAGTGCTGATATATTCAGTTTTTCGAAATGTCGTTTATGCAAATCAGCTAATAGATTCTACTAGGAGACATTAGAACTTGTCAATTCTAACAAATGTAAATTTGAATAAGAAAATTATATATAAAAAAAAATAATGATAAAGATAGCGAATACTTCCCTTTTGAAGCGTAAGCAATATGAAGATTAAATATGAATCAATCTTGAGGAATTTCTCTTTTGAGGACTTCCTTAAAGTTAGAGTTAAAACCGAGTAGCTCATTGATACTTTTAGTCCAATTATTTTCATCATTTATCACGCAGAAAACACCTTTATGCTGATTTTCAATAACAAGTGATGGATCAGTTAATTTAAGATCGAAATTTTTCATTCTAATTTTTGATTTATCACTTTGATCATTTATAATTTTGTCTGTTTCATTGAATATATGAATCTCATCATTAGGATGAACCGTAGCTAGGTGCGAATCCCCATCAATACTGAGTTTCACATTTCTGTGAGTATGATCACAATTAGTTACTGAATCACTATTATCACTACCGCTTAGCACCCCTGGAATGCATTTTGATTCGGCAAAATCAACATTGGTGCCTGCGTTTAGTTTACTGTGGCGATCCCTGACAATAATTTTGATATGAGATAGAGCAGGAACTATCAAAGGTCTGAAACTTAAACTTCTTGGGCAAATAGGAGTTATCAAAATACATTCAACCAATGGGTGAACCATTGTACCACCAGCACTTAATGAATAAGCTGTTGATCCGGTGGGAGAAGCAACGATTAAACCATCACCTTTCAATCTGGTCAAAAAAAGATCATTTATGTAAATATCAAAAGTGGCAAGATGAGGAACAGCTCCTCTATGTAGAATAATATCATTCATAGCGTGTAGTGTTATACTTTTATTAGGTAGATGGCATTCTAATCTTGAGCGACGTAAAACTTTAGAATTGTTGAGGTAAACTTTGTTAAAGGTATCCTTGTAACTACTAAATTCGAAAGGAAGAAGGAATCCCAAAGATCCCAAGGAAAAAGAAAGAATTGGAGGGACCAAATTATCGGCAAAAAGTGATGTTGACTTCAAGATAGTTCCATCACCTCCAAGAGTAATCAACAAATCAGCTTTCTTTGAAATCTCAGTATATGTCCCAGTAAAAATAGTTAATGCCCCATCCAATTTGAATCCTGTGCCAGTGTTTGAAGAAGAAGACAACTTGCAAATCTCATTTATGCTTTCCTTGGAAACTATTATGTTGATAGAGGGGTAGGTTTTATGGATATGGTTGACGAGCTTCACCAATGCGAAATTGCACTGCGAATTATTAGGTTTTTTAGCAATGAAGACATTTTTGAGATTATTGTTCCATTGCATTTTGTAGAGCTTAGAGTTTCTAATGGGTTGGTATGTTGGAAAGGTACGATCATCAAGGCTTAAGCAAGAACGAATCGTTAGGCTGTTCGAAATGAATGGCAACTTTATATCACCACCATTCAACTGTTGTCGTTCAAATGTTGTGCTGAAACTTTTAACAAAGGCCTTCAGTATGAAAGCCTCAGAGCTACTGCTTCGCAAGGACATTTGACTGATAGAAAACTTTCCTAGCATGCCACAAGTTGGAATTTTCCCTAGTAGGGTAATCATCTTTGCTTTTTATTAATTTAGGATAAAAATAATGCAACCTTCAGGAATGACGTTGCTAGTTACTTCACGGAGGAATAATCCAAGCCAGGATACTGAAATAGAGAATCAGAATGTATCACCCAGAGATCTCAATATGGGCATTCAAAAAGTTCGCCAGGTCGATGCATACATATATATATATATATGGGGTTAGGCAGTGGACAGGAACAAGAAAATTCCAATGCGTTATTTAACGATAGAACTACACAAAAGAATTTTCTTCAGTTGATATTTAAGATTAGTATTGGATGTTATGAGAAAAAAAATCTATGAGTTGATATTATCAAATGATCTCTATAGCGTGGCTTTGGATGACTCTTACTGAATTATAGTTCCACAAGAAATTCACCAAGCTATTTTTATACTCATAGAAATTTCTCAATAATTCTTTTACAGGACTCCAATTATTCAGCAATAAGAGAAGTGATCGCTGCTTAAGAAAAAAAAAAAAAAAAAAGAAAAAATAAGTCCTGGTGCTTTATTGCTATCAACCAGCCGCATACTTGACCAAAAACCCAATCTATTGAAATGCCTTCAGTGGTAAACTTCAATTGCATTCTTATCACAAGCTGATCATATTTTGTTCTTTGATTTAGAACTGATAATAAAAATGGAATGATAATATAACAGTAAATGAATATAATAAATAAAATCGTAATGAATATAGCAGTACATAATAATATTTGGGAGGATAATAATAAATAATTATGAAAATACTATACACCAATAAGGATGAAAATTTTGTTGTGCTTGGCACTTTTTATTTCTTCGCGAAAAGATCATTGATTTGAATCTTTCCATTGCCGTTATCTTTCAAATGGATCTCTACTCTTGGTTCATCTGATTTATTGTTGATTTTCTCTTCACTATTGCTATCTTTGCTTGGTTTTTCGTCATGACTCTGTATTTGTTTGTCTTCTTTAGGCTGATCAGTGGCAGCTGCAACCTTACTTTCATCACTTGCATCCTTCATTTCGATATCTTTGCTGTCTGTAGGAACATGTGTCAGGAGATCTTCCGCAAGGCCACTGGTAGGTACCGAAGCCTCCGAATT
This sequence comes from Saccharomycopsis fermentans, assembly GCA_002564245.1. Lineage (NCBI taxonomy): Eukaryota > Fungi > Ascomycota > Saccharomycetes > Ascoideales > Saccharomycopsidaceae > Saccharomycopsis > Saccharomycopsis fermentans. The sequence goes on from JNFW01000001.1 coordinate 3,058,618, forward strand.
GGATGGTTCTGCTAGAGTAACCGCAGGCACACTGACAGCAGAAGCGTTCAGCGAATGATTTATTTCCTTTTGAGGACCAGAATCAGACTGAGGAGCTACTTCAGTTGCCGTTGATGCGTTCTGTATCTTAGAAGTGTTCAGGCTCTCAGATACAGAAGAATCAAGTGCAGGCTGCTTCTCTATATTATCGGCTTTTGATGATGTCTGCGAATCTGTTACTATGGAAGACTCATTATGGGTCATATTTTTTGACTCTATACCTTCAGCTTTATGATCATCTTCATAAAATTCGTTAGATGGCTGCACCAAGTTGTCTCTCGCATATTGAGAACCTCCCTGCGTGTCCATTGCTTCATGTGTGTCTTCATTAACATCACCCAAATCTTCTAAATCTCTAGGAGTATGCTGCATCTGCACCGAAGGCGCATGTTGCGTATGTTCTAAGTTTTTGATTAACTGTGTCAATAATTTATCACAATATTCTGGAGTGTTTGCATTAAGCATATTAGAAGGACGTACATCCAATTTATAGTCAGGACCATAGTACTCATAATAGTCATTGTAAGGTAAATCTGGACCTAAGATCTCGTTATTCAAGATTCCAGTTTCGTAACACCAAGTACGAGCTACATTTCTCATAGTGTAACCACCGCCACCCACTACCATCATTGGCAAATTGAAAGACTTGACAAAATTCACACAGTTAGCATGACCGTTCATTGATAAATTGAAGCAACCTAATCTATCACCAGATAAAGAATCTCCACCACACTGCAAGACAATAGCTGATGGTTGATACCAATCAACTATATGCTTGATCACAGGCTCAAAAAGGTTTTTATATGTAGTATCATCAATACCGTCTCTCAAAGGAACATTAACTGCATGATATTTACCTTTACTTACACCAATATCACGTAGATCACCAGTACCTGGGAAAAACTCCCCATATTTATGGAACGAACAAGTCATCACACGATCAGTAGTGTAAAAGGCTTCTTCTACCCCATCACCGTGATGGACATCGATATCTATATATAAAACTCTAGGATGGTATCTCAACAATTCAATGATACCCAACACAATATCGTTAACGTAGCAGAATCCAGAAGCTTCTGATTTTTTGGCATGATGCAAACCACCCGCATAGTTAATAGCGACTTCACATTTTCCTCTATTCAATCTAGCGGCACCTTCCATTGAGCCACCTCCACTGATACCACAATACTCAAAGAGCCCATCGAAAACTGGGCAGTCATCACCCACGTTGAACTTGGCTTGTTCCTTCTGGAAAAATTCTAAATTGTCAGGAGTTACTCTACTCAAAAAATCAACATATTCATCTGTGTGGAACTGGCACATTTCTTCTCTGGTTGCTGGCTTGGCTCTGTAGATCTCCATTTTTTTGTAAAGTCCATAGTTCATGATCAAAGAATGTGCCATTCTTATTCTGTGTGGTTTCATTGGATGCCCAGCACCGTAGGCGTAGTTGCCTACATCTGCATCATAGAAATATGCCACCCTTTTCTTTTCATTGGGATTGGCCTTTATAGCATCGAAAGGTTTAAGTTCGAAAACCATTTTTGCTGCTAAGTCGGTAGAGTAATACTGCTCAAATAGATGCAATCCTACTTGTAAATCGCAAATCAGCTTCCCTGGTTCCAACCATGAGTACCACTTTCAGTTCTACAAAGCTAGGTAATTTTTTTTTTTTTATTTTTTTTTACTTCAGATTAACTCGTTTGTTGTATGCTGTTTTTTCACAGATAAATTTTTCGATTTCTACTGGAAAAAAAAAAACAAAATAGAAAAAGACAGGATTGCATATACCGGGCATTTTTACATCCTTAAAACATGAAATGAGTAGTTCCATACATAAACGAATCTATAAACCGTGTATTTCATAAAGAATTGGAGCTAATAAACCTTTCAATATTAAAACATGATCTGAAAATAGATCTTAAATGAATTGAATCTATACCAAGAAAAGAAAAGTCAGCTGAAAGAAGAAGGTGAAGAAAAGGGTATCTGAGCGATCAAAATGAAAATGGGAAAGATACACCAGTGAAGAAGAACAAAGCTTAAAATGCACGAAAGCAGACAATCCAACGAGGTTTTGCTGATGAAAGCCAGTGATTTGTGACTCGTAATTTCTGGGTGCGACCATTGATGGATCGAAAAATCAACTGTTTCTGTAACGTAGAAATTGCTGCAAATTAAATGTGAATAGATATTTGCCACAAATTAGAAATAAGTAGTTGCCACAAATTCAAGATTAATAACTGTTATCAAAGCCAAATTTGTAACCAAGTGTTTCCATATGCTAGGATGGATGCAGAAAACGGAAAATAACATGTAGTTGGTGATTTGAGGGTGGGAGAGTGCAAATCGACACAAAAGTCAATGAAGACCCATGAGTTTTGTCTACGAGAGACATAAATTTCAAACTGATTTTTCGGTGTTTGTCTTCTGGGTAATTTCACCAGGGGTCTCGTTTTCTGGGACCAACTGTCTTAACAAAGTGGCAAAAGTGATTCTGGAAGCACGTTCGAGCTCAAGAACGTCGCGTATTTTCAAATTCCAATATTTTTTAGGGACGCTATGGAGTCTTGATTGCGATTTATAGCGTAGCGACGCAAGTATCTTGGCTTGGTCGTGTCTTAGTTTGGATATTCTTTTGTCTAGATTCATCTGGAGCTTAGCGACGAGCTTCTGTTTTTGTTCGGGTGTGTATTTTGCCATCTTTGGGTACCTCAGAGTATCTTTAATTATCTCGACACACAATTTTGAATCATCTAACTAGTATTTTGCAATCTCTGACCATTAATATCTTATCAGATGTTGCTAGAACACTGTTTCTAGAACGCTGTTGCTGGAGAGCGGGAGCTGACAAACTGCCACTGCCTGGCAATCATTGGTACACTGAAGCAGCCCTTGATGTTTACTAACATGCGGATCCTGTTTTTGTTGATTTTATATCTGAAAGAAAGAAAGAAAAAAAAAATACACATCGCAAATAACCATAGGCGGTACAAATCTCAGATAGACTCAGGATCATAATTTGGGATATTTGATGTATTGACTCGAAAATGTCTAGATGTTACAAAGGTCTCATACAACACTTAAGTTAAATACTATCAAACCAAAACGCGAAGATGTTTAGTCGAGCCAAAAAAAAATATGAGTGGTGTAAGGGTTAGTTTATGTATTGTTTTGAAGCTTTTTTTTTTACTTCTAGTCTCAAGTAGGCTTAACTAGGCTTGGGGTAAATTTTTTTTTTCTCTTTTGTTTTTATTCTCAGCTCAAAAAAGCTAAAACTTAATTTTTCTTGGACGTTTTTTTTTCCCTAAAGAAAAAGCACCAAATCAGTATATTTATGCTAAGAGAATTTACCAAAGCGGAAATTATGCACCAGCTGCTTACATTAGACTACAAAAAGAGAACAACACAAGATATCCACCCCCAAAAAAAATTATTACTGGTATATATATAAAAAAAAAAAAAATTAGAAGAGGAAAATACAGGATTTTTCAGATCAAAAAACAAGTGATTGGCTATAGGAATGCCCATTTGAATATTCATCAAGGGGGTTTCCCAGAATATTGATCGATTATTCTTTGATTTGCGTTTATTTTTTCTTAAGTTTTCTGGCTCAGTTTAGGGTAGTTCAGTAAGAGCCAACAGGAAAGCCCGCAAAAAGACAAAAAGATACTGAAAGCATAAAAGTAGCTCAAAGATATAGGAACATCAGAAAAGAGCTGCCCAAAAATATAGAATAATCAAAATAAGAAACATCAAAAAAGAAAAAATTAATCAAAGAGGAAAAATTGAAAGATCGCTGTTCAAAAATATAGATAAGTCAGTCGTTTATTAAGATCTGGCTAAACGTTGGCATCAGTCGCTCTTTTTTAGTTTTTACTTTATGATCTACGCTTTTTGGACTTGATTTGGCTACAAAAACATAGAACTCATAATTTTACAATACCTGATTCGTGGAAGTGAACCAAAACAAAACAGGAAATCCATTTCTGTTCAAGGGACTTTCACCAAAAAGCACCTGAACAATAAATTATCTAACCTGCAAAAAATACTTAATCTGCAGGAAAAACCAAATCTGCAAACAATCCCTCGATACTGAGAACATTCAGTAAACGGACACTCCGTCAGTACCTGATCTTCTCTGAGCAATATCTCTTTGAGAAAACAAACATATTTGCTTTTTCGATAGAAACACCTATTTCGTACCTTTCACGCGTCTAAAGACCATCTCCTATCCTTTCACGGACAAACACTCTTCCTCCTCACCAGAAAAATAAATCTTCGATTCTCGCGATGGTATCGAGCTCTGCCACAGTTGGTATTGCCGTTGGCATTCCTTGTGGTGTTGTGCTCATTGCATTATTTCTAATGTGGTATATTTTCAGTAAAAGAAATAGAGACAGAGATCTTGAAGATCCAACAGAATTGGACGCCGATCTAACTTTTGAAAACTATAGAGAATTAGCAGGCGTGCAGTCTCGAAACGACCAGCTCCATGATGATAACAGCAGGAAACTTGCAACAACAAACCGCAATAATAAAGAAATAGATAGCTTTGATGATTTTGCTGAAGAAACTACCAACGATAATGCACATTCAGAAATTACAAAAGAAGTCAAGCCCCCAAAATATAGAAAATACACCCATCATTCTCAACAATTTTCATTGAATAATAACACAATTGGAAATAATAATAGTCTAGATAACATTTCTGAGCTCAATCCTCAGTTTGCTCAATCCCAAATGCAAATGTCACAAGAAGATCTCAAAAGAAGCTCTGAAAAACTATTTCAAAACTATTTTGATGGCATGATTCCAATGGTTGTCAACCCATCTGATAACCATAATGATCTGTCAAGTAGTAATGCCAGTGCCCCAGTCCTGGCGAATAACAAGGATGATAATGCTGGAAGATCATCACCTAAATTGTTAAATTTCCCATATGTTGGTAACTCATCACTCAGGCTCTCGTCAAGCAATCATTCCCTGGTACACCATGACAATTCTTCAGCTACAAATGCTACGCAAGGAAATTCTCTTTTGAAAAACGACAGTAATAATAACAGTGAAGCAAATCTTTTGAAATCATTAGCTATAAATTTGCATAATGACACATCGCATGATTTTCATATGCCTAAGCCTGTAAGTGCAAGAACCTCAATGTTAATTAACCAAAATAGTAAAAATAATTCGAGTGTCAACTTAGCAAATAGAAGAGCTTCAATTGCTAGTCAAAATACAACAACAACATCAAATTCTTTAGCTAATAAGACTATTCAGCTGCTGGACAACCATTCATCAATAACCGAGAACTATAACTATAATACTCCAAAGACACCACAAAAGCTGACGAAAAAGCCACAGCTGCTGTTACCTCAGCCTGATACCTCTAACTCTAATACTGTGAATGTCTTTGCCACACCTCCAAAAAAAAAGCCAGCTCTGAGTCATCCATATTATGAAATTTCAAATTCCAACAAAAAAATTCATCAGGTAGAATCAGACATGGAAGATGATGAAAATACAACAATAGTTGATACCACAATTGCTAATACAACAGAGTTTTCAACATCGACATCTAATAATGAAAATACCAATTCCTTTTCTAATGAAACAGAGATTTCTACAGCTAATAAGGAAATTTTTCCTAGTAATGGAAAAGCTCTTCCTACACCAGCAGGTTCTGCCGATCCAACAACAGCTTCAAATGTTTACAAGTCTAGCAATTCTGATTATGTAACAACTTCTAATGGCAAAAAAGCGGATCCAACTAATAATGTTAATAGTTATTCATATTATGCCGTTAATCATAGTGATACCATCAATGATAATGGATTTTTTACTCCTCGCAAAAAAACACCAGAAATGAAAAAGCAACATTCTTACGCAGCAAATGTATATCTGCATGAAGACAACAGTATTGCAGAGAAACCTGACAGTATTCACGAGAGAAACATTTTTGGAACACCTACTTCACATAATGGAAGTTTCATCAATGGAATTGAAACTACTCCTGCACAGAATGATATTACTGCTACAAATGATGGTGAAATGCGAAGAAATCCTTTTGATTTTTAGTATGTAAAATCAAGCTGCAAATTTATTGTATCATCTCCATTTCATCATCTAAACATTCAGGATTTGCTTAATCTCATAAAATGCTATTTTTTTGATAGTTCAATATCAAAGAAGATTTAAATCAACTACATCGTCTATTTTTCCTCCTCACCATCGTATAATAATGTAAAATATCTAAGCCAAAATGATCCAATTGAGCAGAGATCAAGTTTGTGATTCTTAAAAATTTTGATTAGGTAGCTGCAATCAATTCTAGAGAATTATTCTTGCAATTTTGGTGAAGCAGAGGTGAAAGAATATAAGAGATTTTTTAGTTTTCTTATTGCTTTATTATCCTTTTTTTTATTTCGTTTTTAGCTTCTTTCTAACTATTTTCTAAATTTAAAGTAACGTTCTACTAGATTTCTATAGTCTTTCAATTATATTATACCCTTTTTTTGTTTTATTATCTAAGAGAATCTGCTTCTGTTTCTTGTCATTCAGATCATTTTACTTGTTATTTTTCATGGTACCAAGAGTATCTTGAGCTATATACAAGAACTTTTTAATATATTCATAAGTTATATATAAAACGATGTAGAATAGACGTTCATGATAACATATATATATATATATATCAAACGATGTTGAATAGACCTTTAAAATAATGATTTTACCATATTTTGAGAAGGCAACAATTACGTCAAATCTTTATTTGAATGAACAAACCCTCTTTGTTTTTATTTTTTGCTAATCAGAAATCTTATTCTTTACTGACTAGAAATCTAGTTCTTCGTTCAGCATTATATCAACCTTTTTATCACCTGCAGTAACAGACCACTCTCTGATAGTTAAAGGAACATGTTTATTTGGTCTGTCAGCAATCAATCTTACAGTTCCTACAATACCAGATTGCACACCTTTCACGTTGAAAGTAACGTTGATCTTTCCTTGAACTTGATTCAAGGTTCCCTTGATCCATGGGAAAATTGAGTCAAAATCTATGTCTTTACTTTCTAACAACTGCTTAACTTCTGGTGATCTTCTCATAAAATGCATAGTAGAGCCAATCATTGGAGAGGACATTTTTTCGTAATTGACAATCATAAGGAAAGCGACAGTCACAAGACATATAAACAGAGCAAATTGATATTTCACTTTACGCAGGTCTGCAAATGGATCAGGTAAGTTATCATTGACTGTCATTGGTTTGGTATTTTTATGCTGGCCGTATGGTGTTGGAAAGGAGGAAGAAGACTGAACTTTTTGGTTATTTAGAACAGTACACAAACTAAACTCTCTTTTACTGGTAGTCAATCCGAGACCAGAATTAAGGTTATTGATGGCAAGAGGTTTCACATAGAAGGGAACTCTGGTGCTTCTAAATCTTGTTCTGTTCAAGACAGAACGAGCCAATGGTTTTGCGGTAAATGTTTGCATGGTAGGGTCTACTTGATTTGGAGTTCAGAATTCAAGACAAATATATTAATTTGAGAGTTCTTTGAAGTTGCAACTACGAATTATCTGTTACTAACGCAGCTGTTCTTGCTTCAAGCCAACCTCTTGAGAGTTAGTATGTTCATCATTTTAACCATGTTGCAATAATAATATTTCAGTATTCTTCTGTCTGGTATTAGCTACTAGCGGGCAAAAGAAAAAAAATTTTTTTGCAGTATGGCTACAGCACTTTACCAGTGCGACACAACCGTCAAGCACTTGCAACCCACAGCTTTCAATATTGGCTACAGGGATTTGGAACGATATTCTGATTGCAAAAACAAAATTTAGGTTGAATGGTAAACAAGTGTTAATCCTTGATCTCGAGATACGATGGATACTCATGTTATTACAAGAGTCTAGCTTGAAAAATTTCAAATAATAATGTAGAATTGTGTTTGGAGCACAGATGAATGAATGAATGATTACGTATTGGTCAAAATGCAACTTTTTGCCGATGGCGATTCACTACATTTTAGAAAAAGCGTTCATCAACTCGTCAAATAAAACTATGCAGTAATCAGCATAAATCTCAAAGTATTAGCATATTTAGTTCTGTTTAACATGCCCAAGCATATAGTTTTTCTGCTGTTTTCATTTACATTCTACTTCGCAGTCGCGATATTATTACTGCTAGTTTCTATCCCGATAGCAGTGGGCAAATTTTCTATTACTGGTGGTTCAGCAACCACAGATCATCCTGTACTTGGCAACCTATGAACTCAGCTGCTTCCACATGGCTGCCTGCACAGCCCAATTAATACTGAACCAATACCCACAATACTCCCAACACCACCCAGCCAAGATCTGGACTTACATGCTGAATAAGCCCACAGCTGCCAAAAAACAACCTACTGAAATCAGAGAATGTAAAACTCTAAGACTGAAAAAAAAAAAAAAAAAAAAAGGTAAAAAACACAATATAGGACCAAAATTGACGTTCTAGCTGGAAAATTCGACCCGTCTCAAAAAATCTATAACTCTTTGCTGCTTGTAGATTATTCATAAACATGAAATCCTTTGATTTTTCATCTCTTAATATCAAACAAACTAAGTTGCTCTAGTAATTGTACTTTGTTTCCCAGAGAAACTCAACTGATTTACGGGTTGGATCCCAGAAACCTGCTATTGGAACTCAAGGAGATATGCAGCAGACGCTAGACACAACGATAGCTGTTTCCAATTTCATCAACTCGATTCCTGAGGAATCGATTGTATTCTACACACAGCTAGTGTTTGAGCTTCTGGATAGCGATGATAAGGAGAAAAAATTTGGAGGCGATTCATTACAAGGGGGCTCTTCTAAAAATGATGCCATTTCCCAGTATATATATCTGATATTAGCAAATAATAAGTTTCCTAAGGAGCTTTTTGTGAATGACAGTTTGAGCGAAATAGAGCAGCAGCACAAGTTTATAAATTTGGTTTCTGTGTGTGATTCGTGTTTTCTGAATTTCAAGAAAAGATTCGACACCTCAACTACAGTAGTTGCTCCAACATCGGCATCTTTCAAAGAATATCTTCGCCTGGCCATTGGCTACTACATCATTGGATATATCATCATAATTTATTATATTCCTAATTCTTTGGCGCTTTTAAGCTCGAAGACCATAACAAACATCAATAATAATAATGAAAAAGAATCTAGTTTAGAAATTTTTACTCAATTAATACTTCTCTACAAACAAGAATTCTCACTAAATATAGTAAGAAGTCAGGTTGAGGATTTCATCAACAAACACAAAAAAAAGAAATTGTTGTCAGATCCCAAATATATTCCTACAATCAAAAAAAGAAAATCAACCAAAAGCTACTTGACAGATTATGGGCCAGATTATTATGATCAGGAGAATGTCAGTAATCCTAGTAACTATGAGACGAAAAATAATCAAAACTACAATGCTATTGTAAATGTTGAAGATGATCTAGAAGTGCCTGACATTTCAAATTCAATAACAGGTAATTCAAATAATTCCATTACATTGATATCATGTAAACACCTCCAAAAATTATTGGAAAACAAAAAAAAAAATATTGCGTTAGTAGATCTTAGATCTTCGGAACAGTTTAACAAAAACCATATTTCAAACAAATTTCTTATAAATTTGGACCCGCAACTATTTCAGAAAATGAAATCTGCAGATGAATTAGAAAGATCTTTAAGACAGTCTCTTAAAATTAAAGCATCTATAAATACAGAACCTGGAGAAGTTACTATAAACCTTGATGCTTTTGATGATGATCCCGATTTCATCCAATTGAAAAAGTCATACAATTATTTCAAGCAGAGGCATAAATTTTCATATATTGTAATGTACACTGATGAAAAAACATGGTTTAAGTTTAATAATGCGGATTCAGCATATAATTATGTCCAACATTTTTACGATTTGATTTATGACCTTGGGGCGACTGATATTGAGCATGAAGGCGAGACAGACCATGAGAAAAAATCTAAAAAGTTAGATAAAAAACCAAGAGTATTGGATGGTGGATTTGAAAGTTGGTTGACTTTTTTGGAAGCACAGAACGAAAATATTTACAGTGTCGACAATGCGAATTATAATATCAAGAAAGGCTATACTAAAAATAATGCTACAACTAATAACGTTGATACTAACGAATATTATAATAGCGATTTCAACCCCTATAGAGATTTAAATGATGAGAACAATTACAAGGATACTGTTAATCAAAATTTCGCTTTTAAAGATAGTCAAAATAGTAATGTTCATAATGCTGCTCCTAGCGTTCCATCACACAACGCAACATATCTTCAAGTACCTCAAACAAGACAGCGTACGGATGGAATTAGTCCAAATTACTCTAGCTTTGGGGAGAAACAGCAGTCACTTAAATTAAATACAGCTGGCGCACATACAAAAAACACTTACAGTAAAAAAGAAAGTACAGATATTCCACCTCCTGTTCCCGGAAAGTCACCAACAGATACTGTTAAATCGAATGTTCTTGCGAACAACACGAAGAAAAAGCCATCTAAAACCCCACCTGCTGTTAATGTCCTGCATCAACCATTTCCACCTCTCCCTGCGCAATCTACCTATATTTCCCATCCACAAGCTCATCAAAGAAAAAGAAAGTCACCACTTAATGCGAATTTTGATAAATCATTGAGCTCTTCATATAATTATAATCAAACACAACAGACTCAAAAAGGGAGTGGCTCTCATAACCACCACCATCGTCGTGGTACTTCCAATAGTAACAATTTAAGCAGCAATGACTCGAATGATAATGATGAGGGAAAAAATATGCAGTTTTCAAATTTATCTCCTTATCAGGCATTCCTTCTTAAGGATGCACCAAGACCTCCACAAAATATTTCTACTCCAGGTTCAACCTCACTTTCTCCGAATAGTATAGGTAGCTCTTCTGGAATGCCATACGCAAGCAATTACAGCAATAATGGAAATTCTAATAGTCCTAATCATCTTCCAGGAACTATTATTGCTCCTGAACCATCCTCAGTAGTGAAGCAACCACCTCTTCCGGTTACTTATAATTCAGTGGTGCGTGCTCCTCCTTTAAGACCTCCACAGCTGACTAATTTGATTATAAGAGGTGAAATCAAACCACCTCCTATTCCTAATACTACTAATATATCTAATGGAACTAGTCATAATGGATCAAGTAACCCAAGTTCAACAAATTATCATAGCCGAGGGCATTCAAAATCACATTCTCAATCACAAGATCCTGGATTATTAAAAAATCCTTTACAAGTTTTGTCAATCGTTGGCTTGAAAAATTCAGGAAATACTTGTTATATTAATAGTCTCATACAATGCATGTTTGCAGTTCCTGAATTCCGGAATGTTTTCATCAAATCTGAGTATAGAGACTTTTCTTTGATCGATAATGGATTTTCTCAGCTGCAGCTGAAAAGAAATGGCCCCATGATTTCCGCTTCTATTTGCACATTATTCAATAAAATGCATGATTATGGCGGAGTCATTATATCTCCTAGTAACTTTTTATCCAAATGCAACAGAATGAGACCGGATTTTCAAATTCCGAACTTACAACAGGATACAGCCGAATTTTTAATTTTTCTATTGGATTCTCTTCATGAGGAAATGAACAAGAACTTCAATTTAATGGCGGAAAGGTACCCAATATGTGTAACTCCGGCTTTGGATTTTAGAGATTTTACCACCTTTGATACTGCTTCTAGATTGTCTATTAATGTAACGGATCGTGAAATCAAAGATTACTCAAAATGGTTTAAAACGATTCTTGAAAAAAATGGAATAAGTCCGATCTCATTACTATTTCAAGGACAAATGGAGAGTTGTTTACGCTGTGTCAAGTGTTCTAATATATCTAAAAGTTTCTCTATATTTTCAGTTTTGTCTTTACCTATCATTGAAAAGACAAGTATGAAAAAGAAGATCAGGCTTGAAGACTGCATCAAGTTATTTACAGCAGATGAAGTTTTGAGTGGTGATAATGCTTGGGATTGTCCAAGTTGTAAAAAAAAAGAAGCGAAGTTGAAAGAAATCAATGAAAAATTACGATTAGAGAATGAAATGCATCAAAAGGAGGCTATAATAGAGAGTAATGTTAATGGGAACAAAAAATTTTTTGATTTTAAAAAGAAGAAGAAGCCTAGCGTTGACAAAAACAGCTCTTCAGGTAGTAATTTTGAATCAGAAGAAGCGAACATCACTTCGAGATTAGAGAAATTCAAAAGTTTACAAATAACAGGTACTAAAACTATCAAATCATTGAAATTTCTTCAATTACCAGAGGTATTGGTAATAAATGTTTCTCGATTTAGCTTTAATAACTATGGTGAAGTTACCTCCAAGAATAATTCAAACATTATATTCCCAATAGTGCTTGACATTAAAGTTAAAGAAGTCGTATTAACTTATAAGCTATTCGCCTTCATCAATCATTATGGTAATCTAAAAAGTGGCCATTATACATCTGTGGTAAATAAAAGCAACAATGTTAATAAAGACATTTGGTGCTACTTTGATGATGAAAATTTCAAGTTCAATATCAATCCGGGAATCAATTTTGCTGATAAAACAATATCAAGCAGTGACGTTTACGTTATGTTTTATCAAAAGGTTAAATCTGTTATCTAATAGTATCAGTGATATCTCTTGGTGTTCTTTGATCTTATCAATCTTATTTTTTTATTACTTTAATCATAAACTAAAGTATTAAGTTTTTTCCTATTCGATATGTATATATATAGATCATTAGAATATCAAATAGTATAGAGTCTCAAAAGGTATTTTATTTTGCACAATTTTAAAACAATTCAGTTATTTCTGAGCTTACAGTAAAGATAAAACAGTTTATTCTCAAAAATTAAATTGTTATCATTGATATTAATAGTTCACTTGAAACTAAAGATTGCAGGGTGGAGAGCCCCTATAAATTACCGAACCGAAAAAGATGAAAATATTACAGGAAGAAAAAAATTTTTTAGAATATATTGAGCTGATCGTGAATTTTCAACTACAGAAGGAGATCCCTGGTCCATGAATGGTGAACTATTTGCTCTAGCAAGCACTTGCAAACTTGGATAATAGAAAATTATACTACTTATTTTGCCGCTATTTGTTCGATCAAAGTCTAAATAATTGGTAAATATGAGGTTTGGTGTATTATTTACGTGCTTTCTTCTAAACCAACAACTTGTTGCAAGTTTTGCCATTGCCAATCCTTCCAAGGTATTTTCTCTTGTTGAAGAAACTCCAAAAGCCAGCACTTATACCAATTCTTTAACAGCAGAAAACTCAGTTGTTTCTTCATATGTATCGGTTGAGAAAAGATACAGAAAAGTAATCGTGCCAACCACCTCATCCAGCTCAGACGATGCAGAGCCTGAATCATGGATACGAACAATTTATAGCTCAGTCGTCGAAATAGTTCATCCTACTGTTATCGGTGGTGTGACATTCAGTGATAAACCGTTTACCAGTGATGGACCTGAGCCTTGGGTTTCTTTAAAGAAAAATGGTGAACCAAAAACAATCAGACCGCAGATCAAAAATGGAATAACCAAGAATGGTAAACCAGACTATGGAACATACTTTCAGACTTCCACTGTAGTGGTTCATCATAACAAAAACTTAAAAGCTCACAATCTAGATGAAGATGAAACATTTACTGAAATAAAATGGATTCCTGAGGATGATACTTATGTAAATTTGAATCCTATTATCAGATGTACGCCAGATAGATATTTTAGAAAAGGATTAGCCAAAGATGTCAGTAGTGAGCCATTTTGTAGCCCTCAAGAGAACTCTAATATCTTGCTTGATAAGACTTATTTTGTTACATGGTATACCAGGTTTTTTGAGGATGCGGAAAAAGTTAGATTACATCTCGCTTATATTAAAGAGAATCTGCATGACAAAGGCATGAGAAAGAGGGATGAAAATAAAAAAGAATCAATTGTTCTCGAAAGTCTAAATAAAAGAGACAGCGGTGTCTCTGGTCCTAGCATAGCCTTTTTCAGTTCTGAATGGATGTTAAACAGAGATGGTATCTATCCATTACAAGTCCAAGAAGAATGGTTAAAAGGTAAATATTTCAAAGCGGTTTTTATTTCGGTTCAGCCAGACAATATTCCTGATGAAGATTTTGACATGCTAGAGTATGGAATTCCTGTAATGATTGGAAAAGGTAGTAAAGTTTTCAAAAAATCAAGAGAACAATTGGCTATTGAAGATGAAGGCGGAGTTGGTGAAAATGAAAGCAAATACATCATTTTGATGACAATGCCAACAATGGTTATTGTTGCATGTTGTCTTATGTATTTCTTGACTCAACTTTGTAGCAAGGATAGAGATGTTGGCTCCGTCAGAAGAGAATATTTTGCAAAAAGATTTCATAAGGTTATTGGAAAGCCAAAGAAGTTGTTTTCCAAAACAAAAAGTGGAAAAGGATATAAGAAGTTACCTGAATTTAACGAAGACATAGAATTAGATAAGCGTGATTAACCTATCCTAAATTTTCATCTTTCCTTTCTCAAATTCTTCCATGTAATATCTATTTCATCATTAACTTTCATATCATTCCACACTTAAATAAGTAATAAAATTATTATATACTATAAATTTTTTGTTTTAAATGCCATTTCATTTATGTTAAATCCAATTCTGAATTTGTATACTAAGGTGGTACTTTCCTTATTTTTCATGGAGTATTATTATCTGGTATTTTTTTAGTGAAAAACTAAAGAGTAGAAAAAAACTAGGAAAAAAAAAATCTGAAAATATTGATATGATTTCTTGAACAACGTATACTGATGTTTCAATTGATTTATTTGCAAGCACTACTTAGTATAGGGTAGCATTATAATGAATTGATATTTTCAAGCAATTAGTATAAATAAATTGCTCGACCTGAAATGGATGAAATTGAAGAAATAACGTTGGAGTCGGTGTTTACTCTTTGCTTAGAGAAACAGTTACCTGCTTCAAGCTTTAGAGAAGTGATTGATCAATTCAATTATGCAATGATTCAAAATATCACTATGAAAGAATTTGTCAATATATGTCATAGTTACAAATACCAATTTCAGCGTTCTTTAGTTGGGAGTTATGTTCTGGAAGTGCTAACTAATTGCAAATCCCCAAAACTTGCAGAAAAGTTAAGCATCACTTTGTTTTTCCCTTATTTGAATCTATTTGACGAAACTGTCCAAACCAGCTTTTTTCTACATTTGACCAAAGATGAATCCAGATTATCGAGTTTAGTAAATCATTTTCAAAAAATTTCACTCGTTAAAGACTACGCTTCTGTTTTGAATCCCTTTCATGAGGATGAAATAGATGTTGACTCCGAAGTACATGAAATCTACTTATTTCTCAATAATATAATTAGGTACTTGAACAATTACAACTCAAAAGAAGAATCAAGCCAAGGTGTCATTGGATATTTCATTTATTTTTTTTGCGAATTTTTAAAAAAGATAATTAGTCTGAATATCGAGCATTATAAAAATAGAGAAAAACTCTTAGTAATACCTCAATTTTTTTTTGATTTTCTAATGAGAAATTTCGCAAATCATTTAGAAATGATAACTCTTCAAGAAAATATTTCCAATTATTTTGATGTTCTAGAACAAATAAAGATTTCTGAAAATAACATTTTCAAAAAAAAGAATATTTCAGCTGAAGAAAATAATTTCCATACCTTCATGAATATTTCTAAGTCTTTCCAACTAATTTGGCTTAGCAACATAATGGATAATGCAAATTTTGTAAATTTTAATGACAATTATTTCCTAAATTCATACTCAAAAATACTCAACAGAAAATTGGAAATATTCAGAGAGACTGAAATTGATGAAATGACAAAATTCAGCTTTCTTCGTGATAGGAGATCAACAACTCGGATAACAGCAACTGAACTAAAGCTTTTAGTTTCTACATTGATAGGAGATGTTTTGGAGTGCTTTTGCATTGCGATTATAAACGAATTTCCTGTTATAATCTTGCAGAAATGGAAACTTTTCTTTGAAAAACAATTGCCTATGTTGATATTAAAGCTAAAACAATCTGAAGGGCAAAGTTTAAGTTTTCAAAATTCAGAAATTAGAAAATCAAATGAAGATGGCGAATACCACTCTAGTTTCGGGACAGATTTCGATCAACGGCTAGCTGAAATCATTCAGTTATCGAAATTCGCTAAAACATCTGAAGTAGTATCTGCAATTCAGGATGCTATTGTGGAGATTTTTGGGGACTTGGATAAAGGTGTATATACTATTTTGAAGCTTTTCGCTCAGGAGCAGCTGAAAAATAAATCTAAAAGTGATTTCCTATTTAAAAGTTCAGGTGGTAGCCAGCTGCAACAGCTGCATCACAATCAACTTCAGAACGTTTATTGGAAAGCACTTGCTGATTTGAGCAAAGCAAATGATACTGATCCCAAAATACACCTGATTCAATTAATAGATGCTAGACATGAATTTTTAAAAAGCTGTTTGGCATTTAGACTCATTGATCTAGAGCATTATCATTTATGTTTGAAGGATGATTCAAAACTTTTAAAAAGCGCATTACGTTTAGATGATGATATTATTGTTAGTGGAAAGATTATTTATGACCTAAAACGATTTTTGAGTGATAACTTCATCAATAAAAACATTGAATTTGAAACTATCGATAATAGCTGTATTTTTTCATGTCTTTCTGAAATGGTTGATATGTTCCCCACTGGTCAGTACCAAATGTCACTATGCATTTCGGCTGTTATGACGGATTTATTCATTCAGAAAAAGAATTTCCATTTAAGAAGAATATCTCTCTCATTATTATTAAATTTGAATTCCTTAGATTTGATAATGACATATGTTAGTCCAATTGATTTCCTAACTCCACTAATTTCATATTTAAATAATGAATTTAAGTTAAGCGAAAATGACAATGATGTGAATTTTCAGGACACTTTCACGGATTTTGGTTGTTTACTCTTATTGGTCATATTTATTGTTAAGCAATACAATATAAAATCTGAAAACTTAGGTCTAGCTGAAGATTCATTCTGCATGGACTTTTTCTTTAATTTTGGAAATATTTTCAAAGATAGAAATATTGATGATTCGGTATTAAAATCCTGGGCAGATGAGTTATTTCATTCTTCTAGTGGAATATCTGATGAGTTAATTAGTAAGCTGTCTGCAAAAGAAAGTTTACATATTGTCACATATGTTTTTGGACAGGCCTATCTTGCACTAGAAAGAGGAATTATAGACTTTGAAACTTTTAAGAATGGTGTTGAATATTTTTTTCAGCCGTTTTTGTTGATGCCTCTTGTTGTGATTTTCACTTGGACACAAGATTTTACCTGGAACATTTCGCCAATTACCAGTGAAACTGAAAAAAGTCGATTACATTTGCTCATGAAGGTAATTGACTATCTTTTAGTGCCAGAAGTCAATGAAGAAGCAAAGGTTATTCATAGTTTAATTTTGCTGTTTGTTTCTCCTGCAAGCTATGGTGCCATCATATCAGTTATCAGAGAGAGTAAAATGAAATTGAATATCGACACAAAGCCTATTGGAATTTTGTTAAAAAGCGCCATGAAGAATGACTATAAGTTTAACTTACAACAAATAAGCTCCAACAAATTTTTCACTGAGGAAAGATATATTAACCATTTCCTAAGTAAGCAGTACAAAAAGTCACTATTTGCTGTGTTAGATCTGCAAATTAACTCGTTTGTAGTTTGGAATTGTGAATCATGCTTTTTATCCACTACTGATACTAAAATTGGTATAAATTCTTTCACGATTCCTCAGTACGATCCATATTTACTCAATGCCATGATCACACAACTTGGTGATTGCAGCAGCATTATCGAACACATGATAAACAAGATTGTCGATTTCAGTAATGCTTTATCAAAATTATCAAAAGAATCGTTAAAGAGTCCCTCAGTAGCTCAATTGTTATTTAAGAATGACAAGCTTTGGACCAAAATTTTAAAATTTACCAATCCTGCAAGACCTAGTGTGCTGGGTTCTTCTACGTTTGGTAACCCGGTGTTAAACGGCTCATTCCCTATGAGTACCAGTAACAGCTCAAACTCAGCAAAAAATTCGAGTAGCAATTCGTCCAACGAAACAATTAGTGTAGCTTCCGGTCAAAAAGTAATGACTGTCTTGTCAGATGTTTTGAGTTTTTTGATTATCAGCAATTCTGTCGCAGACTACCCAAAAAGAGTCGATCTATGGATCCAATTTTTGAAAGTTAACATTTCAGAATACGAAGATAATCAATTCCATAGTAGCACTTCATCTGTTGAGGGTCTGCCAATTGATAATTACTTCGAAGCAATTGTGAAATATAAATTTATCGAAAATTCTGATGAACACAAAGCATACAATTTGCTTTTAAAGCATCTAAAAAAAACTATTTTACTTTTCAAAAAGGATTAATAGATAGATATTTGAGAGTACTACTATGTTGATATTAAAATAAAATTTTTATTTTATAAAAGTTTCTTCTATGTTTAGTTCCAGATTGAATATGTAGTATTGTAGATATTTTTGACGTCAAGTTATCTTTTGTAATATTACCCTCCCTCGTATGTATGCCCTGCGATAAGTCAATCTTCTAATTTTTTTTTTTTTTTTTTGTAATCTCCAAAGAATGATATTCACAAATATGTGTAAAAACAAAGTTTGTAAAACAAGAGATAAAAAGAATCACTAATAAATGTAGGCTACTCCAGCTCCAGCTTGGATTTTAATACGTAATCACCTTTTCCTTTTGAATCTGTTTTTGTTTTAAAAAATTGAAATAACTCTTAGACCAGAAGATAAAGACTAGAATAAATCAAATTTTTCTTGACAGGTTAACTTTAAAGGTCTGTCTTTTGTTTAACTTGGAGAAGTAAAAATTGTGCATAAAATGGATGATAGAGGGAGATCTCGTTCACAATCACAGTTGAGATCTCATTCTCGCGGAAGAACGTTCGATGATTCAAGGTCATTGAGCCGGGCCAGAAGAACAGCTAAAGGTATTGAATGGACCATCTTAAATCATGATCCCAGTGAACGGTTGGTTGCCTCTGAAAGTAAAGATGAAGCTGAGGAAGATAAAGATAATACAAGCGCAGATAACCACAATAGTGAAAATAATACAGCTCAGTCCGAAGAAAGTGAAGAGGAGCAAATAAGTGATACGGATCATGAGTTCCGTTATGACGATGTTGGAGCTCTTTTACCAAATTATGCCACATATAAAAAAGATGCTGAATCTCTTCTCTTGACTACAAATAATGAAGATGAGAAGGAAAAAAATGAGGATGAAGCTGACAAAGACTCAAAATTGAATCTCAAGAATGCTGGTGACGCTCTCAAGAGTGTTACGGAAGGCTTGAAGCAGCTTGTAGTTACGCAAGATGAAGATACAGCAAACAATCGTATAGTGAAAGAAGCAAGAGAAGTATCTAGACATCAAGCATTAGAGGCTGCTCAGGCTGCTTTGAATAATGCTATAGCTGTAGGAGCTCCTGTCCCAAGAGAAACTATTATGGTAATCAGAAAGCTTCCAAAACATGAACTAGAATACATTGATATTCAGTCGCTCCATGCGAACGCAAGACTAGTTGAGGCTGGAGGATCATCCATTGATGACATACCTGAAGCACCTAAAACTCTACGAAAAAGTCCTGATTCAGTTTTAAGAAAATATGCTGCTTACAAGAGTAAAATTACCTCGTCAGAATCACCTTCCGATTTTCTGGCACCTTACACATATGACAATGAAGTAGAGTTAGATATTCGTTTAGCTAAAGAGTTGAATCAGCAGATAACTATAGGAGACATTGATTCGAGCATAGAAGATGCACGCTGCATCAGAACAATAACTAGGGGGCCTTTTTTCCAGAATCTATCTGTCAAGAAAAAGCCCAACTCATATTTGATTTGCATGGATTTTTCCGCAGAAAGTCTATATGCATTAGAGTGGGCAATTGGTAGTGTTCTTCAAAATGACAGCGTGGTATATATAGTTTATGTGATCGAAGGCGAAAAAGAGGCAAACCAGACAGCTTTAGAGAAAGCTAGGGAGAGTGGTATTGAAAAATTGACCAAATTATACCTCGATTTGATCAAACTAACCAAATTAACTGTTCATGCTGTAATTGAAGTCATCCATCATCCAATTCCAAGACATCTAATTACAGAAATTATCGATTATATACAGCCTTCATTAGTAGTTGTTGGTTCAAGAGGTAAAAATGCGTTACAAGGCGTTCTTTTAGGCTCTTTATCGAATTATTTGGTCACTAAAAGTTCTGTACCAGTAATGGTTGTAAGAAAGGAACTCAAAAGAACTCTCAAAAAGAAAAAATTCCTGAACAACTTTGGTGCTGTGCATTCTCTAAAAGATGCTAGAGTTGATTGATTGGAACGAAACGGCATTTAACTTTTTTTTTTCTAATTTTACTAAAATGGAACCAGTAGTTCCTCGTTTTTCTCGTTTGAATTTTGTTATTATGATTCTAATTCAGCTTTCCAAATGAAATTTTTGCTTTTCTTATATTCCATATGAATTATAATTATATACCTGCAACCTAGATCCAAATATACAATTTTGGTTATTACTCAATGGCGTATTACTACGAAAATTAGTGATTAGCAAAACAAGCATACAATTGGTAAAGCTAAAATTATTAAAAAAAAAAAAAAAAAAAAAAACGTATAACGAAGACAAGATCTTGTATAAGTACAAATTACAGTAAAAAGTTGGCTGGTTAGGCTTAAATTGGCTCTCTTGGTTTCTTTTGTTAATTTTTCAATTCGTGTGCCAATAATCTAGTATTTAGATCTAAATTTAATTTTTCAAGTTCTTGCATTAGCTGGGCAATAATAGAGTCTCTATAGATTTTACTACCTGTACTTTCCTATTTTATAGAAAGCGTGGATAGATTTAATTCATTTGGAGATAATTTGGTAAGTTGAGCTTTCACATAGGTTGCGACATTATTGATATCAATTAATTCACCATCATCAGCATTTTCACCTTGGTTCAACTTCTTTACTCTTATCTTACCATCTGCAAATTCTTCTTTACCTATAATGACAGCCAATTGAGCACCAGATTTTTCAGCACCATTGAACTGTGGTCTTGATTTGGCATTAGCTTTATAGAGGTATTCACATTCGATACCAGCTGACCATAATTGCTTAGCGATTTTCATTCTCTCATTGATGTAGCCCTCACCGAAAGCCATGATGTAAACTTGGGTATAATTAGGTCTAATTTTCTCCATCAACTCATTCTTGGATTTAATAATAGAGAAAAGTCTTTCAACACCGAAAGAGATACCAACACAAGGAATGGATACGTTTTTCTTTCCGGTAGCAGAAGCAAACATATTTACCAAATTATCATATCTTCCACCACCAGCAATTGAACCAACGCCTACATACTCAGATGCATCTTCGTCTGAACTTTTAGACTTCTTTTTCAATTCTGATGCATTTTTAGGGGCCTTGGAAGCATCGGTGATTGCCTCATAAATCAAACCAGTATAGTAGTCTAAACCTCTTGCCAAAGATAAGTCAAAGCTTAAGTATTTTTCGATATCAAAGGATCTTACGTATTCTGCTAAAATTTTCATATCCTCGATACCAGCTTTGGCGGATGGATTAGCCAAAAGTGCTTCATCGCTTGCTAATTTTTGAACCATTTCTTCTACTGAGCCACTAAGCTTTACATATTCACCTATTCTATCAGCTACTTCTTCAGTCTGATTTTTCTCATCCATCATTTCTTTTTTGACAACCTCCCAAGGTGTCTTGTCTAACTTATCTACAGCACTACTGACTCTTCTGACATCTTCATCCTTGACACCACATACTTGGAAGATACCATCTAAGATTTTTCTGTGGTTAATTTTAACTTTAAATTCGTCGATCCCTAATCCAGTTAAGCCTTCAACAACAATAGCCAAAATTTCGGCATCTGGAACCATAGGATCATATTGCCCAGCAACATCAAAATCACACTGATAAAACTCTCTCATTCTACCTTTGGTCATTGCAGGCTGGTCTCTTCTATAAACCTTGGCGATATGATATCTCTTGATGCTTTGAACATTGTTCATTGCGACAAATCTAGCAAATGGCACAGTTAAGTCATACCTTAAAGAGGTTAATTCACCACCTTGATCTTGCAAATTGTAAATCAACTTGGAATCCTCACCGTATTTACCAGTTAAAATCTCGGTTAATTCGAAAACAGGAGTATCAATGGTGACCCCACCATGACGTTTAAATAACTTAGTTAAGGATGAAAAAATGCTTTCCCTTAAGATCATGTCCTTGCCAGACCAATCTTTTGTTCCCTTAGGGGTCTTAAGTTGGAAGTTTTCTTTTTTAGATTTTTTACTTGCCTTGTGTGCAGCACCAGTGGAAGCAGCAGAACTTGCAGTCTGGATGGCTGGCGCAATTACTTCGGGGTTAGTAGACATTGTTCTGATGAGTTGAGTACTTATTTTCAACATATATTAAGCCCAAAACCAAATTTCAAAAATAACAATTGTACTTTTCTTCTGATTAGATCGGTATAATCATAAAGAACTCTTTGGTTTAGTCATCTTTTGACTAATATTTTGAATATTCACACTATATATTTTGTATATTGTTGAAAAGAAAAAATTTTTTTTATGTGCTTCTATTAAAATGGAAATTTAAAGATTGAATATCTCTGATCATGTGATTAGATGTATATCACAGTGTGCTACTGCACTAGTCATGTGACATTTAATTGTGCATTTAGCAACTTCGTTTTCTATTATTTTTTTATACTTCTTCTACTGGCTTCTTTGACGATTTGTTATGAGTGGCAAATTAATAACGACGAAAGAACAAAATTGAAACCACTTACTAGAAACAAAGAACATGGGTATCAGCTTAATTCCAAAGTAATATCTAACAACTGAACTATCAGCATCATAATTGATAACTATCTTTTACAGTTATATACTTTCAACTCACAAAATAGATACTCAGTTGACTTTAGTTGATTTTCTAAGGTGAATTACAACTAACATCATTTGACTCTCTTTGGTTCAGAACATTTTTTTTTAAAAGAAAAAAAATTCAGCTGAAAGTGAAGATTCTTTTGCTCAAAGTCTACTCATCAGGAAAGTCTCTTCATTGTAAACAGCGAATTGGGGTTTTATTCAGGAAATAGATACGCAATCGACAGAAGATTATAGAAGATCATATAGAAGATTTATAAAAGAATCAAGATGGCTGTAACTGCTGCACCTTATTTAGCGTTATTGGATGAAGAAGATCCAAACTTGAAATTCTATGCACTCAAATCCTTGGACTCGGTGGTGAACGAATTCTGGCCAGAAATCTCCAACAGTTTAGTCGACATTGAGGAACTTTATGATGACGAATCTTTCGAGGGCAGAAACCTTGCTGCATTAGTTGCCAGTAAGGTGTACTATAGTTTGGGAGACTATGAATCGTCTGTGAAATTTATTTTGGCCTCTGAGAATCAGTTCGATATCAATGAAGACTCTGAATTTGTAGAAACAATTGTGTCCAAATGTATCGAAAAATATGTTGAATTGAGAAAAAATTCGTTTGAAAAGTCCGATTATGAGGCAGTCGAGACAGACTCTAAGTTGAAAAATATCTTTGAAAAAATGCTATTGAAGTGTGTTAACGATAATAATTTGAATATTGCTATAGGTATTTCTTTAGAAAGTTGCAGGCTTGATGTTGTCGAGCAATTAATCAATCAACAAATCGCTGAAAAGCATGAAGATGTCGCTTTACTGTTGATTAGTTACGCATTAACATGTTTATCAACTATCAGTTACGGCGTAACTTTCAAAATTGCAACATTGAAAAAGTTGGTTGAATTAATTTTCAAATTATCTAAGCCAGATTATTTTTTGGTAGATAAATTGATCGTTCAACTAAATGATTCTCTGATTGCTATAAATTTATTCAAAAATTTGGTAGAAAATAACAGCCCCTTAGTTGCATACCAGTCTGCTTTCGATTTAGTTCAAGCCGCTACGCAAGAACTATTGAATAAAACAATTGCAGCCCTCAAAGAGATCAAAAGTGGAAATGATAAATATAGCTCAGTGTACACAAAGATAATTTTAATTTTATCTGGGGTGCCAAGCTCAGATTTCGATGCGACTTTCCTTTTTAAAAATAATAATACGGATTTAAAAATCTTGAATCAAACAAAATCAGCTTTAGAAGCAAAAGTTTCGGTATATCATAATGCGGTTACTTTTTTAAATGCTTTTTTGCATGCTGGTACCACAGATGACTCTTTCTTGAGAAACAATTTGGCCTGGTTAGGAAAATCATCGAACTGGTCAAAATTCTCTGCCACTGCTGCATTAGGTGTTATTCATAAAGGTAATTTGTCCCAAGGAAAAGCAGTTTTAGAGCCATACTCGCCTGAAAAAACAGGTTCTAGTTACTCACAAGGTGGTTCTTTGTATGCATTAGGTCTCATATTTGCAGGACACGGTAATGAAGTTTTGGATTATTTGAAGAGCCACATAATCGAAAAAAGTGCTACAACTGACGAGAATGCTGGTATTATTTTGCATGGTGCTTGTTTAGGTATTGGTGTCGCTGCCATGGGTACTGGGGATGAGTCTATTTACGAGGAATTAAAATCTATATTATATTCTGATTCTGCTGTTTGTGGTGAAGCTGCAGCTATTGCAATTGGTTTGGTTATGTTGGGCTCCGGAGATGAAGAAATAGTTCATGATTTAATGACATATGCAAGAGAAACACAACATGAAAATATAATCAGAAGTTTAGCAATGGCAGTCAGTTTCATATATTTTGGAAAAGCAGAATTAGCTCAAAATACAATTGATGAATTAATGAGCGATGAAATAGCCAATATCCGTTACGGAGGTTGTTTTACCATAGCTTTAGCTTACAGTGGAACTGGTCACAAAAAGGCAATCAAGAAATTATTGCATGTGGCTGTAAGTGATTCAAGTGATGATGTGAGACGTGCAGCTGTGATCTCTTTAGGTTTTGTTTTGATCAGTGATTATAAGACTGTTCCTCTGATCGTAGAATTACTTTCCGAATCATATAATCCACATGTCAGATATGGTACAGCCTTAGCATTAGGAATCTCATGTGCTGGTAAAGGAAATTTTCAACCAGCTTTGGATTTATTGGAACCGTTGACTAAAGATACTGTTGATTTTGTGAGACAGGGTGCATTGATTGCCACCTCCATGATTTTAATCCAGCAGAATGAAAAATCTTCTTCAAAATTAGGTGAATTCAAAACCAAATTATCTACTACTATTAGCGCTAAGGGATCTGATCATTTGACAAAATTTGGAGCAGCAGTAGCTCAGGGTATTCTTGATGCCGGTGGTAGAAATGTTACCATAAATTTGGAAAATTTACATACAGGGACTTTGAACACCAAGGGAATTATTGGTTTGACTTTATTCATTCAGAGTTGGTATTGGTTTCCACTTACCCATTTCTTGTGTTTGAGTTTTGCGCCAACCACCATAATAGGTGTAACTGAAGATTTGAAGATTCCAGACTTTAACCTCAAAGCCAACTGTAAGAAATCGGTATTTGCTTACCCACCAAAAATGGAAGAAAACAAAGAAAAAGAGGAAGCTAAGTTAGAAACTGCTATTTTGTCAACCACCATAAGAGCTAAGCAAAGAAAAGCCAACAGAAAGGGCGAAGATCAAGAAAGCAAAATGGAAATTGATGAAAAGGGAAAGAGTAAGGAAGCAAATGATAAAAAATCCGAAAGCGAGGATGATAAAGAAGCAGATTTATATGAATTCAAGAATATGAGCAGAGTTGTACCTGGACAATTAAAATATGTTGAATTTATAGAAAGTGGAAGATACAAGCCTGTTCGTGAGTTCAAGAATACCGGTGGAGTAATAATTTTGAAAGACACCAAGCCCGAAGAAAAGGGTCACTTCATCCAG
This sequence comes from Saccharomycopsis fermentans, assembly GCA_002564245.1. Taxonomy (NCBI): domain Eukaryota; kingdom Fungi; phylum Ascomycota; class Saccharomycetes; order Ascoideales; family Saccharomycopsidaceae; genus Saccharomycopsis; species Saccharomycopsis fermentans. The sequence goes on from JNFW01000001.1 coordinate 3,084,697, forward strand.
ACTGTTAAGCAATTGAACAACAAGGATGCTCCATTGCCTGAACCGTTTACTATTGATGAAGAAATAGATGCTGAGGTTTTTGTATCGGATTGATTTATTAGCATCCGTATTTTTCTACGTATACGTCTTTATTATGAATCTGAATTCTCTTTTGTTTGATGAATCTCATCGATACTTTGAATAATCAATCTATTTTTATATTATATTGAGCCATGCTTTTGTAATTAATTCTATAGATATTAAAATTTGGACTTCTTGATCCAACTATGTCACGTGATGAAATAGGACCCGCACAACTGTATTGTCAGCAAGCAATTGAATCTTTCCCCGTTCTTGTGCACGTAGTTTTAATTGAGTCACACAAATGGAATCTCCATAAATTTCAGCCGTTGTTATTGTGTGGAAAATGTTGTACAAAATTGTGAAATTAATTCTCTGGATAGGACTGACTGAACAAATAATGTTTATAAAGAAGAGTTAGAACAATTTGCAGGAATTTCCGATTTCGGATTGTTTTGAACTGCTGGAAACAAAATTCCGATATCGAATTTTGGTATTTATTGGGATTTTTTTGTGAGTTTTGTTGGTATTATTGGTATTATTGGTATTAATGGGAATTATAGAACGGGTGGAGGAGATGCGCTTACGTATGCACTCTAGAAGATTCTGCATGATGCGGTTGGGACTGTGGAGAAACACCCATCCAAGCACTGAAACAGTAAATGCCTGGACTCAAAATTCCATTAAGCACAAGTTCACGGTTTATGTTGCATCCTCTCTTTTTCAGAAATGGCCAAAATTGTCCCTTGTTTTTTTGTTTTTTACTTTATCAATGCTATCTTGAACTAATCAAGCTTGAAGATATTGGACAAAATCTTTTAGTGAACACTGGGTTTTAGATTTATGCTGTTCTCCTAAAACTTGTAAGCAAGCATTAGCTTTAGCTTCTGGGGGCTGTCATGTATGCTGTATTTGGGCTGCAGAGGCGGCTAAGAAAAATTTTCGGCAATCACGGGGGCTGCCTCAACTAACAAGCAAAGCAAAATGGAGAGAAAGAAAAAAAAAAATTTACCCAAAAAACTCTGGGTCCTTGTTCTGTCCCGGGGAAGTTTCACGATTTCAACTAATTGCCTGCTGCATAGAAGGCATGCCCGCTGGTGGCTACACCGTATCTGCGCGTTCAAGCTGTTTGCGCCTGCAGGATGTTCATTAGCATTTTTCCTGTTGAGGTAACTGTAGATGACTCATGGCCAGGCGGTCAGATATGTACTTTTTTTTTGCTGTTGCAGCAGCCTCCACCAGGCAATGCCTAAACCCTGGGATTCCTACAAGGCACCCTGTACTACCACCCACGATCTTGCCTACATTATATCTATACAGGCTGTTGTTTTTTTGCTTGTGCGGAGTCTTGGGGCACCCGCAATTTGCTCCACCGATTCGCAGCTGGGTACACCTCTCCAATTCGCTTTCGGTCGGGAAAGCACTAAGAGACCCCGGGATTGTTCTTTTTAGTTTTACCTGCATCTTGGAGCAATTACTCCACTTGTCTACAGAATGTTGCATATACTGCTGGAGTTTTGTCAAAACTTACTGACCAGACATAAATGTGTTTTAGGAAAATAAACGAAACTATTTAACGTTTTTTAAAAATAAATAATCATTTTACTTGCGGTTCATAGAAATTCAAAGCAGCAAAAAGCTGAAGTAGACTCTCTCGTTTCTACTCTACCGTGCAACTTATGCTTTTTGGCTTGCGTAGTTAACTGATGATTGTTCAAACTCAAAAACGTAGCAATGTTTTGCCCCGTATCTTAAGTTTCTTTGTTAACTATATTAATATGCTGCTTTCTCTTTTGAATTAGAAGATATTCATGTGTGAACATTGGTTATATTTTTAAGTTTTCAACTGAAATTTGAGTTCTTTCTTTTTTTTTTTTTTTTTCAAATCGAGATAGTACATTTTTTTTTTTTCTAATAATAACTACTGGAAAAAGCTCCGGCATTTTTAATAAATAAACGCGTAATTTGGGACCATTTTTAATCAATTTCAACTCGTTTTTGCTTGATTCTTCTCTCTTCCTTCTCTCTTCCTTCTGTTTGTTCTTCTTCTTCCACTTCTGTCTTTATCGATTGTATACCGTCAGTGTAGTACCAAAATCTTACAGTCGCTCAGCAATCCTATATCTGGACAGTCTTTCAAAGATCTCTTATATCTGTCAAAGATCCTCGCATCTTAGGCTTTAGTAGATCTTCACATTCATAGACCCTAGAAGGCTATCGGTTTCCACAGACCTCTGAAGATTGTCGTCAAAATAAAAAATGAGTTTTGCAAAGCTTTTCAGCAGAAAGTTGTTTTATTCTGCTAGTGCTGCTGCCGCAGCTACTGTCGCTGCATCTTACACTTTCTCCCAGTCTTCCATTAAAAACGATGCCCAAAATGGCCTGTTGATTGGCAATTTCAAACCATTTATCACATCTCTAGCTGCTCCTCCCCTGAGAGAAGATTTGGTCTCCAAATTGCAATCCGAACACTTTGACGTGTTAGTCATCGGTGGTGGTGCCGTTGGTACAGGTGTTGCTCTTGATGCTGCAACTAGAGGTTTGAAAGTCTCTTTGGTCGAAAAAACCGATTTTGCCTCAGGTACCTCCTCAAAGTCCACCAAAATGGCCCACGGTGGTGTAAGATATTTGGAAAAGGCCGTCTTTCAATTGTCCAAAGCACAATTAGATCTCGTCATTGAAGCTTTGAATGAAAGAGCTTCCATCATTCATAATGCTCCTCATCTTGCTACTATTTTGCCTATTATGATTCCTGTTTACCATTATTGGCAAGTTCCTTATTTCTATGTTGGTACAAAATTATACGATTTGTTTGCTGGAAGCCAAAACTTGAAGTCATCTTACTTATTATCGAAAAGCTCCGCATCTACCATTGCCCCAATGTTAGACAATAAAGATTTGGTAGCAGGTTTAGTTTATCATGATGGTTTATTTAACGATGCTAGAATGAATACAACTTTGGCTCTTACTGCCATTGAAAATGGTGCTACAGTTGTCAATTATGTCGAAGTCAAACAATTATTAAAAGATAAGGAATCAAACAAGCTCATTGGTGCTATTGCTGTTGACAGAGAAACAGGTAAAGAAATCACGATCAAGGCCACCTCTGTTGTCAACGCTACTGGTCCATTCTCTGACACAATCTTACAAATGGATAATGATCCAAACGGTTTGCCACCTGCTGTTGAACAACTTCCAAAAATGGTGGTTCCATCTGCTGGTGTACATATCATTTTGCCTGAATTTTACTGTCCTAAAGAAATGGGTTTGTTAGATGCCTCAACTAGTGATGGTAGAGTCATGTTCTTCTTGCCATGGCAAGGAAAAGTTTTGGCTGGTACAACTGATACTCCTCAAAAGAAAATTTCTGATTACCCTGTTCCTACTGAAGAAGAAATTGATGATATTTTGAAAGAATTGCAAAAATATATTAAGTTTCCTGTTAGAAAAGAAGATGTTTTATCTGCTTGGTCAGGTATTAGACCTTTGGTTCGTAACCCAGATACCGTAACTGAAGAAGACCTTTTGGGTGGTAGTACTCAAGGATTAGTTAGATCCCACTTAATTTATAAGTCTGCAACAGGTTTACTCACTATTTCAGGTGGTAAATGGACCACTTACAGAGAAATGGCTGAAGAAACCGTTGACAATTTAGTTCTGGATTTCAATTATAATAAAGAATTAAAACCTTGTCAAACAAGAGATCTTGTATTGGTTGGAGGTGATGGTTATGATGATACTTTTGCTTCCAGATTATTACAAAAATACGATACCATTGAAAAAGTTGCTGAACATTTGGCTGGTAATTATGGTACAAGAGCTCCAATAATTTTAGAATCATTTGAAAGCAGTAAAGATAATAAATTACCAATTGTTTTAGCTAATCTTAGAAAAGAAAAAGTGATTGATTCAGGATATCAAGATTTCGAATTCCCATTTACTATTGCTGAGTTGAAATACTCAATGAAATATGAATATGCTAGAACTCCTGTTGATTTCTTGGCAAGAAGAACTAGATTGGCTTTCTTAAATGCCAAAGAGGCTTACAGAGCTATTGACGGTGTTGTTGATATTATGGCTGATGAGTTAAATTGGAACACTGCTACAAAAAAACAACATAGAGATTACGCTATCGATTACATCAGTAAAATGGGAATCACTCAAACCCAAGAGTAAGTAAGTACTTAATAATATTGTTAAATAGTGTTGATATATTTGACGTAATATATTTGTATAAAAATTTTATGTTTGCAAAAGAAAGTTTTCAATTCGCTAAAAACCAATCAGCATGAATTTATGTAATGTACATTTTATTTACTGCTCCTCACGATCATTTCCATTATCTCTATGGCGGCGATGGCTGCCACGGCCCCTTCTCTTGTCTTCCTCATTCATTTGCTTTAACTCTCGGATTGTAGCAGTGGTAGCTTTATCCACCTCTGGATGCAAAATATTTACCTCGTCACGCTCAATATTTTCTGCAGGTAACTTTTTATTTAAGGCTTTCTCAATTCTTAACAATAATTCCAAATCGTACTGGGTTACTAAACTTATGGATTTACCTGATCTACCCGCTCTTGCAGTTCTTCCTACTCTATGAATATACGTTTTAGAATCAGTAGGCATATCATAATTAATCACCAAATCCACAGATGGAATATCAAGACCTCTGGCCGCGACATCAGTGGCTACTAAGATATTCTTCGAACCGCTCTTAAAAGAGTTTAACGCACCTAATCTTTTTGACTGAGATAATTGACCATGTAGTGGTACAATAGGAAATCCCAACATTCTTCCTAAAATAGCCGTTCTTTGGCAATGAACAATTGTTCTTGTGAATATGATAATAGTTTTTCCTGTAAAATGACTCAATAGATGTATCAAATATGTATTTTTATAATCAATTGGTGTCAAAATCATACTTTGAACCAATGTGTCAACTGTTGTATATTTATCGTCAACGGCACATAATACTGGTTTCTTTAATGAAGTTTTCTGTAATTTTTTAACTTTATCGGTCATTGTTGCAGAAAATAAATAAGTTTTTCTATCAGTTGGTATAACCTTTAATATTTCATCCAATGCTGGCCCAAACTCTAATTCTAATAATCTATCAGCTTCATCCATGACAAAATATTGTAATTTCTTCAAGTTAAAACCCTTGGTAGTCTTCAAATGTTCAACTAATCTACCAGGAGTGGCAACTATAATATGCGGTTTTCTCACCAAATCTCTGGCTTGATCCATTAAGGATAACCCACCAACAATACATACTGTTTTACAGCCCATGGAAGAGCCTAAAGCATCAAAAGTTTCCTTAATTTGAAAGGCTAACTCTCTGGTTGGAGCTAAAACGCATGCGAAATAGGGTGTTTGTTTTTCCCATAATGATTGTAAAATCGGAATAGCAAAAGCTGCAGTTTTACCTGAACCTGTTTGCGCCAAGCCAATTATATCTCTTCCTTCAAGAGCACGAGGAATAGCTTCTTTTTGAATTGGGGTTGGTTTTGAAAAATTAAGTCTTTTTGTGGAGTCTAAAATTTCTGGTACAAGACCAAAATCAGAGAACACAATGTTTTCGTCAACATCTGCAGGCTCCTCGGTTTGATTTTCTTCCTCTTTGACAAGTTGTTCCTTTCTTTCACTCCTGCTGGAATCGCTGTCTGAATCTGCTAAATCTTGAGTTCTCGTGTCTTTATTATGTTGCTTTTCTTCAAGAGAACGCTGCTTAATCTTCAACGCAAGCTTTTCAGCAGCATTAATTGATTTCTCTTTCTTACGACTTTCTGACTTTGTAACTCTGCCTGACTTCATTGTTAAATTATATGAAATTATAGGATATTGGATACTTAGTTAATATAATGTCCAGATCGCTGAGCTGTAATAAAGTCGAAAGAATTGATCTAATATTCAACAATATAGTGGTGGTAAGCTATTGTCATAAACCAGTCTATTTATTATTAGCTTGTATTTGTGAAAAAAAAAAAAAAATGTATGCATATGCTTCTGAGCTCATCGACTATTCATCTCAGCTAAACATGAAATAAAAAAATTTTTTAGAAAATACTATTATGAAAATATACGTTATTACTGCTGTTGACAACCATTATTTGATCTAAATTGTACATCATTCACTGATTTGATTTTTGAATTGGACAACCTGTTGGCAAAACACAAAGTAGTAGAAGACAACAAAATAAACAATGGCTAGACATAGAAGAAAGACAAAGACACATGCTACCTTATCTGAGGAAGAACGTCAGAAGATACCAAAATCATTGGTTCTAGCATTGGGCGAAGCTTTAAAAAACAATTCAGTCCATCAACTTGCTAAGGATTTTAGAATAGTTATGCAACCACATACTGCAATTAAATTACAAGAAAGAAAGCATAACAAATTAAAGGATTTTATTGTTATGACTGGTCCGTTAAATGTATCTCATATGTTGGTTTTTTCCCAGTCTGATGCTGGTAATGTCAGTTTGAGATTGTCAAGACTTCCAAGAGGTCCAACATTGACTTTCAAAGTAGAAAATTACTCATTAATTAAAGATGTTAGACGAATTTTAAAAGCCCCAAAGTCTATTAGCGCGGACCTGAAAGATTATCTAAATCCTCCTTTACTAGTGTTAAATGGTTTCACTGCCCCATCTAAAGCTGAACCACATGAAAAGTTAACTATAACTTTACTTCAGCTGATGTTTCCTCCTATTTCTCCAGAAACTTTGAAAGTATCGGGGGTGAAAAGAGTTTTGATACTAAATAAGAATCCAAATGGCGAAATTGACCTTAGACATTATTCCATCGATACAAGACCTGTAGGTGTTAGTAAACCTATCAAGAAAATCATGAATGTAACACAGAAGTCACACAAAAAATTATTGAATTTAGGAAAAATATCTGATATTTCTGATTTTGTGTTGGATCCATATAACGGCTTTACAAGTGATTCTGAAGTTGAAGATGATGAAATTGTTCAAATCGAAGAAACTCCCCAAGTTAAAAAGTTACAGCAAAGAGCTAGACAAAGAGAACAAGCTAAACAAGTAAAGGCTGCTGAAGAAGCTGCTGCTGCTTTAGGCTCAGATGATGACGATGAGGAAGCAAACAATGAAGCGGCACTCAAATTAAAACAGCAGGAAAGAGAGAGAAATGTCAAAAAAAGAGCTGTTAAACTAACAGAAATTGGGCCAAGATTGACTCTCAATTTAGTGAAAATTGAAGAAGAATGCTTCAAGGGCAAGGTATTATATCATAGTTATATTAATAAAAGTGGAAAAGAGATACAAAGATTAGAACAAAAACATGCGGTGCGCAATAGATTGAAAGCTGAAAGAAGAAAGGAACAGGAAGCTAATGTTGCTGCTAAACAGGAGAAAAAGCAGGCAAAGAAATTGAGACGGTTAGCTAGAGAAGAAGAGAGGAAGAAAAAGATGGAGAACGGAGAGGAAGTGTCTGATGAAAATTCTGAAGAAGAATCCAGCAGTGATGATGAGGATGAAGATATGCTCTTCAGTGAAACTGAGTAAACAATTCAAAAAGTTTAAGATTTCCGCATTTTTAATTGCTTCTTTTATTTCTATTTTTTTTTTTTTTTTGATAGAATGTCTTTGTAGCATTAAAGTACTATATACATGTAAAGAAAAATAATTCCTATAATAATATAAAAATCGATATAGATATTTGATAGCTCAAATCGTAGAAATATTTAATTTAGTTGAAATTCTATGAACAATTTCTTTTAAGTTGGCATTAGATTCAATATCAATGGAGTTTTGACGATAATGTGTATCCCAGTAATTCAATGCATGGCTCATCGTAGATGCTCTCTTAGTTGAAAAGCATAAACATAAAAATGAGAACCAAGGTCTCGAATCGTACTTCTGAATATTCAATTGGTCTGAAATTGCAAATGAAAAATCTTCATCTTTCCATAAATTCCAGAATTCGACCCAATTTGCATGATGAGCATGAAAAGTCATTGCTGTCATTAAAAATTCATTTTTGAATAAAATGAATTTTTCAAGATCATGTTCATTATCAATGGAGCTATATGTTTTTTTCAATTTTTCAGAAATCAAATTGATTAAAGTAGCTCTTTTATTATAGCTGAATATTGGAATAGAATTTATTTGAACAATATCTGGTATCCGCTCGTACACAATTCTAGGATTGACGATAACAGATTCCACAGCTTTAGTCACTTCTTCGGGTACCTTGAAAATAATTTTTGCAAGCTTCAAAATATTATTTTGGATTACTAAATCAGACAAGTTCAATTCATGATTGCCTTGAAACGAGTAACTTTCGAAAATATCCCAAACAGATTCTAAGTAATGTTCTGCTTCTGAAGTAGTCAAGTTATCAGAAATGCAATGATTTAAACTAGTAAATAATTGTGATATATGCTTCGAGCTTAAAGCTTCCCCGTTATTTTTGAGCACCTCGTTGAGAATTATTGGCTCAGCTATTCTATTGTAAACTAAAAATTCTGCAAAATCATAGACATCTGCAAACTTTGAAGAATCTATCAATGAAAATAGTATTTGATATTTTTTGAGAATTGTTTTGCCCTTTTCACTTGACACCATTGGTGATTTGGACAAAATAGATTTGAGTTTTTTTGTCCCAAAATTATTTATTACAGATACCTTGAAAATTTCTTTAAGTTCTTGTTCAGATAATTTTTCTAACTCAATCAATTGTGAATCACTAGACTCAATATTTCTTGAAGTATGGTAGTATCTAATACCTTTAAAAATATCATCACTTAGTTCACTATAATTATTTTCACTCTTCTGAAGCTCTCTTTGTTTTTTCTTTTCTTCGTTTATCTTTGCTTTTTCTTCTTTAGTACCCCAGAGATATTCCAAATTTAATTCTTGTCTTCTTTCGCTAGTCAATAAATTAATATAGATCCCATCCACAAAGCTATCAATCATGAGCCAACTATTAGGAACCGATGCTGCATCTCCATAATACCCATCGACTGCGGATTTAGCTTTCTTACCCACATTTTTCTTGATTCTCTTATTCATTTTTTTGGTCGAGATATGAGTTAACCCCTCTATCAGGGGAACAATTTTATATTGATCTTTCAAGTACTTGTACAATAATATACCTGCCTTCATAACGTGCTTACTGGATTTACCATTGCATAATATCATATATTTGCTAAAATTAGTGGCAGCACTATTTTCAACCTTGGACATATCAATAACTTTAACACTATCCAAGGAAAGTTGATTACCCATATGATGTATGATTGTATTTAGGCTTTCAGGACAATCCTTAGGAAGATCAGGCATTTTGAATTCATCCTGAATTTTTGGTATGAAGCTGTTCTCATCTACACTCTCACGCAAATACCAAGGAAGGGTATCTTCCTGTTCCATTTCATCACTGATAGTATTTATAGGCTCTGATGGTGATATCAAGTCTGAGCAACTTTCATCTGCATTCGATTTCAATATTTCTGACTGATTTTGAGAACTAAAAGACAGAGCATTATTATCTGCTTGGATTTTTTGTTGAGAATATTGTTGGCACAAGGGCTTTTGAACAAAAAATCGCAGTCTAACCATCGAAAGCCTGGATGCCCTAAGTAACAAGGATTTTGAAAACATACTATCTTAATGGGACTGGAAAGTGTACCTTCTGGTCAGCCCCGTGGCTATTTTGCTTATTTATTTTGAAACCAGCTGATTCTAACAAAAAGTTTGATGTGAATCTTTTGCTCTTCCTGATCAAGTGAAATAATTTTTCAGTATGTAAGAGATTGAAAAAAATAATATCCATAGTTGAAAAAACTCTTCTTTTTCTTTTCCTTAATTTTATCGGAAAGTCACGTGACCAATATTTGGTATTTTACCATATCTCTGCAGGCTCCTCTACATTAGTGACAATATCAAAAAAACGAATATTCATGGTCAACAGGGAACAAGTTGTTTCTTTCAGTGTTGCATTGAAATATAGTATTCTAATCTAAGTAGTTTTTGCTCTAATTTACATTTCTTTTACTCTATTTTACAAGCGTATTCAAACTATAAGTCGGCTAGCCAAGTATCAGGACAAATCGTTGTTGAGTCACGTGAAAAATGAATTGCTTTGAAATGCGAAACCAGATGAGACCTATTAAGTTGGAGAACAACATACCAGTTTCAAGAAGAGAATGGTTCTAGTAGCAAAGCAAATTTTTGGTACGAAGAAACAGAATAGTCTTGTAAACGATCCTCAATAAATCACTGAGCAATTTTTAATTTCATTTCAGCGGTTACTTGTTTCCAATTGAATATGGTGTTAAGTCTTTTGATCTTCTGACGTTCGTTCTACAGATAATACTTGCTGAACGATAATCGCAGGTAAGATTCGAAATTTGTGTGGAGCAAATACCAAATGAACCGAGGGTACACAGATGTGGCAGGCAGATTGAGTCACAAGAAGAACTACTATAAAAATATGTCTCCTTCTGCTCTTTAACAAAGAAAAAGTAAAGCAAAACTTCGCCATTAGCATAGTTAATGACCAAGCTTCGCCTACTTCTTATCAGATAGTTTTACGACATTCTAATTCGTGTTGCATTGACATTTGCACCTAACTTCGAAGACTCAAAAGAAACATTGAAAAAACGGCTCTGTGCGCGCAGCAGTGGGGCATGACTTAATGAATTTTTCAAAATAGCAACTGACCAAGGCGCACTAACTACGCAACAGCCGTCGTAGCTTTGCTTAGAGACAGCTGAGTTAATTGTTGTGAAATATTCTAGAATTCAGAAAGGGTATTTTATTGCTATCTAACCAATTAGTAATTGCGTGGGTACTGTGGTACAATAGTATTAGTTTTCATGTTTAACAATTACCATGAGGCCTAGTTCCTATTGTTTGCGTATTGAATCAAAAGAAGATAAGCATGGATAAGATGATAGATAGCATCTAGGATAGTTATGTGATATCTATGATGCCTTTTACATGCCTCTTTCTTTTTTCTCCAATTAATAATTGTTCTCATGATTTAATTTAAATGTATTTTTAGGTTTTCTGCTGTCATATTTTACCAGTACATGCACAGCATATTGTATCTTAGCCCCTCCAATGTACGATAATAGTTGAGGTCAGTGGATTTTGTGGATAAAAAAAAACAATAAGGTATATTGAGGTAAGCGCTATTACTTAAGTATTGTAGGAATTGACATTATAAATACATCAAAAATTCCCACTGTAGCTCAACTGGAACTTTTTAACATTACACTGTTTAGAATTAACTCTCGAAGCAGATGAACGATAAACTCTTTTAAAATTCGACTGCCTATTATTAAATATACCCAAATTATTTACTTCTCCCCCCTCCTCCCATTTTTTGCAAATAAGTCAACCACATAAGTTTCATGCTGCTCGATAGTACAAAAAACCCTTTCTCAGCAAGCTACTCCAGCTTAGAAGAAGGAGATACAGAAACGGGATCTATTACAAACCCTTTTATCAGTGAGACAGGAACTTTATATAGCAATGGTGAAAACGAAAGTGAAGAGCTTTTGAAATCAAGGGGTATTCAAAAGAGAAAATCTAAAAGAAGTAAAAACCATTATAAATATGAGTCTCCATCAAATGTTAGAAGAGAAGGTAGTTCTTATAGTAGAGATAGTTATAGCAGTCGTCATAGACGACCAAGACGGATTGCAGGTTCGAAGGCACAAAATGATGTGAAAGAACAAGATATAGCTTCTGGTTGTGACTATGTGGATCTACTAGATGTTACCCATTTCACCAGATTTCACCATGAAGGTCCATATGATGCATGCGACTCTTCGTTAAAACGGGTCAATCTGCAGGGCAAGTCAAAGAAGCCACAGAAAGATCTCGAGGATGAGAAAAAACTTGATCCAATCAATGCGTTTCAGATACAACGAAAAACCTATTTTAGAAATTTAGACCACAGAAGCCAGGATCTGGTTGTTCAATTTGACGCAAAACAGAGACTCAAAGTACATGGTTTACAAACGTTGGGTTTGGGTTCAACCACATTTTTGGAAGGCGCACCAGCACCAGTCTCTACCTATCACAATAAGTAAAAACTTGTGAGAAGTGCTGTTTTATACGAATGATTCGTTGTTCATACTGAGTAAGTTAATCTACATTTGTGACTATTCAATCATTTTTTATCATTTGTTTTTGGTTTCTATATACAGCTACAATATATGCAAGTATTATTTATTAAATTTTAAAGTTGAATATGCTACCTAAAAACGGTAAGGTAATAATAGAATTTATGAATAAAATTACTATTCTAGATATGGATTTCCCTCTTTGGTACATATGAAATTATTTGCGTGCCTAGCTGTATTATTAGCCAGGGGCATTTTATTTCTTGCACTTGAAAGTCTCGCTTTTCTAAAAAGAGTACAATATATTGTCGAGCCAATTCTTCTTGCTCACTTAGCAGAGAGATTTGCTCGTTGTCAGAATCACTATCTACGTTAACTGACATAGTTGATTTGAGAGAGAAAATTAAGTTATATACTAATTGATTTTGTTGTGTTTCTATCTATTCTACTTTATTTCAGTTCTTTCTTTTACAGAAAGGGAATCCCTCCAATATATATGCAAATATTAGTTACTCATCATTATTTTCTTAGCCTTGAACTCAACATATATATGCATATGTTTCAGAGTTTTAATAAGTTGCATTTATATAATTAGAGAGTACAGTGCTTCCTCTTTGAATAAATCTCTATTGAAAAATGAACTATGAAGATTTGTTATATCGAGTTCTGTATTAGTTTGTTTGTCTTCTCTTTCGTTTTAAGAGTTCGAGAAAGACTTCAAATCGTTCAAAAATCTCGTTAAAGACAAAGCATGTGGTTTGAATAGTATTCAAGAAGAAACATTGAAAACCTATAATCTAACTAAAGCACTGATAAATTTAGTTTTTTCATCAATTCGTACATTAGTTATATTGGATGTATAAAGGATATTTCCCTAATTTTATTCTGATTAACTGATCGTAATACATGATTTCCTTACAATTTTCATGCTAACGTCAACCATACATTTTGAGTAGACTCAAATTATTAATAAAGTTCTACCTATTATGTGCCAGATTAATGTTTTCGGTGTTATCTTCACAATTAGCGCTTGTGATAGTTGAATTTTTGAATAATAAAATGATATGTTTCGAACCTCGTGATATATGTGGTACCATAATGTACACACTCTTACCCATATAGAGAATTTGATTTACATCATCATACTTGTAATTTGAAGAGTACTTCTTAAATTGTGTTTTTGCAAGTACTGGGTGGCCTCACTTGTCTACAAGATGCTAATTGTTTTTTACGTCTCTTTTGAAAAAAATTCGCCTTAGACACTACCTACGTTAAGACAATATTAAATATTCCAAAGTAAATTTGTCCCTAATATTCAAGATTGTTTGATCAGCTAATACTTAGTTGGCTGTGTCAAACTTATTGCACATATTGAGGGTTCTGTAAGGCATACTATTGCTACAATTCAAAAATTTTCGGTATCATGCTTTTAAGTTGGTTCGGTAAGTGTCAGTTGCTTTACAGTTCTAGTAATATAGATAGATACTAGTAAAGTTTTCTGCTATTTATCTTTTTTTTTTGGAAGAACGCACAAACTATTCCATGGTACATTTTTTTGTTAGATAGAGCTACTGAGTTGAAACAGAATTACTAAACCCCCTTTTGGTACATACTAATTAAAATAGCGGTTCCTTCTCTTACCCCCCCCCCCACATACGTACAAATAGATGCGTGAGACCTGCTTTCGGGAGTCAGCAAAATAGACGGTAACACAGTAGATTTTCCAAGATTTTAAAGCTTTATATTAGCTGAAATAGAGTATCAATTTTTTTAATTTTATCGTCAAATGTTCGACTCAGGAGTTTCATTTTACAATTCTGAAATTATTTTACACTAAATTAAAATAACAAATACTTATTTGAAGAAGAATATCAAAAATAGGATTACTGGAAGAGTAATAAGGAACGGATCCAAATGAAAAAAGAAACCTTAGAAGTTAGAATGAACACTTCCCGATTTAAATAAGGAAAAAGAAAGAAAATCAGCTGAACATGTGTTATTCTGTGTTTGATCTTCTTGGCTATAAGGTAGTTATTCGGCAATTTATCTAAGTCTGATGCAGATCTTTGATGAATCGAGAGATTGGGTTTTGGGACTGTAGGGCCTGCATTCCTTTTTGTTTTTTATTTAATTTAGCCTGGTTTCTTAAATTTTAGCAGCTCACTCGGTAGAGAATAAAAAAATTAAAATAATAACATATTTTAAAGTTTGCATTGCATAATGCAGAAGATTTTTTAATTAAACAATTTTAGATTGTTTTAGGTAATTTGATCACTATATAATCTTAATATGAGAAACAGATAATACGACATGATTCCTAAAAAGGAAGTACTTTTTCTTGTACAAATGCATATATCAAAAGTATAGTATAGCAACACAACATATTGAATTGTTTAACCAAAGATACTATGTAGATGTATATACAGAGTTTTTCATACCCGCTAAAGGACTTTAAAATTTTCAAATTTTCAAAGAATAAGAAACTAAAGGATACACAGAAAAGAAAAAACATCACTTTGATAAACAAATTTTATTCTCAATGACTATAGCCAGTACATTTATTATTTACCTTTCGGAAAATTCTATAAATAAAGTCATGTACGCTATTGTTGATTTCGAATCTCATATTTTCTCAATTTTTCTATATACTTCCTACATATTTCATGAGCAGGCACTCAGAAGTCATAAAACCGTGAAAATCAGTTTTAGAAAAAAATCATCCATAGAGCAGCACTCTTGGTTGTTTCTCTTTGAAGTCTGTTCTGCAATCTTAATCTTTGGAATTCAAAAATAATCTGATAAATGGGAGAGATCATCGAGATTGATCAGTACGGAAATGTTGAGGATATTGATATCAAAAGAAGCAAACATGGTGAAATTCTCCAAACTTCTATAACAACCAATGAAGATACTTTCTACTTGGGAAGAAGTTCTAAGAAACTCAAAGTTCAGGAATTAGAAGAAGTTCTTGGGATAGATGTCAAAAAATTGATGTTCAAAATTGACATTGTCGTGTTATTACCTATGTGCTTTCTTTATTTCATCGCAAACTTAAATCGTACACATTTTGGATTCCTTTGGTACAATGGAATTATGGCATCATTAGATATTTCTCAGTTGCAGTTCACAACCGCTGTGAGTGCATTTTTTGTTCCATATTTTGTTTTTCAATCTTTTTCAAATTTGACTATGAGACATATTAGACCACATTTCTGGATAAGTGCTCTGGTTTTGTTATACGGTGTTGTAATTTTCTGCACAGGTTTTGTCAAGAATTTTGGGGGACTTGTTGCTTGTGAATTTTTGCATGGTCTACTACAATCCAGCTGTGACAGTGCTGTCTTCTACATATTGGGTCATTACTATGAGAGATCAGAAGGTCAAAAAAGAATTAATTTTTTATACTCTTTCTCATTATTATCTATCATGGTCAGTAACCTATTGTCCTATGCAATTGAGATTCACTTGAATAATCATAACGGCTGGGAACCCTGGAGATGGATCCTAATAATTGAAGGCAGTCTGACATTCAGTTCTGCGATTGCTTTATTTTTTATGTTGCCTGATTTCCCAGAAGGTGTCAGATTCTTTAGTACAACTGAAACTCTATTCATAATTAAAAAATTACAGATTTACGATGGTATATCTGGCTATAATTTTAACTTTACTTTCAAACATGTGTGGAAACAACTAAAAGATCCCCTTTTTATTGTTCCTATTGTTGCAGCTTCTTTGATGGGTTGTATATTTTACTCTTACACTTTTATGGAAACATTTTCGTTTACTCTCGTGGGTTACTCAAGATTAGAAGGTACCTTGCGTGCAACATGGACATATTTAGCAGGTTTCATTGGTGTAATTTTGTCAGGATTTTTGTGTGATTATTTTAACCAAAGAGCTATTATAGCAACTATATGTGCATTATTTGGTGTTCTTGGTTTTTGTTTGATTAGGTTCTTGGATAATGAAACTTCTGTTTCTTCTGGATTCAAATATTTTGGAGCATTTTGCGTGACTACAGGATCTTATTCGCTATTTCCACTTTTACTAGGCTGGTGCTTCTATAATACCTGCGGTCATTTGAGAAGAAGTATTATTATATCTTTATTGGTTGGGTTCTTTGATTTGGGTGGTTTATATGGTGTTTGGGTTATATACAAGGATGGCGGAACCGTAGAAGGCGCTAATAAAACTATGGTAGTAGGTTTGATTTTATTGATAGTATGTCTTTTTGTGATTTTCTTCTACATTTTGATATGTCTCAAGTATAATAAAATCAAAAGAACCGCGAAATACAAATCAGAGTTTTCTTTACTTAGCGAAACTGACCAGATTTTGTTCGGTGACAAAGTTCCGAGCTTTGATTATACTTTTTAAACCTAATATTTTTCTAACTATTCTATATATTTGTGTTGATTCCTGAACCTTTTTTTTTTTTCATTATTATATTCCGTTCTTTTTTTGCTTTTCTAAATCTTCTTTTTTGAACAACGTTCTTTCATTGCTTTTCGGTTTGAGTAACAAATATTCTACTCATATAAGCTACAAAAATGAATTATATACCTCATCTATAGTTTTACATATTCAAATTTCTGTCAAAAGACGAATCTTAAATAAAAAACAAAACAAATCTAAAATACGTTCTATCAAGCATCTGATGGAATAAGAAAACATGTTGAAGAGTTTAATAAAACTTCTACTATATGTGGGTTTGAATTTTTGGGTCTACAGAAATACATTTGTACAAACTTTGTCGGTGTATAATCACCAAATTGAAAGTATGGCAAACAATTTCGCTAATTTTACTCAAAAATGAATAAATCAAGAATCATAGTAAATGCCTGAAGTGCTAATAATTACCTGTAGATCCGGCTATGTCGTATACACTATATTGAAAATAAAATCCAGTCTTCATGTAATGTACAAATAGTACATGTATTCTCCTGTTCATGCATGCTGAAGTATAAAATACTCAACACTAATATCTCTTCAAATTTAGATGGACTGGGTTTGAGGTGGTCGCTAGAGAATAAATATACAAACTAGCAGGGCAAACTCAAAATGTTTCAACTTTGAAGATCCTCCTTTATTTACAGGTTCAAAGAACTTTATTGTTTAATGTATTATATATACATAAATATATGTTTGTATATTCTTTATATACAGGAATATTCTTTTTTGTTCTCCAGAACCATCTTTCAGATCCATGCTTGGCTTCCTTCACGGAATATTCTTAGATTTGCGGAAACTAGTTGATTGTTATGCTGCAAAAATTAAACAAATCATTCAACGTTTTGATTGTTTTTTGGCATGCATACCACCTAATCGAACCCGATCTTTCCCATATGAAAGTCTGGCTCAATAGCAACCTGAACAAAACCTGCAGAAACAATTTCATTGGTATATCTTTTTATTCTGGTTATTTGTTCTCAATTATTTTTTTTCATATCTTGACAATTGCACTGTAAGTCGATTACATGCTCTACACAAATGGCTCCACTTTTTTTACGGTTCTAATGTGCTCTGCTTTAAGGCTAGTATTTCCTTTTTGTTAACGATTCTGATTAAAACTGAAGATTGTTACTTCTCTGTGTTGTCCACTTTGAGGATCCCGCATATGCGCTTCAATGCATACATATGTATTGTTTGGAGCATGTACATTTTGATCGTATCTTGTAGATTTCGAGCCTGTAAAGATGATCAAATTTGTCCCTTAATTTATATTTTTACTATGTGAGCTACACTGACGTAGAAGCCAAAAAAACAAATGCTATTAGTATCCAATTACAAAATATTTTTTATTGAAATATGTTAATGAACTTGCTTTATATCCAAATGTTTCTGGTTTTTCTTATATATACGAAAACTGTTAACAAGCGCATAATTTTTTTTCGAAATCTAACTGTGCCATAATTTCAAAGTTTTGAACCAAGAAAAACCTATTTCTTTAACATTGAATACATTCATAGGAGACGCGAAAATAAAATTTCAGCACCTAATCTATATGGTATGCAACTGCTTAACGTACATGCATTCATACTCAAGGAGGTTACTACATCAAATCAATAAAGTGAGCACGCTGCCAGCTCCATAGTACCCACAAAGCACGCTATCACCTGATTCAAGCAGATCCATTTATTGGCATTCCAAAAGTATATATATAAGAGTGAATCATCCATTAGGTTGCAGAAAAATTATTTTCAGTTGGATGATTCAATTTTTTATCAAAAACAGTATAACATCCATCAACAGGTAATCTAGTCCATATCGTAAATCTGGTTGAATAAAGAACTTGCAAATGATGCTCAATCAATATATCCTTGCTGCTGCTCTTGCATCTTTCGCTAGCGCTGAGCTTGTTTCCTTATACGGTCAATGCGGTGGTAAGAACTACAATGGTCCAACTGAATGTATCGCTGGCTCACATTGTAATACCCAAAACCCATGGTATTATCAATGTCAACTTGATCCTGTTACAGATTCTTCAGTTCCATTATATGGTCAATGCGGTGGAATCAATTATTCAGGAGCCACAAAGTGTGTTGAAATTGCTACATGTATTGTGATTAATGATTACTACTACCAATGCTTAATACCTTCAGAGACTGTCACTTCTTCTTCTTCTTCTTCTTCTTCTTCTTCTTCTTCTTCTATTTCTACCACTTCTGCCTTTTCTAACTCCTCTGTCTCTTCTACTTCTTCAACTGCTGAAGCTGCTGAGGAAAAAGTATCATTATACGGACAATGCGGTGGTCAAGAATATTCAGGAGCCACTGTCTGCTCCGGTGATGCATCTTGTGTTTCCTTGAATCCTTACTATTATCAATGTCTTTCAACAAGTAGCTCCTCCTCCTCGGCAACCAGAAGCCAAAGTTCAACTTCGAGTAGCTCGGTTCCATCGACACAATCAACAGCCTCCACCAGCTCTAGTGAAAGTAGTTTTACTTTATCTACATCTACAACATCATCAACCTCTCAAGAAACTTCCAAAGCTGAATTCAGCATTGTTGAAAATGGATTCTCAGGTTCAGGTAAAACAACTAGATACTTCGATTGTTGCAAACCTTCATACGCATGGGATGGTAAATCTTCTGCCGTCTCTCGTGCTGTTTATAGTTGTGATGCCGATGGAAATAAATTGGGTACTAATGTCCAAAGTGCTTGTAGCGGTGGTTCTGCTTTCATGTGTAACGATCAGGTTCCATGGGCTGTTTCTGATGATTTATCATATGGTTTTGCGGCTGCTTCCGTTTCTGGATCATCCGATCAATCTTTGGCTTGTACATGTATGAAATTAACATTCACCTCAGGTAGTGTTAGTGGCAAGACTATGGTGGTTCAAATTACTAATACTGGTTCAGACTTGGGCACAAACCAATTTGATCTTTTGATGCCAGCTGGCGGTGCTGGAATCTTCAATGGATATTGTGCTTCAGAATTTGGTTCGGGATATGACTGGGGTAATCAATACGGAGGTATTTCTTCAGAAACTGAATGTGCAGACATCCCAGAAACTTTACAAACAGCCTGCGAGTGGAGATTCACATGGTTTGGCAATTCTGATAATCCAAGTGTTGATTTTGAGCAAGTTGTTTGTCCAAAGGCTATAACTGACATTTCGGGTTGCTCAAGAACTGACGAGTAAATTTGTATAAATATTTATTCGCGATCTTCAAATTTTTTTTTGGTTTATTCCAATACTCAATGATTTCTTGTTGTTTAATCATATTCAAATAATAAAATATGTTTTCTACGCTAATACTTAGTTAAAACTTATCTCTGATTCAAAATAAATTGTTGAAGTTCTAAAAATTTAATGAAATTATTCATTGTCTATTTCTAAGGATATATTACTGATATGAAAAATTGTGCAAAATTTAATAACTAGAATCTCAAAAAAATTATCAAGTACTCAGCTTTAAATATATTGTTGAACAGTCGATGCTAGCCAGAGACATCTCAACATGGAAGCTTCGTAAAGCAAAGGAAAATCTATGCCCTTCGATATCGAAGATCCACAATATTGCGTAAGATCTGGAGTCCAGTTATTAGATTCCCCCATTGCTTGATTCCAGTGTAAGGTAGTTTCTTTAGAGTTTTGGTACGCATCTGCATCGTTAAAATAACCGTCACCGTTTGAAGTTATGTCAATCAAGTATCTTACTGACCTTAAAATTTCACCTTTTATAGTTTCATTTGAGGAATCAACAAGGTTGTAATAGTCAAGTAACCCTTGAACCATTAATTGGGTAAAGTTTGCTCCGTCCTTGTAGAATCTTAAATTCTGCTTAGAAGTATCACGGTTGTAAATACCAAGATTTCTGTCGATAGATACAGATGATAAAAGTTGGGCTTTCTTCAAAATAGTATCATTCTTAGTATGATGATAAAGCAAAGAAGCTAAGGAAAGACCAGTACCTTCATGATAAGTGAAATGGTCAGAGTTCTTGCCTTTATCATTTCCATTATAACCGTCGTAAAACAAACTTGAACTTTCATCCCAAAGGTTCTCAAAAAGGAAATTCAAGCAATTGTCTGCAAAAGTAATATAGGATTCGTCTTGCTTAACCTCGTATAGTTTCAATGCTGAAATTGCAGCTTCTGTGGTTGAAATTGTCGCTATATAATCATGTCCATAAGACCATGTAACACCACCGTGTTTTTTGTTCCAGCCATTCATTAAAAATTTAATAATATCCTCAGCTCTACTTAGGTATGTTTCATTTTTGGAAGCACTGTAAGCGGCAAGAAAAGCTGTAGCAATTTGAGCATTATCATCATAATCAATATCACCCTTACGGCTAGTTGTTACGTGGTATGCAGATTTAGATTTATCGTAGTACTTGTCCATTCCATGATAAACTGACAGCATTTGATCTATAAAGGTGCTGTTTTGTGTCACAGAATAACCGTCAGCGATGGCTTGCATCTCTACAGCCCAGTCCCATGCATTGAAAGTCGATGCTTTCTTGCCACACACGGGACCATTTTTAAAGGTATTATCTTTCCACAATTTATTGAATATTCTGTCATGTTGTTCCTGTGCGAGCTGTTTGAGATCATATTTTGGCATGTTTTCATAAGTATATCCCAAAATAGAAGAACTCAAAATTTCACCTGAATCTCTTTTAACAGTAGGGGCAGCATCTATAAAGAGAGCTGAAAAAAGTAAGAGAAAAAAAGTTTGAATCATGATTCTTTTCTCAGTGTCTTGATTTTTGTTGTTTTGTTTTTGGTAGAATGATAAGCTAATGATTTTGTTCAATCCATTCTGCAAAGGCACTGGGTTAGTTCGTATCGAGAAAACAAGGGTTATTTATATTATTGAGTTGATAATATAAACCCTGGTTTTCTTGATTTAGTGAGGAGGGCACAAAAAGAAAAAAATTCAAAAATAAGCATACAGAAATAAAACAGTTACCAATTTTGGAAAATAATGTGGTTAGGTGAAAAGCTTTAGTTTTATGTGGTTATGTGAAAAGCTTTAGTTTTATATGGTAAATATCCAAGCATACAAATAATTGTGTAGCTGCAAAATGTTTTACAGTGTAATATTAGTGAGTATTGTTTTGCATTACATTGGAATTTAATTTCCAGATTGATGTCAGAAACTCAGGTATTTGCCTGGTCCCGAAGAGTCCCTTGAATTTACGATCCAGACAACAGTAGGAATATAGACGTAAAAAAAATCAAAGAAGGGACAAGTTCAGTGATTCATGTTGAAATTAGCCTCCCTCACCTGCATATCGATTGATCTTGCATCTTCTTGTCACCTAAACACGAAAATTTGCATCAAAAAGAAACGCATGTTGTTTGCAACATTTCTTCAGTCTAAGACCACTCCAAATTTGTTTTCTAACTTCATACACTGACTGGTTTTCACACACAAAAATAAAAAAATACCGTTGCTAAATCTCAACATACACGTATTATTTTAAGTCTTTTTTTTAGATTGATCAGATATTCTTATCTCATATTATATCAAATTTTCAGAATTAAGTCACTACTTAATATACAAAAGTTGGAGCATTACACTTTCACCATTTTTTTAGACATGATGACAAGAAAACAAATCCCACATGATTCAGCTGTATGGAGCATTTTTTGATTTCTCTATTCTATACAACTCTGAAGTATAGAACCAAGATTGCCCTGAATTTACACTTCTTGTGCAGACAGGTTTACTCTATAGTGTTTCTCGTTTCGCTTGGCCCGTTATAGCTCAAGATAAAAGAGAATGTGCAGCAGCATATTATTGGTATTTGCAAATTAGCTAAACCTTTACATCAACACTTCAAAAAGCCAACACCTATTTTCCTCAGAGTTTCCACTTTAGCATGCTTACCTTATCCCGCCAGTTACTCAATAACCCAGACATAAGGACACTCATACATGCATTAGCTTTACTTCTCATCTGCAGAATAGGCGCTAATAACAAGCTGCAAGTCTTATGAGTATTTTTGCAGAAAAACATGCATTACAGTTTTCAAAACTCACGTGACCATATATGTTTTTTTAGTGATTTTCGTTAACTTTTTTGTAAGCTCCTTAACACAAGTTTCAAAGTTTCTCGAGCACAGCTAAATTCAATCAAATTAAAAAAAAAATAAGAGGTCTTGCGAGGTTCTTGCTAAAAATGTTGGGAAGTGCATGTGATTTTTCATCAATTCTAGACGCAGGCGTATGCACAAGCCAAATTTCCGTTAACGGAATTTTTTTCGAGGTCGGCTGACTCAATTACTGGATAAAGAAGGAAATCGTTTGAGTCGGAATAATCAATCGATGGGGTCACCAACAAAATACTCAGCTCTGCATATGAAAAGCATGTGAAATCTTAGCAAAAGCGGTTCAATCGCCTTAAAACCTATATCTTTCTCAATATTCCAGCTGACAAATCTAAGAAAAAAAGAAGTTTGACTAAAAAAAATTAATTAAAAAAAAAAAAAAAGATTAAACTTCGAAAAAAAGGGCGATGATTGTTCTCTGTTGTTTACCATAATCAAATTTCCTCTTATGTTTTTTATTTCATTATTCTGCCAACGTTCAATCCTAGATAAATATCCTGCACAAGCAGATAATACACCGAAAAGATCAACTCTATATCAATTTTGGCTTTTAGTAGCTCCTGCAGCCTAAACCATCGCACTGTGTATCGATTGATAGTAGGTACATATAATTTTTCGTTTCGAGAAATTTCAGTTTGTGATTATATATAAGAAGTCCTGTTACCTATTTCCTAGAGAATCATCCGAAAAATCTACCCAAAAACTTGGCTATATCAGTTCTTGGTTTTCTCTTCTGTTGCCGGTCTCGTTAGATCTTAATTGAAACACGCTTGTTATTTATTTGGATTTGCTTCATTCATTCTTTTCAGCATCGTAACTATATCCTGATCTTTCTTAATTCCCCTAAAATGTCATCGCAGGAAAGCTTAAAGTTCAAGAATAAGGACTCAGATACCATCAGTCAGCATCTCAAAACCAGTTCCGAAGAATCAACTCCATTGGAGCAACCTCTTTTGAAGAAAGAGTTTTCTGTTTGGTCTCTTTTGGGTGTTGGTTTCGGATTAACCAATTCATGGTTTGGTATCTCTGCTTCTTTGACCACTGGTATCTCTTCTGGTGGTCCATGCATCATTGTCTTCGGTATTTTAATCATTGCTGTTATTTCTAGTTGTATCGGAGTCACTTTGTCCGAATTAGCCAGTGCTTATCCTAACGCTGGTGGTCAATATTATTGGACTATAAAGTTGGCACCTAAAAATCATGCTAGATTTTTAGCATATATGACAGGCTCTTTGGCTTGGGCAGGTTCAATCTTTACTAGTGCCTCGGTCACCATTTCTATAGCCCAATTTATTGTGGGTTTCTGGGGTTTGACTCATCCTGATTATGAATATAAAAGATGGCAAGTATTTATTATTTTCCAAATCATAAATTTCTTGCTTTACTGGTTCAACTATTTCGGTTCCGTTTTACCTATGATTTCTAGATCTGCTTTATACATTTCCATCTTTTCTTTTATTGTTATTACCGTCACTGTCTTATCATGCTCCTCTGGTAATTACAATTCGGCTTCCTTTGTGTTTACACATTTTGACAACCAGACTGGTTGGTCAAATGGTGGTATTGCCTTCATTTTAGGTCTAATTAATGCTAATTGGTCTTTCAGTTGTTTGGATTCCGCTACTCACATGGCTGAAGAAGCGCTTCATCCAGAAAGAGTGATTCCTATCACAATTATGGGTACAGTGGCAATTGGTTTCATTACCTCATTTTGCTATTCTATAGCTATGTTTTACTCCATGCATAATTTAGATGCTGTCTTAAATGATGTCAACTCTCCAATTATTCAAATATATTACCAAGCATTGAAAAGTAAAGCAGGTGCTATTGTTCTTGGTTGCATGTTGTTTGTCACTGGTTGGTGCTGCAATGTTGCATCACATACATGGCAAGCAAGACTTTGTTGGTCTTTCGCTAGAGATGATGGTATCCCATTCTCCAGATTATGGAAACAGATTGATCCAAGAATGAACTTACCAATCAATGCTCATTTATTGTCTACAATTCTTTGTGCATTAGTCGGCTGTTTGTATTTGGCTAGTTATACTGCTTATAATTCTTTAGTAGTAGGTTGTGTCTGCTTTCTTTTACTAAGTTATCTTATTCCAGTAATTTGCCTCTTGATATACGGAAGAGACAATATCAAAAAGGGTCCATTTTGGTTGGGTAATGTTGGTCTTTTCTGCAACCTCGTCACAATTGGTTGGGCAATGTTTACAACTATCGTCTTCAGCTTCCCATTTGCTTTACCAGTTACAAAAGATAACATGAACTATTTCTCTGTTATTTTAGTTGGTTTCTGTCTATACTTCTTCATTTACTGGAAAATTGCTGCTCATAGAACTTTTTGCAAAAATATTGATGAGTATTACTATGATGATGTCGAGTAAGCTGATAATCAGTAATTTTTCATAAGATTTTGTTATTTGGATTTCAATTTTTCACTCTTTTCTATCTTTTTGTTTCTTTTGTTTCTTTTTTCATATTACTTCCTTGTTCCGTTATCTACTTTACTCCAATTCTATCAGATTAATAATGAAACTGTGTTTTTTTAATTATTCAAATTATAATCAAAATCAAAAAAAAAAAAAAATCTAAATCCGTACGGAAAAGCTGAATATAATTGGTCTTTTGTTATAGATCAATCAAACTTCTGAAATTCTTGTTATTTTGGCATCTATTTTATAGCAAATCTCTGATATTTTATTCTATGAGAGTGGTCAATCTGTAATTTATCAACTTTTAAAAATGAAATTTTAGAAGACTCAGATAGTTGTCTATATTCGCTGAATAAAAGCTTCGGAAATCGATGTTGAAACAGAAAAAAAAAAAAAAAAAAAGGCCAAGCAAGAAACTAGACAAAAACAACATCGTTAGTTGCAGAGACACAAAAGTATTGAGCTTATAGTTAATATTTATAGCGTAAGAAGTAAACTGATAAAAAAATGAGTGAGACAAATTTGAAAGAGCTTGTGATCAACCTTAAATCCTGTTTGAAACAATATCCAAACTTCCCAAAAGAGGGCATATTGTTTGAGGATTTCTTACCTATTTTTGCTAACCCAAAAGATTTCCAATTGTTAATTGACGCATTCAAGTTACACATTGAAGAAAAATTCAAAAATCAGAAGATTGACTACATTGTTGGGCTAGAGTCAAGAGGTTTCTTATTTGGTCCTACATTGGCTTTGGCCTTGAATGCTGGGTTCATTCCAGTGAGAAAACCTGGGAAATTGCCTGGATCTGTAGCAAGAGTTGCATTCAAAAAGGAATATGGTGAAGATATATTCGAAATGCAAGACAATGTTATCAGCCCAGGATCTAATGTTCTTATTGTTGATGACATTTTGGCTACTGGTGGTAGTGCTAAAGCAGCCGGGGAATTGGTTTTGAAAGCAAAAGATGTCAAAATTTTAGAATTCTTGTTTGTTATGGAGTTAGATTTTTTGAAGGGCAGAGATAGATTGCAGGCCGAGGCTTTTACCTTATTATCTGGTCAAGAAACTGCTTTGTCTTCCAAATAATTGATTACTTGTTTTTCATTGCTCATTTTCGTCATTGATTAAAAATATAGATGTATACATTTTCTCTTGTTTTTATATATTTATAGATTTCTAGAAGGATTTTTGAAATTTCAGTGAATGTACAGACTCAAAGTATATTACAATAGCTTTTCGTAGTTAAAATACGATATATTAAGAAACCTTTGTCCAAAATATTGCGGTTTCGAAGGTATCTGAGGTTAGAAACAAGATCTTATGATTAAAGACCCAGCTTCCAAAATTACGGATACTGATGAATCATCAAGACAAATTTTCGATAAGTTTGTACTCGGTTCTTTTTTTTTTTTGTTCTTAATGATTTTAGTTAGTCTAAATACTTCTGGGTTAACTTGAGAATTGCATGCTCCATAGTCGATCCCAATAATTGTTAACTCAAATAATATAATAAAAGAATATGTAAATCTAAATGCTTATATTATCGGATCAGGCTTCTGTTTCCAGTGTATTCTAACCTTCAGCATTCGATATAAGAAGGTTGTTGTTTTTATTTTTTTGTGTGGTCAATTAAATTTCATGCATGCTGCTAATAACTTGAAATCCATCAAGGTTCTTTGGCTTTCATCAGTGCGTTCGTTACCTGCTTTAGGAAACAATTTATGGTCTAATCTCCACATAAACAATCAAATCAATGTCTTCAAAACACCAAGATGCTATTGTGTTTATGGGAAATAAAACACAATTACTCAAGTACTCGGTAATACTTTTTGGATTTTAGAGATCAGGAGGAAGCAAAAATTCAAATTGAATACCACTTACTGCAATGGAGAGAACAGTAGACAAAGCTTTAAGAGTGACGAACTCTCTTAGCTTTACAAAACAATGTTCGCCCACAATGTCACCCTGTGGGAATTATTTGGCATACATAATCAAGACAGAAAATGGAGACTTCAAGTTAGTAGTGCGAGTCATAACTAATCGAAATTATAATGTAGTCTTGCAGAGAAATCTATCATATTTTCTCCAGCTATCATCCCCCAAAAATCACCAATTCTCAACAGCATCAGATGCTAGTAAAGAAAACAACCTCGAAAACTTTATGAATAAGTACGACCTCAAAAGTACGTCCAAAACAATAAACAATTACATAGGGGTCATGAGTAATGAGGAACTAAATAATTTGGGAGATTTGCTGTTTAATTCAACAAGAAGAGCAGATAACACTGCAATCCTTCCAACTACTCAAAGATTCATTATACGATGGGCATTTACGGATTCAAAAAAAGCTTGTCATCAGTTAGCGATCACAGATAGTGATTCGAATGTATTTTATGTTTTCGATATCACTAATGTAGATTTGAATATTGTGGTCAATACTGCTAATCATAATTCAAAAATAAAAAATACTCGATGGTTTAACGATCTGTTTTTACAATCTGATGATGAAAAGTCCTCTTTTTCATATCTTGGAATATTTTTTGAGGATAATATTAATTTCAAAATTCTCGAAATTGAGGATAGTAATAGTGCTCGCTTTATTTATGAAGTCAATAAACCAAAATTTGATAAGTTGTTCCACAGATTTCAGCATCTCAATATGAAACAAAGATCAAGTATGATTTCTTTAGTTCAGGCAGATGATGGTAATGATATAATTCACACATTTCAAATTATTATGGGCAGGTACCATAAACAATTAATCCCTTTCTCAAAATTTATACTTCCTTATAATGTGAAAGATATGAAATGGAGCCCCACAGGTAAATGGTTATGTTATTTGAACAATAATATCGAGATCTCTCTTTTCAACTCCTTTGGCTTAGGCAAAGTAGAAAATTCTCATCACAAAGATTCGGGTTGCTATATTTTGCAAAAAGACTTGACAGATTTTGGTATCAACACAATTTCATTCTTAGATTGGTCATTCGTCAAATCATCCGCAATATTTTCTAAATCGCTGAAGATAATAGATAATAACTATCCAATTCTTTCAAGAATTTCAGAGCTTCTTATAATAGGCGATCATCAAGGTAATTTACATATACTTTCAACCATGCCATACATTGATAAAATCACAGTACTTGAACATCGCACCAAAATCATGCTTAACGAAGAAATAAATGCTTTCAGCCAACAAGAAAACGGAATTTTTGACAAAATTGGGGGTGGAGCTTTCATCATTCCGTTGGAAGATGGTTCAACAATTAGTAACTCCGTCTACAAATTTCGCTCTGAAATACACTCGAAATTCCAAAGTTTATTCAATCATCAACAGTATGATTTTAGTTCAGACTACTTTAGCCATTGTGTCGAAAAGAATAATTTAATAGCTGTTTCAATGAAAGCTTCGAAAAATATCTTGTATCTTTGGAACCTAAATGATATTCTTCATACTGCAAAATATCAATATGGAATGAAAGCTTACTCTTCTTACGATTTAACAGGATTGCTAAAAACAAAGTCAGATATATCAAACTTCATGTGGCATCCAATATTCCCCAACTTTTTACTTGTTGTCACAAAATGCGATGTTATAATATGGAACCCTATATCTAAATTGGCGCCTATATCTATCAATCCTTTTTTTGACTCCTCTGACCGTCGAATCTTTGGAATCAGTGAAAAAAATCTGGGTTTACTTCAGTCTCAAACAATTTCTAAAGCTAGGTGGATCACCGTCAAATCTGATACATCCGATTTTATCCCCAGTTTTTCTTTAGACAATACTAAAAACTTTTTTAAAATTTATTGCGAAAACTCCTATGGAAAATTTGTAATGGTTGAATTTTCGCTAAACAAAGATCACATAGATCTGTTAAAAGCGTATAATAAGGGGTTTATCGAGCTATTTTCAAGCAACGATGAAAAACTTTTTGATTTCCAAAGTATGTCTTTTATTTCTCTCGAAGACTATTATGATAAAAGCATTCTGCAAATTCTATTGGATGATGATACCAATGCAATGAAGATATACAAAACTGTACAGGCAGAAGATTGGATTCAAGAAACTGACAAAAACAGCAAACGTTCAAAAGATCAGGAGGATACTTTCGGCTACAAAAAGAAAAGGGTTTTTTCGAAGGTTTAGTTTTTTATGTATTTTCCATTGAGAATTATAAATCAGAAAGAATACATGTAGAAAAATGAAAAATAAAAAAAAAGATTTTAAATGAAAACAGTTTGAAGAAAATTTAAAAAAAAAATAGTCTAAGTATTATGGCATATTTCCAGCACATGCTATATTTTTTGTCTTTTAAGACGAAAGAATTGAAGAATTATAAAATCGCGTCCCTCATTTATAATCGATTGTTGAAATAACTGTAATAATGGTTGAATCGCCCATTTTTCCCGGTTTTGTAAGAAGAGATGTTACCTTTATACCAGAAAATGATCTCTTCTGTTTTTTATCACTTGTAGTTGTATTTGTAGTTGTACCATTAACTTCGCTTAGATAGGTGTACTTCGTGCTGAAGCTCGATATTGAAGTTGATGTTGAGTAACTTGTAGTTTTTGTTTTGAAAACTTTAGTGGAGTATTTGGTATTGGCAGAAATACTTGTTGCATTGTAAATTTCCATGTACGTTGTGTTCGCTAATGTATTTGTTCTTGTTGAAATCATTGTACTGTTAATATATTGGATAGCGGTACTGACGGATGTAGTTTTGACATTATATGCTTTAACTTTTGTGGTAGCACTTGTGTATGTTGTATCGATTGTAGATGTGTATTTCTTCTCATTTCTGATAAGATTTCTGATACCGTATGCGTAATTCAAACCAGAGGATTTATCGATATTTTGAAAAGCGCTCGCAGCATCCCAAATACAGTATCCACCAAACTGAGAGAATTTCAAAGCATCTTTGGTGGTGTCTTTAACAGTAGAAGGAGATTTGTTATAGTTAGACTTTTTAGAACCTGCCAATGCAATGTAAAGTTTCAAATTAGAGTTTCCTGCTTCCTCTTGTTGAAATTTCTCCCAAATTTTCCAATTTTCAGCAAATTTACCTGGGTGCTTTAATCCACAAGGATTGTTGTAATATTGAATGAACGCCATATCAATTTTAGCGTCCTTATCTTTCAATAAGTTCAAAACATTTTTATCAGGGTAAGGACATTGAGGACAAGCAGACATCAATAATGTTTTTGTTGTCCAAATACTTCTAAGATGCAGCACCATAGCTGCCAATCCTTTATCATTATGGTTTTCTATATCAAAATCAAGCCCATCAATTTCTGCAGAACCGAAAGGTTTAACGCTTCCAGTTCCTTTAGGATGAAACATATTGTAAACCACATTTGCTAAGCCAACACCTTCATCTTCGTTTTTCAAACCATACAGCCCAACTCTGTCATCACCACCCAAACTAAGTAATACTTTTATACCTAGACTCTGACAAAGTTTGATATCTTCTTCAATCTGAGGGCAAGCTGCTGGATATTTTCCGCACGCATTTCCGAAATTATAGGAGGCTGACTCTTTGTTCCAATTATTAAGGAATGAGATCATCATTATATCTGCCGAGCCTGATTCACAATAGTAAGAGAGCCTCTCTTGGCCCGCACCTGCACCCCAATAAAGAGCGATGTTATGACCGTTAGGATCATACGCTGCACTTGCAAGCAATATATTAGTGCATAGTAGAAGAGTCAAACTGATTAGATTCTGCATTTTTGAAGGATCTTCTATTTAGCTTACTTGGAATTTATTCACTGTGATCTATTAAGAAATAAACCAAGATAGACCTGAATCTCTCAAATTGGCAAACCTAAAACTTTAACATATCTCGTGTAAACCGATTTTTAGCCTAAAATATTGGTGCAAATTATCTTATTTATATATCAAGCAGTTTGTGAATCAATCTCTCATTCAACATCTTCTATATATAGATGTCAAATCTGGCATATTTCTGCCAAAAATAGATAGTGTTATTTACTATTTTCAGGTATGCGGCATCTTGAAAACGGAAATTTTCATTTCTTGCATACATGCATGGTGAAATTTCAGCATGCCTGCGCAGCTCTTGAAAAACTGTATTATGGTAACCCAAAATTATGGAAAAGCAAGAATTTATAAATAGACTAAACTGTGTTGTTTTCTTCAGAAATGTTAGTTTGCAATTTCTTGGAAACATCAAACTGAGAAACATAGGTTAAACGGAAGCGAAATGAATCAATGAAAATTTGTTTATTATTTGAATCAGTAAATCAGGCTATATAGTAGTATGAACTAATGGTTTTCCAGTAAGATTCTATCTGCGTAGTCACAAAAACGCTCATTGCTGTTAACTTTAACCCCCAAATTCGGTTGGCAAAACACAGCAAGAGTATTTCTTGAAATGTTTTTTGCGTTACAACCTTTCACATAATGCGGTACTGCCTTGAAATTGTTTTGGGATATTTCTTGTAAAGCGCTTCCAGTTTGAAATGCTAAGCATTCTCTTGGAATATTTATCTTAAAAACCTTGTTGTATCTATTTTTTATGTATAAGCCTGATTCAGGATCCGGAGAGTTATCCAACTCCTTTAGATTTTCAACATCTGCTAATGTGATTTCTCCAATTTTTTTACTTGCAATTGGAGATTCATCTAAAAACATTGAAGATGTTAACCCAGTAAGACAACTATGATCTAAATGTTCACCGCACCAAACATTGGTAGTCTTGTCCTCACTTGCAGGATAATAATGTAAAAGTCTCGCTTTTGTAGTATACGACTCCTTAACCACAGATTGTAAAAAATTTTTCTCGAAAATTGTTTTCATATTTTTTTCATTTTCGATAAATATGTCACAAGATTTGGCAACGATGGCAGCGACATCAATTATTAAGCGGCATAATCTTTTGAAATCCAATTCAAATCTGTTCAAAAGTGCTGTTTTTAATTTTGGCCACTTGTTCAAAGTAGAATATGCTTTATATGTTCCATATTTTTGTTGCTCATCTTTTGGAAGACCTTCCAAATCATCATCGACATAGAATGAACAATTAACATAATATGAACCCTTCAAGTAATCTGGTTCTTTACTGATTGTGCCATCTGCATTTTTTATGGATAATTTCTCTTTTCCCAAGGACCAGCCTACTAGCCAAAAGGCGTCTTCGCATTCCATCTCATTAAGATCTGCTTCATCTAATTTTGATAGCAAAGTCGCTTGCTTCAAGATTTTCGACCTCAAATGATAAAACTCTTCAGGTAACCCATCAACCAAAATAATTCCTAACGAGTCAGGGCCAAAGGCCTCGTTTAAGCATTCCCCTGATAGCCCAAGCTCCAAATCATCCAAACTCACCCTAACAACCATTGAATTTTTATTCAATAAAAATGAGCAGAAAAGAACGAATAACGATATTTTCCTAGCAGATAAGTTAATTGGTTAATGCGGTTTGGCAATCGCATTCTGTTTTGGAAATTATATGTGTACTTTTTTTTTGAGTTAGCTATTCTCTTAACAAAGATTCTACGATCATATTTCTGTTATAATGCATACCGCATGCTTCAAAACATGAAAAGCTTATGAATTAAGAATGCTTTGAATTATATTGTTTTTGAATAAAAATCTATAGTAATGCCATGAATTGTTGTTGAAAATAAAATAATAATAATAATCTAAAAAGAACTGAAATAAGTTTTTGTAAAAATGCATGAAGCAATATTCAAGTCAGCGGAGTTACCAGTTGTATCGAACGTATTTTGCTTGAGACTCAAATGTGATCCTTGAAAACCCCCTTTGAATAATTTTAGTTGGATCTGATTATCGTCATGTTCTTTTGTAAAAGGTCTAGTTTATTTCTCCATTCGACCTCGTTGTTTTTGAGTTCCTCGATCTTTGCAAGTAGTTGTTTAATATAGTTGGAATTGAAGTCCATCAAAACAGAATTCATTTTCTGATACTCTTTAAATTTAACTATAATTTGATTCTTTAATTTAACTTCTTGTTCTAATTTCTTTGTCAATGCATCGTCACCCCCCATGGAGAAACCACGGTCATCAGATGCTACAGATGAAAAACTATCAGATGAAGCATTTAAACAGTTACTGAATAATGAAGATTTTGATGGAGAAGAAGATGTTGAGGATAAGGCTGAAGAACTGTTAGACTTCATAATAGCATTGTCTTCCGACACAATTTCCATCTGTTTCTTTAAAACCTCATACTTGTGTTTAAAAGTTTCTAATTCTCTTTCAAGCATTTTGCGAGAAGACGTTAACTCATTATTTGCTGTTTTCACATTAGTGAGTTTCGAAAGGTTTTCTATATTTGCTGATTTTAATTCCGAGTTCTCATGAACCACTTTTTGAATCTCTTTTGTTTTTTGTAAAATACAGTCTTTCAATTTTCTTGTCTCCTGTATATTTGCACCTCCTCTTGCTGAGCTCTGCAGAGATTCCTGTAAATGTCTATAGAGCTTTTTGATATTATACAATTCGGTCTCCAATTCCTTTCTTTTTGCTATTTCAGCTTGTATTGCTCTTGTTTTTGCCAAAGCTCTTTCTAATTCTCCCTTTCTGAAAGATCCGGCATCTAACTCTTCTTTGTCTTTATGAGTCCGGAGTTTTTCATTTGCTTTAGCTAATTCAAATTCTCTTGTTTCCAAACTCTGCCTCAATTTTTGCAATTCTTTTTCGGTATTTTTTCTAATTGCTAACTCTGTTTCGTATTCTCTCTTGAAGCCATTATTTTTTTTCAACTTGAGATCTTCCAATTCCTTTTCCAACTCAATTCTTTTGGTAAGCTCTTTGTGATAATCATAATTATGGTCATTTGAATCTGAGACAGCTGATCCTTGAGAAGACTTGAGTCTTTTTTGAAGAGACTGGATTTGGGCTTCGTGTTCTTCTTTACTTATAGCTTCACTCTGTAAAACTTGAAGTTCCTGCTCAACATGTTTATACTTTTGAATAGCTTTGGTATGCTCTTCTTTGGAAATGCAATTCCTCTGTAACGTCTCATATTTCTTCTCAAGAAGTTGTCGCTGATAAACTTCTTCTTCATATATTTTCTTATCAATCATATTGGTTTGTAAATTTTGTAAATTGTTAAGTTGTTTTTGAAGTTTGGCTATCATATCCTTTTGTTTTCGGTAGTCGTTGAAGTGATTCTGGTTTTCGTTTGCATTATTCATTAGTGTTATCTCAAGACTGGTTATTTTCTCTAGTAGTAATTTATTTTCTGTTTCGTACTTATCAATTTTGGCATAAGCATCTGAAGCT
Source organism: Saccharomycopsis fermentans (assembly GCA_002564245.1). Taxonomy (NCBI): domain Eukaryota; kingdom Fungi; phylum Ascomycota; class Saccharomycetes; order Ascoideales; family Saccharomycopsidaceae; genus Saccharomycopsis; species Saccharomycopsis fermentans. Next base: position 3,119,133 of record JNFW01000001.1, read on the forward strand.
CTCTCTGTGAGAACTCCAATTTGCTCCTGTAGGATCTCTGATCTTTCCAATGCTGCTTCCAATCCATTACTTACTGAAAATTTCCTATTCATTAACACTGGGGATACTAAACTTATTGCCAGAAGCCTATTGGGCGTTGTTGCTGTTGTGCTGAGTAGATTTGGTTTCGAGTTATCCTTTGTGGGACTTTCAGCCTGGGCAGGTGCTGCCGTCCCCATGAAATATGAAAACATGTTTCCACTTGCTCACCACTCTTTAGGTCAGTTGAACAAGTCTAATGTTGTTGGAAATACTATGGCTGTCTTGAAAAACAAAAAGAATAGAATTGTTTTCAACACAATATCCAGTTTCCTGTATTTTTTTTTTTCTGTTGAATTATTTTTTATCGATTTACTTTACTTTTTACACACATACTTTCTCTATACTAGCATTTTCTCTAGAATCACATACATTGCCAATAGTCCCTTCTTTACTTTTTCTTCTTCTGCTGTATTTTCCGTATCAAAATTTGGTTTCCTACATCACCAGCGCCACAACTAAGAATCCGCTGCCCTTGTGAAATATGCAATGTTGAAAATTCTGTTTGAAATTGGCTATTCTGCAGAATCCGTAACTCAGTTGCTCTCATGCATGCACGCATAAAATACTCTTCCACCCCGAGACTCATAAAACTTTAACGTTCTGTACCAACTGTGCCAAACAACAATGTTTCATCGGAACACTTGAGACAACAAGCCTGAAGCTTGACTTTCTTTCGAAATTTTGGATTTTGCGGCTCAGAGATGCAGCAGTAGAAGTATAATCCAGATATATAAATAATAGCAGAGCTGGTAGTCTGTAGATATAAGTATTACGAACGCCGTTGTAGTGTACAATCTACGTCATATTTCTTGTTCATTTAAAATGCGGATATTTCAACAAAAATACTTCATTTTTCTTAGCTACTTTCATGTTTTCTTCAGGGTTGAAAATTCTAGAAAAGAAACAGCTGAAGATTTCTTCTTCCCCATTTGAAACGTACTTTCAGATGTAGTTTTAGAAATTTCAACAGCAAATACTGTGTTCTTGAAGCTTAAAGAGCTCATCAGGCTGCACAAGACCCAATTTCGCATAGCTAATTTTTTAGGGTTCTATTGAATCTAGAGTCACATACCAACTGTTGAGATGTTTGAAAGGCGCCTGAAACTTTGTTTTTGTAAGAAAAAGGATTCTGATGATTTTGGTCTTTTCTGCACAGTAGGTTTATATTAACTGTTTTTCCAAATTAATAAATGACGGATGTTCCGTACTAAATATTTCATCGGATCTCTGTTCTAGTTTTCCGTATTTAACTATCACCATGTTATAATTATTGATACTACCAACCCATCAGCCGTTAGCCCCACATCATTCGCTTTTGATTTGGTGTTGTAAAGGCCCCCAATTTTGATATTCATTATTCTTTTATACTTGTTATCGTATCTATTAATAATATATTGGCCATCAGGTAAAAATTATGAAAACGATCGACAAAATATACTCTAAGAAAATCACTAAAGGAACACACAATGACCTATCATCCTGAAGACGCATATACGAACTTTTACAATGTGCTAACCATCAAAAAAGTCAAGTATTCTGTGTTTGTCTCGTCAAAACATGAAGAAAGAGACCAAAGCTTGTTAGAGGCGGAATTGCATATGAGAAACACTTATAACACTGGTCTTTTTTTCCAAGCTAATAAAGAATTATGGTCTTTTGGATTGAATGAAGAAGAGTCACCGGTTCCTCTCGGAAAGTTCAACCTTAAATGTAAAGAAACTGATGTTTTCCTGCCTCAGGATATTATACCAAGCAATGAATCTGCAAAAGACTTGGATAGCAGCTCCAAATCTAAATATTCCAATATATTATACACCATTTTGTTGAGTTCAATAAAAAAGAAAATTCTCATAAATTTATCCATGAAAAACTATATAACTCCTTTTGGAAAAGCTTCAATTGTCACCCCAGTAGGATCTGTCAATATGTTTTCTGAATTCATCTACATTGATCCCCAGATATTTGCAAATGGGGATGTTTTGATTTCAATCGCCACAAAATCTACCAATATTATTGCATTATCTATTCTTTCAAAGTCTTCGACCAAGCCACTCCTGAGAATTAGTAATAGTACTCATGTATTGTTTTTAGCTCCTTCAGGAACGCGAGCCTATTTCGCAAATAATACACTTACGGAGTCATTGACTCAAATCCCTAGTAACAATCAGAACCTACTAATCATGTTGCATTTATTGATAGGAATTGTCTTCAATAAAAAACTACATGAGATTAAATGGATTAAACTCATACCCGATTTAAAGCATTTGAATGGGTTGACCCCGCAAATATCTAAGTTTATTAAGCCAGTACAAAATTATAAATTTGTGATTTGGCCTTTGGATTTATGTTTTATTCAAAAATGTGACACTTTGAGATATCCCAAATCAAATTTTGTGAGCAAAAATCCTTATGATAGCGTGAGCTTATTCAATAGAATTTATGAATTGACTGACGAAATAAAATCAATAAATTTGCAACAGCAGAAAAAGCAAGATGTGCTCAATAGAGCTGTCATTAACGAAAATAAAAAGAAGCGATTTGATATAATGCGAGCCATTCTGAATAAAAGCAATGAAGCTTTGGACACCTCGGGGGTCCACAAAGAAAACCAAAATAGTAGTATTGAAAATTCTCTTGGAATATCAGAGAGCAAATTTGGAAAAGATGACGATATAGTGGATGATGATGATATCGATAATTTCGAAAGCAACTGGGATAAAGAACTCTTTGGAGAAAATAAAGAAGGTGGAGATATTTCAGATACAGATTTCAATTTTTTTGACGATTATTCAAATGACGACACAACTCCTTCCAAATCTGAAAAAAAAAATTTCGAAGAGCCCCAGACATCAAATAATAATTTAGATATTGACATTTCTGAATCCCAAGAATCAGGAAATACTCAAAGCAAAACTAATATTGATTCATTGAAAATTGTTATGTCTCAAGAATTTTCTAATGATAAACCTGCATATGTTACAGATCAGTTGATCAATTCAAATGATGATCAAACGTTAAAATCCCAACAGACGGAATTCGCTTTTGATATTCCAAAAAGTGAAATGTGTTTACCTTCTATTCCATACGCTGATCCAGGTGCACCTTTACCAGTTGCTGTGACTCCTGGTATTTCGTCCTCTAGTGTTTTTTCACCCTTGAAATTCAATCCAGTAATTAAAGATACCGTAGACACAAAATATGATAAAGGTGGTAAATTTTATGTTCCTGAATCTTCTCAGAGAATCAAGGCACTATTGGGAACACCAACTAGTGATATACTTAATAAAAATATTGGTGTTTTGACAAGCTCTATAAAGAGTCCAGTTATAGATAATAGTGAAAGATTGAAGGTCGTTATCGACTCTGAGGATGAAGATTTAACATCAGACAGTGAATCTGAAGATGATAACAAAGATGATGAATATGATTATGATGATGATGAACTTGATGATGCGTATCGATTTCAAGATGATCCTATTGCTACTAATTCTGAAAAAAATAATGGTTTCAATCATGATTTACAACAAGACATTGGTGCCAATCAATTTGAAACGCAATATAAAGCCATCTCCATGTTGCAGCCTAATATTCTTGAAATGAGAAATGATGCGAATACAGATTTATATTTGGATGCATATTCAGATAATTCCAAGGCGGCAAATGAAGATAGCGGAATAGCCTCGATCAGCATTGCAAAAGTTGAAACTGACATTAATTTTCAATCGCTCAATACTCCTGATTTGCCACAAGCAAAAATGTTCTCACACAAAGGGAATAATTCAGTGACCCCTAATGTAAACAATGTATCTCCTGCTATTGCTAATACTCCTCCAACACCTGGGAAAAATAATAAAACAGCAGAAAGCATAAGATATCATGACCTGTCCAACTGGATTCCATTTTTGACCAAAACGAATCCACTTTGTACGATCCCCAGTATTGTTTTTCTGAATAATCCTATTATATTAGAAAAGGACTTAAATGATTTATTACCAATATTGATTAATATATTAATTTATGATAATAATTTGCTTGATAACTACTTGTTGAACCCTTTAGGTATTCAAGAAGAACCATTGAAAAGCTTTTCTGAGTATAATTTTTTGGATACACTAATTGCTCAGAAAAGTAGTTTGAATGATACTGCCGGGGAAATTACAATGAGTGATTTCTATACATATTATGATGATCTTGATTCGAATGAGAGTTTATCAAGTGGTAATGACACAAATGATAACCAGTCTTTAGTTGAGGGTAGAAAAGATATAATATATGCAATCAACAATCTCTTCAATTCTATGAAAAGAGTGAAATTATTCGAGTATATAGGTATTTCGAGCCTGTTAACCATTAATGACAAAGTTAGTTTAAAAGATTCTCTCATGGGTAGTTTTATTTCGAACATTGACACCGATTTTGATCTTGGTGATATAATGATGACTGACAATAATAATTTATTGAATGAAATAAATATAGATCAGAATGATCATTCAATTCTAGAGAGTGTACATACTTCTCTGCAACTTGAAGAATTGCAGGAGTATGTATTTAGTATTAGAGCACCTGTTTTCAAGGTAATGAGAAAGGATCAGGTATTGACTATGAACCCTGCTTCAATAAAACTATGGAATACCTTATCGCTTTCGCCTGTTTATGGCAAACGAAATATTAAATTTCTAATAATTGTAAATGACGCAAAGCATTATAAATCTAGTCATGTCGTTAAGAGGGCTCAAATTTTGGCAAGCTCGATATCACAACAATATAAAGGAATGAATTTGGGAGCTGCAGATTTTGTAAATGGTGCAGACTTAATTGAATCAGTCACTAAAAAGCTTAAAGGATCTTCAAATAAAGAAATGGCGCGCTTATTAGATCAACTATCTAAAAGATTTTCAAAAGGAGTATTGAACATTTCTTATAACGGGTCCAATTCTAACGAATATTATGCATTAATTGATAAAATCTTAAAACTAATTATGATTGGCTTCGATAATGATGATAGTTATGATTCAAAGCTTATGATTTTCTTTTCCAATCAGTGCACAAATTTGAAATTTATAATAAATATTGCAGAAATTCAGAAAAGCTTAAATAACTTTGTTGAAATCAACATCAAGAGTTGGGACAATAAATTTAAAAAAAGTGCCAAAGACGGGATAGATTCTAATTCAATTATAAAGAATAATTTGCCGTTGGTTCAAATAATTCCAAAAGAAAGCTATATAGAAGACGAATTTACAGTATCTCCAACCACTGAATTTTACAGAAAATTAGCTTTGTCTATGTATAACAATGTTAACACAAACAAAGATCTTTTATATTCGCAAATAACTTCTTCAACTCCTAAAAAAACAGAGTTTGTTTTGACTAAAGAAAATAGAGCTAAGAGCATTTTGAAAGAAGATCTTTACCTTCATTTGGCATATGAAAGATCATCAGATAAGAATTGGTGTGTTGCTAGTTGGACTGATCAATGGGGTAAAAGACAAATGACTAAGTCATGGTATACTTATCCTATTAGTAATTTTTCAAAATCAAATAATGGTAAATTCACAATCAAAGATAGCGTTCGTAAAACCTTCGAACAGGCAGCTAATGAAATGTGGTCAGAAACATCAAAATTAATCGGAGATTATTCTGGAAAAAGTTATTTGGTATTAACAAGATTAAATGGGATTATATTAGACGATGAACTCATACATTGGAAAAGGTTGTCTGCAAAAAGCAAATTTTCCATCATTTTGTTGACAGTCAACTCTAATCCATCACTTATTCTAAATGATTCAAATTTGACATTTCCTTTTAGTAGAAAAAAGGTTTATCTGAAATCCAAATTTACAGAGAGCGACGACATAAATGAGTATTTCAAGTTGAACGATACTGCTAAAGTTGTAAGTTCTTACAGACTTGAAGAAGTAAATGAATCGGAGATAGTTATTGAAGATTGCCAGGAAATATTTTTTGGCATAATTTTGAAGAATTCGATTCCATTATCTAACTTTGCAAATAAGATAACATTCAAAACAGGATATTTAGTTAAGCCTCTCAAAGATGAAAAATCAGAAAGGTTGTTGACTTTCGAGGTGAATTTGTTAAGTTATCCTGGCTTTTTTGAGCCAAACAAGTTACTAAAGGAATTACTCCAGCAATATAGAAATTTGGTGGCTGTCAAATCACTACTTGGAAACTACGACTCAGATATTGCATCTGCAAATAGCAGTGCTGCTCTATTAGATAAATCAGATGACATCTTCAATCAAGTCAATATAAATCATAGCAATATTGATAATAGTTCGATTATCCCATGGAACGTTATGGCAGTTAAAAAGGTTTTGAACACAATTGTGCATATCAGAGTGGAATAGTTCATGATAACTATATTGTAAATACAAACTTGTTGTCTCTCTTTCCTTTCTTTTTATTCTGTCTCACTTTCTCACTTGTCTTGTTGTTACCTGACTATAGAACATTGTTCTGCAAACTACTATATATGATAGAAATTTTTTTAAATACAAAAACCTATGCGAGACTTCCAAGATATATTTTTCATCAAAAATAGAGGCAACTGGTTACAGATAAATAAACATTTGCGCTAAGTTGAATGTCAAACTAAAAAGAATGTTGATTCAAAGAAGACGTCAATGCTGGATTAGTGCATGTTTTTAATAAAATCTTAGTTATACTACATAATAGATGTTTCTTGAAAAAAAAAACAGTAAAAAAAGTATGGCAGCATACCAAAGAAAAAATATGAATCTCAGAAATAAGGTCAACGAGATTTTAGCTAGTTGGACTTTGAGTTATCATCTTTCTTGAAAGCCGCTGCTTAATGTGTGAAGTACTTCTTGAAACATCATTCCAAATATCGGCTCAAATGTACAAATCTTTCAGATTAATGAATAGAATTTGTCCTTCTAGAAGAATGAGCACCAATTCAAGTATTATAAAATATTCTTCGGAAACTCCTGGGGTAATCGAACTAGAAATAGTGGAAAAAATCAAGGTAGGTATCAGCCCAACAGTCTTGAAAGTTTTCAATGATTCACATAAGCATTCAAGTCATCATGGAATGAGAGGTGCAACCAATGTCACGGAATCACATTTCAGATTAGAAGTAGTTTCAGATGCTTTCAAAGAATACAAAAACCAGCCAGCTAGACATAGATTAATTTATGGGATCTTAGAAGATGAAATAAAGCACAAGGGAGTGCATGCTTTACAGTTGAAAACCAAAACGCCTGAAGAGTACGAAAAGATTAAATCCCAGTAAATGAAACTGGCTGAGTTGTTTTTAACAGAAACCAGAATATATTATGTGATACTGCTTTTCGTTTATTAGTCCTTTTTTTACCCTTGTATATATGTATCTATGTAATTTTTCATTCTAGTTCGTCACGGTTCATTTACCGAACAAAATATGAGTGAGCTGAACTTTGCAGTAGAGCAATATAAACTATGCATTTTATTTAGAACACTAAGTTTAGGAAAACAATCACAGTATTTATTTATTTATTTATTGTGGCTATCTTATAAAGTCATCTATGTATCGAGGAGAAAAGTGAATAGCACCATTTGGAAGAATCTCTTAATGGTCTTCCTCCAAAGAAGAAACGTATGCGTCTAATTCCATCAATTCGTCGTTGTTCTTGAAATCAGACTCAACATCAGCTACTTTGATTTGAACCAACCAAGCTTCACCCATTGGGTTCTCGTTCAATAAGGTTGGGGTGTCGACAACAGATTCGTTGACAGAGGTGACTTCACCGCTGACTGGGGTGAAAACTTCGGAGGCAGACTTGACAGATTCAACAGAGCCTACAGAGTCGGCTTTTTCAACGATATCGCCAACTGCTGGCAATTCAACAAAAGTACAGTCACCCAAGGCATCTGCGGCATATTTTGTGATGCCAACGAAGGCAGTTCCATCAGGGTGCAAGCTGATCCATTCGTGGTCTGGTGTGTATTTTGTCAAAACAGGGCCATTACTGAACTTGAAAGGTGTGGAGGAGGTGATCAACGAGTTGGCAGCCTTCAAGTCGCTGGAGTTGAATCTCTTTGCCATGGAGAAAAGAGCGTTTCTGGCAGAGAAAGCGGTGGCTCTTGGGAAAAGAGAGCGGGACAATGTTGAAGCAAACATGATTTTTTGATGGGTGTGTGTGTGTGATGAACTGGGAGCTGGGAACTGCCAAAAAGAACGGGACTGTTGTTTGGGAAGAACACGCGATACAGAATATGATGTAGCCTTTTCAATTGGCAGACTTGGGGTTTATATATCAGGATCTTTTTGTTGATGAGAACAGTGAATCTGATTGTGTTGGTGGTTAGTTCGATGAGTGGTTGTGTACTATGCTTAGGTTTACACTGGGCTCTTTCGAATGAATAAATGCACTTAATTGATGCGAGAGGACAAGAATTTTTGGTTTTTTGACTCCGTAAGGTCGTAAGAGTCAGACGTTTATTATCGTCTTTATGAAGAAAGAAAGAAAAAAAAAAATGGATTATTTCTGTGTGTGCAGACTTGATCGATTTGAAAGCGGTTGAAAAGCAGTATGTGGTTATGTGCGCGCTGCAGGATAAAATTATATTTTTTTATCAATGGTTATGGTGCTCTGCTTTGAAGATAAAACCCTTTTTTCTTTGTCGAAAAGAAATAAAGAAAATGTGCCCCATGTATGGTCGTGTGGGCTGTTTGGTGATTTTGTGGTTGTGTGCACTGTTTTATATTTTTTTTTTTGGTTGCGTGCGCTGCTATACATTTTAAGATTATGTGCGCTGTCCTATTTTCCTGTTCTGCACTGTCTGTTTCATTTAGTGTTTATCAGAAGCCCTGCCTAACACTCAAGCAGATGTTTTTTTTTTATTACCTTCTTTGTACAATACCGCATAACGGGCCTCAGTTCTTGGTTTTTTTTTTATTAACAGTGAGCTGTTCAGTGAGATCTGTTTGGTGAAATTTTGTAAGATCTTCTACTGTCCTGAACAGCCAACGAACCAAATGGACCCCCCAGAACCCCACAGCGAACTGAGCGAACCCAGAACCCCACAACAAACAAAAAGCAAAGCTTCCGTGGACTTCACCCGGCTGATCGAGAAATAGAGAACAAGGGTCAACCAGAGAAAAGGAACAGTCAAGCAGCTACAAACAGCACGAAATGGACTTGCAGGTGTATATTCCTACGTTCAACATCGAAAAATATGAATCGCTGCCCGTCAACGAGTTTCTAGAGTTGTTGGACGAGTCCACAAACCGTCGGAATGCGTTTTTCGACGAAACAATTGTGGGATATATCGTGTTGACCAACATGGATGAGCTCGATGTTCGCGGAGAAAAGGTGTACCAAGATGTGTTGCAAAAGTCGTTAATCACCCTCGATTTGGCAGTGCATCCTTCTAAAAATAACAATCCCATGCATACCCTCGGAAACACAGAGAGCTACTTGATCCAGTCCTCGACCTACACCTACAAAGACCATGTTTTCAACAAAACATTGCAAATTCTTCAAGAAGATGACGAGGACGACCTTGCAAACACTGCCGACAAGGAAGGCTTAGACAACACAGACATCACTCAGGATGATCAAGAAAATTACATCTCCAAACATATCACTGTATGGAAGTTTGTCTTGCCAATCTCTTACCCAAAGCAGAAAATCAATAACCCCGAAATAATCATCTCGATTTCTTTGACAATAGAAAACACAAGAGCACTTCTCCAGCAAATCGAATTGAACGAGAAGTATGCAAACAAAAATAACAGTAAATTGATGTTGAACGACAATGGAAGCACAGATGAGTTGACTCTAAAACAAGTGTATAAACCGGTTCAAGATGTAAATTTGTTGGAAGGCTTAGATCTGAACATAATATCTACGAATATTGAGCCTGTGATATTACCTAGTTTGCAAAACTCCAGCAATAAATTACCAAAGCAACCTTCTGCTGAATCGTTTAGCTTTGAAAGCTCAAAAAGTAGACGGGATTCCGCAGATTCGGTAATCTCTGGCAGTGATTTCTTACCAAAAGTTTTCAACTTGGATGCACGAATCTTATTGCCCGTTTATCCTGTCTTGAATATGAGATTAAAGTGCACCAAATCTGCTGGTAGAAATGATATTTTATTGACAGATTTAGAAATAGAGTCCCTGAAAGAATTGAATAAAATCAATATGATTTTGAATCTCTTAGAAATGATCATTGAATTTCCAAATGGTTCAATCAAACCAGTCATTCCCGAATCAATGCAGAAATTTCCAATCGAAGTTCACTATAATGATAATTTGAACTTTATTTATGAACTAATTAACAACACAAGTAGTGAAAATTTATTTACGAAACCAGTTCTGATCACGTTAATATCACGCCCTATCCCTAAAGATGTGACAGATGCCGCAAATTACAATAACAGTAGCAAAATTGTCACGAAATGGAGCACAATAGTTGATTTTAGTATTGTAGCCCCTCCAACAAACACAGCATTGAAATTGCAGTCTTCCGGAAGACATTCCTCAACCGTACCAAAACCTTCTCATAGAAATTCAATCATATCATCATTATCACCAGATTCCCCGCAAGTAGCAAACAAAAAGACTAGAAATTCTGGATTGTTTCCTTTGGACACTAATTCCACTTCAGATTTAATTTCTTCTCCAAGAAGTGCCTCCTCTCTTGTGTCACCTGTCATTAACTCTACGACATTTAGTATGGGAATAAATACTGAAAATGGGAAATCAGAACACAGTGATTTACACTCAAAATTGAAGCGTCAATCAAGAGCTTCATCGACATCCCTAACTGTTAATATTCCTAGAACATCAAAATCGTCTGTTTTAAATGGACTAATACTTTCATTTCATGGTACGACCAATGTTAGAGTAGGAGAAGTTTTCAAATGGAAAATTCAAGCCATTAACAAATCACATAGAGTGTTAAACTTATCGCTTTACATCCAGCCCAAAGACAACAATAATCATTCATTTTTAACAACGAATATCACCGAAAAAACACCTAAATTATCTGGTGGCTATCATAATAGCAGCAATTTGGGATTTGACAGTGAACATAACAAGGTGCAAGGTAATCAAATCATTTACCCATATATAACACCACCTGCCTCTACTGATGTAAATTTAAGAAAAGTTTTCAATCAGACCAAACTTACTCCTACGGGAATCATATGTTTAAACAATGATGTCAGAATCGGACCATTTGATCATTATTCTGTGTTTGAAACAGAAATCAATTTAATAGCAATTGAAAAAGGTATTTTCAGTTTGCAAGGTGTCAAAATCATTGATATTACATCTGGTGAAAGCTTTGATTGCGGTAAATTGCTAGAGGTCGTAGTTATCGTATGACTTTCCTTTTGTGTTATTCTCAATCACAAACTGTCATTTGTTTTTTATCTGAACAACGACTTATCGACTTTTTTTTCAATTTTCTACGATTGAATACTTTTGATGTATATTTTTTTTGGTAAAACTTAAATACTCTTCCAAAACTCGGCATTTCAACATCAACCGATTTCTGTTGTATAATACAATCAAGACTTGGTTTCATTTAAACGATGTAAATATTGAATACTATTAGTTATTAATCGCCAAAACATGAAAAAAAAAAGTACTGTTACAAGAAAAAAAATATAAAAAAAAAGCGTAAACATTTTTCTAAAATACAGTAAGTAAGTAAAAAGTGATCCTATTGAGATACCAAATTGATATAAGCTGGAAACTTACTATAGTTATCATAATAAGAGACTGCAATTTCATTCATCAATAAAGTTAATGCTACTATGAGCAATATAAGTAAGTAAATATTTAGGACTGACATGTCGATATTGCATATCAAAAAAAAACAGTGTTTCAATGTTGTCCTTGCAACCTGCGAAGATTTAAATTCTAACTCTACTTATCATAGAACCCTCCTCTGATATGGATTGGGCGAAGGGCGTAACCTGCAAAAATATTAGCATATATGGGTTTTGCAAGTATGCCGATCAAGGTTGTGCTTTCAATCATGAGCTTCCAAAACCTGTTGCAAAAGAACAACAAACAGCAGGGAATAAGGTTGTCACGCTAAAGACGGCTGATGGTACAATAACTTCCCTTGGTTCTTTGGCAGATTCAATTACCAAATCGTCTGCAGATTCAGGCAATAATTCCGCAATTGAAGAAGGTGCTGGAAGCATAAAGTTTGATCCAGAATCTCGTACTTTTACTCCTACCTCCAAATCTACTTTCAGAGCCTTGTCTTCTAATATAAACGATATTCCATCATTCACTCCATCCGCTTCACCTTCTGTATCAAACGCTCAAACTCAGTCAAACAGTGATGGACAAGTTTCTGACATAGCTTCATTGTCTATCAACAGTGGTGACCATTCCGAAATATCACAGCAGCCTGTTAATATACCAGGTGGTTTATCAACTGCATCTCCAGCTTTCACACCTATGAAAATAGATGCTCCAATGTTTAAACCAGGTGCTGTCAATTTTCAACCTTCCTCGATTGTTCAACAACAAATGTCGACTCCTTCAGTCTCTATGAAACAAGTTCCAATGATCCCTGGTGCATCCTTGGCGACCCAAATTTCAACTGAGCAGCAACTTCCAATTCAATCTTCCCTTGATATATCTTTAATTTCATCATCACAACAAGTACCACAGCAGCAGCGTATGGCGGTATCAGCATCGCAACCCTCTCTTCAAGATACTATGAACGTGTATCGCAACATGACATATCAGCTGCAATTTCCTGAAATGTATTTTGCTCCTTCAAACTTCAGTTTAAATCATCATTTATATGCTCCCCAGGAACTAAACTTAAGTCATATATTAGATTCCAATGAAGAAAGTGTAGGAACACTTTTTATCCCAAATGATCTAAGAGAAAGCTTATTGAAAAATAATGTAGCAACGTTACAAACAATGCAACATTCAAATTTGCCTGACCACGTAGCAGGATATTATAGTTTAGTACCTTTAGATAGGACTTTATCCAAGAGTATCAAAAATTATACCGTTCCTTCCAGTTTATATAAAGTTTTTTCAATTAAAGATGGGTGTGCTTATGCCATGAGAAGATTGGAGGGTTTCAATCTCACTAATGAAAAGTCTTTGAGTGTAATCAGACGTTGGAAGAAAGTCAGTCAGGGGAATGCGAATATCATTACTGTTCATGAAGCTTTCACAAACTATGCTTTCGAAGACAATTCTTTATTTACCATTCATTCTTATCAACCAAACGCAAAAAGCCTAAAGGAAATACATATGAATAAACCGAAATCTATCCCTGAGCCATTGCTTTGGAATTATATTTCTCAGATTTCCAACGCTATATTATCTGCGCATGAAGCAAATTTACCTTTTAGACTATTGACTTCAGACAAGATAGTGACAACAAATAAAAATCAAATCATGGTATCCGGAGCTGGTATAGTAGACCTTATAAACTATGAAATTGATTTCAAAATAGGAAAAGATTTAAATTGTAATGACAGAAGTGAATATGTTGACTTATTAAAAAAATTCGATCTCAAACAATTTGGCTATCTAATTCTAGAACTAATTTGCTTTAATATGGGTAGGAATCTTTATCTGGAAGTTTTTGATGTTTTCCAGTTATATTCTAAAGAAGATACCGAAAGAGAAAATAATGAAAAAGAGTTTGTAACAAAAGCTCTTGATAATATCAAATCATATTCTAATGACATAAAACAAGCGATTGTCTATCTATTCAACATGGAAATTCAGCATGCTTCTAATTCTTTGGAATCTAACTTGCTTCCTTTGAAAGAAGAATCCTCAATTCAGGAGTTTTGCAAACTTATTGCTCCTAAAACGATTCGTTGTTATAATGAATTAGCTTCTTTGAATCAATTTTACGAGAAAAATTTGGCAAATACAATAGAAAATGATCGCCTTTTCAGATTAATCACTAAAATCAACTTCATTTTGGAAAGGTCAGAGTATTCAGGTGATTTATCCTGGTCTGAAACGGGAGAAAGATATCCGATCAAGTTATTTAGAGATTACGTATTTCACCAAGTTAATGATCAAGGGAAACCAGTACTTGATTTAGTTCATGTGCTAGGTTGTTTAAATAAGCTAGATGCAGGTATAGATGAAAAAATAATGTTAGTTAGTAGGGACGAATCCAGTTGTATCATTGCAAGCTATAAGGAAATCAAAGAATGTATTGAATTTTCTTTCCATCAATTAATAAAATAAATTTTTTAAAAATCATCATAAATAAACTAATATAAATAAATAAATACAAAATAGAAAAATAGAAAAAGAATTGAATGTACTTTAATGTTGAATACATGTTTGAATTTTTCATTCCTACCAACACTATATTAAAATCTTAAGAACCTCTCTTCGCTTGCCTTTCAAAGATTTGCTAGCATCCGCAGGTAACCTGAACAAAGCTTCCTCAAATAAACCCACAAGGGAATCAATCTGTTTGTTTCCATATTGATTAACGTATAAACTGAGAAAAGAAATTATATACATGAATACGTTGGCTCGCAAACCTGGCAAAAACTCTAGTATTTTAGTAACAATATCTGTGGATCTTGATTTATCTGTCTTCTGTTTCATTAAACTATTGAAAAACCCTTTTTTCTTCGCAGGCTTTTCTTCTTCTTGTGATAAAATAAAAGTTGAGAATTCTTTTGGAATTATGCCTCCGTATATGGAATTCAACAAGAATATCAACGTTCTAGCGACTACTGAAACCAAAACTTCGTTATCACCATCCGGGTCTATATGATTACGTATAAACTCCTTGTCCAACGGTAGGCGATGTTCCAATCTAGAACGAAGAACCGAATCCAATGGACTTAGTATTTTCTCTTTGAGGATATCAGGTTTGCTTTCGTCGTAGACAAAATCGAACATATCATGTCTTAAATTATTGCTCAAAAAGTTGACTAGCTCATATATAGAAGGAGGAATACCAGAAGAAGAACCGAACTCTTCTACTTTATTTAAAAGATCCAATGACTGTCCAAAGACAGATGATTCCTTGAAATTAAAATCATAGGTCAAAAAAAAGTCGTTAGAACCAATTATTCTTAATATTAAGGATGCCACAACTCTTGTGATTCCGAAATCAATAGAATTTAGTTTGATTTTTACCCTTTGAACACCTTTTGCAGGAATCATTCCTTTGCATGGACTAATTTGTATTAAAGGATCATTAAAGTAATTGAATTTAACTTCAATATTCTCAGCATTGTAACTTTTATAATAATTGGTTGCCTTTGTATCATAATTGACAATTTCCCACCTGAGCGCTCTAGCACCATCATTGAATATCTGGAATTCATAAATCTTCTCTTTCGAAAGTAACTCAAGACCTTGCTTAGAAAATTCTGTGGGTATAACATGAGCAGAAGATTTCTGAGAGTTCTCTTCGGAATCCAATTTTTTCAAGAACAATTTCATTAGTTGATATCTTTTCTCAAAATCAATAAGCTTTATATCCTTAAGATTTAAATCCATGAATACTGGTTTATGATCTGTCAAAGAACATATATCTGGAGACCCATAACTGTCAACATGAACATGTGTTTTCTCTGAATCACCAAAAATGTTTTTCTCGTTATAAAAAATTCTATCACAGTAAGAAGGAATTCTATCAAAATTATATTTTGAAGAGGGCAAAGCATTAACCAATGAAGAATTGTCTAAAACCTTGATGTTCTCATTTTCAGTCAACGCATTGAGCACTATCTCATGGCTCTTAAGAACGTCTCCATTAGAAGCATTTGGAAGCGGTTTATTCGCATTATCCTCAGCAATCGATCCATTTAGGTTTTTGATAGTGGAGATTTCATCGCCTTCTATAAGAGTACTAGGTTGGGCTATAAATTGCTCATTGCTACCTTTGTTTTCTTCAATATCTTCAGGAGAGTTACTGCTATCAATCCCTTGTCCTTTAGAACCCTTTTCCACTTCATTAGGATTTTCATTACTATTATTTTCTGATTTCTCAGATTTTACATCTCCTTTCTCTGATTTTTCCTCGGCCAACTTATCAACATCAATATCAGCAGCTTTTGTTTCCTGAGCACTAGATTCATCCAATTCTTCCGCGTTTGTTTCCATCTTTTCGCTCTTTTTTTGCAAATTCGCTAACTCATTGGATTCAGCCTCTGTATTATCCATCAAATTCTCCGCACGAATATCAAATTCTTTTCCTCCCATTTTAGTCTTATCAATCTCATTAATTTCACTTGAGTCAGTTTGCTCCTTTAACTCATCTGGCTTATTTAAATCATTCAAATCATTTGAATCATTTGACTCTTTTGTTTCTTTTGACTCTTTTGGTTCTTTTGGCAATATTGTCTCTTTTGGCTCTTCTTCGGATTTATTATTCGAATCTTTCTTTTCAAGCTCTTTCTGACGAGCAATCAGTTCACTTGATTTATTTTTGATTGGACCTTTAACATCGATCGTGCTATCATCTTCCAAAGTAAATTCTATATCATCATTTTTGATCAGAGATTGTACATTTGAATTGGATACTATTTTCTCCGATATAAGGAGTTTGTAAGTAGGCAAGAAGTTTATTTCAGGTTCAATAAACCCATTAAATAAATTGATTCTCTGAATTTCACTATTTAGAGTATCGAACTTCATCAAAGAATTATACTTGCCAGCATTTATAAGAGCTTTGAGTTCTTGCTTGAAATCATCTTCAACATTCTCGGAGTCTAAAAATCCACTATCATCAAAACTATTATCCATTGGTAACAGAGACAATAAAGAAGAATCTTTTCCTAACACTTCTGTTGTTGTGGATGCAATATCTGATAAATCCGTATCGTCACTTTTCAGGGCCATTTTCTTTATAGGCTTATCTATGAATTCTCTGGTAACTGAATTTGATAACCTGAAGTTCAAATCTCCGCCAATGAACACAAAACAATCATCAAAATTGTCTGTAGCCGAACCAACATTATCCCTATTCAAACCTGAGTCATTGCCATTAACAAAGGGTGAAGCATTTGTTGGAGAATAATTGTAGAACTTGCTAAAAATTGGTGATGCTAATCGCGAAGCGATTCCTTCCCTTTGAAATGCTGAACCACTGTTAGAGTTACTATTTGTAACAGATAATAAAGAAGACGATGCATTATTGTAAAATTTGCTTAAAATTGGAGAAGCCAATTTTGATGCGATACTTTGGTTTTCGTTGCTTTTCTTAGTCTCTATAGACTCCGTTGGAGAAGCTAGAGATTTTTGATTATTAGCAGCGTATGGCAAGGAAACTGAAGTATTGATCTTCGGTATTGTTCCAAGCTTCAGAGGTAAAGAATTATCTTTATTTGACTCAGGAAGTTCGTTATTAGAAAGATCAACTGAGCTTGTAGATCCTATTGAGGACGTACTCAATTTAGAAGACGGAATTTCGCTTATTTCTATCTCATCTATATCTGTAAAGCTCTCACTTTTGCCGTTCTCAAGTTCACTATTAGCATTACTTTTAGAATTTTTGAAATCAGTATCCAGTTTAATATTTGTCATTATTTCCACTGTTGCTGGAGTTGCTGGAGTAGTATCCTGTGTATCACTATTTGTATCATCTTCATCTCTGCGAAGAACTCCTGGATTTCTGGAAACCAGAGAAGAAGAAACCCTCTGACTGAATATAGAAAATTCAGTACCTTTGTAATACTTCTTCAAGTTTAGATTATTCTCAATGGACTGGAGCTGCTTTTTTCTTTTGTTTAAATTCTGATCACCAGCTGACAAATGACAATTCACAATAACTACTTTATAACCGTGCTGATTAATTTCTTCTGCAGCGCTATCTTCTGTAGTAACATTTTCCTTAACTGAATCAATTTCGCTCCTAACGTTTTCAGTTTGGTTATTGTCTACAGGTATCTTGGAGGACAACTTTTGTTTTTCCATCTCTTTTAACTCTTCGATATGAGCTAATATATCCTTATCAAAACTCAAGTTAAATGATATCAATATAGCACCCTTGTTTCCAAAAACATTTAGAATTCCTGTGCCTGTAGTGGAGAGTTCAACGTTGGAAATTTGAGGTTTGAGGCATTTTCGTACTATTATGATAGTAGTTAAACCCAATAATCTATTGTCGGATAAATACTCGTAATCTAAAGAATGTAACTTTGAAAGAGTCTCCAATATGTAAGATATCCATTCCTGAACAATCAAGGGGGAAGAATAAAAAGTGTTCAATGTTAAAGGAATAGTTTCTTGTAAATTCAATACATATATGTCTTTTTCTTCCTTGAACAACTCCGATATATCTTCACTTTTATATATACTCGATAATCCAGAGATATTCCAAGTGATAATTTTTACAGATAGCTGTTTTTCAATCAAATAACTATTCAAATTATTATACAAATATTTTGAGAGTTGTAATTTCTTGTTGACTGGGGACAGGTTTTTACTGTTATCTATCTTTTCAATAACATCCGGATTTCGTTTAAGCAATTCAATACCATCATTCCAACAGTTGATAAAATTTGTATATTCTGATATTATAACTCCTAAATTTCTATTGTTAAATATTAGATCCTCCCCATCATCATTTTTAATCACTTGTAAGTTATCTGATATCTTTAAAGGCAAAATTTCCTCATACAACTCAAACTTACCAAGAGATTTAGTTGATCGATCATTCTCAGGCTTGACATCTTCTTTCTTGTGATCATCATTTTTATTTGAGTCAGTGCTGAGTTTTGAAATATTGCAAGAGATAGCGTATCTTGGTATGTCTTTGCTTGATTCTGGTGGAAAATACCATAATTTCGACTTTTCCGTATATAATTCCATCTTTGAAATAAGTTATATGTTTGACAATAGTCCCAGATTTCACAATAAAAGACTAATATATTAAGTATTTTCGAAAAAATGCTTTGGTATAATTTTTGACAATAATAAATGTTGACAAAAAAATTTTATTTCTAGAATCTTCAAACAAAGAAAAGTTCAAACAAAAAAAAACAGTAATAATAGGGTTTTTCTTTTTGCATAAATTTCCAGAAGAAAATTAGTTGTCATGTCAATTTTGCATCCACTGTTAAAGATATAAATTATTATGTTTTTTGACAAATTGTAAATTCTAAATAAGTAGAAACAAATCTGGAGTGACTAATACTAATATAATTGAGACAGCTTACTCTTTGCTCATTTCGCTGGTTATTTTATTGTTCATTTACTGATAGTTGACTTACTATACAGGAATGATATACAGGTTTAAATAATATGGTAGGGGGAAAAAAAATAACTATACAAGAGGAAAATTAGCTAGTAGCCTCAGTACAAACAATAAACCAGTAGTTTGAATTAATACAAATATTCATATACCTGACAAACCAACTTATTAGAAGGCACTGCAGAACATGTTTAGAAGAAACGTTAAAGAAAATCAAAATTAGTGAGGAAAAAGAACTGTGAAACATCCTATAAGTGAGACCTATGTATCCAGACGTGAAGGCATTTCGAAATAAATAATTCTTGGTAACTACTTTAATAGATTTGTGGATTGCAACAATGGTTGATTATTTACCGCTGATAAAACAAAAGAGTTTTCATTATCTAGAATGCCATACTTCTTCAAATTTATTGAGGGGCACCTGATGATTCTATCTCTTTTAGGTAAGAAATCATCGTTGTTTTTATGATTTAATAAATTAATTAAGTGAGAGGGATCACCATTATATTTCTTCTTTAATCTATTTAGCTGCAAAATGTCATTTTTGATTTTATCTCGCTGGTTGTATAGTAGATTCAAAGTAGAGGACAAAGTGATATAATCAATATTCTCATCTAGTGGATTAGATACGCCCACATCTTTGAGATCTTTAGTGCCTTTTATAGACTCAAATTCTATTGGTTTATCCTCTATATTGCTTTGATATATTGGTTCTTCTGGAAGTATTGAATTACTCTGTTCATTAAAACTAGACTCTGTAACACTATCACCCGTCTCATCGATCGATTGTTCAATTTTTCTTTTTTTTCTACTTCTTAGTTCTTTCTTAAAATTTGATTCATCTCTTTTCTTCTTGTGGACTTTCAACAGTATTTTCAAATTTTCATATTCCTTATGCTCATATTCTTTATCCAGTCCTTTGTAAGACTCTGGAGATGAAGTTGCGCTCAATGGAGGAGACTCATAGCCTGTAAGACGACTAGATCTTCTTCTCTTTCCTTCTATGAATTCCGGTAGAGCCTCAAAATTGACGCCTGTCTTCGATCTTGTTAGAGGGCCCTTCTTAGTTTCATTGGCCGAAAGAAGAGGATGCAAATGGCGACTGCTTCTTCTTCTAGTAGCAAAACCAGCTGGTGAGACTAAAATTGCCATGCTAAAGACTTGTTTGTTGAGCCAGAAGGATCTATTTTATAAGTCAAGAATGAATTTGAGTTGGCCGTGCTTTTTTTTTATTTATTAGATAATAATTGTTAATATGGATTTAGCTGATCAGATATTTAAAAACGTATGATTGAGACAATGACTTACCAGATACATACATGAAAAGGATGAGAGCCTTTTGTTAATGTTCGTTAAATTGAAATAGTTTGCTGTGAGACGATTGCCTTTGCAGCCAAAGGCGATATTTTCTCGAATGTGAGATCGTATGTGACCTCGGTTTTCTTTGTGAAAAAGAAGGTTCGCTATAAAAATGTCAGAAACTAATTGTGTTCTTTTCACTAAGGACTTCACTAGCTTTCGCTGCTACAAAAGTCTAGTAAATATCCAGTAGATCACTTATACAAAGCCAAGATTACCAATAACTCTTTGTACCTATACAATGAGAAGGGTTATTTTTTGTTGTTTTATTAGCAGCAGTGAAAGTCAAAACTGATTATTCTTCTGTTCTCTTGTGGCAAACAAGGAAACAAAAAAGACAAACGCAGTGAAATTCTGTTCAAATACAGATCTGGTGGCAACACAAAGTGTTTTCTCGCTGTTAAGTGCGAGAAATATTGGTGTTCCAAAGGATTGGTTCGCAGTCAAACTGTGGATACGGACTAAGATCAAATTGTGGATACTGAAATCAATTCCCAAGTTTGATACGAGGTCCCAGATGCCGGTTTCAATCACACGTGGTTCAAAATCAATCCAAAAATGCAACTTTAGGATCAAGTTCAAGAGATTAGTTCAAAATCAAATCAAAAGTGCTATATCCCTGCTCGTTTTTAGTTCTTTGTCCTGTAAACTATGTGAAAGACTTGGATCTTTGCAGCTAATGTGTTTTGAGATTTGGTGGCAAATTAACACGAGAAGGTGTTGATGATTAAGTAATTTTGAATGTTTATCTGTTGACTTTTATCAGAAACTATATCCCTGCCTTTACGACCATATAAACAAAATTTGCCACACAAAAAGATTTTTCTTTTTTTTTTTTTGTGGGAAGAAGCGGCTGGTGATTTACTTAAGGCTCCCTCCCCAAAACGAATACTTTTTTTTTTCTGAAAAAAAAAAAAGAAAATACACGTAAAGCCTGCGTGTTGTGCCAGTGTATTGTAACCGCCGCCAGATAATTTACACACTATATCAATGATTCCCCTAAACTGAAACTCGTTTTTGGGTTGACATGTGACAAAAAAAAGCAAATAGTAGCGAAAAACAAATGGTAGCGATCTGATCTGCCTGTATATAGAAAAAAGAAATTTGTGGAGGATTTCAAGAAAAACAAAGATACAGCACGTGATTACACAGCCTATGCGCAGAACACGCTGTAGAAATCACGCTGCGGCAATTCCGCGGTGGCAATTCCGTAAGCCGCTGGATGTTTCAGACATACAGTGTCATCGGCATTCTATTTTTTTTTTTTTCTTCTCCTAAGAATGATGACCACGAAGAAAATCTGAAGCACCGCAAATTATTCTTAGAAATAACATGTCAAACATTCTTTAGGGTTCTTTCTTTTGCGCAGTCCCTATAAAAAGGTTGAAAACAGCCTTCATAGTACACTTACATTGAGCCTTTGGCAGTTTTTGCTGACAAATATCACCCTCCCACAATTGATTTCCCCAAACATCTTGATTCGCAACTCCTTTTGATTCTGAGTACTATCTCTCTGTTGTCCGTATCAGTAGCTTTAGTTGCATATTCATCAGCATTTTAATAGTGTAACGTTCCAATCATTGGGCGACTTTTTTTTAAAGAAAAACAAAAAAAATTTGCTGTCAGCTAGCCCAGTCTTCCCCACAAACCTGCTATCATGAGTGCCCCTGCCTATCAGCCAGTCCCAAATACAGATTCTCTACCTAGCGGCGTTCCGCCAGGCTACGGCGAGCAATCGCCAGTTGAGGTCAACGACGCCTCCACTTCCGCTGCTGCAGACAATATCCCTGATGACTTCAAGTTTGGAACTAGTGTCTACGATTGCGATGTCAGTATCAGACGTTTGTTCATCAGAAAAGTGTACTCCTTACTTGCCGTCCAACTCTTGACCACCTTCGCCATCGGCTTCGTTTTGAACTACAACGACACAACAAGGGCTTTTGCGTTCCAAAACATATGGATCTTCTGGGTCGCTGTAATTTTCTCCTTTGTCTTTTTGCTTTTAACCCAAATTTTCAGAAGATCTTATCCTAAAAATGTGATATTCTTAACCGGATTTACTTGTTGTATGGGTTACATGGCAGGTCTAAGTGCCACTGCTTATGATACATCCCTTGTTATCAATGCTCTTGTTTTGACCAGCGCAATTTTTGTCAGCTTAACCTTGTTCGCCTTCCAAACTAAGTACGACTTCACCGACTGGGCTGGTATGGCCTTTTTTGCCTTGTCTGGTATGTTTATCTTTGGTTTGTTCAGTCTTTTCTTGCCTTATAACTCAACCGTCGATTACATTTATAGTATCGCTGGTGCATCTTTGTTCTCAATTTACATCTTGATTGACACACAAATGATAATGAAAACCCTTCATCCTGAAGATGAAATCATAGGTGCTGTCCAATTATATTTGGATATTGTCAATTTATTCTTGTACATTTTGAGAATCTTGGCTCACCAAAACAACGACGATTAGTTTTCCAGCTGTTTACGTTAACTTCATATCGTACTGAATGTTAGTCCTAATCGCCAGTTGAGCAGCAGATTACGTTTCAATGGTACTCATACTTGAAATTTGATCTTATTTTGATTAATCAGTGGTTTAATAGTAATAATTGTTTGGCCATACTATGCCTTTATCTAAATTGCTCGCAATTTCTCCTAACTTTGAGCCGGTAACAAAAATATAAAAAATCAAAAATATACAATTTAGAATAGGTGTACCTTAGTTTGAAGATACAATCAGTATCACTTTTTTGTCTCAGTTATTTACATATATATTTATATAAAGCGAAGACTAATAAAGAAACATTTTTTTTACTTAGAATTCTATATTTCTTTTAGCTTTAGGTTTATAAAAGTTATAAAAGATTGATACGCGTATTATTACATTTCTTTTGTACTCAAAATATTGTGAATCAACAGTAAACTGGCTATAAAATTATGCTCAAACTAAAATAAAGGACAAATCAACAAAAAGAAGAATGTTTGTTGTTATAACCCCAGTATTTTTTTCTTTGTTATGAATACACGAAATAAGTAAAAATAATATAAAAATATTCATTAAGTTGTTGAAGGTACCGAAAATAATGGAGCCGATTTTACTGAATTGCTTATTGTAAATATAAATTATGAATACTACTGTAAATACTACATAGCAAAAACTCAAAAAAAAATTTTATCAGTTTGACATTTTTAACTCTAAGCTAGTAAAAAATTAAATACATTCATTTCATCTTCATCAGCATGAAATGATCATACAGGATCTTGGCTTACACAATATCCTAGGATATACAATAACCAAAATGTAGCTAATCAGCCGACTTAGAATAAAACCTCTAAATCTATGATCTACATTTGTGCTCGTGTTTAATTGTTGAGCCAGTAATACTAAGTGCTACTGACTCAATATTGGTAAGCCACTGGATCTAACCGAGTACTATGTAAGAAGATCTGATTATTAATAATGACGTATTAATAATACAAATCCGAATAATAACAATATCTCGGTGTTAACAGATAGACCATAAACATTATTAATACAATAAATAATGTTAACTCCGTATTACTAATAAAATATGAGCTGATAATGTGGAATTACAGCTCAAGAGGAATTAGGATATAAAAGGTAAAAGACTTCAATAAACTGAATGAAAAGGAGGAATAGATAGAAACAATCAACTAATTAATATACAACTTAATTATCTCTCTCGAATCTACTATGTCTGTTAACGTAGAGAGTGATTCAGATAACGAGGAAATCTCACTGCTCAACGAGCAAGAAGATTTGTCTCGACATTAATTTTCACGGGAATTGATTTTAAAACATTTTAAAAGATGACTATTAACCTTTTTGAATATTTGGTTTCATTCATTAAAAACTTTTGAGCGCGTTAGATAGAAAAGATTTGGCTCTCTTTTTTTTAAAATTTTTACAAATTATAAGTTTTAGTAAAAATGAAGGAATCTTTTAGTTCTTATTTGATATTTAATTACATATTTTGGCACAAGAGCTATATATAAAAACGTGAGATAGTTTCTCATTTATGGATCGAAAATATTGAAAATTACTTTTGTTTCAAAATATATCTTGAGCATGATATTACCATGAAAATAATAAAAACAGCTTGAGCTCAATTACATTTCATAATGCTAAAAAACAGCTCCAGGATTGTAATAACTCATTCATAATATATGATGCAATGAACATGTCAAGCAAGCTTGATAGGACATCGATAGGAAACACGCGTAGATATTTTTTTTTCATATGAAAAATTTACTTACCAGAATCTTGTACACCATTAAGTAACGCGATGTGTCTATATAGATGTAAAGAGCTTTAAATTAATTTTCCTTCTAATCAAGATACAAAATGTTATGAATTAGATGTGATGAGGAAAACAGATTATACTAAATATGCTCAGAATAGCCCATTAATTAAGCAATTAAAGAATAGTAATAGGTTTGCCTTCGCAAGGTCATCGATTATAAATAAAGGTGAAAGTAACAAAGATCAGGTTGATGAGTCCAAGGAAACCAATAATAATGATCTTTCCAAGGAGTTTATTGTTGAAAAACTTCATATAGGTCCAGAAAATCATGAAATTAGAGAAAGCGCAATACTGCCTATCGACTTTCTTTCAAAAAAATTTAACAATGTCAAGTTGAGTGAACCTTTTTCTGCGGGATCTAGAGATAATCATTTAGAAATTCAAATAAAATATTTAGCATGTACTTCTCGAGATGTTAAACTCGATCATTATTATAATTCTACTTCAGCTTTAAAGTATTTGAATTTTCCAACACATTATACAAATTCAAAGTCAGGAAAAAAGATATTCAATTTGTTTTATCAGTGGTTTAAATTCACAGGTTTTACATATAGACGTGATATTCCTCGACTTATTAATCTATATCAACTGTTAGAGCAATATGAGATACTGAATAAGACAACGCTACATCCTGACTTTCTCTCTAATAAAAGTATTCTCAAGTATATAATGGGAGTAGCCAACCGAAGTAGAGTAAAGCAAGTTGAAGCTAATGTGAAATTGACTAATGATGGAATAATATGTTTGTCTAACAATGATTATAGAGGTGAGATGACAAACAAGTATTCTTTTGCTGGAAGCCGTTTCGAATCCATAGTATCCTTTAGTGAAGTTTATGATAAAAGCGTTCCAGTTAAGAAGCGTCTTGAAAATCCAACGATTGATAATTTCGAATCATTTCACTTATTGTTGAATATGGAATTAAAATCGGAGAAAGATGCTGAACCGATATCAATTATATTTACAAGTGAGGTAGACTGTGCTGTCACTGATGATAAGCCAGTGGAAGATTTGACCAATTATATTGAGCTCAAGTGCTTCTGTATCAGCGATCTTTCACAAATGAATAATGTTTTTGAACAGAGAAAACTAGTGGAAAAAGTTAGAATAGCGTATTTTCAATCTTTGATTTCTGGGGGAAACAAGATAGTGGTTGGTTTTAGATCAGAAGATGGATATTTGACAGGGATAAGACTGTTTTCACACAGAGATTTGGAGAAACAATTACAATTGGACAGAAAAGTGGTACTATCCAACTTTTACAATGTAATAAAGTGGATAAAGGACAATATTACGGGTTCTGAAAAGGCATATCGATTATTTTTGAAAGGAAGTACGATACGGCTCCAAGAATATGCTGATGAAAACAATAAACGACTCATCAGTGAATATTCGTACAATGACAATTGTTTCCAGTACCGAAACAGCAAGGAAGAAAAAAAAGTACAGGCGGATTTGAATTTCAGGAATTAGCAGATAGCAGTTGAATAGGGTATTGAAGAAGCTCCCAAGATTTGGAACCAGCTAATAGATAGGGATATGTTGGTGTTGGTGGGTAGATGTCACGTGAAATCAACGTGACACTTTTTTTTTCATTTTTCTGTATATTACTATAGCCAAACTATAATTTTGCAGCCTCAATGTGCAGAGGTAAGTAACTATTTGACGTTGTTTTTGCATTCATAGTTAATGCTCTAGATTGTGGATGATGCTGAGGAAATACACTAGATAGAGACCTATCGAAAACAATTTTTTTTGGGCAAATACTAATTAATGTTGTATATGTATCGGTTAAACTCGAGCATTTCGGTTTCGGAAGCTGATGTGACAACCGCAGAAGTAAGGAATAGTTTAAAACTAAATAGTAATCTGCTATTCTCAAGCGTAACAAAGAGAAGGTCTTTTTTGCGAAAAAAAAAGAAAATATAAGTACATGAAGATGCATGGTTCTATATGCGCATGGGTGGTAGCTTGGAGTGGGTTCTTTTTTCTTTTTGATAAAATCACATGCATGTATCCACAAAGCTGTACACGAAACTTTCACAACGTATACATTAAGAGTATACACTACAAACAAATGTACTTGAAACAAGAGAGGCAAGCAGCTAGTCCTCAAAAAAGATGCTGCTAGCTGAGAATGCTGGCTTGTAAACGAATTGGTGCAACCCAGAAGTGAAAAAGTGAAAGCCTTAGCTGCAGTGCACTGTGCGTACTACTTTCTCTCCATGCACAGACAGAACAGACCATTAAACAGATGCTATGTGAAAATCTGTGCGTTCGTTTGCTGTCTAGCCAAACAGAGTTGACAAGGGAAAGCTTGCAACCACAAGTATTTGACCAGAGCTAAGCATGCTTGTTTGTTCTACAGCTAAAATGCTACTTGCTCCAAATACAACCAACAGTGTACGTCTACTATCTGCATGTAGTCTTGCCGAGTAACTTTTGCAGCCGCCGACTGGGCGCATTAGAGGGATTAATGTTATCTGTTAGGCAGGTGCACATACTGGACATTAGGCGGAACGCACTGCACGCTGCTGGTGGGACCAGCAGAAAACTAGGATGCAAGTGAAGAAGTACTCACACATGCCAAATCTATCAGGACGCTCTTTTTTAGGAGCCTAGGGACTTGCCAGGCTGCTGGGACCTAGTTGTTCCTCCATATTTTTTTTTTCTTTTCTGCGCTCATTTGGAATCTTCTAGCCAGCCGTCAGACTTGGCTGCTGTCTTGGCTACAGGGGATCGCATGCTGGGTGAGCCAACTGGTTCCAAAAAAGAGCCCACTCAGGAAGTTCTCACAGCGAATGCATCCAGTACAAGCAGAGGTTACGTTCAAAAGAGATTACACACCAACCTAAATTAAATTCCAAGCTTATGGTGTTCAAAACCAGTAAGTAACAACTTGTTTCTAGCGGTTGCTGTGTTAGTTTTCAGCTAACAAGAGATAATTTCTACCGATCTTGCAGATATGCAAATATTTATTTTCAGCTAAGCAGGCCAACAGCCTGCCTACTCTCAAACCCAACCTGCATATTCTGTGTAGCTTGCATTTGCTACCTCGTTCAAAGACAGTTGGAATTCAACTGTCTGGCTGACACCAGTCGCTGGTGCAACACATGAACATAGAAAACATATAAGTATATGTCCCCTAGATACAATACAGCAGCTGCAGCGGTTTGCAGCTGCGCATTTCTCTGTGATCAGAAATGCTACTTCGGCTGAACAAGTCTACGGGAAAATAAGAGAAAAAGCCCACCAGAAGTGCGATCCACAGCGATACTTCAACGAGCTCAGCAGAAAACAGCAAAGAAGGAGACAAAAAAAAAACAGAAAAAAAAAGGAAAACGATCAAAGACATCCAAAAAGTGCAAAAAATAACCAGAGAGAACACACTAAAATTTCAAGAACCGTGCCATGAAAAAAAGAAAAGATCAAATAAAAGTATAAAATAGCAAAAAAATAAACTATAATAAATACGAAAATCAGAAACTGTAACAATGCGAATCAGAAAAATACTATGATAACAACAACCAAAAAGAAAACTGTAATAGCGATAGACCAAAAACAACTCTTGTGTACAAAAGAAAATGGCACTCCTCGATACAGAGAGGACCCGCTCAACAACCATACTGAAAGATAAACCCATCAGCAAGAACCAATACATAGAGACTAAAAAAGCATAAAATAATAGTTTATCTAGCATCTCCTTCTCTTTTTTTTCTAACAACAAAAAGCATCAAAGTTAAAAAGTAGCACCGAATGAAGAAAATCCAGAAAAGCTCATAATATGCTTATTGGAGGATTTTTTGGTACTTTTTGATTTCTTTTTTTTTTCCTAAAACAGACACATACTGAGATACATCTAGTTTGCAACTTTTTTTTTCGTACTATACTGTCCAACTGCTATTAAACATTGTGTTCATAATCCACATGTTTGTATTCATAAAAACATAATATTAATCTTGTATATCCTCTTGTCTATTACACTTTGTGCTTCTTTTCTTTTACTTTATTTCACCTTTACGTTCGATTTTCTTTACTTTTTTTTTATTTATTTTTTGCTTTTTTTCTTTTTTTTTTCACTTTCTCGTTTTAAGCTTCCTTAACACTCTCCTTGGTATCCTTTCAATTATCTTTTTTGCAGCAATCGATTGACCTTCCATCTATCTTTCCAGCAACCGATTGATTTTTCATCTCTTTTCCAATCGAACCCCATTGTATCCTGCTGGAATTTGTATCAGGATCATCATCACACAGACACAGGTTCCTTCTTTCTCTCCTCCATCCCATCATCCACAGCATTCTTGGTTCTAGGTCTAGCCTACTTGAGCATAAATCGCGTTCTTCTTTTCCAAAAATACTCCAAACCAGATAACACAAAATGGTGACCAAAAAAGACTTCAAGAGAGACTTCTTCAAAAAAGCGTTCGCCGAAAGCAGATTCAACCCCAAGGGTGAAAGAGCAGCTACAGAGTTAAACTCCTTTTTCGACAACATCAACGATGATGACTCAATGTTCCTCTCCAAGAAAGGATCGGATAGTAACTTGGACCAACATTCTCACATGTCTCCGCCCACTCCCAGATCTTTGACTCCGAAACTCCAAAAAAATAAGTCTTACTCCTCTTTTCTGAACGAAAATTCTAATAGCCAAACACCCTCGGGTTCTCATTCGGGGTCAAAGAGATTATCGGTCTTGAGTAAAGCTTCCTCAAATTTGTCGAGAATGCCCTCATCTTACTCCACAAAGAATGCACCAGAAACTCATGAGCACAAAGTCATGCCAGATTTGAATTATAGACACCACAATAACAAAAATTCAGACTTGTATTCCGACACAAGATCGATAAAAAGTTCCAGTAATAGATCCATGTACGAAATGAGATCCTACAACAATAATCCTTCAGATTTTGCGCTGTTCCAACAACTGCAGTACCAGCAACAACAGCAGCAGCAACTGCTTCCTTCATATTCACCATATAACTCTCCTCTTATGCTGTCTCCCAAATTATACTCCTCTCCATCGTACCATTCAATGCATCAATCTCAACCTCAACCCCAATCACTCAACCATCATAATTCTCAATCAGTTATGGCTCCTCTTACTATGTCACCTCAATTAATGTCTCCAGGCTCGACTTTTTCTTCATCTCCTTCCTCCCCCTCTTTAGGAAATCCTCAATATATAGCCACCCAGAGTCCCTCCAACTTGTCGCCTCTAAATCATGCAGGGTTTCAACAGTCTCCGTTTTCACCTCTCATGCAAAACCAACCTTTTTCACCTCTTCTGCAACATTCACAAACATTGTCTCAACCACCTAAGTCATCATCCTCTTCTTCGACCACGACAACTGCAACTAATCCAAATGGTACTAAACCGCAGCGCGCTTCGATTGTATTAACTACAAGACAGATAGACCTAGTAACATCATCTTGGGCTCAAGGATTTGATAAAATTAACCTCAAAGTACAATCTAATCAGCAACAACAAATGAACGAGGATTCAAGCATGACCGTTGAATCGCTTTCTTATCTCCTTAATGAGAACCTGTTTTGGTTTAGAGTTTTTGGAAGAGTACAATATTCCGAGCATCCTGAAATTTTGAAATCACTCCCATCTCATGAAATTGTCAAAATGACTTTTACTACTGTTATCGGAATGTTTATTTCCTGTTTGAAACATCAGCCTATTCAATTTTCAGAAATCAAAGAATATTTGTCTAAAAGAGGAAGATTGCATGAAACAAACGAGTCTTCTGGAACAAGGAAATCTAACTCAGAAGTAAGATTATTTTACAATACTTTGGTGGATGCTATCTCTTATTGTTTGAAGGATCATTATAAACAATTCTACACTTCGGAACTCAGATCGAGTTGGCTTGCATTGTTATCTTACATTTCTGTGGGTATAATGGGTAAATGCCCCATCGATCTTATAATAAGAAAGTTCACATATACTAGCAAAAATCAAGGCCAACAGCGTCACCAACCAGAAAATAAAATGACGCATCAATCTTTACAGCCTCAAGAAAATAACAATTTACCAATCTTGGGTCAATCCAGCTGGAGTAAGCAACAACTAAAACAGCTTGAACAACTTCTGCTGCCAGCTGAGACATCCTCAACGAGTACTTCAGCTACAATGAATACTATGAGTACTACCAACACCACAGGAACAGCAGTTACTGGAAATAGTGAAGTTGGAGATCCGCATAATGGAAATATCGCCAAACAATATTTGACACATAAATTCAGTATCTCTAATTTAGCTACATATAAGCTGCCTGCTGGAATGGCTTTGCATATGAATACCAATATGAAGCAACAAGATGTGGGTAGAGCTGAATCTGTGAAGTCTGATTCTCCGCTGACTGTTGAAAATCCATTTTATAAAAAGCATCCTGTTTCCATCTCTCAAACCATGGATAATACTACAATTGGCAGTAGCACTATCAAAGGTGACATTTAAGGTTTCAGGAATTTGCTTTAGAAAATTTTGTACAATGTTTTTTTATATTTTATCTATTTGTTGCTATTATTATAATTACTTTTCTGTTCTCAAACCTTTCATTTATATATACACTTATATACATATTGATTTTATTTATTTATTTGATTTCACCCTTACTTTCTAATAAATATTTCTGCTTTTTCATTAATGGACACGAAATATTGTAAGACTGATAATTGTATGCCATATAGAAATGAAATGTCATTTCCTCATTTGCTATGTAAGGATTTCTTCTCTAGTTTTGAAACTAACTTATTAAATCTCTTGATAGGGCCGTAACCTTCCAAAAAACATGCCAAAGTCCATTCTATGAATATATCCTGAGGCACTCTATATTTTCTCAACTTTGGTAGCATTATCATCAAATATTCAACAGCATGGATCACAAAAGCTGATACTATTATTGTTTTCAAGTTATCTTGAAGTATATGTATAAGTTCTGGATATTTGATTATGGAGGATAGAAATTTGGTGAAATAAATATTGTTTGGCAAGAGTAGAGCAATAATTGGGTTTAAGACTAGAAATATAACAAAAATATCAAAATATCCCACTTCTACATATTCTTTTATCTGTATATTCGAATAGCCGCGTTGCAACGAATACGACTTGGAAAAGTCAATAAATTTGCTCAACAACTCCTTGGAGATGTAATTCTTGCTACTAACATCATTTTTTGTCTCAGGGAAGAATACAACTTTCTCGACGTCGAAGTCTATGTTTTTGAGATTAAAACTTATCACTAATCTCTCATTGTTTATACTTGTCAATCTCACATTGTGCACATTTATAGAGTCCTTAAGATCACCTTCAACCACTAGGATATCTTCGAGTGCCAACTTGTAATTTTTGTTTATGGTAGACAATAACAATTGCTCCATAATTTCTGTTCGGAATTGATTTGCTACCTTTATATTATCTGAATAGTGAGCAATCTTTAACTAAGTCCTCATTTTAAAGAATATTGGCAACTTATAGGGAATTATAGAATGATTTTTTTTTTTTTTTTGATGCTAACAAAAATGGGGGTGGATGGCTAGTTTTTTGTTGACTATTATCGTAAAGAAAGCACGTCAGTATTTCAGTACCTCATCAAATACCAAACTCTCAACAATATTAATAAGATACACCCCTGTTGTTAGTAAGCATTTACGAATTATTAATTCTGTATATAAGAATACATAAGATGTACATATATATGTATATGAAATGCTATTCAAAGTATCAAATTTAATGCTTATATATATGTATATATATATATATTGGTGAAATTGAAATCAAAGATGAGTTTCAGTTCTTTTTTGGTGGCTTCAAAGAATTGAATCTGGAAATCGTAAAAAATCCTAGGAGCAAACAGTCCAACATCCAGACAAACGAAAGTTTAGTTGGGACTCTGTACTTCTGTAGTTTAGGCAATAGCATTAAGGCAGCTTCAACAAAGTGTATAACAAAGATAGAACAGGCAAAATAATATGAATAGAAAGATACCAGTTCGATATGATGCAGATACTCTGGATAAAACTCCAGGCAAAAACTTTTGAAAAATCCCAGGGATACCATAATGATTAGAGTCAGAAGAACAAGACTCTCGAAGAGCGATGGGAACAAGTAGTTTTTGATTCTCACATGGGAGAAGCCCCTTTTCTCGGCAGAGTCTTTAGCCATCAGAACAAGTCTTGTTCTTGCTTCTTGGAGTCCTTTCATCTTGGGATTCAAAGCAATGGTAGCCTCTTGCTGATTGCCGTCGTCTCCAAAAACCAAGACAATCTTGTCGACGTCTATATCCTTCATTTGTGCATTGGTAGCCTCGTTAGGACTGACACCCTTATAGATCACCAAATAGTCCTCCAAGGCCATTTGGTGGTCCTTGTTCATATGCGTGATTATCATATCTTTCATCTTGAATTATTTGGCGCGGCTGTTCTGGTTTACAAAGTTGAATTGCTAAGCAAGTAGTAGAGACAAACTATTGTTGAGGAGAAGCAATATACCGCTATATCTTGTCTTTGAGTTCCTATAATAGAGGGTTTCAACGTTATTAACAAATTTTTTATCTGCTTACTTTAAATGGGTAAACGAATTGATTTTTTCCAGTAGTGATGCTATCAGTCCTCGTAAAAATACAAATATGATGGGGGTGCAGCTTTTATTACAGTGTATTATTTTCTGCTAGTCATTTCGCGTGTTGCAATATTGCAAAGAAAAAAACCAACTTTACATCAGGATGGTCAGTTGACATGACCCTTGGCCTCACAAACCAAAATACTGAACAGATTGGTCCTGCTGTCTGGATGACAATGATGAAGTAGAATAAACTGAGTGGAAAGTAAATGTAGTATCAGATCAATGTAATACAAAGAGACAATAAAAGAAAAATCCAAAATTTTTTTTAAAAAAAAAGTGTGAATACTTTACTGTATTTCTATAACTTAAATTGCACGATCTCTAAAGGTTCTTGAAAACAAGCATTCATAGGCAGTTTCAACCAAGTAAAATAAACCGAACCGTTTAGTTTAAATATTAATTTTAATAGTTGGATTACACGTTAGAACGTTTAGCAGTTCAAACCATTTTATTTTTTTAGAAAAATATTATTTTTTAAAACAAACAAATTCTTGAACATTACGAACAAAACCCTCGAAAAATAAAAACATCTAACTAGTAGTACAATGAATGGCTTTATTATTTGTTTAATTTAAGCACTCTTAATATTTGATCAAACATATTTCTCTCTACAGTATCATTTCAACAGTAACGTTTCCCACATCTTTAACTGAATTATTGCAGACGCATCTTATAACGTGCGCTATCAAAATACAGAAGAAGATTACAGCTTTCGGACAATTAGAAAACGGTTCCACAACCTAATTTTCGCAATCTACATACCGTTGTTTGCAATGAACATCGAAGGCTTTTCTCAATTCACAAGAAGTATCCTAATTCGATATAAAGAAATCCCTAATTTCACCTGAATAGTATTCACGTGACAACTGACTTTTGTCAGCAGCATGGTTACTGGGAAGAAAATTTCAAAGCATTGATTGAGGAATAAAAGCTGCACTAACTACAAAACAAAAAGACGAATTACCAGAACAACCAGAACTGTTCCACAAAACAAAGCTTCCAGAGTTCAAAAAGGTGACTGTTTTTCTGAAAGTTAACTGGTATTGAAGGCAGATGTCCAAAGCTTATGTGTCCAACATTCCAAAGTCTATGACGAAACTAGATTTCGAATCATTGATGATCTCATTTGGCGATTTCACGACGGTTGCGTTCAATTCAAAAAAAGGATCTGCAACAGTGGAGTTTGAAGAGCCAAAGGATTGTCAAAATGCCATAGAAAACATCAACGGTTACGAGGCCAACGGTAGTTATCTCATGGTAGCGTCAGCGCCTTATTCTTGATGATAACCAATAAAAAAAACAGGATCACGATTATCCTACAATTTTACTCATGCTTAAGCTCCAAGCGAAAACCCTTTAGCGCGTGCTAAATGTTTATAATTCCAAAGTCTGCCATTAAGTCAATCTTCATGTCAGAATTGTTGTGGTGCTTTGGCATTTGAATAGCTTCATCATCATTTTAGTAAGAATAGTACCGCTATTCATCTTCATTCCTGCACCGGCCGCTAGGATTGTGAAAAAAAAAGACCCTACGGGTTTTAATGTCACAATCTCATCTTCATGCAGACTAAAACGTGTTTTTCTAATAATAGCTATGACTCGATTAGCATTATTAGTTCTTAGCAATGAATTATAAATATAATCAATTATCCATATTTGTGCATTCTGTTTCTCCACAAATATAGAGGGATCAATACGTTTGATCGACAAGACAAAAAAATAAAAAAAGAATAACTCAAAGAAAGTTCTTTCTCGGCAACTTTGCAAGATAATAGTAGTTTCAGAAGATGCAGACCAAAAGTCTTTTGTTGTTAGGCGCCAGTTTATCAAGCATATGCCTAGCGTTTTCGGAACAAAAAGCGCTCACATTGGACGACAATCAAGCTGATCCTTGGTTTGATGAAATTTACGAAGATGCTGATGACGAAAACTCATCTGTAGATTTCAAAGTGCTTGCAGTTCAAACTTTGCTGCCAACTAAGACCGCTCCATTTGAAACCACGTCGTTCCCTAAATTCGATGTAAATATTCAATTTCCTACAGATATCGGCTATGAGGGCCATACAAGAACTGCAGAACTTCCATTTTTGGCTCAAACAAATGGATTTCTCCCGCTAACGGAGAAGCTCGAAGGATATAAATTACCAAACCCTATAGAGACAGGATCCCAAGGGTTCGACTACGAAAAATCACAAAAGGAACCAATACAACATTTCTTTGGTGTTATATCTCCATTCTACCAAAATGATGGATTCAATGGTTCAGAGTTAAGAATTCCAGATCAATGTACCATCAAACAAGTTCATTTGGTGAGTAGACACGGTAGTAGATATCCAATAAGCCTTGAAAATGCAGAAGTCTTTTCTAAATTGAAGGAAACAAAAGTAAAATTTGTTAACGACTTGAATTTCTTGAATAATTGGCAATATACTCAAGGAATTTCTCTTTTAACTAACTTGGGAAATCAGCAATTATTCGATAAAGGTGTCAATTTTTTTTTCAGATATGGCAAATTATTTGATAACAATAATCCTAAAAAGTTAGTGGCAAGATCAACCAGTCAATCTAGAATGAAGAACAGTGCATTATATTTTTTGAACGGATTTTTCGGTTTAGACTGGGAAGATCATGTCAATTTAGAATTAGTAATTGAAGGTCATGGGTTTAACAATACTTTAGGACCTTACTGCGCTCATGGTAAACACAAACATGTGGATCCTGATCATCACAAAGTTAATAATTATATTAAACAATATTTATCCTCTGCTGTGCAGAGATTCAACAATAATTTCGAAAATGCAAATGGTGATAGTGATAACTTTTCTTTTGACGCCCTTGATTTGTTCAAACTTCAAGAATTATGCACATACGAGACTAATTCCTTAGGATATTCCAAATTTTGTTCTTTGTTCTCTTATGAAGAATGGGAAAATTATGAATATATCCAGGATTGGACCTATTATAATAAATTTTTGGCCCCTGCTAATGGAAAGATTTCTAAAGTTTATGGTATGGGCTGGGTTGAAGAGTTTAAATCCAGATTAATTGATCAGCCGTTCAACCAATCGAGATTCACAACACAGAATCAAACTTTAGTGAATAGCGACCTTTACTTTCCATTAAACCAATCTTTATATTTTGATTTTAGTCATGATACAGTAATGTTACAAATGCTCTATTCGCTAGGTATTGGATTCAGTAAGAATAACTTTTCAGAATCACCAAATAATATAAATGCAAACCAATTTAGACTCTCTAAAGTTGTCCCATTTGCTGCCCAAATAGTCTTTGAAGTTATTGAGTGTACCGGAGAAGTGGATCGTCTCTCAAGACAAGTTTCTGATTCTTCCAGCCAAAATAAAACAAAATATGTTCACTTATTAGTAAATGATAACACAATTCCACTAGATGAATATATTGAACAGTGTGATTACAGAGTGGATGGATGGTGCAATTTTGATTCTTTCATCCAACACTTGGACAAACAATGGTATACAGATGGTGTAGAAATGACAGATGTTTTTGAAGAGGTTTGTTTGCATTAATAATGGATTATATACATACATACAAGAATTGTCGCTTAAACTTGCTTTTCTTTTTTCTTTTTTTTAGCTTTCTTTTTGCTGGTATTGGTAGGATAGGATATATGTATTTGACCTTCCTTGACATCCTCAGGCATATCTTTCATTTTTTGCTGTGTTTCTAAATAAAACATCAAGTCTTTATTTTGCTCATGTAATTCAGTGATTTCTTCTTTTAATTCAATAACTTTATTTTTGAAACCATCATTTAGTTTATTTAATTGTTCTATTCGTTTCATCAAATTACTGTCCATGATTTTCTCTTCATTGTACATCTTTTTATATTTAATTAATTCTTCTTCTGTTTTTTTGAAATGATCATGCAGAATATTTAATTTGTTCATTGTGTCTGCCATTTCCGAATATTTTGCCTCATATTTTGCCTGACAATCATTAAGTTTCTGCTCAAAATACTCTCTTTGAGATTCTAGTTGTGACCTTAGGATATTTGAATACTCAATATATGCTCGACCACCCAGCAGTTGCTTTGTAGCGGTGAATTTATCATTACTGGATGAACCTGAGGTAGTACCTGTCAAAATTTCTGCATAATTACCAAATTTCCTACTTCGTGAGTTATCATCCACAGCAGATTCATTATTTGTAGCTGAAACCTCAGCTCTATCATTATCTGGTAGTTCCAATAATTTACCATCTGAATTAGCTATCAATCTATGTACATAAATATCGCCAACATAGTCCCAAATTCGTTGACTTTGCATTTCCATAGAGAAACAGTGTCCACTTTCGTTGAAATGTTGTAATGCATGAGCACCGTCATATCTAGAACACCCAATGTGACCACAAATGAGACATATCCACAAGTTTTCTATAGTATTGCATTCAGCGCAGATTTCCGATTCATTCAGTAAATCGGTGGATCTTGAAGAAGTATTTGCAGATTTATTGGCGAGTGCAGAATTTGAAGATAAACTTTTTAAAGATATGGAGGAGGAATATCTGCACACGGGACACGTATCATCTGACCATTTACTTAGACACTGACAATGAAAGTTATGTTGGCAGGGGATTATTATGAGACCCAGGACCGAAGAATCCATTCGTTCTAAACATACTGTACATGTAGGCAATTCTTTCATATCTTTAGATAGCTTTGCCAATATTGAAAATGAAAAGTTATTGGAAGAATCTGAACAATTGTCAGAAACGTTACGCGCTTCAATAGTATTTTCTGTCTCATAAATAGCAGTAGATCCACCACTGCTGCTATTTAGATCGTCTTTTTGGGTATTAATGAGAATTCTATCAATTTTTATCACAGAACACATGTCTTGGTCCATAGAATTGAATTGTTTGCCGTTGAATTCTTCCTGGAATTGCAAGCTCAAAGTTTCGTTATTATGAAAATATATAATCACAGTGAATTTGTTCAAATCTGCCAACTTTATAATTTGAATTACTGTTTTTGAGTCTGTGTACTTGTCTCCAATGAAGTCTAGCAAATCATTATACGTGAAATAGCTAGGAACCGAGAGGATCGCCATCATATAGTTGTTTTCACGCACAGGCTGTATCACTTCATTGTTTACACTTTTGGAGAAATGTTCAGCCTCAGGCTGATCATTCTTGACAAACAATTTGATTACACCATCCCCTATATACTTTGCCTTCAACGGTTCCAACATCTTTTCCTTTCTATTTCTTACCGTAGTGGAAGTTATACTCTCATACAAGTAGAGCTTTCCAAATCGATAATCTCGTTTAGTGATTCTTGTTTGCGCGTCAGAATTTGTATCAATAGAAAGACAATATGATAAGCTCATAATGTTATCTTTTTAGAGGCTATTGTGATACAATATTGGTCAATTGCTATCTGTTCTGTCTTTGGATTCGGTGATCTAAACGAGTCATTCTTGACACATTTTGATGGGTGATTCCTTTAGCAGGGTCGTTCGAAATCAAGAACTCAAGTTGCTTAATAGGGACCATAAATCCGAAGATCTTGAAATCCTGACACCAGAATATCCGGAAATACTTTCTCGTCACGTGCCGAAGTGATTTTCATCGCTGAGGGCCCTCGCACCCGTTCTAGTCAACAGGCTTTTGATTCTAGAACAGTACATCATGTTTCATGATTTTAGTAGAAGCTTAGAAGTTAGTACTGCGAGCTTTAACGCAATACGCCTACTTTTTTTTTGCCTTTTTTCTTTCTTTTTATTCGACTTTGATATGTTCGGGTAGAATTGATACTGTATGGTAGCTTAAAAACTACAAAGTCCGAGAGAAGCTGGTGCACTGGCTGCTGTTTTGGGCGATATGTATTTGCAGAAGAAGCAATGCCTGCTAGGAACAAAGAGGGCATATCCGTGAAACAAGCATGTGTAGAAAAAAAGATACTGAGATCCCTAAGAGTTGAGTCTCTGGTGATTTGTTCATGGCTGGGCAATTTTTTGACAAATACAAAAAAAAAAAACAACAGAAATTCTTGTGCCTCGGCACCATTTATTGTCTTTGTCAGTGGATATACAGAGAAGGATCAATTTTTCACATTTTTATTTTTCCGTTTACGCGACCCAGAGAAACCAGTGTAAATGCAGCTACAGAAGATGGATGCTATCGATAATATTAGAGAAATAAAAGTTGTACCGAATGATCACAAGGCCTGACGCGTCGCTGAATTTATTTTTAATTTGCAAAATTACTGAAAATGGACGGGCTTGGTAATGTTTCGCGGTTGTACCAGCAATATGCTACTTGTTCTGGGAAATTTCCTGTGTGGCTTCACAAAAAGTACAGAGCAGATCAAAGCAAGGGCACCTCATACCTGGAACAACAAGCTTGCGACAACAAAATTAAGAAAAACACAAGCAGATTTCTTGGGTCTATTTTCACGGATAACTTAAAATAGAACTAAGAACAAAAATACATCCCACCTCTTTTTAGTGGAATGTGCATGATTTAGTACTAGACAAAGGGACCAGATTCATATAAAATTCGCTATTGTTATCAAAATACTATGCTTGTTTTGAGACTTTGGGATTTACTACAATCATTTTGTTTTATAAATAAACCACCGTTACTTATTAGATGGCTTCAAACACATGAAATGTTTCTGGTATGCATGCTTTAACGTATGTGCGCACACGCAGAAAAAAAATATACATGAAGGCTCAGTACTCATCTATGGTTCAAAACAAGCATTGCCGTTTTAAAACACACACTGAAATTCAACATGAGATTCCAGGAATTATATTTAAGCAGAGGGGTTCCCAAGAAGTGAGTTATGTTTTCCAGAAATCTATCTTCTTCTGTTAATTCTAATAATAATCACTAATCAAAAACATATTATCGATATTCATAACTATCTTTTTGCTTTCTTGCTTTGTCATTCTGTTGCAATCAAATTCATTCTCTCGTTTTAACCACCAACTAATTCATTAAAAATGCAATTCTCTGTTATCTCTTTAGCTTTGATCGCCGGTGCCGCTCAAGCCACCGTCACCTCTTACGTCACCTCTACCGTCTCCAGTGTCTCCACTGCCATTGTCACCTCTTGTGGTACTGAATACACTGACTGTCCAGCCTCCACTTTAGACGCTACTGACTCCGCCAGTTCCGTCTGGACTCCATCATCCTCGGACTACTCTCCAAGCTCTACCTTAGATGCTTACGGTTCTACTTCCAGCAGTGCCAACTACACTATTGCTTCCAACTTCACTGGTGCCGCTAACGCTATCTCCTACGGAAACTCTGCTGCTTTGGCCATTGCTGGTGCTGCTGTTGCTGGTGCTGCTATCTTCCTTTAAACGGATCTGATAGTTGCCCTCTGATGTAGCGCTGGACGCTGTCAATGTACAATTTTCCAAAAAAAAAGAAAACAAAAGCTTTTTTTTTTTTCAATTCTCTTAATTAACAAATCCATTTCATTTCTGCATTCAATCTCTCACAACTATCCTTGAATGGTGCAAAACACGATCAGAGCTCTGTTTACCACCCCCATCTATCATACCAAATACATTTCGTGTTGCTTCATTTAGGCGATTTTCTCTCTAGCATGCTAACCCAACAACATCACTTTCATTTTATATTACATAGTTTACACTAATCTACTTTCATCTTTACATACTTGCTTTAAACATGCCATTCATAATCTATTAAGAAATTCTGCTGTAGAAAAACCCAGCAGGCATTCATCGAAGAGGAAAGATTCCTAGTCCAGGATTTTCTCTTCCAGAAATGAAAAATATCGTCGCACCCAATTGGGCTTGTACATGTTGAAATCCTTATGCATGGGCTTACGCATGAGGCACCCACCCAAAACGACGAGAATGTGTAGCGAAGTCTTACGTTGTGCGGCGGGTTTCATAATTATTGTCTGGGAGCTTTTTTTCTTTCTTGTTTAGCTGAGCCACCGTAGACTCTTCTGCGCGCGCACATGTGCACGGATGACCAAAGAAATTACGAGCCCGCATCGCTGGTTCACAAGTGCGGATAACACTATCAACCCGGAGACAGGCGAGCAGAAAAAGGAAACTCACCACCAATATCGTAGATTTACGGAAAACGAAAACTCTCTCCATGGCGTCGGTGACCCGAAATCGGACACTGCTTATTTTTTATTCAATTCCTATTGGCTGCTGTTTTTTGACCAAATTTTTTTTTTTCTGGGGCAGATTGAGCCCTTATATATAGTAACAGCCTGAAAAAATTCAGTATTGTCTGGTCAATACCAGGCTAGCTGCTTATTAATGCGCTCTTTCTAGCACTCAAGAGACCTATTAAACAGAAACCATTATAGTGTATAGCGAGAAACTGGCAGTAAAAAAAATCTCATACAGTAAATAATCAAAAAAAAAAAAAAAAAAAAAAAAAAAAAAAAAAAAAAAAAAAGAGAGAGAAAATTAGTTTGAACAAGATATAGCAGCATAATACCTTTGATTGTTGCAACGAACCAACAGAAACCCTGATTGTGCCCCAATAGTAATTCACATCTGAAATAATTGAGATCCGCGTGTTGGAGAACCCAAGCAGAGATCCACAAAACAATTTTCAGTCCTCCCCTAGTAGTTTGAGCCCCATTTTTTGCCCAGCTAGACTGAATTCACGCCATCCCACCAGCAGCGAGCCCACTTCACAATAACAAAAAGCACCATGTTTATGAGACAATTTACCAGATCCTTGGCCACAGCCGCCGAAAAGCCTGCCTTGAACAAATCCTTCAAGATCTACAGATGGTCCCCAGACACACCAGAAATAAAGCCAAAGTTGCACGAATATAACATCAACTTGAATGACTGTGGTCCTATGGTCTTGGACGCCTTGATCAAGATCAAAAACGAACAAGACGCCACATTGACTTTCAGAAGATCCTGCAGAGAAGGTATTTGCGGTTCCTGTGCCATGAACATTGGTGGTAGAAACACCTTAGCCTGTCTTACAAAAATCGACAGAGACACTAGTAAAGACTTGAAGATTTATCCATTACCTCACATGTTCGTCGTCAGAGACTTGGTTCCAGATTTAACTCATTTCTACAAGCAATATAAGTCCATCGAGCCTTACTTACAAAGAAAAGACGAACCTGCTGACGGTAAAGAAAACTTGCAAAGTATTAGCGACAGAAAGAAGTTGGACGGTTTGTACGAATGTATCTTATGTGCCTGTTGTTCCACATCTTGTCCATCTTACTGGTGGAATCAACAAGAATACTTGGGTCCTGCTGTTTTGATGCAAGCTTTCAGATGGTTGATCGATTCCAGAGATCAAGCTGCTGCCAAGAGAAGAGAATTTTTGCAAAACTCCATGAGTTTGTACAGATGTCATACCATTTTGAATTGTACTAGAACTTGTCCAAAGGGATTGAATCCAGGTAAAGCAATTGCTGAAATCAAGAAACAATTGGCCTTTGACTAGTTTTAAACATCCCAAAATATAAATTCTCTTTTAATTCTATCCATTAAATATACAAATACACGCATAATAATAACAGGTCAAATCCCAAAGTAATATCGAAAACAAAAAAAAACGAAAAAACGAAAATAATTTAAAATCAAATCAACGAGTGCCTCCCATCACTGAGAATATTATGACACAGGACTAAGTAAAGATAAAAGATATATTCTATGTCTCGGTATGTCCCAGTGCTTGTGTTCCTTAGAGGATACTCTCAATATACTACATAACCATATTTAAATATGTTCTTTTCTAAGTACACTAAATCATTTAAATAGTTGCTCATAATCTAAAGACGAGCATTGAAATTGAATAAACATAATATCAATCAATGAGAAAAAAAAACAACCCTCCACCAAAAATTGTAAAAATTGGATCTCCATGAAAAATTCAATCCCGAGAACTAATTCTATACTGTTGCCCACCATCGAATAAGAATATCTAATCACGATCTGTAATCAAAATTACCAAAAAAGTATTATATTAAACGATAAAACACAGCATTCGCTCACTATTTTCAAATGGCTTTCCACATTTGACGCAAGATGCTACTTTTGTTTCAAGTTTCAATATTATTCATGCTGCAACATACTCATCATCCCGTTTCAAATCAATCACAATATATGTTTACTAACTTTCGGGCTTCGAACTCTTTTTTCAGTGAAGAGCTTCAGAGTGGCTCAAGCCAAGAAAAACCTAGTAGCTTCAATCTTGCATCGTTGATCTGATCAAACCTTGTTTCTCCAAGCTTTCTCTCATTGGTCAAAAATATAGCATTCGCAAAAAATAACAACCACAAAATATACAAAAACCCATACAGTCAAAGAGCCGAAAGTATACCAAGCCTAACACTTTTAAACTCTAACATCTTATTTCAAGAGTTCGCAACCTGTGAGGTTTCGCTTCCTTCTTTCTGTTTTCTTGAGTTGGTTGACTTCATTTAGATAACGAATATTCAAGAGGTGCATCCTCCTTGAGAAAGAATCATGAGAGACATTTTAAATTTGACAGCAAAATTACTCAAGTGATTTCAGACCAAAATTAATTTTATACTGAGTGGAAAACAAATGCGCAATGGATGGTTCTGCCGCTGATGATTTAAAGTCATTAAAATTGTTAATAGGCGAGCTTTGCAGTAATTTAAGAGAGTCCAGAGAAGATGATACCACGTTGGACGAACTAGTAGAAAGCATAGCGAAGGATGCAGGTATAAACTACAGAGAGTTCAAAAGACAACAATTGTTGAAAAGTAAGGAATATTTCAAACCTGAAATACTATCAGAGGACATCAAAAATTCAGAGATCACGAGATCAGTGTCGACAGGGTCCTTAATGAATGTTAGCAATACGAGGAAAAACAGCAGCAGCAGCCATAATCCTAGTTTTAAAGAAGAAGAGCCAGAAGAAACAGAGAAAGAAGCATTAGATAGAAAACAATGCGAGGAGATACAGAGTTTGGAGGATGAGAATATAAAATTACAAATGCAATCACAGAGACTTGATTTTTTGACACAGAAATACACACCACTATTAGAAAGAGAGCAAGATATTATGAAAGGACTCACTGATTTTGTGAAAGGGAAACAAAACGATAGAAATATTAGTGAA
Source organism: Saccharomycopsis fermentans (assembly GCA_002564245.1). Taxonomy (NCBI): domain Eukaryota; kingdom Fungi; phylum Ascomycota; class Saccharomycetes; order Ascoideales; family Saccharomycopsidaceae; genus Saccharomycopsis; species Saccharomycopsis fermentans. The sequence continues at coordinate 3,163,835 of JNFW01000001.1, forward strand.
AGATTTTTCATGGAGAATTTCTTTATTATGGAGGCATCATTAAACCAAAGGGTTGAGTACTTCAAGAATTATAACAAAAAATTTGAAAGTAAGATCAGCAATATTTTGGACTCAATATTGTATGCTTTTACAAATTTAAAAGAGGTCGATGTTAATGATGAGAAAATGGGGCTATTGATTCAGGATTTGCGTGTTTTATCAGAAAATTTTAGTAAATGATGTTTTTTTTTTGATGAATAATTAGTTGCCAGACCATTCCAATGCACTAAAAACGAGCATTATAATAGAAAAAGAATACAATTGGTTACAGCATAGATCTTTTATTTTTGTAATATTATTTGTTATTTATATATATATCTACTTATAATAAATAAAAAAATATTAGAATGCAAACGGTTATCACACCTGCCATGATAATGGAGTCTCTTCTTCTTCTGGTGCCGATTTTCTTGATAACTTCATTGATACCCGGAATTTTACTCAAAGTGCCCATTAATTTCTTATTCAACCCATTAAGTGTACTGTTTTGATTGGTAATTTCTTCCCTAGTTCTATATGCTTGATTGATTAACATATCCACAAAACTGTGACTATTGTTGACTCTTCTTCTCTCATCATTCAAATAGTCCATCTCATCGACATCATTTAAATTGTTCATTCTGTGTCTTTCGATATCGTCACGCACTGAATCTAGCAAATTGCTTCTGTCTCTAGCGGCGCTCAATTGCGTTTGGATTCTCTGATAGTCTCGCTGATGCTCATCCAATATTTCCTTGTGTCTTTGCCATTGCTGGGCCTTGATTGGATTATTTGTGGCCATAGAGTTCACTATTTGACCCAATTTCATCACAAGCTCCCTGCGCTGCTTAAGATTTGCCAATATTTGGTTCAGTGTTTGCTGCTCCATTAGAGAAGAGCTTGATCCTGTATCTACTGAGGATGATGACTTGACGAAGCTAGAATACATTCCTAATTGGGAAACCGCCTGCGATTCCAATGAAAGAAGCTGTGTTCTTATTGATGCAAATGACATTTTGTGCTACTCCGAGGTGGATCAAACAAATTTCGTAAGGTTTAAATCGCTTTAGAGTTTCCTTGATGCTTTAACAGAAATGTAAAAAATACAAAAAATAAGGTCTTGTTAGGAGCAAATTCTATAGAGATTATGTTGTTGGCGAATTTCTTTTATGATCACCACAAAATAGTCATTTATTTCACTCTATATACTATCAATATCGAAGGTAGTCTCGCGATTAATAGCATCTGGCTTGATAAAGGTATTGCTTGAACTCTATTAGTACTCAGTTTCGGAAAAAAAAGCCTAGAAAAAAAAAAAAACACCTAGAAAATACATAAGCCAATTGTTAACGAAAACGAAATCACAGAATTTCTGATTATTACACCAAGGCACACAACTCAAACCTACTATGTTTATAGAACTGTATCAAAATGGTAAAGTCTTGACCGTGAAATTTCATATATATTTACGATAAAATGCTGAAATATAAAAGGAATTAAGAACAAGAATTATCGCATCAGAAACAAAATTTGAAAACAAAGAATTTGAATTATGCTCATTCGCATATCAGAAGATATATTGTACATGAGAGAATCGATGGAAATGAAAAACAATCTAAGTCGATCTCGCGTATCACCAAAGTGCAACTTGTAGTCTAAGATTGTTCCTTTTTGATCTCAATGTCCTTAGCAGAACCAACTTCACTGTCATTTTGGTTGTCAGATAAATCAGTTTTATTGTTAGATTCTTCTTTAGCTTTTGCCTTTTCTTTCTCTCTTTGTCTCTCTTTCTCTTTTCTCTTTTTTCTACGATCTTTCTTCGCATCCAATTCGTGCCATTCACCAATACTTTCTAAAGTCAAAGGTTCTTCGGATGGACTCTCTGTGAAATACTCATGTTTTAGAGCATCCTTGGCATTTATTCTAGCTGTTGGATCCATCATCAATAATGCCTCTGCAAGCTCGAAACACTTCAAGGTTGGTAGCTTATTGAAATAAAGTTTCTCAAAATTGTTCGGTATTACTTTTCTTGGTCTTAGCATTTCAAACCATGGAAGATTCTCTAGATTTGGCCATGTTTCATTGTTGGGGGTTCCCATCACATCAAATATAGCCTTTAGCTGGTCAATCTCATTCTTACCTTGGAAAATGGCTTGTTTAGTGAACAATTCGATTGAAAGACAGCCAATTCCCCACACGTCTACTTCTCTGCCATAATTAGTTTCACCCATGAGTAATTCTGGTGGTCTATACCAGATAGTAATGACCCTATTAGTGTAATCAGGAGATTCTGACCCGTCAGGTTTGATATTTTTCATTTTTCTGGCTAATCCGAAATCTGCAATTTTGACGCTACCATTCTGACAAATTAATATATTGGATCCCTTGATATCACGGTGGATAATTTTCTTGGAGTGAAGATAGTCTAAGCCGGTTAAAACTTGTCTCAAGATAAATTTGCAATTCGCAGTATTCATGGTCAAATTTGGATGATTAAGAATACCTGATAAGTCATTGTGAATATAATCAAATACCATATATATGTTTTTTGAAGAATCTGACATCATTTCATAAAGCAGAATTATATTTTCATGATTCAATGATTGCAATAATTGTATTTCTCTCATTGCTGTTATTGGGAAACCTTCCCTTTCACCTTCTAATCTTAATTTTTTCAATGCTACAAGGTCATTGGTTTTAATATTTCTGGCTTTATAAACTTGCCCATAGGTGCCTTCTCCCACTAATGCTATTTTTTCGAAGATTGGTGTTGTTAGTTGTGTATATTTGAAAAACGTCACTGAATTATCATAAGTGCTGGCAACTGAATTTGAAGTAGAGTCTATGGATTTTTCAAGTTTGTTGTTGCTTGGTCGTATTGTTGAATTTTTGTTTTCATAGTATTTGTCTAAAGATTGTCTTTTAAATTTATTGTTTTCATAAAAATGTCTATCATTTCTGGTTTCATTAGTTTCCGCGGGGAGTTTCCTCTTTGGGCCCTTTGGGATGTTACTCAAGTTGATTTTTCTTCCCCCAGCGGGAGGTGCGCCGTTGGAATTATTAGATGCGTTAGATGAAGGTCTGTAGCTTCGAATTGAAGATGCTCGACGCGAGTATGAGGAGGAGGAGGATGAAGAAGAGGACGGGGCGGGTTTGGAAGCACGGGAGGAGACAGGATAGTGCTGGTGTGTCTGTGTGTTCTCTGTTGGTCTTGAAGTGGGCTCGCGATTCGAAGATGGAGGTGGAGGAGGCGAGCCATTTGGCGCCTGTGACCTGTACGACGACGAAGAGTTGTATCTTTTGTAATTCGAGGACCTGCTTCCATGGTAGCCGCTGGTATTGTACCCATTGTTGTACCTGGAGCCCAGTCTTCGTGAGGAACGGTAGTATTCATTTTCTATAAAAATCGGAGAGGAATTGGTTAGTAAAACTGCAAAACACAAAAAACTAGAAAAAACTGTGAAACACAAAAAATTAGAGCAGTAAAACAGGCTCTGAGAGGGCAAAAGACACTTACGATAATCGCCCATGTTTCTTGGAGAAGGAGACAAGTACTCTATTGTGTAACACTTATGATCTGGACTGTTTTGGGCTTTTCTGGGCTGTTTTGGACAGGCTTGAATTGATTTGGGGGCTGATGTCCAGCTGATTGGGTAGAAAAACTCTGATTTGCTGACAAAAGAGAATAAAACAGAAGATTAGTTGGGTTTTCCACGCAGAAAACGGACGCGGGGAGACAGACTAACGGCAAAACGATGTCTGTGTGGGAAAACTGTGGGCAAAAATCGCGGGATCCAGTGGAAAAGATCCTCGGTTCTCGATGTATTTGCAATGTCTACTGCTTCCAGACAAAAATGCGCCTAAATATACGTGTGCAGAGTCCTGAAGTTCCTGGCGTTCCTGTGGTTCGTCAGAGGAGCTGTGCTAGGTGTCTGAGGCATCAAGTATGTTTGTTTTACTGGGAAAATATCAAAATATCCATCCTCATATTGTTTTGTGGACTCCAGCGTCTTCTGTATTAAGCAGCCCGTGTACTGGGGGCCACACTAGAAAATTTTTTTTTCTTTCTATCTTTGCGGGAGTAGGACAAGAGTGAAAAATGAAGAAACAAAGCAGTGTGAAAGAGGAATAACAAGAAAAAAAAGCCAGAAATCCGTGATGCCGGTGTATACGGTTTTGCCGTGCTGAAATTTGGAAATTTTTTTGGAAAATTTCACACACAGGGCATCATAACCACGATATGGCAGACTGAAAGAGCGCAGAAAAACCTGACAAATATCCAGCAAGAACAAGTATTATCAACAAACTCTGATAGATTCGAGCCAGCCAAGTGACCCTGATCAGAACACAGTCAAGAACTTGCGCTATTCTGTGTACCCCCAATCGAACGAGGATCCGCAGAGTTCAGTTCTCCCAGCCATTGCAGCATCCCACACAAAACAAAAACCTACAGATCAGCACAGCCATTGAGCCACCCGCAAATGAGCACCCCACCTATCGAATCGTTGTCCATCTCAGACGAACAGGACTTCTTGGCCAGAGAAAAGGCCTTGCTTGGTGACGAGTTTTCCACGCCGCAGGACGATGCCGTCTTGCTGAACGAGGACGACTTTGCCTCCCAGTATCCAGACATTAGCAGCGCTGACGTCCCAAATGGCGTCACAGAAGAGGAGCAAGCCGAGCCACATTACTCGGCTACCTCAAACTCAGACGCCTCCATTTCAGGAGAGACCCCAGAACCACTCAAATTATGGAGAGCCAAACGTGACGAGGAAATCGCTGAAAAAGACAAAATTTCTGCCCTGAAGATCGACGAGATCACCGCAAATGCCAGAAATCTCACTGACCAATTCTACGAAGACTACAACAGCAAAAAGGAAGCTAAGATTAGCCAAATCGAAGAAGAAGAGGCCAGCTTCATTGCCAAAAGAGACTCCTTCTTCAAGAACGACTCCAGTGTCTGGGACAGAGCTATCAAGTTGATTGACTTGAAGAAATCCACCGGAACCACTGGAAACAATAGAGACAAGACAAGGTTCAGAGATATAATGTTAGGTTTGAAGGACAAACTCGATGTTCCAGGTGCTGCTGCTTGAATTGTTCTAAGCTTTGATCTAAAAGCTGCAGCAAAACCTTGCAACAGCCACAAAGTATGTAACTATATAGATACATAGACTTAAGGAATATATGTACAGCTTGTTCATTTCCTGATCAACTCTTATTAAATCTACTGCATGGATCAAGAGCTGGCTCGTTAATGTTCATTGTGTCCCAGGAAGTCACATTTTATTTACATATATATATAGCTCTTTTTGTTTCTATATACTTTCCGTCATCTTCTCACGCTCACCGAGTCAAAATAAAAACGAATTCATTTAAAAATAGGAATAAGAATCAATTGAGTACCAAACAACAGTTACAATTTGAATGTTGCAAACCTTCTTTGCGTCCCCCTAAACTCTCGACAATTCGCGTCTGGCCTTGTGCTGTTTTTACTGCACCATTTTTTGAGCCTGTGACAAAAATCTCGCGGACAAAAGCTATGTCTGCATCAGTGCTTATTAGGCGGTGTTTTGCTAGTCTCACCATCCTTACTGTTTACTGTATCTACACCCAAGCTCCTTAAATACTCAAAACACATTACAAAAAAAAAATGTCATTACTTATAACCACAGGTGCTACAGAGACGTTCAAAAGATTGATCCAGTTCAGTGCGAGCGAGAAATTTCTTAGCTTTCTCATCAGTAAGACTAAGATCACAAAGGTCACCATTCAGTTTGGAAGTAATGTAGAGTTTTTCCACAAATGCTTGTCGAAAATTCCCAATTTAAAACCATGTACAACATCAAGTTATCCAGGTGTTGAAATCAATTCTTACATATACGAGAATAAATTACAAATACAAGCATACCAATTTAACCCCGATATATTGAAAGACATTGAAAATCTGGATTATGTGATATCTCACGCGGGAACAGGATCTATATTGGACTCCCTCAGATCAAAAAAGCCTCTTTTGGTTATAGTCAATGACAACTTAATGGATAATCATCAGCTTGATATAGCACGGGAGTTCCTGAAGGATAACTATTTAATATACTATCAATTTAAGCTGTGCGATGAATCTGACCTATTCACCCTACTAAACTCGTTTTTAACTGGAGAGATATATCTCAATACTCTTCCACCTGCTAACAAGAATTTACTCAATGAGTTGATAGATGATTACTAAGGGATGACCTTCCTATCCTTTGTATCTGACATTAGCTAAAAGTTACTGTCAAGTAACGTATGGTACTCGCGGCGAGTGTGTCTATATTATGGTTTCAAGATGCATTTTTTTTTTTTCAATTGAATACTGCCCATCATCATCTACAAGTATAGAAAGAACCCTCAACAAGGCAATATTGAATGATAAATCAAGACTATTCAGACGAATTGTTTATTTTTCAGGTTGAAAATTTTCGTTCGCATTGACTGCTTTTTGCTTTTGAGAAGCTGTTAATTATCATTGGAAAGAATACGTCCATAGCAAATTATAGAACCAGCTAAAGAAAATGGCACCTTGTGAACTTTGCAATACTAGAAAGGCCGCAATAAAGAGACCAAAGAATTTACAGAAGATTTGTAAAGAATGCTTTTTTCACGTATTTGAAACTGAAATACATCAAACTATAGTTTCAAATAAATTATTCAAGCGGGGAGAGCGTGTGGCCATTGGTGCAAGTGGTGGTAAAGATTCAACAGTGTTGGCTTATGTGATGAAACTTTTGAACGAGAGATACGATTACGGGCTAGATTTATATTTATTGTCTATAGATGAGGGTATAGTGGGATACAGAGACGATTCTTTGGCCACAGTGAAGAGAAATCAACTACAATACGATCTTCCCTTGAAAATAGTGTCATATAGAGATCTTTACAAATGGACAATGGACGAAATAGTTGACTGTGCTGGAATAAGAAACAGTTGCACTTATTGCGGGGTTTTGAGAAGACAGGCTTTAGACAGGGGCTCTGCAATGTTGGGTATTCTGCACGTCATTACAGGCCATAATGCAGACGATATGGCGGAAACTGTTTTGATGAATATTCTAAGAGGAGATTTGGCTCGTTTGGAAAGATCAACTGCGATAACTACAGGAACTGATGCAAGATCATCTTCTCAAGATATTATAAACGAGAAAGATAATGTTAGCGAGTCAGAAAGCAAGAAAAGCGTAGGAACCATAGCTACAACAGTGAAAAGATCAAAGCCATTCAAATATATTTACCAGAAAGAGATTGTTTTGTACGCTCATTTCAAGAAGCTAGACTATTTTTCTACTGAATGCACGTATGCGCCTGAAGCTTTCCGTGGTACAGCTCGAATCTTGATGAAACAGTTAGAAAAGATCAGAAGCAGTTGTATAAGTGACATTATCTATTCAGGGGAGTATTTGGCACTCAAAGAAAAGAAAAAGCAGCAAAAGTCAGTCAAAAAAAATCCTAGCAAGGATTCGCGAGCCAACGAAGTAGAAGTCAACCCGGATGGAACTGTGAGTTTGGGGAAGAAGAAATTTAGAGATGGTAATACTTGCATCAAATGTGGATACTTATCTATGAATCAGATCTGCAAAGCTTGTGTATTGTTGGAGGGACTCGCAAAGAGTAAGGCTAAGGTTGAAGTTTTGTCTGCCAATGGCCTGGCCTCGGCTGGCGGAGCCAAATTGGTCAGAGAGTTGGAGAAGCTCAATTTCTAATCAATCAATGGAAAATTGCAAATCCTTGATACTTCATACAATATAGACTACGCATATTTAGGGTTTCTGCTTTTCAGAAGATCCCAAAGACTTGCAAGCTTTGAGTATCTGCAAAATGTATTTTAGTTTAGTCAACACCGTTGTGATGGCTGTTGAGCATGTTTTTTTTTCTTTATTTATTTTTTTTTTTTTTTTGCTTTGGTCCTTTCAAAACAGGAATAGAATTTCACAATATCATAGTTCTTATTTACAGCAAAAATCGATAGATTGTTCTAGATATTAGTATCGAGAAGTCAATTATGACTGTATCAAGATCTTTGTTGATTATGAATATGGAGTGGTTATGAGCATGCGAATAAAGACATCTATAGAAAAGTAAAGGATTTTCAAGCAAAATCTTTCAGGTCATCGGCCATATTCAAGAAAAACAAAAATTTCAAATTTTTTTTTAGAAGAGGCCCTAACAGAGCGAAAAAAAAGAAATATTATATATGTAATATTCATATCTCATCCATTTTACTTCTAATTTTACATTCACAAAACTTTTACTTTTGTACTTTTTTGTGATAATCAATAACCAACTTATTCATTCATAAACCTTTTCTTCTCGGGCGAGCGAATCAAATATTTTGTTTAACAACAACTAGCAAGGAACCCATCAATCAAATAAAAATGTCTGCACCAAATCCAAAGGCCTTTCCATTAGCTGACTCCGGCTTAAGTCAACAAATCTTGGACGTCGTTCAACAGGCTCAAAACTTGAGACAATTGAAGAAGGGTGCCAACGAAGCCACCAAGACTTTGAACAGAGGTATCTCTGAATTCATCATCATGGCTGCCGATGCTGAACCTATTGAAATCTTGTTGCATTTGCCATTGTTGTGCGAAGATAAAAACGTTCCATACGTTTTCGTTCCATCCAAGACTGCTTTGGGTAGAGCTTGTGGTGTCAGTAGACCTGTTATTGCCGCAAGTGTCACCACCAACGACTCTTCTTCCATTAAGAACCAAATCTACTCTATTAAGGACAAGATTGAAACTCTTTTGATTTAAGCTCTTTAATGAGATTAATGCTTTATTGTTACTATTTAGTTTACATATTAATAAGCTTTTTAATTTCCTAATAGAAAATTACATAAAGAAAAAAAATCTTTTATTTGTAAAATTCGTACAATATTGATAGAAGTGTCAAAAACTAACAAAATATTTGTTTAACCAAAAAAAATTCCGCATTGGTTAAAAAATTGTCGCAACATCCTAATTCCAATTTTCTTAAATAATTGTAAAAATGTATCCCGTTGATATACTCTATTGTGGAATCATTTTTTTCCGTTGATTCCATTTCATTTTCGTTAACTTGAAGATTTCTCGATTTTATTTTCTGTTCTATATTTACTAGATTGTGTAACAAGTCTTCATCATTGATCAAATCAATCTCATATATCATGCTGCGCAAACTTCCGGTTATTCCAAGCTTGGTGATTTTCGTCAGCTTATCAAACCCTTCAAAATCCTCGAACTTTCTAAGAAAATTCAAGTAATCACTATCAAATTGTGCCAGTTGCTCCAAAATTACACTGTTTGCCAAAATCTTTATCAACATGTAACAATCATTGCAATCTAAAACCTGAATATATTCTGAATTTAAGATATTGAAATCAACGAAGTTACCCTCAAATGGAATTCCGAACTCATATTCAATCTCTAAACTATCCTGATAATCTTCATAACTATTTTTATAAGTGTAATCAGATACGGTGTATGTAGGAATCTCTTTTTTCACAGAATTGATACTGCGAATTTTGAAGATTAAGAGACCTTTCTCGAAATCATTCAAAATCAAGGTATTGTTTATTGCTTCAATTCTAATGATTGAATCGAAATTTATCTCGGGGAAGTCAATATTAACAAATGTGAAACATTTTTCTGAGGGTAAAAAGTTGATTCTTATACTTTTGACCATGTCTTCACCAGTAATGAAAATTGTTCGAAATCCGTAATTCAATAAACTAGATATACGCTTCATCTCTGAAAAAATAATTTCAGATTCAAAACTTATTTTGAAGCTTTCGGAAATTCTCAATAGAGAGATTTTGCACTGTTGACTTATGTTTATTATATCTTCTCCTTCTCCCGTGGTAGTTGCATCTTTTACTTTAATCGTTGATGCTAGTATTATAGTTCTTTCGAGTAAACTTTGCAAACTTATGGACGTTGTATCTGTAAAAAAAGGAACATTAGGTTTTTGATATTCACCTTTTATCATGTAAGTGACAATTTCATCATCTAAAGTTAGAGTGTCAAGCAATTCAAAATCTTTATCAATGACATACAATTTGCTAATATCTTTATTTTCATTAAATACAGAAGAAAACTCATTTGTTGCAACGATAATGAACTGTTCAAAATTTAAATGACATCTAATATAACCTTTAAAAGGGAAAACCTTGACTACGCTATCAAAAAATCTATAGCCATTCATGATTTTATATCGCGTATAATTAGAAAGAACTATGCTTTTATTTCTGTTAAAATCACAGTTATTTTTCTCCTCATCACAAGGAATATATCTGTTTCCCCGTCTTTTCTTTATAACGATGTTTTCGTCACTATCATTATTTTCACTAATTATGGAATTCGAAATTTGCTCTGTTTCGCTAGTTTTCAAAGACAATTGTGAATCTTTCATTTTAATTGTATCATTCAAAAGAATTATTTTGCACTCATCTGGTTGCATGAAACGATACACTTGTAGTATTTTGAGAGCATTATTGTAACAAACACAGAGAGTTTCAGAGATTTGTAAAATTCTTAAATTTTCAATATTGCTTTCCTTTGAGGCTGATGGATCAAACTCTAATCCCAAAATTCTATAAGATAGCTCATAATCATTTTCAGCATAAAATTTCAAAATCTTTTGATTTTTTCCCTTTAGTAAGAATGAGTATTCAGTATTATTTATCAGCAGAATATCATATATCGAAGAGATCATAATACTAGTTTCTTGTAGGTTTTTCAAATTTATAATGTTCAAATAGTTATTCATTGTTGTTTCAATATAGTAAGGTGTACTGTTTATGTACACAGCGATGGAATTATTAACATTTCGGAATTGTGAAGCATTTGTATTTTTGGACTTTTTTGAAAGATTAATAAAACTTGACTGCTTACTGACTAGTATTTGGTCATTATTGCTTTTTGAATTTAATAAGTTAATGATCACTCTAATGTTATCTTCCATATAAAAGATCATGTATTTCACGTAATCTTTCCTTATAAGCAAGTCAAAGTAGTTTATTGGGAAATTCATTTTGACTATGTTAAAAATCTTAAAAGTGCGGAGATCAATCTTGAATATATTATTTAGCTCTTTTGCAAGAAAATATATTGAGTCATTCTTTTGAATCATTTGACCAAAACCATCAGGTAGAATTAATCTGTTTTCGGTTTTTAAGGAAAATGAAACTTTCTGTAGACTATTATCATCAAATAAAATGAAAAAAGAACAATCAGTGCTTTGCGGTTTAAAAATTTTACTCACCGTTGATGAAAGTTCACGCGAATAGGAGTTTATTAAAGTATAACTTTCATCAAATTGGAAAACTTTTATGCGGTCATCGTTATATACCAAGAGAACTGTAGCCCAATCAGCCGTTGAAAAAGCGAATTTACCCAGATACTGAGTCAAATCTAACGGTATTCCAAGTATATTTAATAAGTTTGACAGCGCGAATTCATGTTTGAAATCAGACTCAAAAAGATTTCCATTAATATAATTCAAGTTACTATGCGTACCACGATAAAGGTGACTAGCTGAACTTGATGATAGAAATCCATATTGGGAGGTAAAGCCAAACAGAGTCTCTCTTAAGATTTCAGCATCTAACGTACTACCATGGCCAAATTGATTTAAGTACTGGACTAACTCTATAGCATTTGGCTGTACGACTTTGAAAATGCAAGAGTTTTTCTTTGAGGCTGTAAAATTCAAAAAGTGAAAATTTGGTAGTTGGATAATATTTTGATCAGTTTGAATTAAACAATTCCGTTTTTGGAATTTGAAAAAAGTTTGCGCTTCAATTATGATACTTGTGATAGACTTTGATATTTTAGAATGGCCTTGAACCTCTCTTTTTGAGTTCCAGAAACTGCTATTTCTTTCGTTATCAATGATCGCATCTTTAGAACTGGTTTCCTCATCGTTGGTTTTATTAACAGAAGAATCTATAAGCGATTCAATCCCGAAAAAATGTAGATCCCCGTTTTCACTGCATATTAATAGCTCAAATTTATCAACCCTGTCGGAAGGACTTTGATTAGAAGTTTTTAGTATTAAATGATTGGTAGGAAATATTTCAGGAATCTTTGTTGAGATAAGTTCCTTTACTTGCTTATTAATTGTGTCTTTGATTTCTGTTCGCTCAAATACACAGTCACGTAATACAATATTATTAACGCTCTCTTGATCTGGCACAGGAAAATATACTTGCTTGCCCTTGAACAATAAAAGTAAAAATTTGTTTGATTTGGGAGAATAGGTCAGATACGATAGAGCTATAAAATAAAAGGATTCTTTCAATGGAAAACAATGCCTATTTACAATTTTGAACGTTATTGTACTTAAACTGTAAAACCATAAATGATTGTCTGCAGATTTAATGGCTATCATGATACTATTTGAATTGTTACTAGATGGAATGATATCCAATTGGTCTATATCCAAATAATCTATGGTATGTGTGTTTTTCAGTAATACCAACGACTTTTTCTTACCAATTTTCACATTTAGTTTCAACAAGATAAAGGTATGAACATTAGTAAAAACAAATAACAAATTCCTGCAGATTTTCAAGTATATTTTGGAAAGTACAGGAAACTGGGACTCAATTTGGATTGTTTCTGAGAGTTGCATTCTCCTGAGGTCAAATATACATATGCTCAAACTTTTTGTCAAAATGATTAAGTAGTCATCTGTTAGATCATCTGTTTCCTCGAATTTATTACCATCAATACTTTGATTAGATGAATAATTAGCATTATATTCAACTAAGTCAATTAGTGTGTCCGAGAACGTGAAATTTGAGGAAATCACAAGCCCCTTAGTTGTGATATCATAAACCTCTAAACAATTCAACCTAATCAAGCAAATTTTGGATTTCACTCTAATGGCGTTTGTAACACCAGCGGAGGAAAATTGGACGGGCTTGATTAGTAATGCCAGCTGTACTCTAGAATCCGCATCTGACGGATCATCACTAGATTTCATGATTGCCCCAGAAATTTGTATTATGCCAAATACTGTTACGAATCCAAAATATTGGCTTCTTGAAGTTCTATTGACAGAACCATGTAGAGATGACAAAATCTATGTTTGTAGATTTCGATCATTGAGCGGCTTTTTCTGATAAATATTAAAAGCACTCTTAGTTCATCTGATGTAGAGGAGTAGTTGATGCTAATGCTTTCCATACAATATCAAACTTGTAAGATGAAGAAGCATTGTGAATAACAAATGCGAGTCCGAGAATACAACTTCGAGTGCTTGATCCTGAAATTTGTTGACAGTAACTTCATCAAAATTGCAAATATTATTTTTCAGTTTTACTTTTGCATAGATTTTTGTAAGCGTCGAATCACATGCTCACCACGGCAAAAAAGGTATATATTGACATTTTTAAACGTAGTTTGCTGACAATAAAACTTGCTTTTCATCCGTATACTTAATATGTACGATTTCCTCAAAATTTAGTTTCGTTTTATCAATTGATTCATAGACTTCAATAAGTTTTTTTTATTAAAAGTTTTAATTCCTTGAGTACTTCTTTTTCTACTTGCTAACACTTAGAAATGTCATTTTTGAAATCATTACAGTCATCTCCTAGCACTATTACTGTTTTCAGCCACGGAAAAGGCTTGGGAATTCTTAAGCATTTGATAAAGTATCAGAATTACAACAAGGATAATAACGAGGGTTCTTGGTTATCTGGTATGCTTAAACCTACTGTCGATAAACAGTTGGAGGAGAAAACTGCCGATATTAATAAGATTTTAAATGACAAAATCGGGATGCAGATAAACAATGACAAAGGGGCTTCTTACTACATTGATTTGCAATCCACCTATCCTACAATTGACCAATTCAGTTCTCTTTTGAAGTATTCTGCGTTGAATTCTCATAACAAACTGTGCTTTGACAAGCTGTTTGGAAACATCCAGGACATTGGCCCGTTGTCCATGAAACCTTTAAATCCCGAGTTTTTACCTTTAGTCGTAGACTGGCTGAAGGGTGTTTTGAGAAACGAAGCAGAAGAGGTTGAAAAAGACATCATTGATCCCCATATTAAGTTATCAGCTTCATAGCTTGATCAAATATTAATGTGTTATTTTCAGCCAATGCAGGCTATGAACTTCTTATTGACAGAAAATTAAATTCAAAATTCGACGATATCTTTATGCTATTCAATTCCAAAATTTGGAATCGCGTAGGCTTTTCAATCTACATAAAATACTGTTTTATAACTGTCAAAACAAAACAAAATCATGGGTCCTAAAAGTTAACTTTATATACCTAATAATACTATCATATTTACTTTGGAAGGCGTAGAAATTCTGTCCTGGGATGGGATATTGCTCTGTAGAACATGGCCGCTGCCATTCACTGTAATCCTCAGCGGTTAAAAAAGGCGCTGAAATCGTAGTTTTCATTGACATCCTGTTCTATTTATATATTTTTTGAGTTGCAACCACATATGCCAACCTCTCTTGCGCTTGTTTTTAGACATGTATACTGTACAAAAAAAAAAAAAAAAAAAGGATAATTATCAGATCAGCTATCAAAGGGGGATCATGAAAGGTTTTGGCTAATGAGAGGCAAATTGGACTCAAAGTTGACCATCCTCTTTTTCTCTGAATTTATGATATAATAATTATAAAATACCTGCTTATTCTTATTCTGTTTTTATCTGGATTCTGTTAGAGCGATAAATCTTGGAAAAACCCTAAATATTAGAACCCCATGTCCCCATAGCGTATAAGTGCTTCTTCACCTATCATCAATAATGGCAGACAATTATGGCTGGAAATACATATACAACTATTTTGTGGAGCCCACAGCAAAAGACTCCAAATCGCCATGTTCTTCTTTGTCCACATCGAATTCCGTTGATTTTTCAGTGGATAAATGCCGTTGCTGCGGAAATATAATCAAAGTTCTCAACAGCACACTTACCTATAGATGTGTGATCTGCAACACGTTCATGAATAACAACCATAATTATTTGGCAAACTCAAAAGATATTAGCATGTCATGCGTCTCAATAGAGGCTATTAAATCAATATCCGACTCCTGTCTCCAGAAATTCCATGAGAATTTTGAGGTTGATAAACAAAAAGCTTTGAATTCTTTCAAGGACTTGGAAGACTATCTATACAAGACCTTTAGCAACTATCTAATCCTCAACAATTCGTGCTTTACCACACAGAAACACCTGATATCCACGAAAACTGCAAACATTAGTTATGAAAAGATATTTGAAATATTTAGCTTTTTACTAAGCTTGCCTGTTAAAAAACCATTTTTCGTTTTACTCGTAGCGTGTAACAATTTATTACATAACCCACCAAATATTGAAAAACCTGAAAGTTTACGCTGGCTCTTAATCTTATCAGAAATTCCATCCTTACCTTACAGTTTGCATTTCAATAGTACTACTACTAATAATATAAATAGTCCTACGAACAACAATACTAATCCAGGTTTAACCAAAAAGTCCAATTTATTTTTTGAATCTAGCGAAGTAAAAAACATCAGCTTCAAGATCTTGGAGAGAATTATTGGAATTTTAGCAAATGTGAATGAAAATTGTATGAAACACTTGATCAACTGGTTTTCAAACCAATCCGAGCCAAAGTTTGTCAAAAATATTAATCTTTTGAATCTTTATATTACATTTAATTTGCGATTGATATCATACAAAAATGAGCGAGCACAACACTCTACATATCAAGGAAATACTAATCCTATAGCTGGTACCAATAAACCAATAACTAGAAACAATCCGATGTGCAGCAGTCCGGAGATTCCCTATGACAATAAAAATGATAGCGAAAATCAGTTACATCCTAAATCATTTTTTGAAAGCCTGGCAAACATATTAACATTTCAACCAGAACCGAGAAGAAAATATATCAATATACCTAAGAAATTAATGGTTATAGAATACGGCGAAAATTGGAATCTAAAGACATGTTGTCAATTATTGGGTTTATTTTTTCAAGCCAATAGGAAATTGAAACTACCCAACACTATATTCTATAACACAATGGTTGATTACACCATAAATATAAAAAATGATTTTGATGTTTGGCAAAGCCTGACAAGAGATTCATTGCACGATTATATCTATTCTGTTATAAATTCGTCTTCAATGATATCAAATGATAAACCGATGTTTACATTTTGCCAATTTCCATTTATTTTATCTATATCGTTGAAAATTATGGCATTAGAATATGAGTCAAAAAAGAAGATGACAAATAAAGCTGAGGAAGCCTTTTTGATTGCATTGAATAACAAGATCTTTATGGATGTGTATTGCAAGTTCAAGATCAGAAGAGAACATATTATCAGCGACTCATTGACAAACATTAAGAATAATTTAAATAATTTACATAAATCATTGAAAATTGAATTCATCAATGAGCCAGGGATAGATGTTGGTGGTTTGAAAAAAGAATGGTTTTCTTTGTTGATTGAAAAATTGTTTAATCCTAATAATGGATTGTTCCATAATGTAGATGAGTCAAACTTTCTTTGGTTTACAATTTCCGATATCAATGAACAAAAGGGAGGTAAAAATTGTACTAATGAAGATAATGAACATTATTATCTATTCGGCGTGATTCTAGGCTTGGCTATATATAATTCAATCATTCTAGATTTGAAGTTTCCTGGATTGATCTATAAAATTTTGTTGAATGAAAAATTGAATTTCGAAGATTTCTTGGAATTATACCCTGAAAGTGCTGAAAATTTGAAAAAACTAATAGAATATAAAGATGATGATTTTGATGATGTCTTCGAAGACATAGCATTTGATATCAGCTACAAGGATAAGTATAATGAAATCAAAAGCTGGCGATTGATTAAGGATGGTGATAAGACAAATATCACTAAGGAGAATGTGAAAACTTATGTGGAGAAATATTATATGTTTTTTTTGAATGATTCTATATCTACAAAATTGAAATATTTTAAAGATGGGTTCAAGCAGGTTATCAATAATAACTCGATTACGTTATTTTCACCTGGGGAGATTCAATTGATCATTAATGGTGAAAACAATGGTGAAAAGAAGATTGATTTGAAAACTTTGAAATCTGTTACAAAATATAATAATTTTTTGAGTACCAATATTCCAATACTTGATTGGTTTTGGGAATTTTTTGAGAGATTGTCGATTGAAGATGAGAAAAAATTATTGTTTTTTGTCACTGGGTCAAGTAGAATACCTGCGACGGGGGTATCTAATTTAAAATTTACTATTACCAAGGCTGGTGGTGATAGTGATAATTTACCTTTAGCTCATACATGTTTTAATGAGATCTGTTTATATGAGTATTCAAGCCGAAAGAAATTTGAGACCAAGATGTATTTGGCAATCAAAGAAAGTGAGGGCTTTGGAATTAGATGAAGATATTGTGTATGCGTTTTTATTGATTAATTTTTTGTTAATACAAGGTTTTGCATTTTGTAGTTGAAATATTGTAGCCTTAAAAATTTTGACAGTAAAAAGCCAAGGGCAATACAAAATTGATGAATTTCAAACAATTCAATATATCTCGGAAGACATTTTCGAAATTGCCATGGTGTCAAAATGACAATTATGCATGCAAAAAGGGTGGAGAAAGCGGGATTGAAAGCACTCTTGAAGCAGGTTTGTAAACATGCTTGAAAACGGAATTGGCGACGGAATCAAAAACGGGATCAGACATTGGCTGGCAAATGCAGTTCTAGGGTTTGAGTGAATTTTTTAAAACACAAAAAGTACAGAATGAGGTAGAACTGTTTTCTAGTGCAGCGAGTAGTGCCACCATTTCGGGAAATGATGTAATTCTTTACGATGTGATACAAGCTGAACGAACAAAATATACAAAGACTTAACAGAGAAAGATTAGAAAGCGAAACAAAATATAGTGAGACTCAGCAGAGAAAGAGTAGAAAGTGAGTACGGAAAGTATGAAGAGAACGAAGAACAACTCAAAGTGACAAAATCACACAAAAGATATTATAATAAGATTACACAAAAGATATTATAATAAGAAGATTACACGAAAAATATTATAATAAGATTACACGAAAAATATCATAACAAGATAACAAAAGAACTGAGTTTCCCGCCCAAAGGCGTATTTTGATAAATAAAACCATTAAGATCGATTAAATGCTCTGTTTGGTTGTAGGATAAAGTTTATATCAGAGAATGTCGTTTAGAAACGCTGCGATACGATGCTAGCCAATCAGCGGCCGCGGCTGTCTTGATAGGTTGCACTGTACCAAAGTATACGAACAAAAAGAAACAGCCTCTTGATACTCACGCGAGTTCTATTTACAGTTTTTTTAATTTTTTTTTTTCTATTTATTTTTTTCCGTTCTCACTGTGTATTTTCTTACTGGACAGCCTCTTAGTATGTATTTTCTCTGGAAAGTAACCGTTCTGTTAGCTGTTTTCTCCCTGGTATTTCTCTTCCTTCCTGTAGCGGCAAGTTTAAGGGAGAAAAAAGAACGTCTGTGATTGGCCGATGACTGCACAAAGGCTCCTAACAGCACTCGGGTCTAATTTTTACATGCAGATACAGGTACATACGCGCAGAAGATGCATTGCTACACAGAAAACCCAGATATAAATATGCAGAGTCACATGGCTAGTCCTGCTATAAGGTTTCACACACAAAAGAAACACATACTATTGGAAAATGGAAAAAGTTGAAAAAAAAAAATTGTTACCAGTATCAATGAGGGTAATTTTTTTTTTCAGTGTGGGTGGKRAAAAAAWAAAAAAAAAAAAATTTTTTTTTYTTTTTTTTTTTTTTTTTTTTTTCAGTAGCTCTCAGACACRCACACTATCAAGSACTWAGRTYTCTCCSAMAACAATTRACCAGGTKGTTKATTGAGCATATATATATTGMAGGATTCTTYCAATATTTTGTTCTCTGCTATTTTCTTGCATTCGCTCATTTTTTTCGTTTTCTTTTCTTTTCTTTTCTCTTCTGGTCACTCTCCAGTATCCTCAACTAATAATAATAACCAAAAATGGCTGACGATAACTTCTTAGTTAACTTCTTAATGGGTGGTGTTTCCGCTGCCGTTGCTAAAACCGCTGCTGCTCCAATCGAAAGAGTCAAGTTATTGATTCAAAACCAAGATGAAATGATCAAGCAAGGTCGTTTGTCCCACAAGTATGCTGGTATTGGTGACTGTTTCAAGAGAACCTTTGCCTCTGAAGGTGTCGCTTCTTTCTGGAGAGGTAACACTGCTAATGTTATCAGATACTTCCCAACCCAAGCTTTGAACTTTGCTTTCAAAGATAAAATCAAGGCCCTCTTCAACTTCAAGAGATCTGAAGGTTACTGGCCATGGTTCGCTGGTAACTTGGCTTCTGGTGGTTTAGCTGGTGGTTTGTCTTTGTTCTTCGTCTACTCGTTGGATTTCGCCAGAACTAGATTAGCTAATGATGCCAAGTCCGTCAAGAGTGGTGGTGGTGACCGTCAATTCAACGGTTTGATTGATGTTTACAAGAAGACCATTGCTTCCGATGGTGTTGCTGGTTTATACAGAGGTTTCGGTCCATCTGTTATTGGTATCATTGTTTACAGAGGTTTGTACTTCGGTTTGTACGATTCCATCAAGCCTGTCGTTTTGACTGGTAACTTGGAAGGTAACTTCTTAGCTTCTTTCTTGTTGGGTTGGGTTGTCACCACTGGTGCCTCCACTGCTTCTTACCCATTAGATACCGTTAGAAGAAGAATGATGATGACTGCTGGTACTGGTACCAAATATAACTCCTCCATGGACGCTTTCAGAAAGATTGTCGCTGCTGAAGGTGTCGCTTCTTTGTTCAAGGGTTGCGGTGCTAACATCTTGAGAGGTGTTGCCGGTGCTGGTGTTATCTCCATGTACGATCAATTGCAAATGATCTTATTCGGTAAGAAGTTCAAATAAGCAGTTTAGCCTGACTTGATTGTCTACCTTTCTGTTTACTTTTTTGCAACTTACTGTTTGTATATATAAGACTTTTATAATAAATATTCAACAACTTGGATAACTCAAATATCAAAAAAAAACAAATTCATTGTAAACCTCGTCGCCATTGAGCAACGTATCCATATAACAATGTGTCATTTCACTCGATGATTCTTATCGATACTTTGCTTCGTATTTTTTTTTTTTTTATGCTGATACTCTCATAAAAAGAAACACGATAACAGTAATCTACGCATTTATATGTGCTGGTGATGATTTCATATTACAACACCAACTGATAATCACCACATATCTGCAAAGAATCATCAAGACTATGAACAGTTTCGCGAATCAATAGAGACTAACAATATCATAACATCAAACATGATCAAAACTATTACATTTTAGCAATTATTTAAATGCTTTTGTGACTTTTTTTTCTTGATTGCTTCTCATTGATCCCCGCTATTCTTTCTTTCAGGACTCACCACAAAATAAACAACAGGAAATTATAGAAAAAATCGTATCATCGCTAATCTGTTGAGCGCACGAATCGCTAGAGTTGCCTTCAAGTATTGAACATTTATGGAAAAGAGACGTTTCTTTGCATGAAGTTAAAAGATTTCAAATGACTATTTATCTTGTTAAGTAGTTTGCAAAGCAAGAACTAACCTAGGTTTTAAAAGGACTCACTTGGCCATTTCGCTGGTTCAAATAAATACAGTATTCTGTATCGTGACCCTGTCTACAAATTATTGGATTTAAAAAGTGTACAAGGTGCGTGGTCTTTCCGAGTGTAGAATAATTTAGAAGGAAGACAAGACCATACTGAGTTGTGCTGTCTATTATCACTTTAAACTGTAGAGATGATGGCCCTTAAAATGCGTTGGCTACTAGTGGAGTTTTGATCCATCGATGTTTGTCATCTGAATATAGCAGATTATCAGCCTGACTTTATTACAATTAAGGTCCAGGTGTGAATGTGATACTAGAAACCCTTACATCAAAAGTAATCACCAAGATTAACTTGGTAATTAGCAAATAGTAACCCACTGATCCATTGCAACCTTTAATAACAACAATATTAACAATAATAACATTGATAAATACATCTTAAAGTAACGCAAAGGCCTTTTATAGTGGTAAGATTTGGGAGATATCAAGAATACAGCTTTCTTGAATGATTGCCTCGCTAAAAAAATTCCGTGAAGATGTCCGAAAATCCAAGTAACAATAATACCACATCTTTTGCCAGCATTTTGGCAGGAGTTCAAAAATTGAGAAATGCATCCAAAGTAGATGTTATTGAATCAGTCAGTAGTAAAGCCAACAACGGAGATGCAAAATCACAGAATCACAAATCAGGTCCAATAGGTGACATCTCCAAGAAGATATTTAGTGTCAACGAAAGAAATGGGATTACACCCGATCAAGAACATTTAAACGTCTCTAAGCCTCTTGGAAATACCGTTGGATTTAAAAAAGCTAGCGAAAGCCCAATGCTTAACAGAAATACAGTCATGGAAACTAATAAGCGCTCGATATCCGAGGTTATGAAGGATGTAAATGATCGTGAGGTTGAATCGTTCAATAAGACATCACTTTATCAAGCTAGGCTACCTAAAACTAAGAGACCCATGGTTTCCAAAATCACCATACATCCATCACAAAAGGGTAATCCTCTCATAAAAGCACTCAAAAACGTTCCCTATGAATATACGTCAATATTGAAGACAGATTATTTGATAAATGGTCATATCTCAGTTCTTTTTCTCTCTTTGAAATACCATAAGTTGAGACCTGAATATATTTACGAAAGAATCAGAAAAGCAATGGGATCTAAAGTATCAGATAATTCTACTGGAGCTGGTGCTAACACAACTGTGATTAGAGATGCTGCCAGAATTAATAATGACGCAACCTTAAAAGCGCTTTTATTGTTGCTTGATTCTCCTACCAATTATTGGGAGTCATTAGAAGAGATAACTAAAGCATGCATATCCAACGGAATTACTCTCTTGTTGGCGTGGTCTTTTGATGAAGCGGGTGAATACATATCTATGTTAAAAAGATTAGATTCTGTTCCAAATTCTAGGATCCAAAATAATAAAGGTGGAAAAGATAAATTCGACATTATAAAGGGAATCAAAAAACAGGACTACTACTCAAGACTCTTGGGGACCTTGACAAGTGTGAAATCAATCAACAAAACTAATGTCAAGAAGGCTGCAAGTAGTGGTGTTTTCAAGAATTTCAAAGAGCTAATAGAAGATGACGGCGAGAAATTACAGTTGATCGATGGTTTTGGTTTAGTTAAAGTACAGAGGTATAAAAATACAATTAGTGAACCTTTCATCTATAATTATGAGGATTATCAGGATGATCCCGAAGTTATAGAATGGAAAGAAAAATGCCGGAAGATAAAACTTGAAAGAATAAGTAAAAATAGTTCATGAATTAGCAAGAAATTTGCATTTATTTTGTAACTAATCAATACCTTAGAGTCTAAAGATCAAATCTTAAGCATTGTAAATTCAATCTAAATTCTTAAATCACAAAGGATCTCTCACATGTTGAAATTTCAGATCATAATTTCTGCTTTTCTCACAATAGAAAATTTTTTTTACGCGATCGTGCATTTGGAGGAGCTCTTCGTTTTATTTTTTTTTTTTTTTTTGTTTTCCATCTTCTTTACTTTCATCTTCTTTCATATTATACCATCATGAATGTCAGATCCAATTGCTTTTGACTCCAAGAAGTAATGCAATTTATCGCAATTCTGGACACAGATTTAAATAATAGTGGAAGGATATAGTACTAAAAGAAAAATATACACTTAATTTTTTGAGTATGAAGCAGGTGGTTCAGCATGTTACTCCAAAAACGATCAAGAGCATTGAATTCACCGCATTAGCGGCTCATGAGATTCTTCAACAATCCGAAGTTGAGGTGGCAACAAGTGACTTATTCGACCTCACTGATGGAGTTCGTAAAACTAAGCAGAACGGTGCCTTGGATCTTCGAATGGGTGTCAGTTCTAAAGGAGCTGTTTGTCAAACTTGTAAAGGAAATTTAGCCACTTGTCAGGGTCATTTTGGCCATATCAGATTAGCTCTACCTGTTTTCCATGTTGGGTATTTTAAGCTGATAATCAATATATTAAAGAGCATCTGTAAATGTTGCTCCAGAATATTGTTAAGTGAAGAAGACAAAAAAGCATTTTTGAAGGAGTTGCACAAAACAAGTGTGGATAATTTGAGAAGAATGACTATTTTGAAGAAAATTATCAAACAGGCAGAAAAGCAGAGAAGATGTTTGCACTGTGGTGCCTTAAATGGTTCTGTTAAAAAGGCAGGTACAGGCTCTTCCAACTCTGCTTTGAAAATAATACATGTAACTTTCAGATGGATAGGTAAAAGAAATCCCCCTGAAAAGATCGAATGGGACGATCAGTTCGACCATTATTTGGAGAACAACCCTGATGCATCTAACTTCATTAGACGTGCGGTTGATGATTTGAATCCTTTAAAAGTCTTAAATCTTTTTAAGTTGATCATCCCTGAGGAATTAGAGTTATTGGGTGTCAATGCAGAAAAAGGTGGTAGACCTGAAAATTATATATGGAGATATTTACCAGTTCCTCCATCATGTATTAGACCTTCTGTCGTCATGATGGACTCCTCTAATGAGGATGACTTAACTGTGAAATTAGCTGAAATTATAACTGTCAGCTCAATTATTAGGGTAGCTCTTGAAAAAGGTTTGTTAATCAACAAATTAATGGCTCACTGGGATTATTTACAAGCTTGTATTGCTATGTATATAAATTCAGATATTGTTATCAATGCAAACCCAGACTCTGGCTTTGGTGGATTAGCAAGCAAGCCAAAACAAATAAGAGGTTTCTGTCAAAGATTGAAGGGTAAACAGGGAAGATTTAGAGGAAATTTATCTGGTAAAAGAGTTGATTTCTCTGGTAGAACAGTTATTTCACCAGATCCAAATTTATCTATTGAAGAAGTTGCAGTTCCTGATAGAGTGGCCAAAGTACTAACATATCCCGAAAAGTGTACTCGTTACAATAGAGAAAAATTACAGAATTTGATTATTAATGGTCCAGATGTTCATCCCGGTGCAAATTATGTGATTTCAAATGGGAATACAGAAATTAGAAGAAATTTAAAATTTGGTAAGAGAGATTTTATCGCTAAAAATTTGAAATATGGTGACATTGTTGAAAGACATATAAACGACGGTGACATCGTTTTATTTAATAGACAGCCATCTTTGCATAGATTATCGATTTTATCTCATTATGCAAAGATTAAACCTTGGAGAACTTTTAGATTTAATGAATGTGTCTGTACTCCATATAACGCTGATTTTGATGGTGACGAAATGAATTTACATGTTCCACAAACAGAAGAAGCCAGAACTGAAGCAATCAATTTGATGGGTGTTAAAAATAATTTGTTAACTCCCAAATCAGGGGAGCCTATTATTGCTGCTACCCAAGATTTCATCACCGGTTCCTATTTGATATCTCATAAGGATACATTTTTTGATCGTGCATCTTTTACACAAGTACTTTCTATGATGTCTGACGCAAAACTTCATTTTGATTTACCACCACCAACTATTATGAAGCCAGTTTGTCTATGGACAGGAAAGCAAGTTTTCAGCATGTTGATTAAACCAAATTCTTCTTGTAATGTTGAAATCAATTTAGATGCTAAGAATAAAACATTTCATAAACCAAAGAGATCTGATTGGAGAAATGAAATGTCCCCAAATGATGGCTTTGTAATTATAAGAAAATCTGAAATTTTAGCTGGTGTTATGGATAAGAGTGTTTTAGGTGATGGTAAAAAGCATTCTGTTTTCTATACCATTTTAAGAGATTACGGCGCGGACGAGGCTATCAAAGCTATGAATAGAATGGCCAAAATGTGTGCCAGATATTTGGCGAATCGAGGATTTTCCATTGGTATTAACGATGTTATGCCACCTAGTAAGTTGAAATTGCAAAAAGACAAGATGGTAGAGAAAGCATATAAGCAATGTGATGAATTAATTAAATTATACAATGAAGGTAAATTAGAAACTCAGCCTGGTTGTAATGAAGAGCAAACTTTAGAGGCCAAGATTGGTGGTATTTTATCTAAGGTGAGAGATGCTTTGGGTGATGTTGCAACCAAAGAATTGGATAGATTAAATGCTCCATTAGTGATGGCTACATGTGGTTCAAAAGGTTCTGTTGTCAATGTTTCTCAAATGGTGGCAGTTGTCGGTCAGCAGATTATTTCTGGTCATCGTGTTCCTGATGGTTTCCAAGATAGATCATTACCCCATTTTCGTAAAAAATCTAAGACTCCTCAAAGTAAAGGTTTTGTTAGAAACTCCTTTTTTAGTGGTTTGACACCACCTGAATTTTTGTTCCACGCCATTAGTGGTCGTGAAGGTTTGGTTGATACTGCAGTTAAAACTGCTGAAACAGGTTACATGAGTAGAAGATTAATGAAGTCTTTAGAAGATTTGAGTTCAAAATATGATAATACAGTTAGAAATTCGTCAAATGGTATCGTTCAATTCACTTATGGTGGTGATGGTTTAGATCCATTTGATATGGAAGGTGATGCAAAACCAGTAAACTTTAACAGAACATGGGATCACAATCATGAAATCACTTTCAATGATAAAGATCGCAGTTTGTATCCTTTCGAGATTATTGATTTTACCAACAAATTATTAGATGCTAGAGAGAAAAGGTTGGTTCGATATGACAATTTGGGTAAAATTATTACTGATGAAGATGTAGCTTTGCTTGATGAAAATGTTGATAGATTCGATAGTGAAAGAGAATTTTATAATAGTATAAAAGAATATGTGTTGGGTAAGTGTGTCAAGATAGCAAAAGTTCGTCAAAGAAAAGGATTACAGCCTTTATTAGAGAAACCGATTAGTAATGAAGTTTTGCAATCTATTGAGAAAGAAGAAGCAGAGACACTTAGTTTAGCTGATGCAAATGTTATTAGACAATTAGGACATGTATCTGAGGTGATGATCGAGTTTTTTGTCAAGATGTGTCTTAATAAATATTCGAAAGCGCGTGTTGAGCCAGGAACTGCTGTTGGTGCTATTGGTGCTCAATCTATTGGTGAGCCAGGTACTCAAATGACATTGAAAACTTTCCATTTTGCTGGTGTTGCTTCTATGAATGTTACATTAGGTGTACCTAGAATTAAGGAAATTATCAATGCTTCTAAGGAAATTTCCACGCCAATTATTACTGCAAATCTAGTTAATGATTCTGATGAAAGAGCTGCCCGAGTAGTGAAGGGTAGAATAGAAAAAACTAAGTTGGGTGATGTTACAAAGTATATTCAAGATGTTTACGCTGAGAATCAAACATATATCGAAATTAAGTTGGATTTAAAGACAATTGAAAGATTACAATTAGAATTAAGCATCCAAGAAGTTGTTGAGAGTATTTTGAAAGCAAGCAAATTGAAAATTACAACAGCTCACGCTGTTAGCGATAACACTATTCATATCACAGTATTCACAGGAGACGCCAAAAATAGTGCGATTGCCGTAGAAGAGGTGTTTTTCAAAGTTCAACATTTATGCAGAGAATTACAAAATGTTACTGTTAAGGGTTTAACTGATGTTTCTCGTGCGGTCATCAATATTAATGAACAATCTCGTAAGAATGAGTTGCTTATCGAGGGTTTTGGATTAAAAGAAGTTATGTGTACGGACGGTGTTATTGGAACAAAAACATACTCAAATCATATATTAGAGGTGTATAAAGTTTTGGGTATTGAGGCTGCAAGAGCAAGAATTATTTATGAGATTGATTATACTATGAGCAAACACGGTATGAGTGTGGATCCTCGTCATATTCAATTATTGGGTGATGTTATGACCTATAAGGGAGAAATTTTAGGTATTACCAGAAATGGTTTAGCAAAAATGAGAGACTCAGTTCTACAGTTGGCAAGTTTCGAGAAAACTACAGATCATTTATTTGATGCTGCTTATTATATGAAGGAAGACAAAATTGAAGGAGTAAGTGAATGTATCATTTTAGGTCAAACAATGAATATTGGTACGGGTGCTTTCCAATTAGCTAGTAAGTCAAATATTGAACCAGTCGATTTGGCACCTAAAGCCACTGTTTTCTGAAACCAAATTCACAAATTAATATATCAAGTGCAAACATGATAATAAATATATTATAGTTTACGTATGTGTGATTAATAATTATTCAAATACTGGAAATAAAAATACAAGAAGCAACGTAAAATAAGTACTTATATCAAAGTAAATGTAATTGATTAAAAAAAATTTTTAAAGAATGAACTAAGAGTTAGAGAATAGTTGAGCAAAACGTGAGAGGCAAAGACTATTAATGATGGCAAAAAATGAGATAATAATATAATATAATGAAAAAAAAAAAAAAAAAGAAGTGAAGTATAAATACTAATAGTAAAATAACAAATAAATAATAATTGAGGGAGAGACTAGTGTAGTGTAAAGAATGAATGAATGAATTTGAAAAAAGTAACTCGCTTGTACTATTAATCAATCTTAAGAGTAATTTTGCACGAAATGATTGAATTCAAATATTATGAGCATGAATTGAATTGAAGTTTCTGTTGGATCAATGACGAAATGTATTTTCTGTGCATTAATACTTGGAACGGCTAACTTTCAAACTTTTAACCCTATTTAACAACGAATTTTTTTCATTTCCACTATCAAACTTTAATACGCTGTCATCACTAGCTTTATTTGCATTGTAATTACTGGAAGTATTATTTCTGGCAGGAACATTTCCATTGTTTCCT
Organism: Saccharomycopsis fermentans; assembly: GCA_002564245.1. Taxonomy (NCBI): domain Eukaryota; kingdom Fungi; phylum Ascomycota; class Saccharomycetes; order Ascoideales; family Saccharomycopsidaceae; genus Saccharomycopsis; species Saccharomycopsis fermentans. Next base: position 3,191,689 of record JNFW01000001.1, read on the forward strand.
GAACTCAAAAGTCTTCTTGAAAGAGATTTCTTTCTGCCAAGTTGTGCTTGATCGAACTTAAGTTCTTCTTGTTTGGCTGCAGCACTTGCTGGAGCACCCTCTAAAAAGGTAGAAGAACCTAAACCAAGAGTGGTAGAACCATGAATTTGTTCCTGTTGAGTTTTAGCATCGATAACGACTAAAGGAGCATCAAATGTGACTTTGTTTCTAATAGCCTTTCTAGTATCCGGATCGTTTGTGTAACCGTTATTAATGACGTCATCATCTTCAAGATCAGGATTGTTGGTACCCAATACGGTATTGATTGTATGTTCCTTAGTATTGTTTGGACCAAGTCCTTTAATAGTAGAATTTGGACCGTCAATTGGGAAAGCCATTACTGGGGCAATTTTAGTGTTTTTATTACGATGAGGATTACAAGCATCAAACGGCCCGTCATGATGGAAAGCACCTCCAAAGAGACCAGTAACATCTAATCTATCAATTGTGTCGACACCTTCTGCTTTTTTAGACTTAATGGTTTTTGATCTTGAAGACTTGGAACGAGAACTAGAGCCATGTGTACGAGATGAACGATGTGCGCGAGCAGAGGAAGAACGGCGGTGTTCCGATTCACCCTCATAACGACGGGAAGAAGAAGCTGGGCGTCTGGACGAAGAAGAAGATCTTGGTTTTGATTCTTTTTTTGAAGGAACTGGCAACTCTTCTTTTTCGTCACCGCTTTCAAAACTGCTAAATTCACCATCATCACTTTCTTCATTATTCATCTTAGATGAAGTGTATTTAGAAGAGGACTTCTTTTTTGATCTGATAGATCTTTCACCTTCATCAACACCATCGATGACATCTTTAGTTTTCGAGGAGCTTGGAATATCGCGTTTTTCATCTTCATATCTTTTTCTTCTTCTCTTTTCCTCTTGTCTTCTTCTTTTTTCTTCTTCATATTTTTTTCTTCTTCTTCTTTCTTCCTCCAAAAATTCTTTTTTTCTTTGAGCTTCACGACGTTCGAAGGAGTCATCATCGTCTTCATCAAGATCATCATCATCATCGTCGTCGTCATCAGAAGAGTACTCTTCTTTTTGAGTTCTTCTGGAAGAACTGCTTTTACCATATCTAGATTTTGATCCGGAAGGTCTACGAGAATTCATCAGAGAAACACCTTTTGCTGGATCCAATGTTGATCTTCCTGCGCTACCGGACTGCGGTGGGGCCCTGCTACTGCTGGAAGCATTACGTGATGATCTTTGATCTACATCAGATGGACGTCTGGCTCTTAAGGGAATTCCATCGGCAGATATTGTATCAGCGAACGGGTTTTTGGAACTTGGACGAGGAGGCGCAGTAGAAGGTTTTGAGGAAGAAGGATTCCTTGAGGAACTAGAGCTTTGAGGTTGCTTTCTCAGCGGAGGGATATTTTTTTTGGAATCTGAATAGCTGGTATTGAAACTACTGTCATATTGAGAGTCGTCAGATATTTCATCATCGTCATCATCATCGGAATAGCGGGTTCCTTTTCTTGGGGTCGAATCGTCATCTTCATCCAGGAAAAATCCTGCGTATTTTTGTGATTGGAGACCTAATCCAGAGGAATATTTGGAGGGAGGCGCACTGATTCTACCACCGGCGTATGAACGAGAACCAGATGACATTTTGGTAATTTTTCAATGATGAGAAAAAGAGAGACAAAAAAAGTATTGGAAAGAGTGGTTGGAAATTCTTTTGTTGTGGAGATAAGGAATTGTGATTCGTTTTTGAGTGTGATAGGAGAGTGGGAGAACCGCAAAGACAATTTAGAGGAACTTCCAGAAGGGGAGAGTTAGAGGAACTGCAAAGATTTCTAAGAGATACTGCAAGATAAACCCTATTGAGAGATTGTCAGCAGAGAATCACTTATGAGCAACGCTGGGGATTGCGAATTCAAGATCAGCAAGGTATACTGTTCGAGGTCAGCAGGAAATAGTGCTCGAGGTCAGAAAGTTATGGTGCTCGAGGTCAGGAAGAAATAGTGTTTGAGGTCAGCAAACAAAACCCGAAATTACAAGCAAATAAGAGCTACGGGTATCTGCACAATAAGACTGGATGGTTCTTGCAAATTAATGCCTAATATTTGTACTATTTCTAACAAGCTAAATGGCAATACCTGTGTGTGGATGGCAAATTAGTAATTGGAATACAGATCAGCCAGTGAATATAATATTTTCTGTATGTGAGATTTCACAACTGCTAGTTCGAGAAGAAAAAAAAAAGCCCAAAAAAAAGCGCCAAAAAACAACACCAAGAAAACACCGCCAAAAGAAAAAAAAATAACACCAAAAGAAAACCACAAAAGAAAAAAACATCAAAGGAACACTAAAAGAAAAACACAGAAAACTATGTACTGGAGAAAAATTATCTGGTCGACGCCCTCAAGATAATAAAAAAGAAAAATCTGAAGAAAATCACAGAGAGAAAAAAAAAAATCTTAATAAAGTTAGCTCCTGTTAATTCTGCAACGAATTTTCTTGCGGAAGGCGCTTTTTGGCTATAATTAGGGGCAGCAACGAAAAAAAGCGTGACAAAAAACACAACTTAAAAATAAAAATAAAAATAAAGCTAATCGCTCCTAACAAAAAAGAAACAGCAAATGCCTATATGATTAAAAAAATACAGGCGCATCCATCTGGGTGAAGGAAACAGCGGGGGGGGGGAAGGAAAAGAGTAAACGGCTTTCTATGGGGGCCAGCCCCTAAGGTGTTTGTCCTTCGGCCTCAATGTCCTTTGCGGCTCAAAAAACCCCTAGGGACGAGAAATCATTGTTGTCAGTTCTATTGGGGGTCCTGAGACCCAAAAGAGGCCGGGAATTTTATTTCATTTTACCTAGGTGGTCACGTTACTTACACGCTTTTTCACTTATGCTTTAAGAATCCTGAAAATACACAGAGACATTGACTTGACCGTAAGCAACTATTTAAATAAACCATAATGATATGCAAATACTATACTGTGATCATAAGCAAATAGTGAAATATATTTTAATACACGTAGAACCCAGATATAAACGGTGGTAGAATAAAAACAAGCAAACAAAGATCGAATATACAAGGAATATAAAGAAAGCAAAAGAAGAAACAAAAAAAAATAACTAAATCGTAAAATGTCGTAACAGTCCTTGAATTCAATAAAAGTGAATATCATGTAGCATCGTTCCCAAAAAAATAAACAAATAAGCAGTGGTTCACAGGAATATATATAAAAAAAAAGACCAACTGTCGAGCGAATAGAATAGTAAATTATGACCCAAATGACGTGCCAGCGAATATGTTGAACCAGCAGAGAATCAGCTCTCACTCATTAAAGGAGGCGCCTGGAACTGTGAAACGACACTCACCGAGCTTGAACTCGAACTATCAGAAGAAACTGATAAGCGAGACTCCGTGTTGCTCTCGCTGCTGTTCAACAATGACTTTGTGCTGCTAATTCCAAGCTCCAAAGGAATGTTTCCCGTACTGTAGGCACGGAATCCCTCTTGGCTGAGGGGTGAGGAAGTCCCTGAGCAAGAATTAACCATAACTCCTGGTAGCGTTGGCGCAACAACTGAAGAAGAAGGCGCACCTGTAGACTTTGTTGTGTTATATGCAACACCACCCGCGCTGTGACTGGCACTGCTGGCAGAGGTGATCGTATTGATGCTGCTGGCACTGCTGCTGTTTGCTGCGTTGTGATTGTGATAGTAGCGTGGGTTCACACTCAATGACGGTGAACTTAGCTGTGTTCGAAGTGCTGGCGTAGATTTGTATTTCTTCAAATGGTTTTTTTTGGCATTCATCATTGTTTTAAACCCTTTAGGTTCTGAAATAGTGTATACTGCCGCATTATTAAGAGGCCCTGTACTGACATTCTCCGTAATGCTGCTGCCAGGATTCTTGAAAATAAATGATCTTTTAGGCTTCAACTTGTTAATTGTATATGAGTTATTGACCGTAAAAACATTATTATTGGATGAATCCTGGATGTTGTAACTATTATTGACAGTGATCACATTGTTATTACTATAGTAGCTTCCAACGCTTCCACTGTTGATGTGACCACTTGACATGCTGCTGTTCGATACACGTCTATTATTAGTAGTATTCGTCAAGTTTGCATGACATTTGCTGAGAAATGTATTGTAGGACGCAGTTTCGTCAAACGTATCAAGCATTTTACTAGAAGTGCAGTTAAAACTATAATTTTCGGAATAATGTCCAGATTCTGTCTTCATACTCGAATTTGAGTTGAAAGATTGCATGTTGGAATTGGACACCGATCTCTTCATCATATGTTTGGGGTGATTATTATTGAAAAACAGATATTCAAAACCATCAATAACCGTCAAACTATCATTGTCAACAAAACTATCATGTCTCAGTAAGCTGACATTGTTGATAGGTTTCACCACGAATAATTTCTTTAAGGTGGTGATTTTTTGAGGCTGCTGCTGCTGCTGCTGCTGTTGTTGTTGTTGTTGTTGCTGTTGCTGCTGCAGAGCAACATTGTTGTTGATAATCGAACTATTATTTGATGAGTTGAAATTGCTGTTCATATCCTTGAGAAAACTGTTACTGCTAACTGAACTTATCGAAGTACCAGATCTCGATCTCATCAGATACAGTTCAGTATCATTGTCTATGGCGGATGTTGTGGTAGCTCCGTTGGATGATGAAGATAATCTTTTAGGATAATGGCGAAGACTCAGAAAACTGCTGCGATGCGTCAAAGTGTGCAAGTTTGCAGATTGTTCAGATGACATGCCCATAAACATTGGTGGAAACTGTCTTTGATCTTCAATTCTATGGTTTCTAAGATCGTCATTTCTAATAGGTGGTGTGGTATTTATACTTGCCATGATATACTTTCAAAGATTTTGCAATGGTGATTGTGTTTGACAAAATGAAACTGATACTTTTTCTTTTTGCTTGTTTTGATTGCAAATTGTAAGGCCTAAAGGGGTAATTACAAAAATGAATCAAAGAAAAAAATTTTTGGCGTAGAGAGTAGGATTCGGTGAGAAAATGTCCTATTTAAATGTACTAACTGATATCTTGGGGTTTTGGGTAGGCAAATATTGACGACTGGTAAAATCGATTACAAAAGTAAAAAAATTAAGTCCATAGAACAATATTTAAGGAATAATAAAGAGTATCACCTTAACAGAAATAGAGAAATATATATATATAGACAGGAGAACTGTGTGTAAAAAAAAACCTAATACATACAAAAAAACGCTTATGGTTGGTTTTTTCAAGCATGAACAAGCTCTTTTCTAAGTACAAAGTAGCTTATAGAGAGAATGCACGGTTCATTTAGAGGATCTTTTGTTTTCGTTTTGGTTTCGAGAATATACAGGAACGGAAAAACAAATCAACTAATTAGTGAAAAGAAAACGCTTATGTGAAAAATAAAATAGAAAAAAAAAGAAAGAAAACTATTGTCTGTGCGCATACTGACAAATCTAAATAAGAATCCCACTGTGACAACAGAATAGCTGATAAAAAGATGTAAAACTTTAAAAAAATAAAGTTACTGAGCATTGAAGACCTCTATTTGAAGTTAGAGAGTAGATTATGCTCAGGGATATACATTATCAGCTGGGTTATTGCAGTTCAGAGTAAAATATAAACAACAGCCATATAGATGATTAAACTCAAGGCTGCTATAAAATACAGTTTTTATCAGTTGTTCAATAATTCCAAGCGGTTCGAGTTATCGAGCGTTTTCTCTGATTGAGACAAGAAATCGGTGTAAGGGTGATAGACTTTTGAATCCACAACAGGTACTAAAAACAAAAGTACCAAATAGGAACCAGACTACGTGAATATAAAATCGGTGCTCAACTACAAACAAAATAGGTATTTGCAATAAAAAATCAGTGATGCTGAGCTGAGATCCGGGGCACAATATTGTAGTAACTAGCCCATATCAAAACAAACCACGGTTGGTTCAGAGTGGAGTAACCAGGCCTCTTTTTTACGCGTGCTCAAGAGCACCCAGGCAGGAGTAGCAGCTGCTGTCTTTTTTTTTCAAGCAGTAAACGCTTTTTTTATGATACTACTACTACAAAGGCGCGTCGCTGCACAGATGTATCTTCAAAGAAATTGTACACGAAAAAAGAAAAAGTACCGCGTTTAGACGATATGTACACAAAAACAGGATGGTTTCAAATATGCATCTAGATATAAATATGTATATGAGAATCACTACTTTATATACCTGCAATTGTTGACATACATGTAAATATAACTAGAAAGGGTACATGAAAGTTTAACTATGATGAAGAGCTGTTCAGGAAATAGAAAGAAAGTAGGTGTGGATGTCGACGCTAGGGTGAAAATAGCCAAAAATAAAAAATACTGTAGGGGTGAAAACTCGTGGAGTAATGAGCGATCAACAGGGCTTGGTCAAGAATTGAATAAGGGCCCTATTCAGTAATTGATAACAGAAGCTAAGATATTGCTTACGTTTCTTTTTCTGTGTTAGTATTAAAATAATAGGCAGGATAGATACACATCTTCTGGCGGTGGTCAGTTTCGCATGGTTTGTTGAAGTAAATATATATGGAACGTAACTGCAATAATCTATAATTCTTGCTAAACCCTCTACAATATCAATATTTGACACGTTTGGACAGAAAAAAGCATAGTTTAACTGAAAATAGCACCAAGTCTAGAATTAAAAAAAAGAAAAAACTCTGTTCAAGCACCAAATTATTTAAAAAAAAAAAATGCTCACAAACATGCAGCACTTGTCTTTCTAAAAGCCTTGAAATTTACACAGGATAAATAATAAAAATGTAACGCACAGGCTCATAAAGAGTTCAATATCGAATTAATCCACAGATTCCATACGTTAATATGTACCTATGCTGCATTTGCTATCATTTCAAGCTATTTGACTTACATTTAAAATTATTATTGTTACTTTTCAATCTAATACATTTCAACAAATAAGGAATACCATTTATACAGTAAGCCTCAAAAAGAATTCTAATGGAAATATGTTGCCCGCCAATCATAGGAGATTTAGAATGTGAAAAAATGAATACCAGTGCTACTAACTCTCAATTGAAATTTGATGCGGGCAGTCCTTATTTAGGAAAACGTTAGGTTCTCAATACATAAAAGTTAAAAGGCTTTGTGCATATACTTTATCACTTTTCGTCGACTATTTGGCCAGCCGTTTGATAATTGTACAAGGTACTTTGCAGAAATTGATTGAAATACATGCGCCACAACGTGCTGAAACAGTAAAAAACACACAATACGCATACTGCATGCCTTTTGGGGAGATAAAGCGGTTCATATTACCTGTTATAATATGGTCAGTTAGGAACATCAAATATTCATCTTCATCTTACAAAACAATCCTCTTAATCAGGGGGACAACGCTTTTTCTGCCACCGAAGCATTCGGAGTATACTAAAAAGTACACTAATGCTAGAAAAGAAGAATAAATAGGTACAGACCAACACAAACCAAAAGAGAAGGAAATAGAACAAAAAAAGGATGTGAAGTCCATTTCTCATGTCCACATAGTTAAGAGAAACTTATTCCACTACTAATTCAGAGTACCAGTTGCGGAAGATTTACAGTTTGAAACACTAAAATTATACACTTTTCTCTTGATTTCACTTCGGGATTTTTAGTTTATCTTCTCCCAGCTGCGAAATAATCAGTGTTTTTTTTTCAGTATACTACTCAATCATAAGAGGCTATCCACCGAATAGCTACTTAATTTGCCAGCTGAATTCACAACTTGAGATAATACCATACCTATTAGTTTTCACTTAGAGAACCAATTTTCAAATGAAAGTTCTTCGTTAGAAAGCAGCCGCTAAATTCTTGAACTTGTATCGAGAAATCTTAGGCACCCCATTTCTCACCAAAATCACACAGTAAATTAGGTTTATGGTAAAGTTCTAAAACAGGAACCTCACCTATAGAATTTTTGTATAGTCTTTATCGAAATACAAAAACTTGCAGCTACAGGAATAAATTCAGAAATGTACACACAAAAAATATTGGATATTTTTTTTTTATAAACGTAAATCGATTTTCAACGTTGTTGTGTTTCTTTTTTACCATCCAAAAATGAATAGGTATGATACCATATTCTACCAACTACACCCAATAATTTGGCTTAATCCATTCAAAATCTTCAATTGAAAAACTTTCAACAACTTGATTTTATTGCTTGATTTTTTTGAGTTTTTTAACATTTTATTTTTGTCTGGACACAGATTGAACTAAATGCTTGATTTTCGCTAACGAAATAGAACTTACTTCCAATTTTTCAAAAAAGAATAATGGCCTGCATTGCCCTATACTATTTTAACTGTAAAATTGAATATTCTGAGTTCTCCTTATTAGTTGCAACATCATCCTAGCTGAATTATGTTTGGCTGATGTTAAGCAAGAAAAACTAATGAAGAACCAAAAACAAGTGTCGATTATTTTTTTAAACCAGTAAAAAAATAAAAAAGAACGTATGAAGTATATGCAAGGGAGTCTAATGATCGCCGCTTTTGAAGCACTCAATAAGCATATCAAATTGCCTTATACTGCTCAGCAAAAGCAATCAGCCTCAACTTGCGAGAATAGTGCTATCCAACATATTTTATTGACATTTTATATTGTTTATCCTTTTACAAGTGAAACAATATGGCAATTAATTACCCCGTATTTCGGAGTTCGGGGAAAAAATAATTTTTTGGTTATCCATGTACTTCTTTTCGAATCAACTTGGATCTAGAACTTATTTTTAGAAATTATTGTTTCATTCTGTTCGATTATCAGAGATACAATAAAAAATCCTTAAAACTAAAATAATCGTATGTCCAGTTCATTAATACATAAAAAAAAAAAAAGCTAATAACGATAAAATTATAATAAAAAAAAGACCAACTCCATAAGAAATAACCCATTAATAAACAAATATAACCAAGCAAAACAGAAAAAATTATTAGAACAAAAAACATAAATAAAATATTAAACCAAAAACCCAGTTAATAAAAAAAAATTAGTATAAACCCAGAGACTCAAAAAAAAAAACTCTTCCAACCATATTCTCAATTAATGGAATTACAAGTTCCATCATCATAAATACCTAACTTGAACCATTCATGATTAAAAGCTTCATACGCTGTTAATCGCTTATATGGATTGAACACCAATAATTTCTTAAGCAAATCGATAAAATAAAACCAAAATTTGAAACAATCAAAATCGACCGGACCATTCAAATTAGATATTTTAATTTTTTGTCCGTTCAAATGATACTCAAATTTATGTAATTCATGCATTTGGAACTTCTTGCAAGATCTTACCTCAGGATTGAACTTTTGATAAGTGATCATTTCAGTTAGGATCTTGCAATATGCATTGTTATTTTTGTTTTCAGCTTTTGAATTATTACCACTAGAATTTTTCATGGCATACAAATCCATTTGTTCTTTCAATGTAAGAATAAAATGCATTTGTCCCTCAAGTGAGTAATTATTAAAATGAACCATTTTCATATATTCAATATTCAAAATTCCTCCACATGCACTGTTCAAATTCTTATAAGCCATGCTTGGAGCATTGTAAGTTGAAGAGGTTGATGAACCATGAGCACCAGAGCTAGAAGACGATGGCGAAGTAGATGAGCCTCCAACAGCGGCTATGAACGAACCTAATGACGAAGACGACCACGGCGATAGCGAACCAGTTGGTGATACGGAGCATTTCATATACTCAATACCTTGGTTGTTAACAGAATTAGTATGGCAAATAACATCATCGCGTTTGCTGTTTTGATCGTAGTCATAAAATACCTCGTCGTCATCGTCATCATCAATAACAACTGCATTATAGTACGAAGAGCCTGGTTGCTCAATTTCTTGATCTTCTGAGCATTTTTCTTTACTCTTCTTGTTTTCACCCAAGTGAATGTCATTTTGAAGGCTCAAAGCAGAAAGGATGTTTTTTCTCGATTCATCATCTACAAATTTCAAACAATATCTAAAATATTCCTCGAGTAAATTGTTTTCACCATTGATAAAACTGGAACCCACCTTATGATCTATATCAATATCTATTTTCTCACAAATAGTCTCTTGAATAGATTTTAAATTTTCAACCTTTTCACGAATCTTTGAGGAAACGTCAATCGGAAACACAATTTCTTTGTTCTTTATCTTTTTGTTTTTGGAACTTGAAGATCCATTATCATTTTGAATGGACTTATTATTTGCATCGTCTTCATATAGCCTTCTTTTCTTGAAAATAATTCGATCACCATCGTATGATTTGTCCACAGCTGTATAATTTGAGCCACGCTTCTCTAAAAATTGGTAAACCAATTGGTCAATATTATTTGCAGAAAAAATTATTTTTGGAATTGCTCCGTATCCATTAATTGATTCGGTATACGAATAAAATGAGGATGGTGAAGAAAAACTTAAACTTCGTTTCTGCTTTTCATGAATATAGTGATTTCCATATTCGTGATATGGTTTCCTTAAGGACCGCAAATAATTCAAATCATTAAGACTATTGATACCACAGTCCATTATTAGGTTCATATCAATAGTTTCGCCTACTGCTTTTTCCATCATTAATAGATGCTCTTCGTTATCATGAGCGTCAAAGAAGACATCACCGATAAATAATTCCAATAAAATACAACCTACTGACCATAAATCACATTCATAGGACCAGCCAATACCAAAAGTGACTTCGGGAGCCCTGTAGTGCCTGGTGGTGATTAAATCTGGATGTGATTCATCATTAAATATGGCAGATCCAAAATCAATTACATTTATTTTGGTTTCTTTTAAAATCATTGAAAATTCAACATGCTTGTTATTGAAATAATATGGTTTCTTAACATAAGCATCATTCAACAATAAAATGTTTTCAGGTTTTAGGTCTGTATGAATGATATTCAAATCGTGTAAGAAAACAATACTTCGAAGTAGCTGTCTAGCAAAAGATTGAATCTGGGAGCCAGGAAACGACTTGAAGTCATTTGCCTCCATGAAGTCATAGACAGAGGTTGGTAATAATTCTGTCACTATGGAAATATGATTTCTGAAGTCGAATGCTTCTTTGATTTGAATGCACCCATTGTTATTTTCTGGATCGAACATCCTCAATGTAGACAAAACTCTTAATTCAACAGTGGCCGCCTCTCTGTATTTAGGAATTGCTTTGATGATCTTGATAGCTACAACCTCATCGTTCTTATAATCATAAGCCTGGACGACTTTACTAAAGGTACCTTGACCTAAAATCTTTTTTATCTTGAAACGCTTGTTAGCATAGTATGAGTTTTCTTTGACCTTAAAGTGACCATCATTATCAGCATACAATTTCTTCGATGATCTTGCAGGAATAATTGGAACAGGTACATTTTTGAACTTTAAGAAAGAACTCCGAATAGGCACGTAGTCTTCCAGGGTGTAAGACAAGCGCGGCAATACCAGGGGGGCGCTGACCAAAGGAGGAATCTGGTTGTTATAAAAAGAATTGCTGCTTATGGTGTATCTTCTGACAGGAGGGTCCGGAAGCTGAGAAGCTACGCTTGAGTTATTGGATATTGGTCTTCTATTGGATGAAGTATAGTTGTTTGGGATATGATATGCATTATTGATACTATGAGATGAAGGAGGAGCTGGGGCAAAAAACTCCTCACGAGGAACATGAGACCCAGCTATGCTTCCATCCTGAGAGATACTTATTGGGTCTGCAAATGGATTGTTGCTGCTTGGCTTAGGGAGACCAGAGCTGCCAGAAACATGCAGTGCAGTTGCAGCTGGATCATCAGCAAATGGATATTCTTCTTCCAATATTGCGGCAGAGTTATCAAATGGGTTTTCTGGTATCATGTTATTGTTGCTTAGGTTTCTGCTCTGTTGTTTGAACCTGAACAGTCTGGAGGAAGGACATCCGTTGGAAAAAGACGGGATGTTGACAATATGTTTTGGGTTAATAAAGGAGGAAGATGTAGATAGAGGAGAAGAAGAGGAATATAGTCCCAAATTGGTGTCAGAAGCAACCATTTGGCCGCTGGAGGTGTGGACGTCAGAGTCAACAGCATCTGCTGCTTCGCCAACACCTCTATCGGGATTTGTGCTGCTAGAACCATCAAGGGAAGAGCCATCTTTGGCGCTCCCGCTGTTGGAGGAGCCGCTACCGTGGCCCAAAAATTCTCTGGCACGTTTTCTGTTGAACACCAACGACATTTTTGCGTAGCAAGTACTAACGACCTATTGTTGTGAATGGTATTTTTCCGCAACTAGTGGCGATACTAAGACTTCCAATCAAAACTGATCAAGAAACTACACCTAAAAATACCCTTTTCGTCTGTTTTTATATCTTTATTACTGAATGATAGGCCTTCTTCATGAAGGCGATCTAGGTTTACTTATATAAATCTGTGTGTGGTACCTACTGTATGTAGTTTGTATGGTGCTTCCTCTGGTTTTTTTTATATGGGTTGTGTGTGTATGTGTGCATCTATCTTACATACATAATACCACTCCTACTATTTTTTTCCTGTTATCAAAGTCAAGCCAGACAAAGTCATGAGTGCAGAAAAAAACCCTAAATAGTTCACATATGTTAGCACCATGTAAATCCTGCTCACAGTATTTACGTAACAAAGTTGGATAAACTTCTATTGTTTGTTCATCATCCTAGGCTCTAGCACTTTAACCTAACAGTTAGAATGTTTGTTATTATTGGCGAATTTGAAATACTGCACATCAAGAGTAAATTCTTCCCAACAATCTCAAAGGGGGGGGGGGCACATAGAATACCTGCCAGTATGTGTGGCTGCTGTCAAAAATGATATTTGCTTTTTTTCTTATAATTTTCTTGCTGTTTTCTGATTTTTTTTTCTAAGAAAATTTTTGCTGCTGCATATCATATCTTGACGCACACGTGTGGCAGTTCTAAGTTCCAGTGCCAATCACTCGTTTTCTTTGATAGCGACACAACACTTGGATACTCAACAATTATGCCAATCCCTGTCCCCATGCCATCTTGGTCTCTGACTCTGTTAACGAGCCAAAATGTTCTTATAAATTGGTTGAATACTACAGTCAATACCCAATGAAAGATACATCTGGCGAACCATATATCTATATATATAAATATATATTTATTCATAAATTCAATGGGAATAAAAGGGTCTGGAAACCAGTCACACTCGAAGAGTTTTAAGCGCTTGCAACGCTTCGAAGCTGAGACCCTCAAAGACTTATAAAAGCCCAGGATTCTACGTTCTCTTGACTATTAATCAAAATTTACACTGCTGGCGCTAATGTCAAACGTCTTGATGTAGTCAATCCCCCCGACACATTCAGCAACTGTCATTTGATCGTTTCCAATAATGTTGTTAGACAATTCAAAGGCAACCTCAACCGTTCTCAAATGTGCATCATGTTCCAAAATAAGACCCTTTTTCTCATTACCAGGCTGATCCAACCAATTTCTAGCCTCGGCGTAAATTTGTTTCTCTGTTCTTTGATTGTTAAGCAATTGCCAATCAAAAGTGTCGTAATCCCACAAAACAGCTTGTAATCCGAACAATCTTGTAACATGTCTGACTCTGTTGTCGATACCTCCGTACGGTGGTCTGAACCATTTTGGTAAATGATTACCTGTAGCATTCATAGCCCAGATTGACCATTGAATTTGAGCAATAAGTTGCTCGTTAGTCAAGGATGGTAAAAACTTGTGACTCCAAGTATGTGTTCCGACCAAATGGCCCTTATCAAGAATATCTCTGTAAATTTCAGGGTATTTGACGACATTCATACCTAATGTGAAAAAAGTAGTTTTATGATTCAATCCAGCTATCAATGTGGTTGTAGCGACTGTTGGACCATCATCGAAAGTCTGTGATAACTTAGGGCAAGTGTAGACATCGTCTGCGGCAACACATTTGTAACAATCAAAAGAACAACTGGATCTGTCGCTTGGACAAACACCCATTGAATGTGGTTCAATTTTTGGAATATTGTCTACATCAATAAAATTCAAAGGAATATATGGTGGATCAGGTCCTGGCCATTGTGTCATACCAGTGAAATCAGACAACCATTGCGGGAAAGGTTGGGCCTCTAAAATTGTTGGATTATACGAGTGCAATGATACGTGGTCCAAGTTACTGAGACCATGTGAATCAGAAACTTCTACTGGCTGCTCATTAGATTTTTCATTGCTTCTTTTAGCTTTCAATGATTCATAGGCATTTTTACGTAATGTTGGGTCAACAGAACATGCAATCAATTTTAGATTGATAAACACCAAGAGTAACTTAAAATTTACAATGTTCAACATCTAGGCTTTCAGTTTACAGTTTGACTACTTGTTTTCGATTTTTATTCACTTCAACTGTGTATTTGTACCGTAGTGTATTGTACTTTCGAACTTATAATTCATTGTAGGAGACTGATTCAAACAATGAAATAAAAACCAAAACGAAAAAAAACAGGATTTTAAGTAACTTTTATACCCCAAAAAACAATTGACTTTCTTGTTATTTGTCTTAATTTAAAATTTTGATATTTGAAAAAATAAAAAGTTCTAAATTTTGCAAAATCAGGAAAGTTGAGTTCAGTTGCACTGGGTTTTTGACAAATACTGAGGTAACCGGTATTATCGTTTCCGCAAAACTATGCGCCAAATTCAATAAAAAGAGCAAAATCAATACTGATATTTACTCAATCGATTTTATATTACCGTTTATCATCACTTTTTCGAAAGTTGGCACATATTTTACCCAGCGCTAAATTTAATAGAGTTTGTTCTTTCGAGAAAATACTTGTCAAACTGACTAATCGAAGGCCAACATTAAATTATCAAACCCGTTTAAACAAAGAGGCATACTTCTATTGATTATCTAAATTTCAAGATCACATCGGGAGTTCACATTCCGAAAGAAATGACTTTACTTGGACTTTTATTATTTTGAAAACAAAAAAAAAAATTTCAATTTAACAATACTGTATTATAAAGAAAAGAAACAAGATACAAACAAAGAGTACAGTTGGTTTTGAATAAGTAAAACAATATTGGAGCTGATAAATAACTAATATCCTCACTTAATCTGTGTCATCTTGCTTAATAGATGGAAATTTCTCAAAATTTTGATTTTAGTGTATATTCAAATCTAGAAGATCAATGAAGTAAAGTACAACTAGTTCTTATCAAATTGATTCCCCTTTAGACCTTTTACTCTTGCTGAATCTCTCCACCCAGTTTCTATAATTTTTTTGAATACAGTATGTATACGTCAATATTATGCAAACATTGGCATAAATAATAATAGAAAAAAAAAAAAAGAAAGAGCAACATTTGTGATTTATCAAAACCAATAATCTAGACCACACTATTTATTTGACTATTAAGGTTCTACTTTCAGTATTGACGTATTCTCTAAACATGGAAAAACAAAAACAAGATTGTCAATATGGAGAAGAAGACTGTTGTCAGCGATTTAAAATACACAACCCCATATTTCGAGTTCAAATAGCTGCTAGCATGACCCGGCAGCTAAATTAAACTCAAAAATCAACCTATGTGATTTTAACTTTGAATATGATCAGCCTGATAATTCAAAGATAATGTTTCTGTAGCTATTCTAAGAGTGGAGTTTGAAATTTTATGAGATGCATTTGTGTTTCAACTAAGAAATATCCAAATTTTTATAGTGCTGTTGCCTGAAAAAGCTAATATTTTGAAGCAATAATAAGGGGGAAAAAAACAATCTGATGTAATAGATATGCAAAATTAACCGCACGATACTACTTATCACATCGAGAGATAACACATCTTTGATAAAACAATATTGAACTCTCTTTCTATTGATAAGTCTACTGTTCACAAAATTACTGATGTGCGATAAACTTTTTATCCTGTGAAAATGTTCTCAATGCAGAAAAAGATTTACAAGATTTAAAACAAAAAATTCCATTAAAAACAGTAAACTTATATGAGATTCATTGTGTATTAGAAAACTATTTATCCGTATTTAAGAAAGCTATAAACTGATCCTGATATATAGCATAAAAAACTAAAAGCTATTTATTAGAAGCAGTTTTCAATTTATAAATTCATTATTCTTCTCTGTCCACATATGATCATATATTTTCTAACTTGCAACTAACTTATTAGAAATATTATTTAAATGACATTAATGCTACTAGTATTTGTAAGATTTTCAGGCCCCACTTTTCCCAATAGTTTTTCATGGTCCGCATCATTTGAGGCATGTCTTTTTCTTGTGTTTTTTTCAAAGCTATTACTCTCGGTTAAAACTCGACTGTTCCTCAATGGTGTACTTCCAATTGTACTATTGTTGGAATTTGTAGCTGACCTTAGATTGAAATCAAGATTTTTACTATTTGCAGAACTTCCACCAACTCCACCACCTACTTCATCATCATTACTATAATCACTGTCCTCGAAAGGCGACTCAAATCTGTAATCATTTATACTACCAAAAGATTTCCGATAACTTCTGCTGTTATTTATTTGAGATTTTAGCATTCTATTTTCATCCTTGAGATTATTGATCTCTTTTATCAATTTCAATACTATGGCGTCTTGTTCTTTTTCCATAATATCAATTATTTCACCGCTTGAAAGCAGTCTAGAAGATGCAGTCGAAGAAGATGTCGGCGTTGATACGTTGCTAAAGGAGTGACGATAATTTTTGGATGTAAGAGGATCGCTCGCCACCACAAGATTAGCATTTGTGTAACTATTATTGCTTCCTATACTTCCATGTGTTGATGTTGTTGTAAGAGGTGTCCCTCCCAAGCCGCTATTTGAACTGGATAGCGGTGTTCTTGGAGAAGCTTTATTGCGTGAATTATTGAGGAGCGCGTACGTAGAGTCTAACGGCGAGATGTTTGATGGGCGTCTGAGATGTGTGGTATAGTTTGACGTCTTGAAAGGATCATTGGATTCTTTGAAAGAGGTAGCTGATCCTGAGTTGCTTAAACGCTTTGTACTGGAGGAGCTGGTCAGGCTGTTGGTGTTGACTGGTCCACTCATGCTGGCTGTAATGTATGGTTCTGTTTTACTACTTGCTATAGGAGGGTCGTCACGAAAAAACCAATCGTGAGGAAAGCAGAAGGTTAAATGTGTCAAGTCTTGACTGAGAATTGGAAATAGACAAGTTGTACAGGTTTACTATGTGTGATTGCGTACGCAAAATACCAATGGAAACGTGCTGGGTCTAGTAAAGGCCTGAGAATAGCTGGACAAACGTGCGTGTGCTATGCGAATTGAGAGCTCTTTATTTAAGCTG
This sequence comes from Saccharomycopsis fermentans, assembly GCA_002564245.1. NCBI lineage: Eukaryota > Fungi > Ascomycota > Saccharomycetes > Ascoideales > Saccharomycopsidaceae > Saccharomycopsis > Saccharomycopsis fermentans. The sequence continues at coordinate 3,209,011 of JNFW01000001.1, forward strand.
TGTTCTTCTATTTTTTTATTATGTCTTGAAATATACTTCACCTGTTCGATATATGTTGCAATATTGAAGGATCTAGAGGGTGTGTGTATGAAATAGAAGACAAGAAGAAAAATATGTCAGTGATTATCAAAAGAGAAACGGGTCAAAACAGTGAGGATGTACTGTCAGTTTGAACTATTGTTAGGAGGTAATCCAATTTGTTTAAATGAAAATGAAAAAAATGAAGAAAAAAATTAAGTAAAAATAATAGAATTAAATATTTCCAAATTCAGAAAATTACCCGAGTATTTATAATACGAAGATCTTCTGGATTGTGCCAGCGGATCAAAATATTATATAATGTGGTTAAAAATCAAAAATGTTTATTTATTTATGTGTTATTTCTTTTTTCTGAGAGAAACATAAATAAAAAGATTTGACATAAGACCTTTACTGTGTACATGCATACCTCTGCGCAAATAAATTTATTGGACAAAAACATCAAATCTGCATACAAATAAGCGGATTTAGATGAGGATTTGTTACTTTTAGGTTACTTTAAGCAAAAGAGGGCTTATATCATCACGGTGCTTCGGGATAATTAGAAATGGTAAACAAATAAACACAGGTGAAGCAGAGGTATTGAATATCAACTTGGGATTACCTGATAATGCTTTTAGAAAATAAAAATTTCAGGACTGTGGTTAGCTGCTGCGACCTGTCTGAATCCTTGAGGGATTCTCTTAGGATCCCTGTACGATCCCTAACTTGTAAAATTTGTGTTGTGTATTTGAAAAAAAAAATAAAAATCTGTGAATGCGGCCGCAGAAACGATAATTAATAATGTTGGGAAACAGGGTACATGTCACAACAGTATTAAACGATTATTAATTGTAATTGTATACTTGCACAGGCAGAGCGAACGACAACAAAAAGAACTAAGACGTATCTAATTACAAAGGATTTGTTGAAACCAACAATACAGTAGAGAATATTCTCAGCATTGTTATCAGCTTTGCTATGTTGTCAATGCCACATATATTTGCTATGTTGTCAATGTAAGATATCTTTGAGAAAGCCTTGCTATACGATCCAAGTATGGTTGGAAACCATGCATTCAACGGTTCGCAGGCCGGATTTTTCTTTTTTTTTTTTTTTTTTTGGTGGATTTGTGCTGTGTTAGATTTTGGGACTTAAGATCTGTGGGATCAAATGTGAGACTTAGGCTATGGTTGATTACACTCAGGACTTAAGCTATGAGATAATTCAGGAATTATGCTTTGCGAGATTACTTTTGTGGCAGATAATTCAAATTTGCCTCAACCAGTCATGTGTTTTTGCTCGATTAACTTTGACAAATTGCGATAAATGACGAATATTATGTTGATAAAGCCGCATCTAGCTCGTAAAATCGCTTTTCTAACAAAACACTGATTGAAAGCGCAACTTTAGATAGCCGTAGCATAGTATATGTTATCTTTAATACTTTGCTGGAATATTCTCTATCACTGAGTAACCAAGCAGGAACCCCACGTGAGGCCGCACTTTGGTCGAGAAACATACATTTCTTGGGGGCACTCTAGGGCTGCTGAGGACCCACTTAGAGCAAAGCCCTCGCGGCATCTTAGCCTTCCTGTTTTTTTTTTGTTTCTTCTTTTTTGTTTCTTTTATTTTTCTTCCAGCAGCACCAGCAGGCCCAGTAGGGCTAGGCAGGCAGTGTTGTGTACCTGTATGCATGGCTGGCAACAGACATTTAGCTAAGCAGCTTTTTTCTAAGGACCAAGATTGTTGTTTTCTTAGTTGTAACCATTTCGCAAGCATTGATCACGTATCTAGGCTGAACAGCCTCTTGGTGTGCGCTTTCGAAAAAACAAACGAAGCAAAATGAAGGCGGCAGCTAGGCACCTTAGGAGCAAGCTATGGGCTGCAATGCGCACATAGTTAGTATGATATCTATGAAAGCTTATTGTTCGGACCTTGAAACCAACATCTAAACTTTATTTTGGTTCTCCAAGAATAATTATATTGTTTCAGACGTTTAATAATATTCATAAAATTTATCTTACTATCCTGAACGAAAACGTCAACAACAATCAATAATGTCAACAATAGAAACGTAAACGTCAGTGACGATCAAAAGAAAAAAAAAACGTCAGTAACAATTAGAAACAAAACGTCAGAAACTAAAAATAAAAATAATAGCGGATTATCATGAAAAATGAATCAATTGTCATAATTAAGTTGTGTGAATAAACATTCTTATCTTCTCTATGGTAGGCTATATGTTACGTTATTGAAATCAATTCATATTGTTGCATAGCATAGATTACATATCTATCGCCATATTTTGGTCGCCCTCTGGCTTCTAGAAGTTTCTTTCGTTTTGCTATTTAAAAATATTACAACGTAGTCTGGACCCAGATACACGTTGCATATTTATCCGTTACTGACGTCATATTCTTGATTGGTGTGTGGCTTCAATACAGAGCTCAGACTAGATAGCATTTAAAGTTCAGAAACCAATATTCCAAAGTGACTGCGCGGTCAATTCAATAAAGATAATCTTGACAGAGGATACTTTGTACAAATGAAAGGTCTCTACACCTTAATTTTGGAAAATAGAACACTCTAGCAACGTTAAACTCAAATTTGGTTCGAGATTACACCTGCGTTTTCAACTGTAAATTAATACCGAATTTCAATCTAATAACTACTTCCAATCTACTAACTACATGAAATATGCCATCTTATTTAAAAATTTATTTGCAAGATCACAAAAATAGTCTAATCTTCAAAATGGTATGAAACAGAGAACTTTTATCTTTGGTTATATTTAGCCAGATAAGATAAAAACGAAGTACATACATATTTTCTTGGATGAGAAGGACCTCAATCTGTGAAAAAAAAAAAAAAAAAAAAAAAAGCAAATGAAGCACTCTGCAAAAGACCGAAGCTACATCAGGCTTAACATTGCAGATTTGACTTAATCTCTTATCTTCTTTGACAAGCTGTTGCATTGATTTTTCTCTTCAAGTATATTGTACCAACCAAAACAAAATAATACCAATAGAGAATGGGATCTTCAGCATCAAAACAAGTCACTGCTTCAAAGATAACGCGAAACTTGTCAAAAAAAATCGTTAACGAAGATCTAGTCAAATTGAACCGCTCAAAAATTAATCCATTGGACAATGTAAACAAAACTGCCATCCAAGATAAAAGTTCTCATTTGAAACGAAATTCAGGAAATGATGTCCAAATACATGCGCCAACAAATAATTTGCTGATTAATCAAACTAGCAATGAGATGGATAATTCTAAATATTCTACGAAAGATGGATTTGATCCACATTTTGGGGAATTTGGAAAGCATAAAGCAGGTGGTGATACTCAGTTTGGTAAAAAAGCTATGTCTTTAGGAGCTGTAAAATTATATGAGACCAAGTTGCAATTGGACAGAAACAACTTGGCTATCAAAACTTTGAATACCAGACAAAAATTTAACGAAATTGGTGAAAAAATGAAAACGCAATTGCAGGAGAAAACATTATTGGATCCAAGAACAATATCGGCTATTCTCAATGAGTTAGAATTCAGTCAGAATCCTAATCTTAAGGAAACTCTTGTCAAAAATTATGGAGTTCACGAAGATTTAATAAATGACTTAGAAAAGGGTGTGTTCAAAGTTGCTAGAACAAGGGAATCTAATACTAAGACAATTAATGATCTTGAATATCAACAAGGCTCGAAAAAGAAACATAGCAATAAGTTACAAGAAGAGCTAGATAAGTTATTACAGTAAGGTTCTAAAAAAATTTCTATCATGTTTATAGTTATTGCATAAAACAGTATATATATAAAATAATAAAGCTATACATATAAATAAAGTTTTTTATTTACTTTTATTTTGAGCGAAATTAGAAAATATCAAATAATTAAATGTATTTGCTAATAGTTTCGATATCTAATTTCAAGATTAAAATATTTCTCAATAATACGATCATAGTAATGAAACTAGCTACGCCAATAGGCATCACTGCGTAAATGATAATGTTGTAATAATTGAAAATCTTCCAAGAAGTTCTTAATTGAGCAGTTCTATTTCTCAACAAATTACCGTTTAGTAAACTTGATAAAATGAATTTGAATTTGAAGATAAGCTTAGGAATTCCTCGTATTTCAGCATAAACTGCATCACCTGTTGTAGTATTATGTTTATTATTCTGCGCAATTTCATTTGCATTCAAACCACCATTAATTGAATCGTTGGTATTTGAATCATTTCCCTGATTGCCATTATTAATTTTTATAATCTTGTTGTCTAAATCTTGCACAAAAAAATTTTGAATAATGTAGCAAGCGGTAAAGCAACAACTAATAAAAATCCAGGTATGTAATAGATACAAATTAGTAGGACTGCAGATTAATAAAGTGACTCTTATAAAAGCAACGATACAAACAGAAATGGAACACATTCTCACAATTGCAGCATGAACACTATAAATAACAATCCACCTAACTATTAAACCATCTAGAATGGAATACACGATAAATGAAGATACGAAACACCAAATACCTGTTATGAAATATTCGGATGATCTAGTTGTTACCAAATTTTGCATTAAAATTCTGTGGTAATCTTTCATTATATCCTCTCTTGTTTTGTCACTTATTTTAAAAATCATTGGTTGCAGTGACTGGGAACTCATAAGTCTATAAGCCTCACAAAAATAAATGAACATGTAGTACAAGCAACACCAAAGCGGAATATCACGACATAACGCTAGCATTATATGCTGGGTTGGATTCATAAATGCGAAGACCATCGATTTTAAAGTCTTCATGGAGTTATTCTTGAATTTTCCCTTGTCATTCGATGAAGACTTTCCTTTCTTTTTTTTTGAAACTGCTTCACCATTGCTCGTATTAACTTGTAGTATACTACTAGTATTTGATAATATACTTGAAACTGAAGAACCTCTTTTATGTGCATTTTCTTGGGTAACAGCAGTTTCACGACTTCTCTCAGTAGTATCATTTGATATCCGAAGCTCATCATTCTCTAACGAATCATGATTAATATCATTTGTTCTCTCCCCATGCGCCATTAGATAGTGACTGTATGAGGGAGACCCAGGAAGTGGTATAGGAGGTGGCTTATTTGCGTAATCTGAATCATAGCCATTATTCAGTGAGTTTGCGTTATCGTTCAATCTATTATTATCGGTATTCATGCTTGTATTGTATCTTTCATTAGTATTAACGCTTGATGAATAGGAGTATATGTCAATTAGCCTGCTATTTCTATAACTATTTTTACCTTGTACATCAGAAACATTTCTACTCCTGAGAGCATTAGCATCTGGAAAATCACTGGAATCAGTATCATACGGTTGATCGTGCATGTCTTGCAAATACTGTTGTTCTAGTAATCGCAAATTATGCTGAGATCTTTGGCTGTTGAAGGATTTGCGAGTCCTGTTGTGCGAGTTTCGACTATCTTCTATTGTTATCGTTTCGTTGCTTGAAGTATTGGCTCCCACACTGGTATCACTACCTTCTTCATCCTCTTGGTCACTAATACCACTTATATGCATTTTTTTGAAAAACATACTGTCTGGCTCGTCATCATTGTACCTCTGTTTACTAAATATATGACCTACCATATCTGATTCTAGAAGGATTTTGAAAAAAAAAAGGGACTTCAGTGAAGCAATTTGTGCTTATAATTGATTTAAAATGCAAATATAATTATTCTATTAACAGTCAAATTATGCAATATTGTGTGTAATTAATGAATATTAAGCAAGTAGGAATCCCAATTTTGAGAATAACGAAACATCAATATTTAGTAATTTCAAACAAAATCAGATAACTGAAAAGCAAACCAGACAAAGCGTAGAAATAAAATTAAAATTTGAAGGAAAATCCTAGTGTTATTTCGAATTGAAGCAGTTGTCAATTATTGTAAACCCTTTATTAGAGTTGATCAGTCCTCTCAAATGTGTTTAATTACAGGAAGACTCAGTCAGATCGAGAGCCAAATTTGTATCAATTAGAAGTGAAAGTATCTGAGATATTTTTCTCTTGTAATAATTTTGCTGCATTTTGATTATTTTTTCTGCCGCCTGATTCTGGGACGGATCAATTTATTTTGACTGTATATCTCGTGCACACTTATATACAAAAAGGATAAGTATTTTACTTGATCTGAAAATACCTGCACCATCTTGTTTCTCTCTAGGGAAATCAATGATTTCAAAAATTCAACATGAGGCTCTGTTATAAACTATAGAAAGAATGCGCTCTTAATATGTACGTCGTATACTGATTTTTATTATTATTATTTTCCTTGCAAAAATACAAACATCATGAAGATCTAGTGTACAAATAAAAAAAGAGTAATAGTGAATGAACGAAATATTGGTTGTGCATCTATTGATGAAACTTAGTTGCACGAAATCTATATTTGCGATTGAATGACGGATTTACTTAGCATTTTTATGGGCAAAAGTCAAAAAAGACGTGTGCGATTTGACTTCAGATTCATCTCTACTAACGCCTTCCCACTTGTAATTAGGATCGCCAGGAGATATCCTTTGTCCCTTGCCAAAAGGATTGTAAGATGCCGATTCTTTAGATTCTTCGACTTTTCTCTTTTTGTGGTTTTCTATCTCATTATTCTGCTCTAGCTGATCAATAAGCTTTTTCCCTTTCTCTTCACCAAACTTCTTGATCATGATTGCCTTAAACTCTTCTTCGGTTTTTTGGGAATCATCGTCAGTTTGTTTCGTTTCTCCATCGTTTACAACCTCTTCTCCCGTTTCAGCAGCTTTGTCAGGTTTATTTGTCGAATCCTGCGTGTCCTTTTTCATAAATAATGCTTTTTTGGCTTTTCTTACCCTCTCCAAGCCTTTCATTTTATGTCCCTGAATATCTTTTAGTCTATGTATGACATCGTTCACATCCCTTACCATATTCAAATGACTTTCATGTTTTCTAAAGTTAATCTCCACCATTTCAATTCCGCTCCACCCGTTTTCCTTCAATGCGTTAATTGTTTTGGTAACTTGTTCAATGCATGGATTAAAACAACAAATATGCGCTCTTTTATTTTTATTTAGTATGCCTTCAGCTTCTAGGTTCTGGATGGCTGTCCAAGTTGATGGTAAATCTAGAAAAATAGCGTCAACTTCCATTCTCTGTTGCATATTTTCCAAATTAAAACCTACCTCACATACGTCTCTATGTGTTAATTGGACATTGTCTAGTTTGTGATCTGTGAATTCTTTCAAAGCTTCTTGATATCTATGTTCATGGAATTCAAAACTATACACTTTGCCCTTCTCTGCAACTACTCTGCTTAAAGAATGTGTAAATGACCCCGACCCTGTTCCTGCTTCAATCACTCTGCTTCCTGGTTTCAAACCTAGTTTCATTTGAATGTACGAAATGTCTGGTGTATATAAAATTTGAGTACGATGAGGTAGCGACAAGGTCCATAACTCGGGTGATGGATGTAACAAATAAATAAACCCATGGCCTGTAGAAGATCCTATCTGTTCACCAAATTTTTTTCCAATCATTGATGAATAAGGAAAAGTACCATACCTTGTATTCAATACTCCATCTTTTGTAACTGTTATAGGTTTTGTGTAAGATCTTGAAATCCAAGCAAATACAATATCGCCTTCTTCGATAAAGGTTTTCCGAGACTGAAACGACATTTTGTGTTTACCCTTAAATTTTTCTGAATTATCAAATCCCTATTAAATGGATAGGATACCTTTTGTTAGTAAGTATGAAAGTCTCATTATTCTAATAGACTTAAGGAAGTTTTGAAACATTTATCAATTTTCCTGATCATGAAATTTGAGATGCATGGTAAAAAAAAATTTTTTTTTTTCATACTTTTCAAATATAGTAATGAAAGCTAGCTCAGTGATAAGATTTACATTTTGATGGCAGGATCATCAAGTTAATCAATATATTTAATTTATCATTATTACTCGAAAGATTCAATTAAAATAATTTTGATAGGAATCTATAGTTGAATCACTTAAAAACAAACAGAATATGAACCAAGATCCCTTTTTGCAGAAGAAGCAGACGATATTGAAAAACATAGAAGAAAATTCTCCATATGCCCCAGACTTATCACCGAAAGGTACAATTGATGAGTTATGCATACCATTGATTGATTTAATAAATTCTTTCAACAAAATGGTGACAACTTCTTCTTGTAGTGGGAGAATAAGTATTTTTCTCGAGGGTTCTAAAGTGAAAATGCCGCAGGCAAGCGATTTAGAAAATGACGAAAATACTGAGAGAGTAGTGAAGAGTGGAGGAAAAGGAGAAGGCGGGAAATGGATTTTTGTTACACATGAAGTAAATGATGTGGCTCAAAAAAATGATTGGTACAAAGATTTGAACTTGCAATATAGAATTAATAGTGAAAAGCAACCGAATTATGATGTAAACAGCACTACGAGATACTTATTGTATAAGTTTGAGCCTTTGATATACCATGTGTTTTGCAAAGACTTTGACACGGCTACAAAATTATACACAACTGCGATGAATTGCGGTTTCAGAGAATCAGGTATTGGAAAAAATAACAATGTGGCTATTAGAACGTCAATTAAACTAGATATGCCTATCGGATATTTGGCAGATGATGAAAACATAATAATGACTGTGGATGAGAATTTCATGCAATTATTGACGTCCATTTCAATTGATAAATTCAGACAGAATGAGAAAAAGACACGGGATTTGTATGAGAGCATATCGAATATGATTCAAGGATTGAACCAAGTTGAGCAAGGCACAAAGGTTGTGGAGACAAAAGAAGAAAGAAGAAAAAGAAAAATGAAGGAAGGCTTGAGGATCAAAAAACTAAAAGAGCTAGAACGTCTACAACAGAATCTGGAGTCAAAAAAACAGATAGAAGAACTGTGAACCAGTAGGCTGTCAGGGAGTACGGTTTTTTGAAAAGGCTTTTTCGCGCGCAATCCAACAATTTCACGTATTGCAAACAAGTGTTTGATTTATCCAGGTGTATGCGTCCCAATCAATAAATAATAGTTGTTGGCCGAAGACACCTCTTAATTTATGAAAATATCGAATCAAAATGTAGGTTCCCAATTTACGAGCAAGCTCATCTTATGTTAGATAAAGTAAAGGAGTTTTTCAATGGCTATTTGGATATTGTGTTCTGTTTTTCTCATTTTTTTTTTTTATTTTTTTTGGTTTTTCAAATTTTGCTGACAGGTGTCAAACCGTTTTCTATCAGAGATACTGAAAGTTTGAAATATAGATAAATACCGATGATTACTTCTGGTATGTGTTTTACTGTGTGTTATGTGCTTTTTTGTTGTCAGTATTCAATCATTTTTGCTACATAGGCAAAGTGTTTGCTTTTATATCTCCAGAATTTCATAGAAGTGACTCATGATGCGGCCCTATCAAACCTGTCTGCAAATCAAAAGATCAACCCCGGAGATGGATGTCCATATTTCCGGGAGAATTATGTAATTTTCTTTATGCAACAGAAAAAAAAAAAAGCTTTATAGTTTCAGAAATCCTGGAGTAATATAAATAAATGGAGAACACTTTTCGGTATTATGAAATTTCAAGCTTTTTGATGTCACTTTTGGAGAAATTGTACAAATTATTTCAAATCTAGTATATAGTTTACGTGCTGGCTTTATTTTTATAAACTATTTTGAAATACACTTGAAACATATGGATTATTCTCTAATCGATAATTTCACAAATTTATCCTAGATAGCTTGACATATATATTAACCAATAGGTTCACAGTAGAAGTATTTTCTGCCACTGAGAACACAAAAATGTGGGGTCTATCTTCTCCTCTTTTGAAAGAGATCTATAAATATGCAAACTACCAACCTATAGGGGTCTCATTGAGACAAATGGTGAACTTTGGCAGTAATCCTAGTATAGGGTCTTTGTTCAAAGCTTCCCAATTTATAGTTCAGGAGCTTCCCATAAGACTTGCACAAAGAGTTAAGGACTTGGATACGCTTCCCAACAATCTAAACAAAGCTCCATCGATAATTCAAGTGAAAAACTGGTATGCTCAATCTTTTGAAGAACTAAGAAGTATCCCTAAGCCAATAATTGATAATGAAATGAGAAAATTATTATATAATGAGAGTGATTTTGACTCACGGAATACAAAAGAATCCATAAATAATGACTATAGTTCGTCATACATGGATGATGGGTTAAAGATAAAAAAATCTTCCTTCAGACGCCATAAAGACCAGAGACATGACGATCACAGCGCGATTGCTTCCGAGACATCGATTATCAAAAAGTACTATTCAGCAGCACCAACAGATGTGAATTGGCCAAGCGAGATTATAGACTATAACAGAGTGGTCACCGATGCGTTGGTGAAAATTAAAAGACGGCACGATCCTACAGTTGCTACAATTGCGAAAGGATTGCTTGAGTGGAAAGTCACTCAGCCAGATTCGAATGCAATCATGAATAGCTCAATTCAGTCATTCTTGGATAGATTTTACATGTCTAGAATTGGAATTAGAATGCTACTTGGACAACACATTGCAATGAGTAGTTGTGGCGGTATTGCTGGAAACGATGATTTTGTGGGCATCATTTGTAAGAATACGAACGTCAAAGATATTGCATTAGATGCCGCTGAAAATGCTAGATTCATCTGCGAGCAATATTATCACCTTTACGAGGCACCGAAAGTTGAAATTTATTGCGATTCTAATATTGAATTTATGTATGTGCCTTCCCATTTAATGCACATGATATTTGAAATTTTGAAAAACTCCTTAAGAGCTACAGTCGAAAACCAGATTACCAAACAAGGCGACAAATTTGATATCTATGAAACAAAATTTCCTCCAATTAAGGTTATTATTGCTGAAGGAAATGAAGACATAACCATTAAAATTAGTGATGAAGGTGGCGGAATTCCAAGAAGTGCGATTCCATACATTTGGACTTATTTATATACAACTGCCAAAGCAATTCCTGATTTAGAAAGTAATGACGATTTTGTCGCACCGATGGCAGGTTTAGGATACGGATTGTCATTGAGTAGATTATATGCTAGATATTTTGGAGGTGACTTGAAATTAATTAGTATGGAAGGTTATGGAACTGATGCATATTTACATTTGAACAAATTAGGTTCCTCTTCGGAACCATTACCTTGAAAACTAAGCATGTATATAGATCTCAATAAATATTATTTTTACTGTTCAGTTGAAACCATGAATATGTAGCATTTGTTTTGTGTTGTTCATTTTATAAGGGGTGTAGCTATATACTTTTGATAGCTATGTCATTGACAATACACAAAATGAAAAACGTTCTTGAGCTATTATTGTTATATGGGTTCTGAAAAAAAAAAAAAAAAAAAAAAAAAAAATAGATGAATATCAGACATAGCATCTACGCTCTTCTCGGTATTATTGTACTTTATCGTCACTTAAGTTGTGCATCAAAGTTATCAAACAATCACTTAAATAATCTTCTAATGAACTTGGAATTACGGAAATAAAATAAAAATGCCAGCAAAAGTGAATCAACAAAATATGGTTGATGATTTGGGGAATGATGATCCAAACAGATTAATCAACTATGAGGATGCATATAAGTATTGGAAGAGCGTTCCAGCTACCGTAGATGGTGTGCTAGGAGGTTTTGGAGAAGAAACCATTGTACCTATGAAGGATATTGTTGGATCTGCGACATTTCTTAGAAAATTATCATCTCGTATGAGACCAAACATAAGTCAAGGTGAAGTGAAATATGGAATAGAATTAGGAGCTGGAATTGGTAGAGTGACGAAAAAATTGTTATACAAATACTGCGAAAAGGTTGACTTGCTAGAATACAACGAGGACTTTGTTAAGCAGATGAAAGTGTTATTAAAAGATTTGAGCGAGGAGGGCAAGATAGGTGATATCTATACCGCAGGAATGCAGGATTTTTTTGCGAGAAACGGAAACGATGGATTTTACCAGGAGGGTAGAAAATACTGGCTAGTATGGTGTCAATGGTGCCTAAATTATTTGCCAGACGATGAGTTAATTGAATTTTTGAGACATTTTGGCGAGTCTTTGAGCGAAAACGGGACGATAATTGTCAAAGAGAACATTATCCGAAATATTAATGACGAGGATGTGTTTGATGAAATAGACAGTTCTGTTACCCGTACTGATTCAAAGTTCAAATATATTTTCCGTAAAAGCGGGTTGAAATTAATTGCACAAGATTTCCAAAAGGGACTTCCAGAGGAGTTGTACCCTGTGAAGATGTATGCATTGAAAAGGGATTTGAGCTGAGTCTAGCTTAAAGAGTAGAAGAATTATGGCAGGCCCCATCCATGACCAGGTAGGCGCCGGTTATTCCTCCGAATGTGCTTCTAGATTCTTCGTTATAATTTTCTGGGAACCTAAACTGCTTTATCCACGAGTATACCCATATGCATATATAGATGTACCATCAGCAGAGCAAACTGCTATCGAAATTCCCTTTGCACTTAATCAATGAAGTTATACGAGCAATTTTCACAGACTTTTCCAGTATATTCAGGACTGTATGTAATTTTTACAGAAATCAGTCAGACAGAAATAGGGTTTAAGAATGTCTGATAAACTTCTAGTATTTAGGACTTCTATTCTGGGACACACATGATGAAATTTCAGAATAGAGCGATACATACGCTTTATTGTTTTTCCAGCATTATGAGCGATGCGCGCATCTCTTCCAAAACGTTACGAGCTCTTCTGATGCCCTTCCTAAAAGGTGTATGTGGATTTGACATAGTTTTTTCAATCTACCTTTATAGGGTGTAGTTGCAGTGGTTACTAACCTGAATATATTCAAACATATAGAATAACGGAGAACTTACATAGCTTGATTTGTATGTATACACAATAATTCCCAACACTTTAGCTACAAAATGAGCATGTGGAATTTCACTTAAGTTGTTGTGTTGAGTTTTTCGTTAGTCAAAAAGCACCAAGAAAAAACACTAAGAGAACAAGCACTGTAAAACCTTGAGAAAAAAACATTGAAAAAAAAAAAGTTCTATCCACACCTAGAATAAAGCTTATATTTCTAATAGTTCATGAAAAATAAGGAGGGCGAAGGACAAAACGCAATTAATAATTCTGAGCTTCACACAGAAAAAAAAAATTAACAATTGGGTACGCAGCAAAATTTTAAGGAGAGCGCTGCCCGAAAGCAGTAAGTCTCGGGAGATCGATTCAGTCTGGATAGGTGGTCGGGTGTGTTGTACTACCCTGCGGATCGGCAACTGCTATATCTTAATAGTGAGCACCCTACGGGTAGGGGGCCCCTCCAGGTAGCCCGCGCCCGCGCGCAATCTTTATGTTTGACATGCTAGCATGTGATTCTTGAATTATCGAATCTGATTGACTCAACTCACCCCTTTGCTCTCCCAACAAATACCGAAAATTTTCCAAGATTCCCTTGATTAGTAATATTCCTTGTGTTTCCTTTTTTTTTTTTCACAAAGTAACTCGAATATCCCGGTAGAGTTTGTTTCTTTCCTCTGTTTGTTCTTTTAATCTTCCTATTTGGCTACTGGCTATTCTTTTCTCAACGTCTTTCTAATTTTTCACTATCCCGAGAAAGAGATTGTCTTGCAGAATGACTGAAGTCAATACTAAGACAGCAGGCCCTGATGTGGTCACACTGGTAGCCCCTAGTACATCAGTGTCTTCAAGCTCTTCTCAAGAAGAATTATTCGGCAAAACCTACGATGGTGAGCTATTCAAAGATGACTTGCAAACGCTGGATGTGATTCAAAACTTGTTTGATCCGTTTGTGAAAAAATCCATATTCGACTACATGATTCTCTTTTCCTTCCTTATTACGACCTCGATCTTTGTGTACCTAAGAATGCACTTCCCTCAGTACACGTCCGTGGTTTTCATTCTCTCATATATTTTCTGGAGATTATGTTACAATTTGGGGATTGGTGTTGTTCTTTACAACCAGAGTAATTATAACACTATTGTAAAACTCGTCAAAAAATATAAATTATTTCCAGAGAAATCAGATTCGGATCTGAAAAAACTATCAGGAGTTCAAAAGTTTTTTCAATTGAATTTCAAAATCAAGTACGGCGAGTCTTTTGACTCTACCAAGTATCCAGTAGATTTCAATTCTTGGTTACTCTTCAGAAATTTTGTTGACTTGATCTTGCTTCAAGATTTCTTGAACTATTTTTTATTATTCATCGAATGCTTTCTCTCATTGAAGTCTTATAAGCTCGATACCTCCAAAGAGTCAAAGTTTTTGTTTGTTTCAAGATGGTTTATGGGAGTCCTTTTCATAATCATCAATTTCATTGTCAAAGTAGACGCACATAATGTTATTAAAGATTACGCGTGGTACTGGGGTGATTTCTTTTACTTGAGAATATTCAATCATGAATTGAAATTTGAAGGGATTTTTGAGGTATTTCCTCATCCAATGTACAGTATCGGTTATATAGGGTATTATGGATTTGCTTTAATTTCCAGATCTTACATTGTGTTAAGCATTAGTGCATTTGGGCATATTATGCAATTCTTATTTTTGCATTTTGTTGAAGATCCACATATCAATAAGATTTACAATAGTAATGGATCTGGATTCCACACTAGTAGTGAGAACACCTATAAAATGCAAAGTCCTATGTTGTTCATAAAGAATTTCTCGTTTTTGAGACTAGCTGACCTGTTGGTCTTATTGATGAATTTGTTTATAATAGCTGTTTGCACAAAGTTTTCTAATTTTCAGTTATTTATAATAAACCTCTCGGTTATCGTTGTCACAAATCTTATAAACTCTATTGCTTTATACTATCAGTCTAATTACAAATCAGTATCGAAGCTTTACATAAAAAATGATTTAACCTTTATCGATGCTTTCCAAAATTGGTGTTCATATTATAACTTTCAATTGATTTTGAAAAATGATCTATTCATTTTGCTATTTATCAAAGAATTTTTCAATATTTACAATTCAAAGTTGTTGATCATAAAAGATAACTTTTTTTTGTTCAGAATTTTCATTGGTGTGTTCTTAATAATTTTGAATTTTTTGACAGAATTTTCGAGTTTGGAGTCTATTGGTATTCAGTCATACTTTTATGGTGACTTTTTTTTACCAAGTAAAAAAAAGCAATTAGTTAGAACTGGTGTTTACAAATATTTGAATCAACCGGAAAAGTTCATGGGAAATTCTGGATTTTGGGGTCTTGCTATAATTTGTTACTCCTCCAGTTATTTATATTTTTTGAGTTTGGTTTCTTCTTTTTTGAGAAATTTGTTCATTCAGTTCATTGAGATACCACACATGATAAAATTGTATGGTCAATCACAAGTTGACTTAGATAGTGGGGTTAGTAAAACCTTTAAAAAAATTATTCCAAGATTGAGATCCACCAGTTTCGCATCCTATAGAATTCCGATTAACTCAATTCTCGAAGAATCTCCAACTTCTCCTGTGTTTGAAGAAGTAGAAAGTGAACTTGAAGAAAAATCCTTCGTTGAAAGAAACCTTTTGTCGGTCACAAGTCCTGTCACAATAACTGAAACTTCTGGTCAATCATTTGTTTCAAAGGACAGTAAAACAGGTTGTGAAATTGAATTGTTGAACGCAAGTTTGAATGAATCTAATAAGTTCCCATTATCAATTCCAGTTGGTAAATCGATTCAAATCAGATACAAAATATATAAGAAACTTCACAGAGATGCTTGGATTGGATTATACAAGGTTTTGAATACTATCAACAACAAAAAGAAGACATTAATTTCATCTAACAATCATTGGGTCGCTATTCATCCAGAGAGATATTCTAATAGGGTATTCGGTCATGAAAAAGAATTGTCCCAAAATAATGAATCTTCACAAGATATAAGAAAACTCAACAGCAAAAAGCAACTCAATGACAACCTTTATGAAGAAGGTGTTTTGGATTTCAATAATGACTTGTTGTATTGGGAAGGTGGTATTTACGAATTCAGATTGCATTACACTAGAAATCATGATGTCGGGATAATTTCATCTAAATTTGAAGTCGTGCATAACAAATTGGACATTAGCAATTTGATAAGCGAAGATCCTCAAGAGTTCAAGACACAACTATTCGGTTTATTCGTGAAAAATAATTATTTAGCGTACGAATACTACTCTATGCAAGATAAAGTCGTTAAGAAATTTAGCTTACTGTCTATTGAGGATAGCTATATCAGCTTATTGGAAAATTATATTGATAGTTATTTCCAAGAGATTTCAACAAATGATGATTTAAAGAAGAATTTGAATTTGAAGAACCTTAATTCTTACAATTTGGACAATTACAAACAGAAAAAGTTGGTTTTCGAATTGGCAAAGTTGAGCTCCATCATCAAAAATTCTTTTGTGAGCAACGACTCTTCAATAGATGTAGAATTTAGCATTGAAATTCTCATGAAGGAATCTTCCTTAGATTCTTTATTTAATAGAGTTATACACGTTCAGTCAATTTTGAATGAAATTGCCAATTGATGATTATTCATTCTCTGATTTAAAGTTGTTACATCTTTGATTTCTTCAGACAGTCTAGTCTCTTTGTGAAAAAAATGATATCAAAAAAATTTTAATCTGCATTATATGGTATATATAGAACTTGAATATTACTTGTTGTACCTATTCGTTTATTTTGATGATTATCAGTGATGCTCGTATCTTTAAAATATCAATATGTTCATCTTCTGTGGTTTTTCATTTGACATTTTTTTTTTTTTTTTGCATGTGACAATGATTGATCACTTTTACTCTCTAAGTAATTTATGCATTTCCTTAACTTAAAAGAGTTAAGATCTACTTCAGCGAAAATAAAATGAATTTATCAATACTGGGAAGCAAAAAAGCTAACAAAAAAGCGAAAAAAAGTTCCTTACTGAAAACAAAAGTATCAAAATAGATAGATGAATTTCACACTCTTCATTTTTTCAATCAGAAAATTTCTTGGGAAACAAAATTCTCAGAATTGTATTCCCAACCTAAGATTTTTGGTTTTGTAGAGTATACATATATTGTTCGATTGTTCTTTATAAACCGTTGTGAAGTACAACTAATATACTTCTTTCTTTTTAAAATTCTTTCAATTCGTATCATTGTAAAAAGTGGTACTTACAAAACCAAGAGATAAATACAAAAAAAAATCTCTAAATTCAAATCAAAACCAAAGTCAAGAATCCAATATCAAAAAATTAAAAGTACAGATAATTTTTCGGCTTTGGAAAGTGAAGTGGTAACAGCCTTGAACAAGTCGGTTGAAATGACAGAAATGATGGAAAATATCAGGGTATTGAAAACATACTATGATACTCTAGGAAAACAACAAAACATAAATGCAGAAAGTGCTGCATCTCTTGATGTTAAGTTTTTGAAAAAAGTTGATGCCTCCCTTTCATTTTTTGAAAATTTTAAGTTGAGAGACTACTTAAACGATAGTAAAGAGCTTCATTCAGATTTCAAACTCTTGACAAACAAAAATAGTCTTAATGCACTAAACGATTTTCCAACTTTTGCCATCAAAGAATTTATGATTAATCTAGAAAATCAACTCTTGTTGAAATTTTCAAAATTTTTGAATATTTTGAACTTATTATCAATTCATACCATCATCAATTTCGAATTATTGAAAAACACTGATTCATCAAAAATTTCATCTGACCAATTGACTGAAATTGTTTCTTCTACAAATAAGTTCTTGTTTTTCAATCAATGCTTTTGCGATCACTTTAATATCCATGATTATGATTCAATTTTATCTGAATGTAATTTTATTATTCCGCTCACATTATTGGCAGATATCCTTGAGAAGACTATAAAGAATAATAATTTTTCATCTGATT
This sequence comes from Saccharomycopsis fermentans, assembly GCA_002564245.1. Lineage (NCBI taxonomy): Eukaryota > Fungi > Ascomycota > Saccharomycetes > Ascoideales > Saccharomycopsidaceae > Saccharomycopsis > Saccharomycopsis fermentans. Next base: position 3,226,923 of record JNFW01000001.1, read on the forward strand.
GCCAATCTAGTGAGTATTCTTTTGTAACATCAGAGGAAAATCATATGATGAGTTTAAGAGGCCACTTGTCCACGATTATTTCTTTTCACCTTGTGAACCCCAATTTATTCAAATCTTTTGAGAGTTCAAAATCTAAGATATATCAAAAAATATCTTTCAAAAATGAATTTTTGAGGATTTGGAGAGATTTATTCAGCCAAATGGTTGGAAATGATACCGATACTGACACAATACTTCCAACAGAAGGTGTATCGAAAAACTTTGATGACATTATGAAAGCAGGAATTCTTCAGCTAATTTCTTCGAATGCTTCATTGAGTAATGACTTTCCATTATTTGGAACTCCACATATATCCAACGTTGAAAAATTACTTGAAATTCATGACTTTTTTCAATCACTAGTTGAATTGGATTGTCCGATAATGGATGACTCTGATGATGAAAATTATTTAATCGATTCAAGTAATTCGGCTGAGGCAAAATCCGAAGCTATATTTAACAACACATCCCAGTTGATTAGATTGTATTCTTACATCATGGATGACATTCAGGTAATGGAATTATTTTGTCAAATATTTATCGTTAAATTTGGGAGCGACGCTATTCAACATAATGGAGTAAATGAATCAGATTTATCCAGCAAGCTTGAAGATTTCTTCCCTTCTCTTAAAGAGAGTATCAGTCCAATATCGGCAAGATTTACTGTAGATGAAATTTTGCATTATCTAAACAATAAGATTATTGAATTTGAATTACTTAGAAGTCGGTGCAAAATTGAACTGAGATTTGATAACATTTCCAGTAATAACTCAAAAATTAATAACATCCAGAATTCCAATGATTCTCGATTGAGATTTAAAATTCTTTTCGAATTTTTGGATCAAAGTAATTTGAACTTTAGATCGTGGTTTCCATTATCTAAATTAGAATCAGATAACTCATATGAGATGAATCTAATATTATTTTTGAAAGCATCTTTAAATAGAATTTATTACGACTTATCTCACTTTAAAGACGACAATAGCCTCGATTTATTCACCGAAAACATTATCGCTCTCCACTTAGAATTCCATGAAACAGGCTGTAAATTCAATTTATTGAGTTTATTCAATGATATAACTTATAAACTATGTGATGTCATTATGAAAGATTCTTTGTATGATGCTTCATCAACAGAAGGAATTTCATGGTATTCTTCAAAGTTGTTGGAGTTGAAATTATGTGAATCGGTTGGTATTCAACCCAAATGGAACTACATATTCCCCGTATATGACCTGAAATTATATGAGGCACATGAACTATCCGACAGATTTTTGAAACAAAACCATATGATAGGTTGCTTAGAATTATGTATTTCCATTTTGTCTATTTTAATTTCGAAAATCCATATTACCAATGAAAATGATACTCCCATTATGAAGCAAATGCTAACCATTAATATTTTGATATTGGAAACTAGTATCAAATTGAACAACGATTTTTTAAAGCATTTCTCCTTAATAAATATGTATCAGCTTATTAATGGCGGCAATAATGACAAGGGTTTAGAAAATCTGGATAAAAGTATAAAAAGATTCAGAAATCTTGGTATCCTAATAAAGCTACTAAACAGCTTGATCGAAATAGATTTAAACTCAATAAATCTATCAATAATTATATATGAATATTTAATTTTTGAAGCTAAAATCCCTGTCAAAGACAACACGCTTTATGCTGAAGAGTTGAAAACTTTCTTAACTGTACTTCAAGTAATGTTCGATCCAAAATTGCAATTTTCCTTCTCAAGAAAGTTGGATAATTATCTTAATGGCATTTCCAAAATCAATGAAAGAAATTTCACAGACCTGGACGTTGATCAAAGTACTCTAAAGTCTAATGCAGAATTAAAAAACGCATTTCTTACAGATTCTTATGACGATGATTGTGAATCATCAATCTCATCAGCTGTTACCAGAACAAACAATACGGTTGAGAATCTTGAAGAGACGAAAGCTGAGGAGGATACCAAGTTTATTGAATTAAATTCCTTTTTGAATTTTTTAAAATTAAACAAATTAGAAAATTTAGAACTTGAAAACTATAATAAGTCAAAAGAAATCAATTTTAATAACAGAAGTGTTTCATCTTATAACACATTTACGCCTCCATCAAATAGATAGCCTGGTATTAATAGTAGTAATATTATGACGAACGGAAGTCATAACCATTCTGCATAGATCAATAACAATTCAACATTGTCTACTCAAAATACATATCCAAACAAAAAATTTTAAAGTTTTCTGACAGTTTCGCATTCCGTTAATTGATACATATTTGAGTATATATCAAAAACTGTTGACTAATTATCATAAATAAACATAGCGTTTGCTTATCTATACTTGCAAATTGACTCTAAAAGATTATTCACAAGACTTAGTAAGATATGTTGTGAAATATTGAATGATATAAACTAGTGTAACCCTGACTTGGAAAGACGCAAAACACAGTCTAGTGTTCGTTAAGGATGGCTTTCTCCTGAAAAAAAATTTTTTTGAAAAAAAAAAAAAAAAATTAAAAAAAAAGTATAAAATGACATCTCGAATATTTTGAGTTCTTTCCTTTAATGTTTAGCAAAAGAATATAATTTTGCTTATAGCAAATTTAATGTTTATTAATGTAGACATTGATACATATTCGTTTGTTTTTCTAAGCTTGAAAGTTTTCAAGATGGGAAAATATTGATATAACTATTTTTCTTATTTTCAATTGTTTTTTGTTGTTGATATGATGAGTTTATTGCTGTGCACCAGTCTGAATCTTCTTTGAGGAAAAATCACCCTTTAGCACCTCTGATACAATAATAATTACAACTTGATCTTTTGAGACTAACCTTCAAAATTTTTATGAAAAATAGTTGCGCTTTCCTTTAATTCTTGAATTATGTATTATAAAAAGCGTAGTTTTTTACAGATTTAAGCAGACCTAGAAATGTTGTGCAATCACTGGACAAAAGGGTTGCTGTAGCAAAAACAGCATTACTTGATGTATACTAAGTTGTAGATGAAGCTTTTCTAATCAAAAATATCAAACATCAATATAGATAATGGAATATTGAACTGAATGTAACTATCAAATTGGTTCTGAACGATGTTTTTGGATTAGAAGAACTCTACAGACTACTATGAAAAAAAAAATCTTTCTGGAAAAAAATAAGAGCTCATCATCAAATAAAGATCTTTGCTTCTGAATAGTAAGTTCTGATGTCTGATATTCAATATCAAAGGATAAATCTTAAAACTAAAACATAAAATATACGGCAAAATAAAAATGGTTAAAGTTAATATACTAGATAACGCAAGTGGATCATCAGAATATAGTCAAAATGGTGTGAAAGTAATATGTGGAATTAATGGGCCATTAGAATACAAATTAAGCAGACAAGATGCAAGCGTACAATGTGCCATTGATATCAATGTTTCACCGAACATAGGCTCTGCTTCCCCAAAGGAAAAATTGTTGGAGACCAAAATCAGACTGTTTATAAACAAGGTTATTCATGTGAGGTTGTATCCTAAACAAGTAATTCTGCTCAATTTACAGATATTGGAGAATTCTACAAATTTTAAGAACACCCAATTTGAGGCTGGTGGAAAGGCAGTAAATAATGATAACAATGATGGATCTGATGACTTATTAGTGTTAAACTGTTGTATCAATAGTATCTTTTTGGCATTAGTTGACGCCAGCATATCATTAAAGTTTGCATTCAACTCAGTAATTATGGAGTTTGATAATAATTATCAACTTATTACACCCAAAAGTGCTGGTAATAAATATATAAGCAAACATCTAGTTGTTTATTCTATCGTTGATGGAAGTATTGGTGAAATATTATACACTGAAAATGTTGGATCTTTCAAGTACGAAAGCTTCGACGAATTTTTGGTTACCAGTGAATTCCACAGTTTAAAATTGCATAATCAGTTCAGAACTATTTTGAGTAACTCGATATCGAATAACTTTGTCTTTATGAAACAGTAGTGATTTTCATGCTTTGCTTTCAAATTAAATACGATGGGCAATGATACCGATAATAAACAATTTTGTAGCATATTTGAAATCAAAAGCAACAGTTATATTATATAGTATGTTTATAGAGATACAGTTATATTATATAGTATGTACAAGAGATACAATTCTTTATAATTGAATTTCATAGGTGAACAGTGAATTTTCAATCAACTACACAGTAACTTATTTAGTAAAGTTTTCGTTTTATTTTTCTTTTTGAAATACTTAAAATATATAAATGTAAAGCCTCTTACTAATTAAAGAATTAGATAAATATTTGAAAATTGTACTCAAATAAATGTTGGAATTGGTTGACCTGGAATCCAGTCCCATGGATCATTAAATCTCAAGCCAATATTCAATGAAGAAATCGACTTCATATCTTCTTCTGATAAATCGAAATCTTCATGTTTCAAGTTTGCTGTTAATCTCTCAACTGAAGAAGATTTTGGAATCACAGCAATACCTCTTTGTGTAGCCCATCTTAATAAGACTTGCGCATTAGATTTGTTATATTTGGAAGCAATTTTAGCTATAGCATTTGACTTTAATAAACTGTCGACACTCTTGACTTTAGGATTGTTCAATTCGACAAATGATTGTGGACCGAAAGAAGAATAAGCAGTGATCAAAATGTTTTTCGATTGAACCCATTTGATCAACTTTTCTTGGGTCAAATATGGATGATGTTCAATTTGTAAGACTTGAGGAGGAATTTTAGCTCCTCTTAACAAATCTTCGATCAAAGGACCTGTGAAGTTAGAAATACCTAACGACTTAATTTTTCCCGCTTCAACTAATTTTTCCAAGGCTCTCCAGGTATCGATAATTGGTACATCTTCAAAGACTACCTTGTCTCCCTCGCCACAGAAAAATGCAGGAGGGTATTTGACATCGAAATCAACAAATTTGAAAGCAATTGGGAAATGGATGTAGAAAAGATCTATGTAGTCCAAATCTAAATCAGACAAAGTTCTGTCCAATGCTTTTTCTACATTTGAAGGGTGGTGGAAGTTGTTCCACAACTTAGAAACAACAACTAAATCTTCTCTTTTGACTAATCCATCAGCAATAGCTTTTTTGATTCCTTGTCCAACTTCTTTTTCGTTACCATAGTCTTCGGCACCATCGAATAATCTGTATCCAAGCTTGATGGCATCATATACCATTTGTGCTGTGGTTTCGTTAGGAATCTTCCAGACACCTAAACCAACTAAAGGAATTTTGATTCCGTTGTTCAAAGTAACAGTTGATGACATTTTGATCGAATGAGAAATTAATAATCAAGTTTGAGAGATCTAATTGTTGTGTGACTATCGAATATTTGATATATTTGAGGATACAATGTAAGAGGTTGGTTTGCGACAATAATTGTCAAGTTTGGATAGGCAGGAGATATATAGACACTTATATACTAAATTTTTTGAACCCTCCACAGGCCAGCTACGTACAGCAATCGTAATTCTTGAATATGAAAAAAAAAGGTGTGACAAAAAAAAAATTCAAATTACAAAGAGTTACTTGCAGAGACCTAACTGAAATAAATATTCAATCTAGAAAGAACTCTAAACATCTATAGGTTATTAAACAATTTCAGGTCGAAACGAAACTTTAATTAGAAGAGTAAGATATATTCGAAAAATTGTGTGATTTTTATTATTTCAGGTCACACTTTTTGATCTCACATTTTTTCTCTTTTAATTCTCGTTTGCTGTTCTTAAGTAATCTCTGCGTGTCGGGCGTTTTTATTTTCTCCGATAGCTTTCAAACGTGGAGTAGATTACACAAATATTAAAAAAGTGTGGAATAATTAGTGGAGAAACACTTATTTGTTTTCTTATAATTATTTTAAAAAAGCGTCCATATTTTTTGTACCAGTTAACAATAGAAGAAGTTCTCCGGACTTTGAAAGCGAGCAACGAGTCTTATGCATTCTTCAGGGTTGCATAATTATGCATTATCGTACTAGTAAATCTGGGTATTTTTTTGAGTATTTTCAACATGCGAATCTGTTATTGACATCATTTGAATATTTACGCTCCATTCCCCCCACAAGAATCGTAAAGATATGCAATACTGTATTATTTGTATTGTACATAAAGCAGGCAAAAATGTTTATTTATGCTGGTATATAGAAAAAAATAAAAAAGGAAACATGACTTAGATATCAATTCCAAACAGTATATCTCTTCTACTGTACGTTGGTCTTGTACTATCGGGGCTATTTGATCTCATAATAGGAAACTTGCACAAACTATTGCTGCACATAACACTAAAAATTGACTCTCTTCTATGCAAATAATCTGAACTCATAACTTTTGGCGTTTACTAACCAGAACAGGTTCAACAGTATTTTCCTCATGTCTTTCTTCATCTATTAAAGGTCTCTTAGTTTTCTTCTCCGACTCTTCATTATCAACAAATTGTTTTCTCTCTGTTTTCTCATGAACAATGGTTTTACGATGCAAAGATATATCACTTGGTAATATCACAGGTTTGTCATTTTTGGTGACTTTGATATCAAAATATTTTGAAGTTTTCTCAGAGAATGAACTCAATACTTGCAAATCATATGCGGAACATCTGCTTTTATCTGTGACGCTCTTTAAATCGTCTACTAGTACCAATATATGGTTTATCGCATCACTTGAGATTTTTGTGTAATCTCCTTGCTTTAAGCAATATCCAGTGTACTTGATAAATTTTTCTTGGCTGAACTCACCATTAAAGGATTTTCTTGAAACTTGTAACTCAAGTAAGCATGCATATAACCCAAGTTCAAAAAGAATACTTTCAAGGCCATCATAAAATTCCTTGTTTAATTTAAATAACTCTAAACTTCTGAAAACAGTATGGAAATTCTTGTTTCTATTCATTTGGTGATAGAAAGCTTTCATGAATTTCTTAACATCTAGACTGTCCAAATTATTCAAAATAATTCCCAAGGATACAAAATCATTATTCGACAAATTTAAATAGGATCTTGTTTCTAAATTGACAAAAATGAACTGTTGCGTTGCGATACTAGCTTTAAACCCATTATCATTCTTTAAAATATTCTCAAAAATTTTTATTTGTTTTGAAATATCAATATTATTGATTAAAGATCTTAGTATTTTAACCTCATTTTTTTCAATTTTATTCATTTTGAATATTTTAACGATTATTTTATTATCGCTAAGACTGTCAGCTTTAAAGATGTTAATAAATTCTTGGTTCAACATAAACAAGGACTTGAAATTAATGTCATTTATAGGGAAAAAATCAATAAATTCGTTGATATGATCATAAATAAATTTTTGTAGATACATTGAGTTACTGGAACCTTCTTTCTCTTTTTTGATTATGATTTTGATACTCTGCATAAGTTTATTCAATATTTCGTATTTTCTTATTGCATCAGAACTGAATTCTAGTAACTTGTTTACTGTTTCTGAAACTAATTCAGAATTATTCAAGATCCACCTGGGATGGAATGTTCGAATAGTATTTGTACTATTCGTGGGATCACTACTTCCAGATTTCAAATTGGGTATCAAGGTAAACAAAGCTGATGACCATTCCTTGACAGTGCTTGAGATGATTTTATAGAACAAAGTAAGTGGATCATATTTGTACTTCATGAAAAACACAAACATTTTGTCTATGAGATATTCCCATAGGTATTTGAATATGAAAGTATGAAATCTCCCAGTTACGCTATTAGAGAAATCCATATAATTGAAAATTAAATCAATAATTACTATGCAGAAATCCATAATCTCCTTGATCTCAAACGTTGATAGTTTAACTTCTCTATCCAAAATATATGTCAATGGATGTAATAATACTTTCAACTTAGGAATGCACTCATTGCAAAATTTTGTAACTGATTTTTCATAAAGAGAATCATTCTTTTCTAAATATTCGATTTCATTGATCAGTAATTTCATACTTTCCCTAATATGAACTGTCAAATTGTAAACTATCACCCTCCAGCATTTCATACCTATAAGAGTATTATTATTTTCTAAAAAGTTTTCAACCACTGATATCCAGTCTTTATAATAACTCCATTCAAATAGGTCAAATGGAAGTGAATTATATCGTGAGTTTTTATCGGAATCTATTAATAGAGATATCAGCATCCAAATAATCGAGCTCTCTTCCAGCATACCATTCCCTAAAATGCATTTTATGTTTTGTAAAATTTCAAGAAGTAACGTTCCTACTTCTATTTTCTGATTGCTTCCATCCATGGCATCTGTGTCAGTATTTTTTTGAGTCAAACTAAGAAAAAAATTATTTTTAAATGTCTGATTTTGATAGTAATTTTTAGAGATCTCAAATAAGGCAACTGAATAATGATGAAGCAGTTTGCTATTGTAACTTTTTAGTTTACTGCTAGCTAAAATATTATCAACAATAATATTAACCCAATACCTAGATAGCTTATTCATGACTGAGGGGAATTCATTCACGAAATTTTTCAATGCTGAAGCCTTTTCGATCTGAATGGCTATTGAATTGTAGCTTTTAATATTTACAACTGATTTTAACATTTTCTCTCGAAGCAAATTAGTGATAAAATATTTTTTAGAACTCCCGATGCCATCGTTGAATTGCCTTTGTTGTACCAACGACATGCATTGAAATTTTATGAGTCGCTGATCGCGAAATAGGGCCAAACAGCAGCTGCTGGTCGATTTAGTAATTTTAGTTTCATCTTTCATCAAAATATCACATATGCAATTCATGATAATCGATATATTCTCGTTGCTGCATTTACTTATTAAATTAAAGTTGCTAATAATGTATGATAATATTTTAATGCATTGATTCAAAGTTCGAGTCTTGAAAGGATCCATCTTATTCAAATTTAAAGATTCTTTCCATTCAAATATTGCGTTTTTAATACTCGCTATGATGTATGATAAAATTACTGTGTTTCCAACTTTCTTTTCGAGAAACTTGAAAGAATTATTTTGCAAAATAAAGTTGAGTGCTGCAAATATTTCGAATTTTCGAGAACATTCTTTATCATTCAACATATATAAACAACCATCAATCAATTCTAAGTTGTGTAAATTTCCAGCCTCATACTGGGGAATATTTCCTCGCTGCCAGTAATCGATGCTTGAAGGTGATAATTCCGTACTTTGGTTGCAATCATTCGAAAAATTATCTATTTTGACCTTGAGAATTGATTTCATTGGAACTTTCACGACATTACTGGGAGATTCAAGCTTATCGGCGAAAGTAACCCTTTTTTCTGATCTATTCATCAAATTCGCGGAATTTTGATTAAACGTAGTATTAAAATTCATAAAGCTGGAATTCGCTTCATGAGATCTTAAATCTGTTACAGGAAAATTTTTATCTGTCATATTAGTAAAAAGACAGTTACCGTTAGATAACTGCTGCTTGATCATACAATTTTTATCAAGAATTACATTATCACATAGATTCTTGGTTTCTTCCTTCGCTTCTACCTTAGGTTCCCCCTTAGGTTCTTTCTTAGTTCCCTCCTTAGGTTCTTCCTTAGGTTCTTCTTTAGGTTTTTCCTTCGTTTCTTCCGTGGTTTCTTCCGTGGTTTCCTTTGAGGATAAATCTTTTGTTTCTTCCTTGGTTTCTTTCTTGGTTTCTTTCTTGGTTTCTTCTTTGGTTTTTTCCTTGGTTTCTTCTTTGGTTTTTTCCTTGGTTTCTTCTTTGGTTTTTTCCTTGGTTTCTTCTTTGGTTTTTTCCTTGGTTTTTTCCTTGGTTTCTTCTTTGGTTTCCTCCTTGGTTTCCTCCTTGGTTTTTTCCTTAGGTCCTTTTGGGGTCGATTCTTTTGTGTTATTTATTGAAGGACTCTTTGCCATATTTTTTGCTGTTTTGATTGAGTTTGATGATTTATTACTTTTGTCAATTCTAGTGTTTTCCTTTTTAAAATTCATTGTACCAAAACTTTTTTTGGTCTCGGTACTTGTTGATTCCCTAAAAATATTGATTTTAGAGCTTCTTTTTTTTTGTCTCGGTCCAGTTGGACTAGGAGAGTTCCTGCCTTTCCCAGTCTTTCCATTCTTCTTTGGCGTTCTTTTGAGTTTTTTTGATAGTAAATCTTTTCCTCCAAATCCAGGTTTTCCTATACCATCTTCCGAATGCACAACTTTCAATCTCTTATTCTGTTCTATAGCTGCTGATAATGAATCAATTCGATCATAACTACAATTTCTCTGGAGGACATCATTAGTAATATGGTTTTCTAGATTTCTTTTCTTTGATATGGTTACTAATTCCAGCGAATCAATCGAACTGTTATCATAAGATGTATTTTGACTACCGAAATCTTCAGGTGATTCAACAACAAGCATGGACTTCTTGCTTCTTGTAATCATAATATAATCACTCAAAATCACTGGCTTGAGCCAATCTACTAACTAACTAGTATCTTAGGGCACTTAGGATACTCTCTATTATTACTAATCCACGTATCTCTGTGTTACTGTCCATAATTGTTATCTTATTGAATTGTAATCTTCTTCAAATCAAAATTACCAAAAAAACAAAAAAAAAAATTGAAGACAGCCCACAACCTTAAAAAAAAAGAAGTATGACGCGTATTTCCTAAACTGGTAAAAAAAAATATCGCGTCTTTTCAAATGATATTTCAGAAGCCTTGGCTCATAATTCAGAAAATCTAGTGAAAGAAAACTTAGATGCATTCAAGTAACCAACATTCAACTTATATTATACATATATATACATATATTAACTTCCTATCAAAGCTCAAATAAATGAATTCCAAGGAGGACCTAATGTCAAAATTATCTTCCATTGATTCCAAAAAGAAATCCCAATTCTCTTCTGCCCAATCTACTAATGTTTTTAAACTCGGTTTCATTCAAAGCTTTGTTTACTAGATCTCGTTTCTGTTCCTGGAGGTCCATTATTCTCTCTTCAACAGTATCTTCTGATAGTAACCTGTGAACATGTACATCTTTCAATTGACCAATACGATGAGCTCTATCCATTGCTTGCTCCTCGATGAAAGGATTCCAAAACGGATCTACAATAACAACATGGGATGCACAAGTTAACGTTAAACCAAAGTTACCAGCCTTTAAAGATATCAACATAACTCTTTTCGAGGGATTCTCATAAAAATGTTCAATACATACATTCCGTTCATCCATTGTCATAGAACCATCGTACCTTAAATACTGAATCCCTTTGTCGCGCAAAATTTTACCAAACAAATCAAAAAAGAGAGTGAACTGACTGAAAATAATAATCTTATCATCATTCAGTTTCGCAAAAATATCGTTGATAATATCAAGACATTGATTCATTTTTGGAGAAGGCTGAAATGCATTGGAATCTGATTTCAAAAACTCAAGTAATACACTTTGTCTAAGAGTCATTGGCCCATTCACACGGATGTTAGAATAAAAATCTTTCAAAAGTTCATAGCCATTTTCATCAACTATTAATTGCTTCTTTATGTCACTATTAGTAAAACGATTTATAATTTGTGCTTCGGATTTCTGCATATTACAGACTTCGTTGAACACTTTGTAATGCACAATTTTGGATCTTTCTACTACTTTACTGCATTGCGTACAAGCAGCTCTGTCTTCTTCATCTCCAACAGCGCAATTTTCAAAAAATGATTCAACACAATCGATACATAAAGCATGGCCGCATGGATTTAATATGCAAGAAGAATCATATACTAGTAGGTCTGAGCACATGGGACAGTAAGAAGCGTCGGATGCATACTGTGAATTAATTTCAGAGACAGCACCATCAGTAAAACTTCTGCTATTACGAATCATACTCCTAAGTTGCTTGATAGGTGAATTTGACTCACTATCAGTGTTGTGATCAGAATTAACTTGCATTCCTAGGTCATACAAAGAATCATTATTTTCTTTCTCAATTACTTCTTTAACACGATCTCCAATCCTAACCAAAAATGAATGACAACATGCTTGCCTAAGCCTGAGCAACAATGTTAATACATTAGAGTAATCACCTAGCTTTTCTGATCCAAGCAACTTTCTAGCTTCCTGTTGTACTGCTTTAGATAAACTTTTATAGAATTGACCTTCGTCACCGCATATGCTCATGATGCTTTTCTCAATTAATCTTTTAGTCAATTCCAAAATTGGTTTGCCATCTATCTTTGAGGACTTTGTTCTTCTTAACAAAATTGCTTTCAATAATATTTGAAGTCTTCTCATTGCACTACTTTTTTCTAATTTATCATAGTTTTTGCTGGAATCTTTCAAAGGAAGTATAATCAACTTTCTGAAAACTTCTTCTTTGTTATGCGGTTTGATTCTTAAAAACCTTACTAGAGAATATAGTTCTTCCACATTATTCTGAATTGGTGTACCGGTTAAACAAAGTCTATAAGTTGCGGCCAAGGAGGCACAGGCTTTAGAAGCTAATGTTTTTTTGTTTTTTATAATATGCGCCTCATCTAATATAATTCTATGAAAGATTGTATCTTTGGAGTAAAATGGGGATGAATATGAAATGCCCCCATCTTTATACAGAGGAACAGTGCCTTTATTTTCGGGACTGTCGTAATATTCTCTAAAATGCTTTTTGAACTCCGATGACAAAGTGCCATAACTCGTGAGAACCATGTCGAACCTTGCTAATTGTTTAAATGATTCCGCTTTTTCGGATGAATGATAGAGAAAAATTGATTGTTTATGCTCTTCATCAATTTTCTGTCTGATTTCAGCCTGCCATTGACGTAGTAACGCGACTGGCCCTACAATTAAAGTAGTTTTGACACGCTTGTCCAGAGAAGGATTAGCCAATACTGCTGCAAGAGCTTGAACAGTCTTACCTAGCCCCATATCATCTGCTAAAATGCCACCCTTGTTTGAACCCTTCTCCATCTTATAAATCCAGTCAACCCCAATTCTTTGATGCTTTAAAAGCTTAACAGTCAAGCCCTTAGGTTCTGGCAAAAGTGAGTCAGAATCAAACAGCTCATTATCAGGTAGAATATTTTCGATCAACTTAGATATATCTAAATCTTCTTGAGAAGAAATACGTTCTGCCTCTCCAAATGGTTGAATCGGTCTAACAATTTGTCTTCCGTACAAGGCATGCTGTTGTCTATTGATCTCGATATTTGATATGGATAGCTGTTGTTGACGTTTCTTTTTCAAAACAGTTATGAATGCTTCTGGCTGAGATAACATTAAACTTTTATGCGCCTTAAACTGTTTAAGATCAGCCGCACACTTTTCAGCTGTTTCTTTCCAAACGTTAATATCATCTGTCAAAGTCTGAACAGTGGCTTTTTTCGTCAGAAGTAACTTCAGAATCTTTGCTATAGATAAAGGATCCATATTTAAATCATGTTTATACTCTAGTCGTTTGATTTCTTCATTGTTTCTTTTTAGTCGTTCTTGATCGTTTTTTATGTGACGGTTGTAAGAATCGATCATCAAGTTTGTGGAGTTAATTTTATTACTTATATTATCCACTAATTTTCTCATTTCGCTCGCTATGTACAAATCCTCTGATGTTTTAGAAGTTTCTAATAAATTAAAAGAAGGGGTGAGCTTTTGTGATGATGATTGCTGAGATCCTAAACTATACGGAAGAGAAGGGTTGGTGGAACTATTTGGAGGGGTATTTTGCATTGATGGATGAAACACTGCGGGATTGCCATGTTGCACTGTCAAAGGAAGGGGAACAGGTTGATTGTAGTAAGGAAAAGGTACATTTGAATTTACAAGTTGGGTACTTGACACCGGGTTTGTAGCGGGTGTCAAGCGGACCTCGTTTAACATGATCACATCGTCATCCTCTTCGTCATCGAGGTCTATGGTATTACTGTTTGTCTGCAAGGTTAAGAAGTTCTGGATTTTTGTGCTTCCACCGTTAACGTCACTCTTATGTGTCAAGTTCTGCGGGGAGTTGCTGATACTATTATTTCCCACGACAGGAGAGGCACTGAAGCTTCCAAGACGCGAGACTTGGTTGTTATCCGAGGAGTCTTTGAATCTAATTGGGCTGAGATCTCCGGTGGATATGATACCCTCAGGCACTCTGAAATCTCTGAGTTTATTTTCTTTAGAGCCCCCAAAGCTCGATGCAACGCTGTTGTCGTTTAATTCGCGGATACCACCGCTGGCAGGAATGCCGTTCGAATGGTTTCTGCTGTCTATTGCAACACTCAGCATGCTGGGCTCCTGCTTTCGTGCCGCAAATCCTGGGTTCTCCATAAACGAAACAGTCTCATTGTCCTCGTTATCATCCGTGAGATCAATAATGATGAGTCCGTTGTCCTTGTTCGCCTTCTCTTCCATAAGCGCCACAATATCTCTCTGTTTGCCAAATAAATTGTTTTTGTTTGACATTTGCTGGATGTTATCCTCTCCTTTTCTCTTACATTCGCTATTCCGGACTATATTGGCTCTATTACATACTACAAATATCTTTGACAGTACTCCTCAGTGGTGCATTGTCAGCTGTTTTGTAGGTTCTTTTCTCTGTATTTATATATATACAAGTCACATTTTTTTTCTTGGTCTCCTAGTACTAATAATGCCACTATTTTCAATCTCCATAAAGTCAGAATCGCACGTAAATTGGCTGAAGATCCTCAGAACTATGATACTGGCAGCTTAATCGCTACTAATCGCTAGCGAAAAACAAAAGAACTGTTAGATTACTACTAAGAGAACGAAGAAGAAAAAAAAATCACATAGGGCGGATTTTCCGGGTCTGAATTCCGTTTCTCTGGTGCGGTATTTCCTCCAGCAATAAAGGTACGGTTATGCCGGATGGTGAATATTGGAAAAAGAATACCTTATTCAAAAAACGAGAGAACATCTCTAAGTGAAAAACAGATACCATGACACCTCCAATTACATGAAGACTTGCCGATATCAGCATCACAATTACTGCCTCCACTGAATAGAACCATAGAAAAGGTGTTTTTTTTCCCCTTAAAATCGCATACTGTTTATATTTCTTCTAGCTTTTCGCCGCTGTTTTCCCGTCAGGAAAGCCGTATCCAAGAATTGTTGAGTGGCATGTATACTCCAAGAAACGCATCGATCTAGCAGAGCCAGCATAAAATTTTGAGAACCCACCTTTAGTGCATCAATACAAGCATCTTTCGCCGATCTACCCAACAACGACACACCAGCGTTTTCCTCTAGCAACCAGAGACTTCCTTTTCCACCACCAGAGATGCCAAAATACTACTGCGATTACTGCAGATCGTATCTCACACATGACTCCACTAGTGTCCGGAAATCGCATCTAGTGGGTAAAAACCATGTCAAGTTTGTTGCTGACTACTATGAGCGCCAGGCAGTTCTATTGGGGAAATGGGATATGTTGGATGATGATGACGAACTCATAAGTCAGCGGGATATAACCATTGATCAAATATACGGCTCCGGTGCTCCTGGTGTCAAAGCTGAGCAGCTCAGCGATGATGAAAACGAGTATGAAGCCACAAATGATGAGTTCAATGGGAATTCCAGGAACATGGAAAAGCAAAATGCCAAAGATTCAGCTGCAAACAGCACATCCACAAAGAATAGCAGCACTCTGGACTGTACGACCTCCGAAAACTTGAACGTTTACAACTCAACTGAAGATTTCGTGTTACCTCCTCCGCCATCTTTGTCAAGCATGCCGAACCCTCCTCCAAGTGTCTTCAGATACTCGGAACACTATGTAGATAACAACTCTAGGGTGTCGAAATCATCGAAATCAGAAAATAAGCCAAAGCACGGTGTTAATCATAATTCTTCCATTAATGTCAACATTCCTCCAACTCTAAGTAACTCTCAAAGTCTCCGCTCAAGCGTTAATAACAATATCAATCTTTCGAAAAATCAACGAAATTCCAGAGCCCCATCCAACCTACTGCATTCACAACAGTTTAACCAAAATAGTTCTCATAAAGGAACTTTTGGACAAAGCAATATTAATAAGCAAGGTTACAATAATCAGAAACAATATTCGGCCCCTAAAAACTTTTCAGGAAATCAAGGTTATTATAGTAAGCCACAGCATGGTAATCAGCAAGGATACAAATATCCTCAGCAATTTTCAAACAATCTGAATTATTCTAACACTCAGCCATACAGTCATCAAGGATACAATCAACAGCAGCAACAGCCGATGATGCAGCAACAATACAATGCACAAAATAATTATCATAAATACAACAAACCGAAATTTGGTAATCAAAACTTCCAAAGGAATAACAGAGGTAACCAGAATAACCGATACAATAACTATAATTCGCCTGCTTATTAAATTGACTTTCAGTGTTACAGATGTTACAGATGCTGATTGAATATTTCATAAATCTAATGATCTTCGAATATGGTCCTTTGTTTTTTTTTTTTGATTTTATTGTACAGGGTTATATATTGTGGGATACCTTATTACCACACTTTTCGTAATACTGGTTCCCATATAAATCATTAGGATTTATGGTGGTTATAATATCTTGTTAAGATGATTTTTAGCTAATATGAAATTTATTTGCAGACCCTGAAACATTTTTGGTATCAGCTACTCACTTATATAGTCATTCAAATAAATCAAAGCAACCCAAAGCAAGATAAGAATAGGCGAACCAACTGCAATAAAAAAAAGTAAGGTATTCAATTTTACTTTCAGGAATTTTTTTAAAAATCTCGGATCACTGAACCTAGCAATATCTTTATTTATAGTTTCACGCAATACCTTTCTTGTAAACGATTTTTGAATAACTTTCTCACCGTTTTTGCTTACTTTTTCTTTGATCTCACTGGACATAGTCAGAACCGCAATCATAGCCTTGCACCAGCATTTGGAATCTTGCGGTTTGAGGAACCCAGTTCCTTCAAAATTAGAAATTGAAATCACATCTTTCTCATTATTATAGTCGTTGTCTAAAGGAACGATTGTTTCTTTTGGACCCCCGTTGTTTACCGCTAGCACTAACGTATTGTACTTCATAGCTTCGATAGGAACAATTCCAAAATGCTCAAAAGATGGAGTGTATAATATCATCTCTGTGCTTTTTATCAATGAGTTCTTCAAATCGGTTGAAATATTTGGTAAAAAGTAAATATCAGACCTTCCAACGCTTTCTAAACCTATAAATTCCTTATAATTCATAATTACTTCCCATTTCAATTTTCTATCTTCAGCCAACTTACAGAGCTCCTTTAGGTATTGAACATTCTCAGTGACTAAAGTATCATATCCACCTGCGACAACCAACTTTTCGTTACTATTTGGTTTTTCTTTCAAAAACTGAGAGAATGATTCAATTGCCAAACCTATATTCTTTTTTCTTTCAAATCTGTTCACACTCAAGAAAAATTGATTTTCGGAGAATTTATCCATTATCACTTCATCAATATCCGCATTGAGGTGAACATTCTCATCAATACAAGGATAGAGTACTGACGGTTGGGTAAAAAAGTCGTATTCCCTCAACAGCGGAAAAGTTGAATTAAAAACATGTCTTGTGAAATAAGAATTAACATAAACTTTGGTAGGAAAAAGATAACAGATTTCCTCATAGGAGTCGAATGGCAATCTGTATAAAGCCTTGAGGAGAGATGTCTTCTTGGATAACTTCAAATCAGGAAAATGGCAGTAAAATAATACCCTTGAATAAGTTTTCCAGCTTTTGAAAAAAACATTATATAACCAGATAATAGGGAGACACGACGCCAAGGAATCAACCACGTAGAAATCATATGCGGAGTTTGTCAAAAATAACAATTTGCAAACCAAATACACTTGTCTGATTATAGCACATATAATTGTAAACTTTCCCAAAATCTTTCTAGGAAGAAAGTCTCCGTATACAACGACCCTCAACTTGCCGCTCGAAACTTCTTCGAATGCGTGTGACTTATCGCAGTGCGAAGTATATATAGTAACATTATGGTCTAATTCTTGCAATCCTAATGCGATATCGACAATCAATCTCTCTGCACCACCAATGCCCAAATCTGGGTGAATAATAGCCACATTTTTTGGAGTAAGCTTTGACAAATCAATCTCCTCTTTTGCCATCACTATTTTTTTTTTACCTGATGACATTATTCTTGCGTTTATTCAATGTATTGTTACTTTTCTCTAGTCTTACTTTGAAGATAAGGAGTTTACTATTGTTCTCACCATTTCATCGTGTTTTCATTTTTATTTTTGTCTTTCTTGAATGAACACTTAGCAAAATGCATATATACGTGCTTAAGCGTACTTAAATGTATATATCAGAGCTGATACTGTTTTTTTTTTGAATTGAGCTTAGACGGACTTTATAAATTGCTGAAGCGCGATCAAGAAATGCTGAAGAGTCAGGTATTTCAGCTGAGAAACCAGTGATAACAGCTTGATTAGATTATCACTTTTACGGAAATTTCTTCAAAATACTACTGAAGAAGCTATAAATACTCATTTTTGATTATCATACAACGTAGCAAGCAAAGCAAATCATATTTATGGAATCATTAATATAATATAAGAAAAGAAGAAGGCAGAATGCGTTTGGATTCTAAATGGGCAACAGATGATAGCGATGACCTGAATTCAAAAGATCAAACGGTTGAATATCCAGACAAAAAATCGCACACAAGAACAATCAGATCGAGTCTAGAAAACAGTAGCGTAAAGAGTCCTTTCAAAAGTCCAAAAAAAAGATCAAACACTGCCAAACTAGTTTCAAAATGGGACAATGAGGAGAAGACGCCTAAAGAGATCAACTTTCGCAGTGTGAATCAGCAAAAAGAACAAGCATTCAAAAACTTTGAGACTAGCAATAGAGCCCACAGCTCTAGAGAATTTAATTCCAACAGAGCTAACAGACGAAACCCAGAAATTGTGGAAAAACTGTCTAAAAACTCCCTATTTGACAGAATTCCAGCTAATAAACACTCCAATCAGGGCCAGTATGATCAACCAGGCAGCCATACTGGCAGTGCAACAGCGTACGAGACTGTTTCTGATAGTGATGAAGCTTGTGACTCTGAAGAAAAGCCACTTGAAGATCTCTCGTATGCTGCAAAATCATTTGCTCAAAGATTGGGAATTAAAGTTGATGAGAATCATGTTTCTGATAATGTTAATAAATATTCTGATTCTAATAGAAATCATTCTACCAGCAGAAATGGTCTTTCAAAACCATTCCAACATGATAAGAAGAACTTGTCTAGAAAATCCCCTAGAAACAGTCAAAAAAATAATAAAATACATCGCGATGATCATTCAGAAACATACAAAAATACCGAATCTGATTCTAAAGTAGATAAAAAGACATACGAAGCGTTATTGGAGCAAGTCAATTCTCTCAAGTTTCAAAATGAGCAGCTAGAAAAAATCATTTCCGATTCGAAAATAAGTTTAATACCTGAGCCATCTTCTGGTTGTTGGGCTGATTGGGGAGACGAGGAATAGTATTCCGTATAGAATTATCAAAGTATCATTACAGTGTATAATATTAAACTTTAGATCAATCGATCAACCAACCTTTATTTGTTGTTGTTTTTTTTTTTTTTTGAGTATTTTCAAAAATTATGTAGTTGCCTAATTGTTCAGGCATATATATTAATAAAATAGTTATCTAAGCTTTCAATATGTATTCCTAATATATTCATGATGTAAAAAATAAGGTATCAGTTTATATTTTATCTTGAAAGTCGAATTAGAGATGGACTATTTGTCCTACCTGCTGACAATTTATCACTGTTCGTCGTCATCGCTATCATCCTCATCGTCCTCATCGTCATCATCATCAGAGACCTCAATATCCATTTTTCTAAGCTTTTCCTTATATTTTTTCAATTTATCATCCAAGTCGCTCATGATCAATAATAAATCATCCATGTCTGTCTTAGGAATTAAATCTTTTGAGTTCTTTTGTAATTTTTCTATTTTTTGTTTCATCAGTTCAATTTCTTTATCTTGTGATTCGATGATTTCATCCTTTTCTTTTATGATTTCTTTTCTTTTCTCGATTTCACTGGCGCCTTCCTCAATCTCTAATTCTTTGGATTTGACTTTGCCTTCCAACAACTTTAGCTGGTCTATCTCCGATTGTTTCAACCTCAGGTCGTTCACAGCTTTATCTAGTTCTGTACTCTTTATTTTGAGATCGCTTTTTAAAGCATTCATTCTCAAGAGCTGGTCTTCATACCTTTTCTTTTCTTCTTCTAATTCCTTTTGAATATTCTTTAATTCCTCTTCTTGTTTGATAGTAACCGTTTTTATTTCATTTTGAGCGGCGACTGACTCGGTCTTTAGCAGATTACACTCCTTAATTTTCTCCAGAAGCTGAGTTGTCAAGTTTTCTACTTTGTTTTCAAGACTTGACAAAGATTCTTTATGACGAAGTTCCAGCTTTTCGATATGGCTTTCTAATTCAACAATTTTTTCGAGCTTCTCATTCAATTTATTATTTATCTCATCCTCTGTAGACTTTGCGCTACTTGAAATAGATTCAATATCTTTCAACTTAGACTCAATGTCTGCCTTTAAACTAATCATTTTCGTTTCAAACTCTTTAGATTTACTCACTTCGTTCCTCAAAGATTCCTTTAATTTTGAAACCTCATCTTTTAAATTCAACTCTTTTTTCAGATTATTCGCTATAATACCTTCATAGTTACTTACTTCGCTTTTTTTATTTTCTAAATCAAGTTGTAATTTTGCGATTTCATCCAAATTGCTTTTAATAGCTTGCTCGGATTTAGCCAATTTAGTTTTGAACCCTTTTATCTGATCATTTAGTTTCATCACTTCCACATCATTGAATGATTTCATCTCTTTCATATTAGCTTGATGCTTTCTGATTTCTTCTTCTTTTGTTTCAATGATTTGTTTCATTGTGTTATAATCTTTTACGTGCGCTTCTAGCAGCAGTTTCATATTAGCAATCTCTAATTCCTTAGCATTTAAAGAATTCTCTAATTCTGAAATCCTCACCAAAGAGTCTTTGTCTTTCAAATCCAGATTATTGATAAATTGACTGATTTCCTCTTCTTTTTTCTCCAATAATTTTTTTAAGTTCTCGATTTCATTCAGCTTCTCAGCAACGTTTTGTTTCTCATTACTCAATTGAGAACTTGCTTCATTAATTTGGGAAGTGAGTTTTTCAATACTTTTCTCTTGAGTTTCAATCTTGAAATTGCTTCCCTCAAGTTCGGTTGATTTTTTTGTAAACTGTTCTTCTAAAAGACTTAATGACTCCTTTCTTTCATCGAGCATTATTTGTAACTTGCTTTTCAGTTCTTCAGTCAACTGTAATTTATTAGATAACAGATCAATTTTTGTCTGCAAATCTAATTTATCCGATGTTAAACTTTTTAAAGTAATTTCTTGAGATTCCATATCAGATTTCAATTGAGTAATATTTAAGTTTAATTCCAGTATCTCAGTATTTAAATCATCGAACTGGCTATTGTCTGAAGAAATTTCTGTCTCCATTCTCAGAATGATGGATTCCTTGGATTTAACTGCTTGCTCTAATGCTTCAATCTTAGCTTCGAATTCTTTTTTGAATTTTGAACTCTCCTTTTCGTTAGTTTCTTTCAAAAATTCAATAGAGGATGAATATTCATCTTTCAACTTGACTATTTCATCAAGTTTGACATTTTGCGATCTCTGCATTTCTTCAATTTTCGTGTCATTTTCAATGCGTAATTTAGAAACTTCATTCTGCATTCTATCTAACGATTCCATTGATTCCTTTAATTTTTTCTCAACAATAGTTTTTTCTGCAGTTACAGCAGAAACTTTAGACCCCATATCATCATTTAGCTTTCTTAGCAGAATTTTGCTTTCACTTTCAAGAATCGATAACTTTTGGTCTTTTTCTTTCAATGCACTCGTTAATTCGGTTATTTTGCTGTCAGAATCAGTTTTGACTGCCGTCAAACCTTTTTCTTTAGACTCTAGTAATGACTTTAATTGTTCTATTTCTTTGAGTTTTGCGACAATCTCCAATTTATTTGATTCAATTTCTTTTATATTGGTTTTCAATTTCTCATTTACATCGTCAAATCGAACTTTTAAAGTATCCAACTTATTAGTCTTTTCATCAACGAGAGACTTCAACTTTGATATTGTATCATCTTTTGAACTCACAGCACTATTGAGTTCATTCATTTCCTTTTCTAAAGAACTAATTTTTTCTTGATGCCTGATAGAAATCTCCTTCAAACTATTAGTTTCAGACTCTTTAGTTTTTGAATGCTCGTCAAACTGAGCACGCAAATTATTCAATTCCTTATCTTTTTCAGCAGCTTCGTTTAATAATTTTGATTTCTCAGTTTTCAAAATTTCCATGGTTTCGTTTAGATCCTTTATTGACGCCTGCATAGATGATGTTTCTTCATTA
The DNA here is from genome assembly GCA_002564245.1 of Saccharomycopsis fermentans. Taxonomy (NCBI): domain Eukaryota; kingdom Fungi; phylum Ascomycota; class Saccharomycetes; order Ascoideales; family Saccharomycopsidaceae; genus Saccharomycopsis; species Saccharomycopsis fermentans. Next base: position 3,249,331 of record JNFW01000001.1, read on the forward strand.
CATTTGTTTAGTTGAAAGCTCATAGAATTTAAATCATTTATCAAATTTCTTTCATATTTTGCGAATCCATTCTGTAATTCTACTTTTTCATTTTCTAAGCTGGTATTTATGGCATTAAGATTCTTATTTTTTGTCTCAAGCTCTAGCACCTTATTATTCGACCCATTTAAGGATTCGTTCAAATCTTTAATTTTCTTATTGAGCGACTGTTCTAATTCGCCTGATTTTGCCTTTTCCTCTTTAAGTTGTAGAGCAAACTGATCTTTTAAATTTACAATTTCCTTCAAGTTTTTCGAGTTCTCTTTATTCAATTGCAATAGCTCTCTGGACATTTTATTGATACCTTCTTCCAATTTCTTTTTTGTTTCGTTCAATTTCTGTTTTTCTGTTGATAAATTGTCATTACTAGATTGTAGCTTTGCTAAGTTTTTTTTGTAATTATCATTGATTTCAGTTTCTAATTTGGTAATCTTTATATTGAGCTTCGAAATTAAAGAATTGAGTATCTTGATCTTCTCTAATCCAGAGGTATTTTCCGAGTCCAAAGCTTTTTTCTTTTCTTGTAGAACTTGATAATCTGAGTTCACGCTGTCGTATTTTGCTTTGAATTCTTCAATATTAGTGGACAATGCTTTTATTTTCACATGTAACTCCTCATTACTCTTAATTTCTTGGGCAAACTTCATACTGATTTTTTCAAAATTTTGGCTAGTTTTTAAGAAGCTCTTGAAGTTCAATTTTCCTTGAGGTTCATTGGTCGGACCACTTGACCAGCAATTTAATATTCTCGAATAATTGTCCTTTATCAACAAATTAATGTAATATTCGTCGAAGTATAACTTTGGCAACCCCGTTTTCATATCTTTTTCAAAATTTGTGAAAGTCTCTAAGTAGGACATAAATGGCTCAAATTTTTTAATTAAGTTGTTACTTTTCATCTTCTTGAGAGTAATTCTATAACTGTCAACACTTATGGCCTTTACAAATTGATTGTATAGATGTTGTCTTGCTGCAAACTTCTCATTAGTCTTCATTTCGAAGTTATGAAATTCAACAGTTTTTGGACAACTATCATATAAGACACTTAATAATATTTCAACTAACGCACTAATTATTTCGTCAATTCCATTGTTCAAATTTCCTCCGTTCCTTAAGCTTTGCAGTTTTACAAATACCGTCAACTTTTCTATATAAGTTGATTTATGCAATCGGTCATTCTTGATAAATTTATAGGTTAGATCAATGTTCTCAAAAAAAAATACACTGAAAAACATTATGTAGCCAACAAGAATTCTAGGATCAGTGCTGTCAGAAGCCAACGAAGAAATGAATAAATCAAACATCGCGTCTATAGATGTCATAGAGCTCAAATCTACATCTTTATCGGCAGATTTTCCACCTACACTCTCGGAAACATTTGAAGCGGACTTTTCAAATTGAGCACTATTTTCTTTTGAAGACAATGTATTTGTCGAAGGAGTCGTAATTGTCTCATCTTCCTGATCAATAGCGTTCTGTAATTTTTCTGTCCCAATCTCACTAATACTTTCATTTGAGGAATTTTTAGAGTGATCAATTTGTTTAGCTTCGTTTTTCAAATCATCAGCGTTAGGTTCGTCAACTTTCTCATTAAAAGATTCAGTTTTGACAGAATCCAAAATATTTTCGCTATCGATACTCACTTCAGTAGATTCCTGTTCAACTGAATGTTTTTGGTTTTTGTAAGTGTCTGATTCTTCCGGAATGGTCGTAGGACCTTCTACCTTGCCTACTGATGTTTCGGATTCGGAATCTGATTTGAAAAAATTATCGAAAGCATCATCTTCATCAATACTGTGAACGAAACTTTTTACTTTGAAATCCAGTAATAAAGTTCTTAGATGTGCGGCTTTATCGTTAATCAAAATCTCTTCATTTGTCATTTCTTTAGGATCTTTGTAATCCAATTCATCTAACTCAATTTTCTTTTCATCCTCCTCTTCGTTTTCATCGAAAAACATTAAGGTGGTTAATATCATAGAACTAAACCATGCTTTGTAAGGGTTGAGTTTCAAATCCATATCATATTCCATTAATGTTGTGAAAATATTCCCTATAGGAATGCTATTTGAGATTAACTGAGTTATAATATCTTTGGTATGATTTTTATCTTGTTCATTTATTGCCGATGGAGAGCTCAAAACAGTAGAGGTTGAAATCAATTCGAAAATATTGATCTGCTGTAATAAAAACATTTTTTTCAATTTGAAATTATTTGAGACAAAGCACTTAATTACTTGAAACGAAGCTAAACGTAAATTGAAAAGATGAAGACTATTTGTAAAAAGACACCAATTAATTAGCTGTTGTAACACGGGTATCATTAAAATCTGATTCTTTGAACCTTCAGAGCTTTCAATCGATCCTATAGTGGGAGCATTAGAAGTCGTATCAATATAAGGAACATCCAAAGATAGAAGTTGGATTTTCAACTCTTTTGAAAAATAAATTAGTTCTGATAATGTTAATAAAGCATGAACTTTGATGAGAAGATTATTAGGACTGAAATTTGAAAACGGATCAAATATTAACTTCAAAATGATAATGAAAATACTTGAAGACTCGATGTTGACATGAAAATCTATAGAGTTTTGTTTAGCAATAAACAAATTCGAAACAATTTTTAAAATTATAATGATATTGTTGGTACTATTTGTATGATTGCTGCTGTTTGAAATTTTTGAATTTGACTCTATCAATTTTTCCAAATAATCAGATAGACTCTTCAAATGATTAGATTGAATGAATAATTTCTGATTTACCAAGTTAGAATCTAGTAAGTTGTAAATTAAATTCAAACAATCAAAAATAAAAACGTTATTATTTAAGTTACTGGAACCAGCATTTGACTCGAACTCTTGATTAATTATATGCAATATTTTCATGAAGATATCTTGGAAAGCGACCAATCTCTGCAAGTTGTAGTTATTGCTTACCAAATTCAATAGTAATAGAATGGCCTCGTTTCTGATTGGGTCGTACGACGAATCAACGTTGCTAACAATTATGGAAATGGAAATTGGAATCGATGACGCTAAAATCTCTTTCAATTTTTCCGGACGCGTTGAGGCCAATGCCTGGAGCAATTGTAACCCATACAAAGAGATATAGAAATCATCAGTGAAATCAACAAAAGAATTAATGATTAACTCAATTATTGAAGAGTCATATTGTGTTAGTTCATCGGCTACCAAATATGACAATTGATCAATTGATGAGTTGCTCACAGCATCACCAGCATCATCAGTTAATACAATAGAGGGAGATAAATATTTTCCGTTTTGGAATCGCAAATTTGTGTCAGCTCTTGCATTAGTATTGCTATTATTAATGAATAAGATCACTAAACATTGCAAGATATTTTTCGTGATTTCTTTATCTAAATGGTCTTTCTGGAAGCACTTCAAAATGTTTTTGAGCGAATAAAGAATTATATCTTCTCTATAATGATTGGCAAAGTTTTTTAAAGCCTTGATCGCAGCTCGTCTATCTTGAATATTAACAGCGTATGATAATTTATCTGAAATGGTTGGAATCACTTCCTTTTCATCAAATGACATTTTTAATACGCTAGATTATGCTGGAAAATATTAATTATTTTGTATTCTCCTTTTTCTCTTCAAAAAAAAAAGCTTTGATAAAAGCCTTGGGCCATGTTAATCAACTATTAGTTTTCAAATCTAGTATTCAGATCTTGTATAAAACCACACAAACCTTTGTTTATTTAACCCTTGAAAGTGTAAATAATTCTCACGTTTGAAGATTCTCAATTAAGAATTTCACTCTTTTCAACACAAGCTCTTGAGAAAAAAAACGCGATGGTTATGAATACTGCGAAGTTTTCTTTTTGTAATTTCAACATCATGATTATCCATTTTTAGAATCTTTCCAGATATAACTTGAAACTTACAGGTGCTTTTTTTTCTATATCTATAATATCTATAATCAAAAAAATTAAGGCTAAAAAAAGATCGTAAAAATAATACTAAATTGAAATAAAAACAAAAATAAACACTCAGCTTGAAAAGTCAACAGGACATGACTCCAAATGTAAGCGAGGTATAAACAAAGACCTCAAAAACCCAAAAAAAAAAACGTATAATCAACTATTCTACAAATTATGGCATCCAATCAAAACAGTCACCAGCAAGCACTCTATCAAAACGCATATATACAAAAATTACTTTACTGTTCAAATATTTTTGAATAACAACTCAGAACTAATATCAGTGAACAAATTAGGATTTAATTCATTTGTCAAGAAGTTAGCTGATTTCTGTTGAGCTTGCATCTTCTCTTGCAAGAGCTGCGTGTGAGATTTCTGCTGCTGAAATTGATTAGCGGAGTTGTTGATTCCAGAATTTCCGAGCAAAGAATTGTTACCAATTTGATATTGCATGTTTTGAATGGGCTTTGGCAGCATAACATCCAAGCTGTTGCCAAGAAGATCGATACCATTCAGATCATTTTGATCATTTTGAAAATCCCATAAAAGAGGAATAGGTTCAAAAGTATTATTTGCTGTTCTTGGGATGTTGTTAGAAGAGCCTGTGCTTGTATTCATATTGCTGCTGTTGGTACTTGAATTTCCGAATAGAGCCTCTAAACCATCAAAATTGAACAGTGGTTGCTTAGCTTGATGAATCAGTTGTAAAACTTTTCCTGTCTTTGTACCGGAGAAATCAAACATATTCTTCATCATTGATATTGGCGTTGTAGCCTGGTTTGAAGCGGTGTACAATTCAGAATCATTGCCGCTGAAAGAGGTACTTGGTATTAACGGTGAATAGAACTCCTGGCCTGAGCTTACTAATGGAGAGCTATGTACACTATTTGAAGCAGATACATGGGAGCTTACTGGAGTACCAATAGCATTATTGTTGTTATTACTGTTGTTGTTGTTTTTGTTTACCATCAAATTAGGCCACAATAATTGCGCAGACAAAGGAGCTGAAACGGGAAGCATCCTTCTAGGTTGTGGCTTCTCTAGAGATGAATTACTTTCCAATTTCATGTCTGCTGTGTTTGGAAACAACAAATTAGAATAAGCTGACGGAAGTCCTTGAGCTGGAAAGTTATTGAATTGATCCATTGATGTTACCAACTGAGGCAAACATGTTTGAGGTCTTTTAATAGGTGATTCAGCCGAGAGTGAAGAAGATTTCATACCTGAATAGTATTTGAGATTGGTATTAAGAGGAGCCAAAGGTTGCTCCGGTTGGAAGTTTTGAAGCATAGCAAAATCAATAGTGGAGCTTGGTCTGTTCAAAACGTCATCATCCAAACCGAAATGATTAGAACCTTTCATCATATATTTAAGTTTACCATTATCATAGCTATATTTCTTACCTATCTTATAGGATTCGGCATCGGCTATATTTTTGTTTTTTCTAGCTCTGATTTTGCAACCAGCTTTTTTCAACTCACTATTCAAAACAGGTGAAGCTTCCAAACCATCAAAAGTAGCATCTGTGTAAACTGTGAAAATTGAGGAAAAAGTAGTACAATTCTCCCAGTGTACTACTTTGGGTTTAGGACCCATTGACGAAAATGATTGCAATTCGTACAAATCAAATTTAAGCATGTAATTACCCTTGTATCTAACAGATAAATTATCAAAAACAGCGCATGCAACATAAGGACTTCCACGATAAAATTGTGCAGATACTGCAGTGGTACCTCTAAGCACTTCCTCATCTATTTCAGAATATTCGAAGAATTTCGATTTTCTTTGTTTTTGGAAGAAATTTTCTTTGCTTTCAGTGTCAACGCAGATTATAGAGCATCTAATGAAAAAACTGCTCAAAGAATGATCAACAATGTTATTCGCGTCTGAATTTTGATTCAATTTTATCTCCACTACTGGTTGGGGATCAACTAATCTTCTACTGCTATTACGAGTCTGCTTTCTACCTGCCACTCTTGCTTTGACAGGCTGTTGCACAATGTTTAATTGGTACTTTGCATCAACTTCGACCATTTGAGAGCGCTTCAAAGCACTGTATGAATTTTTCAAAAACTTAACCATAATATTAGAAACCAATATTACTCTTCTCTTTCTGAATTTGTTCTTTATATTAATTTGAATTGATTAGTCGCTCTTTTTGTATAGTTTGTTTGTATGGTAATATTTATTATATGCTTTGAGGGTGTTACCACAGTTCTTTAGTATTCAAGTTGTTGATTTTCAAAATTAAAAGGAATCAAAGTAAAATTAAAATAGAAATAAAAAAATCAAACAATAAAAAGATTGAACTAAATGAAACGCAGCATTCTTTCTCGCTTCAAAATGAAATACAGAAAATACATTTCCTTTATATATTTCTGGATATAAACTAACAGCCTATTTTTTCTATCAAATATATGGAATCATCAAATAATGCGTAAGGTTTTAAAACATTGTTGGCATATTCGAAACTGTCATAACTTGTAGTATCCGAGAAATAGGAATGTTGAAATCTTGGTTTTGCCATATTCTGTATCAATGTTTCATGTAGAGGCTTTGAAACCAACGAGCATGCGCATAAAAAAAAAGCAGGATTTTGACATGCGGAGAATTTCATAGGGGTGAAAAACTATTGAAATAGCTGATTGTAATTGATATACTTGATCCAACTGCAATCATGGAGCTTCCATGTTATACCAAGGAATTTAACCAAAAATCTGGTACATCTTTTTTTTTATGAATATTGTCATCAGAAAGAAATTGTTTGGTTGCTTTGCCCCCAACCTTAGAGACTTTTGGAACCATGCATCTCAACTTAATCAATACTGTTTTACTTAGGGATTGTAATACGGATACTGTAATCCATTAATTGTGAATTTTAACTTTTAGAAAAATATTATCACAGAGGTATAATAGGAAATATATGTAATTTTGAAATTGTGTTGCCAATTGTCTTTTTGAACTGGATTGGCTCAATTTTATGATAGTTTGGTATCATTTCACATGTGATCAAATCTGATTCACTCTTCTTGCTGCATCATTACTAGACAACATACTGATTATAATAACTGTACTACAAGATTCATCTGATCTTCGAATTCAAGGAAAAATCGCGTTTGTGGAATCACAAGTTTTTCGAGTATATATTTGGTAAATTTTTTTTTCAGAAAAAAAAAATCAAATATAGTAAAATGTCATACTTCTATTTGATAAAAGAAAAAAAAAGTATATTTAGTCAACCAAATTAATCAGTGAGTAGACAAATAGAAACTATACACCTAATGGGCTTTATTGGAGTAGTCTCTTGCTCCAAAGATATTGGTTCCGATTCTAATCTCATTGGAACCTTGTCTAATTGCTTCTTCGAAATCACTACTCATACCCATTGATAATTCGATATCGTTTTCTGAGAAGTCCTCCGGAAACTTGGCTAATATTTGTTTCTTAATATCGACCAATCTTTTAAAATCAATATTCTCACCAGCACTATGCTTCGATTGCTCAATGGATCCAATGGTCATTAAGCCACTGAAAGTTAAATGATCACACTCTTTAAGCATTACATTTACGACTTCAAAAATCTTATCTAAATCACTGTATAAAATACCTGCTTTTTGTGGTTCTTCACTGGTGTTGATTTGCAACAAAATTTTAGTTTTCAAAAAGTCATTGCTTTCCTCTGAATTTTTCTTTCTGTGTTCATTCAAAGATTTTATCTTTTTCAATTCAGATAAAGATTCAACCATGTATAAGTTTTTAATAGAAGCCAAATGTTTGACCTTGTTTGACTGCAATGCACCGATAAAATGCCATTGGATATCTCCTGGGAGGATAGTCGATTTTTCAATTAATTCTTGAATGTAATTTTCTCCAAAATGTCTTAGCTTCAATTCTGGTTCTTCATATAATGCCAATATATCATTAGCCGGTTTGAACTTCGAAACTGGCAAAACCTTGATGCTCTCTTGATCCCTATTGTATTTTTTGGTGGCAGTGGTTACTAGTGACGTGATATGGTTATAATTATGAATCAATTCTTCAATTCTTTGAGGTGCGGCTTTAGTAAGCCCCTGCTTAACTATATTTGACATTTCTATTGTTCTTTTTTTTTTATTTTTTACTGAAATAGTAATTGACTCTTGAACCTTTGTTTATTCGATTACTCCAGTGTTTAACAGACGTGAATCAAGTAAGTCGATGAATAAGTCATACGAAAATAATTCACAAAGCAGCATGAAATACTCAAAAAAAAAAAAAAAAAAAAAAAAAATTACAAGACAAAAGAACAAAAAGAGACTATTTCTGAAATTTGCTTTTAAGAGCACTTGATGCATTATACAAAGTCAATCTGACAACATAATGTGAAAGTTTTCTCTAACAATAACAGTAATCACCACTAGTAATTATTAAAGTCGAGTATAAATCAAATTCTTAATAATCAACTGTTAAACTTATCGCAGCATCATAATGACAATTGACCCCAACATTTCCAAAATTCAAAAAAAAAAAGAAATTTTATTACTAGAAGACGCCAAACTTATAGATAACCCTGCAACCGTTTACAAAATATTAGATCATGTCAACGCCTATGTCTATGCTGTTTTTGGGAAGGAAATTCATTTGCTTGCCCTCCAAAAGTTTTTTGGCACACGAGCTTATAAGCAAGTGTATTTGCTAATGAACGATATAATCGAGCAGTATATTCTCAGTTACAAATTAGTCCAAGGTGACCAAAATGGAAAATTAATAGAGTTAAAAAATGATATTACGAGCAAAAAATCTATCAGCGAATCAATCTTGTATTTTTTTATTCTATATTTCACAATTGTGGTTGAATTGCTTGAGAATCCAAGTACCAATTCGGTGGTTGATAAACAATTTCTAATAAAATTATCTAATCATTACTATTTATGCTACAAGGATAAATCTGCTGTCGTTATATATTTAGTATCTGCTGTACAATTCAAATACAATCTAATCGATTGTTTGCAGATATTCGATAATGTTAGCAGTTTCATGTTTGCATCTAAAAGTTTCTCACCTAGTGAAAAACATACTGTTGAATCGAAACATCATAATCTCAATATTGATTTATTGAGGATTAAATCATATCATTATCTTCTTGATTTGACAGTTTCTAATTTACCATTTTTCGCTATCAAGAGAAACACTGAGGCCTCTGACCAACTCTCGGGGACTAGAATCAAGATTAGGTTTAAAGATTTTATCGATACAAATACAGATATCACAGATAAAAAATTCTGGCACGAAAAGTTAGAGTCTGGATTACAGGATAATAAAAAATTACTAGCAAAAGCATCAACAATACAGAAGAGCTCCAACCAGAAATCAAAAACAACCAGGCCTTTAAATGGGAAGCAGATTGAACCTTTGAACCCTAGAAAAGATCTATTATCTAGCAAACTTCAAATCTACAAAAAATTTCAGGAAAACCATCCACATATAAATGTACAAATCAGAATTAAACAGCTTAGTAAATTGAATAATAACACATCATCGGTCTACAACAAAAAGGTTATGAAAACAGAAAAGGCAAAGAATAAAAGTGCAGTTCAAGCTGCCTTACATTATTTACTCAAGTATCAAAAACATGTTGACCATAGAAAGTTATTTGTACTTTTGATCACATTATTTGCTGCTTTAGCTGTTGCATTCAGAAAGTATAGTTCCTATTTTCTGCTGATAGTTAGAAAACTTTTTTCTTAGGTTTCGAGTGGATTTATCTGTTAATAGTACGGCTTATTTTGGCCCATTCAATTATCACCAGGATTAGGATAAATCCCATGAGAGAAAAGTGTCATCTCAATTTACTCTACTGCTAATTTACAAAACTTTGAATGTTTTTTTGTTTTTTTTTTTCTTTTCTTTTTAGGAAATTAACAAATTGAAGAGCAATGTTTTCTTTTGCCATGAGCCAACCTTCTCGTATATCTTACAAACCTTGGAAGAATTTGAAACCTTATACTGAAAAAATAAGGAAATTAGTGGTATATATCAAAGTATGATTCTAAGTTTTGATCATTCATTCTTTGCTGAGTAAATGAAACTCATACGTCTTATCAACGAAATTGTGTGCACTCAAGTTTTATTTTTATTAGCCATGCTAACTTTTTGTTTTCTTTTTTCGAAATATTTGAAAATGATTTCTATGAATCATGAAGGATTGATTTTTAAAGGTATAATTATTCTTTCAGTTTAATGATAATTTCATATTTGAATTGCGTTACTATTTTCTATACAATCAATGCATATAATTCTACTAACCGATAAATCCATGAGTAGAAAACTCAAAGAAAAACTCTGATGGTGGTTTTTTTGTATACTGAGAGAAGCGGTTGCTCAATTTTCAGCTTGTTCCAACCAAAATATTTCTGATCAAATAAATTTTCAGATGAATGCTGGTAATTTAGCATATCAGGTTTGAGGAAAAAAAGAAATATACTCAATATCCAAAATTCGTGGGGAATTCCGGAATAGTAAGCTACATATGCTTTTCGTGTGAATGAAATGGCTTGTCAAAAAGGAAAAGAGGTTGGAAAGCATAAATGCTTAAATGCTTGGACGCTTAGCTTTTTCTTATTTGAAACAATTAAGATTTTGATAATCTTTCGAATGGAAGCAAAACGTCAACCAAATGATGACAGTCCTGCTGATAATGGAAACAATATCTCCACCGTTTGAGTTATAGGATACTCGTTGGAATGAATGAGTTTGGGTCTACAAATAGTAAAAAAAAACTTGCTCGCGTACAGTAAAAAATCATGCATGTTGAAATGTTTCACATTTGAAAACTGGATTTGGATTACTGGATCTTGGATCTGGAAATTTCAACATGCATGAAAGAATTTACTAGTTCAATAGCGGGCAAAATGGCCAACGTTACAATGCAGCAGTACCTAGTAATTAGTATTGTACATAAATTTCTGGATTTCTTGTCATGGCGATCAATAAACTATACTAATGTCTGGTTGAGACAATCAGACAGAAAGAAAAAGGGAGGCTTTTATTTTTCTTAATAAAAGCCAGACAGTATAAATAAATAAATATATCCATATTTAATCTTCCTCAACAAATACAGAAGAATATATAGGTTACAATCAAGTCATTCTATCATACAAATATTAAATATAAAAATGATCTCACAATTGCTCGTTGTTCTATTAGGGTGTGTCTTAATACAAGCTTTGCCTTTAGGAGCTATTTCCAGTGTAAACTTAGCTAAGAGAGAGGCAAGTGCGGGTTATGTCGAAATTCCATTCACTGTTCAAAAAAGAGATGAGTATCATGCTGTTTCTGGTCTACAAAACGTTCACAATTTATATTATTTGATTGACTTGGAAATGGGTGATTATAAGAAAGCCCCATCAGGAAGCAAGGTTGATGGTATTGACTTTTCAGGTTCTCAAAAGGTTCAGGTCATGTTAGACACTGGAAGCAGTGATATTATCATTGAAGGTATCAGCAACTCATATTGTTCTAGTACAACTCAAAGTTCGGGTTTAGCTCAGCTAATAGAAAGTAATGGCATAAGTCTAACAAGAAGAAATGATGATGAAGTTCCAGCTTTGGAAAAAAGAAAAAATGTTTTCAGAATAAGCGACTTTTGGTCTACTGTTTCTAGCAGTGTATCGAAAATAAAAACAAAAATTGAGTCTAAGTTCAGTTCAAAGCTGTCAAGCACAAATTCAACTGGCTCAGTCGGAGCTTTAGCTCAATATAAGGCTGTAAGTACAACTGCAAGTTCTTCACAAGTTAATTGCTTCAATAATGGATTCTATGCAGGAACTTTATCCAGTGGTTTTTCTAAGAATAGTTCCTCCAACTTTTCTATTTCCTATGGGGATGGTACTTATTTTAAAGGCTACTATGCCCAAGACGATGTTAAAATTGGTGACATATTAACTATTAAAAAGATGAATTTTGGTGTTGTCACAGAAGGAAATTCTACTGTTGGTGTCTTTGGTATTGGTCTTCAAGATTTAGAAACAAATGTCATGAATAACAAAGATAATAAATACAAAAATTTTGCATATCAAGTTGCAGACCAATATGATATTAAAACTGTCAGTTATGCGATTTCTTTAGGAAACACTGTTGATGCTGCAGATAAAAATTATAACAATGGTTCTATCTTATTTGGAGCTGTCGATGAAGGAAAATATGAAGGAAACTTTGCAACTCTTCCAATTCAAAATTATCAATCTACACCTGGCTTCTACATTTCCGTAGACAGTATTAGTCTCATTTACAATGGCAATTCAACTACATCAATCAATTCAACTTCATCTAGTAGTAACAGCTCCGAAGGAACAAATTTATCCAGTGAAAAGTATGTTGGATTGCTTGACGCTGGTAATAGTTTATCTGGTATTCCAAGTGATATGTACTCGAAATTTGCTTCTGTTGTCTCTGGAGAGCAATCATCCTCTGGATTAATTGTTGATTGTTCAATAACTGATAATAAGAACAATAAGTTCGTTTATAATTTTGTCTCTGAGAATAAAGAAACCTTACAAATCGAGGTTCCATTCCCAGAATTGAAAGTTCGTACCGCTGAGTTAAGTGATGGAAAATGTTTGTTGGGAATGTATGATAATGGTGCACTCATTGACATGGGGGATCCATTTTTCAGAAGCAGTTATTTAGTATTCAATTTAGATGATAAAAAAATTAGCATAGCTAAGCCTAAAGAAAATCCAACTGTTGGTCCTTATAAAGTGATCTCAAGCAGTAGTTAGTAATAACGGGGGTTTTATTTAACTATTCGGTAGTTGATTTCTTCCGAATTCTTTTCCATAATTCACTTTTTTTATTCTTATACAGCGGGTCTCTTCCAGAAATTATACTTGGATTTTTTAAGAATTTCAACTTTTTTTCTTTTAGTTTACAAATAGATTACAATTCACATAGATATTAAATAATGATACAAATAATGATACATTTTAGATTTCAATAGAAATAGATTTCTCCTTTAATATGAAAGCTTCGTAAGTAAAGTAGAAATACTCGCTTAAAAATCGTTAAGTGATTGCTACAATTTTTTTTGCAACAGTATACTTATATTAAGTAAATTAAAAATGCCAATATGATCTAAATAAATAAAGTGATACACGTATCATTATATCATGAATCTGGAAAATATTCTGCCAATGATACAACAACCTAACTACAAATTTGAAAACTACATAATGTCTCGTTAAATAAATTTGATGGATAAATCTAGGTTAAATTTTTCTTGATCTATTCTTGTTTGAATTAGAACTATTATTATTGTTCGATGAAGATAAATTAGAATTGTTTTTGAACTTTAATTCTGCCATTAATGGGATATGATCAGATGGATGATTCTGGTCAGGAAATCCCACTAAATTTTCAAAATACAGATCTTCAATCTTACCTAACATTCCTACCACATCAATGCTCTGTGTATTATACCAAATGTAATCAATGACTTCTGTGAAATTTGGAGTAAAGTTGGTGAAGGGAAGCTCTCCCATATTATCATACACAGATTTGAATTTGAAAGACTGTTGGAATCCTTCTGATGTATATTTTCCATAATCTACACCTTGGAAGTCTGGATGAGAAACGGACTTTCCTTTCGATAACAACTCATAAACAGCTGAGTGAATTTGAGAGTTAAAGTCACCGCATATGATTATCGGAGTGGTGAGGAAATCATTATTATTATTTCTCGATGAGTTGCCTCCTGAATGTTTTTTGGCTAACGCTTGTAGCTCTTCCACTAACACTGCCACTTGTAACGTTTTAACATCATTGAATGCAGGATCCCAATGTAAATGAGTATTGACCACAAAAATTTTATTTTTTGTATCTCTGTGTTCCATGTATGAAATAATAGCGATATTGTCTTTGTTTGTAAATCTATTAAACACATCTTCTGTTTTTGCAAATTGATCGTTACCTAATAATCCACTTGAATAATCAACGTTGACTTTCTCAATCATAGAAAACTTACTAGTTTTATAGAAAATAGCACAACCGTCAACCTTTTTCAGTAAATCAGAGGCAGAACCACCATTTCCAATACTGCTTCCTCCACGTCTGGCACGCCCCTTATTGTAAAAGACACCTCTATAATTATGTTTTGATAACTCTGGCCCAATCAATTCTTCATAAGCCTGAGTCTCAACTTCTTGTAAACAAACCAAATCGCATTTGGATTGTGTAACTTCCTTCAAAATTCTTTGCTTACGATATTCCCATGCCAAGGCCCATGAGGGAGTATAACCATAAAGTTTTGCAGTGGCATAGTGTTGACATAAAATATTGTAAGAAAGAACTGTGAAATGCAGCTTATCTGCCATTGAATTATTAGAGGTGAAGCTGATTTCTCGTTTAGGTTCAAATTCACCATCAGCATTTACACCCACCCAGGTTCGCAATGTACGTACGTCTGGCAAAATATTGTGCTTCTTTGAAGGGTTTGTATCTCTTAAATAATGTATGAAGTCTCTTGTTCCCTTTTCTGCTATCATTCTTACATATTCTATATTTATTTGAGAGTTACCCTCTATTCCGAGAAAACATAGTTCGCTCATGTTTCCAAATTCGTACGGGATATGAGTAATTCTGTTGTCAAATAAATAAAGATACTTCAAAGAATAAAGTTGATTCATTTCCCTAGGTAACTCTGTGATGACATTCTGAGAGAGATCCAAAACCCTTAGGAAACGTAAATTTTTAATGTTTTTGGGAATTGAGGAGATGTTATTATTTGCTAAATATAATTTTGTGAGAAAATCATATCTATTGAATAATTTGGTGGATATACTGAAAAGACCTTGACCTGAAAAATCAACCGAAGCCCAATATTGTTTGATTGGATCGATGGTTAAGTATTTTGTTCTTTTATAGTTTTCTTGCTCTTTGAGTAATTCTTCATCATTTAATTTCAAATCTAATTTTTCACTTGCTTTAGGTGTTTGATTTGGATTTGCGGAGCTTGAAAGCTTCTCTCTTTCGTAATGCTGTTGTAAGAGTTCTGTAGTTGCATCTGTTAAAGAAAGATTGATGTTATCATTGGAATTTTTCAACTTTTGGGCAGATAATTTGGCATTTATGTGGGGAACATGATTGTTTTGTCTGGAAATTTGAAAAAGAGCCAATTGATGTTGCCAGTGGGGACTCTTGATCAAACTTTCATCATGCAACTGTGTTGTAAGTAAGTTGGAATTGTCTATATTATTGTTTTGGGCAAGCAGCATTGGTTGAGCGGCCTGGTCATTGTTGTATTGGTCTGGCCCCAATTGTTGCTGCTGCTGATATATTAAATGTTGTTGCTGGGAGCTAAGGTTCTGCAAATTTGAAGCAGCGGGAAGTGGGCCTCCAGGAGGAATGGGTTCGGTGGTCGCACTATTGGATGGAATCACTCCAGGTGGCGGAGCCCCCGGGCCTGAGGCCATTAGGCCAGGCCCGGTATTGTTGCGCATGTTTAACAAGCCATATGACTTCATTGAAGTAATGGTTGGAGGGACAAACAATTAGGAAACGAGAAGCTCTAAAACAGTGGAGAAGATTCTAGCGACAGAATGGGGGGAGAGACAGCCAGACAGAATTCCTCGAAGTGTAAATCCAGGGGATCCTTGTGCTTATCAGATTCTGCTGTTTGGTTTTGTGCTGCAATATCGCGCTTGTTTGCAATCCAGATATTGTATTGTTGCACGCTATATTGGTTTCTAATCTTGCTCAATCGCCTAGCAGTCCTTGTTGAATGCGGTGTGATTGTCTAGAAGTCAGTGGTATCAAGAGTAGCAGCTAGTTAGTCTGCTGGTTGGGTACTATCTGCGGTTCTTAGCTTGCGTAATCACCTGTTGTTATGTTTGTTTGTTTGTTTGTTTTTGCCCACAAAATTTTCGTTCACTGCAATTTTCCCCCTGAAGTGGCCAGTTGTGAGAATCCCAATTCTATTATTAGGAGGATAAACCGAAAAATAAAAATGAAGACAACTGCGGGGCTCCTAACACTTATTTATTTGCAAATTTATTTTTATTGTAGCGCGGTTATCCACACCTCCATATTTGTCAACTATTACACATATAAAACATTCTCACATAGTTTAACCCTAGTCTTCTTAGACCTATACATTTTAAAACATAACATTCATATACCGACACATCTCTCATTCTTGACGTTTTTAATATTTACACGTAAAAACTCTTGCATTCAAAGATCTTACATCTATACATCCGTACATTTAAGTCTGTAAAAATTTGAAATCCTTACACGACATTTGCCTGAAATTTTCAACAGCCGCACACCATCTGATTGGTGTACTATTTGGATCTCACATACTATGTATGGCTACTGAGAACCCTTTCACCACTCAAACATCGCAAAACCCTTAACTGATAGGGTTTTTCAGATCTAGAGTTTTTTTAAATGCTACACGACAGTGGCAGCAGTCAATTCAAAAGATTTTGTTGGTCCTTTAGAATCTGAGGACAACTCCTGGCGTCCTATTGGATGCTTCTAATTGGAAACCCCTAAAGAACCACCATACATTTTCCTCAAAAATTGGCCAGCCGAATACCAGAACCACCTTGAATTTCCTGATTTGTCGTTCCTTTCGTGATACTTCTTGTCTTTCTGCGTGTGTCGATCCCTGTCAGTTAGCCTCGAATTTCATCATCTCTCGGAGCTTGTATCCAGTTTTGCATTTAGTCTTTGCCAGAAAGTGCCCTCGTCAGAGAATTATTTCAATTATATTTTGCAGCACTTCTTCGCTTTTTCCTTCGTTAAAATCTTCCAAACCGTCACGTTTGAATATTTTGGTGTTTCTTATCGTCTCTTCTGAAAATAAATATTTTCTACCATGTTTCTCCACAAGTCCTCTGTGAGCGTATCGGCTCTTTATGGGTCCCTGTTTCGTTCTTTGATTCGCTCAAAGATCCCTACTTACAGCTCTCTGTGGAAAATAAACTCACTGGCACTAGTATCGTATAAAAGAAGTCTCACAATCAACCACAAAAAGGCTTCCTCTGCATCCGTTTTTACTCCAGAACAAAGAAAGAAAGCCGCTGAGGACCGTCTTAAAGCTTTGGGTCCTTACGTTTCCAAACTCCCCGAAAAATGGATCCCGTATGCTGAGCTTATGAGAATTGAAAAGCCAGCGGGCACTTGGTATTTGTTTTTCCCAAGTGTCTGGGCCGTTTTAATTGCTGCTACTGAAACTGCTGCCCCTTTATCTTTTACTTTGTATACAACTGGCCTCTTCGCTATCGGTGCTGTCGTCATGCGAGGAGCAGGTTGCACGATCAATGATATGTTGGACAGAGATTTCGACAATAAAGTTATCAGAACTGTAGAAAGACCAGTGGCTTCTGGCAGAGTTTCAAGAGAGCAAGCTGCAGTTTTTTTGGTTGGTCAATTATTTCTTGGCTTGTTTGTGCTTCTTTCTTTACCGTTAGATTGTTTTCTTCTCGGTGCTGCGTCTTTATCCTTGATTTTCACATATCCTTTGTTTAAAAGATTTACTTATTATCCTCAGGTGTGTCTCTCATTATGTTTCAATTGGGGTTCCTTGCTTGGTTTCGCTGCAATGGGTGATTGGAACTGGCCTCTAATGATTGCTTTACATTTTGCTACTTTCAACTGGACGATGATTTATGATACTATTTACGCTCATCAAGATAAGAAATGGGACATTGAAGCTGGGGTAAAATCCACTGCTTTGGCATGGGGTGATAAAACAAAGGCAATCAGTTATGCATTGAGTGGGCTTCAAATTTCAAGTTTAGCTTTTATGGCAGTATATGGTGCATTAGGTCCTGGTTTTTGGTTAGGTTCAGCATTTTTTGGTTATCGTGTTATTCAAATGATTAAAAAGACAAACTTAGATGACATGAAAAGCTGCTGGGAAGCTTTCAACATGAATATCAATACTGGTAAAGTGTTCAGCTTGGCAATTCTTTTTGATTACATACTTAAATTATTTGGATGGTTGTAATTGCTTACTCGTTGTCACCTGGTATAATTCATAATTGATTTCCCTTTAACTTTTCTTTGATATGATTATTAGTTCTAATACAGATTAATAAAGACAATTTTTTTAAAATTTTAAAATCAGCTAATTAACCTATTGGTGACCTTTATCTACAAACTTTTTAACTCGATAGGATATATTATTCCTCAGGAAAATTCTAGTGTTTATCAAATGTCTGATTTTCGTAGATTCCTAGTAGAACATTTCAACAATAAACTGATTCTTTTAATCTTCTATTTCATTGTTTTCTATTTTACAAATTTGATGCATCTAATATCTAATAAATATATAAATTTGATATGAATAATTTTTTAAATGTTAATGAGTTGGTAGTACATTAATATCCTCTAACAATGATTCATTTTACAGAAAATTTTCTTTAGATTTTTCAGAATAAATTTACAAGATAATTCATTGCATTATTGATTTCCGAATAGTTTATACATTAAACAATAGTTAAATATATCATTAGTAAAAAGTTTCCATGAAATTTTGATACCTTCTCTAATAATTTATTGCAACAAAGGATCTCTGAAATGTGGTTGATTGTTGATAAATTTAGCTGCTCTTTTATCGTCTCTCTTTTTATTGTATACTTCCGTTTTCCAGGCTCTCTTCTGTACTTCAAGTGCCTTTTTATCCACAACAGATACCAAATGTCTTGTCTCGGCAGCAATAACTGTACCTTGACCTTCCAGCAATATTCTTTCAGGTTTCAAATCTTGTTTAAAGTATCTTTGTAATGCTCTGTGACCTACCTTTATACCTGTAGGTAAGTAAAGCTCCACACCATCATTATATAGCACGTCTTGTTCTAAATCTTCATCTTGTTCCTCATCTTCAATATCTTCAGCATCTTCATCTCCAGAAACATCTTCCCAGTCTCCTTCATCATTTTCTCCATCAACTACAGGTTTGCTCTTTGAAGTTTCATAAGTAGCACTGAAATCATAAAATTCAGAAATCTCCAACTTTTCATCCTGAGTATCATATGGCAATCTGCAATGGCCTTTGGACACCATATGAGCACGTACCGCTTGCAAGTCTCTTCCCTGATAATTGCAGCACAAACAAACATTTCCGAAACCTATTTTTTCACCTAAATAGCCTAATAAACCTTCAAGATCAACCAAAAAATTTTGCTCAGGGATGAACATTCCGTGATTCTTGAACATATGCGTCACGTTGGTAGAGACATCGCTGAAACTACGATTCTTACAGAATAAACATGTTTTTGGAGGGATTTTGACCTGGTTTTCCAATTTTGTGGAGAGCAATTTATCAGCAAGTTCTTCCTCAGTGATAGAATCACTTTGTTCATTCTGTAACTCAGTTGTTTGTTCCGCTATTATTGGGTTCTCTTCTTCTTTTTCTTCGCTTGGTTGTGTTTCTTCTCTAACATTTGTCTCGGTTGAGCCTGTAGCTGTCCGGCTCAAAATGGCAATTCTTGCCTTTTCCAAAAGTTCTTTCTTCTGTTTGATTATCTCTTCTTTCTTTTGTCTCTTGAGCTCTTTCTTAGTTACCGTTCTATTTTTGCTCTTTTGTTCTTTTTCTTCCTCTTCTTCATTTTCATTACTGTTATTTCCCATGATAGCAACTTTTTCATTAAACACCTCCATTGAAATTGATGGAAGTTGGGCAACTCTTCTTTTCAAATTGTATCTGTGCCAATCTGATTTCATATGAAATCTTTGTCCATCGGTGGTTTCGAAAGCAAGGCCACAAGTGTTGCACGTATATCCAGACACAGCCATTTTTGATCTCTATATTGTTTAGATAATTAATAATGAATACCTGAAGTTCTATCAGGATACTATGGATAAAGTATTTAGTAAGTATCGTTGAAAAATAACCAAATATCAAATATCTATATCATTTATAATAAATTATCATTAAATATCTGTATATAGTAGCTTCTTTTTTTTTTTTTTTTTTGATGTAATTCTTTTATCTCATTAATGTGATATTCTGATGTTCTCATCTCATCTCTTGAGATTTTTTCTTTTTAATCTAAAAATTTGGAAAATTTTGACGCACGCGAGGATGCATACTACGTAGAGGGCATGATTCATTTCAACATCAGAACTCAAAATAGGAAGTTAAATAAGCCTGGTGAGATTAGAGGAACAGAACATTTTAAATTCTATAAATGAAAAATACAAATAGTGATTCTTGAAAATTGTATACAAATGTATATATAAATTAAAAAAATAAGTCGGGTAGAAAAATCTGAAAATTGCTAAAAAGTAAAGTAGTTTAAGTAAAGATATCCCCCTTAATTAGAAAGTCCAAAATGGAATTGAAAAACACAGCAAAACATGCATATGCTATTTCTTTAAACGACGTAGTTCTATATATCTGAATAAAGGATACACAGCTCCTGAAAAAGCCATGGAGAGCCACATACCTACGTCACCCTCTACAGCCTTTCCGATAGGTCCCGCATAATAAGCTTGGTTCATTCCAACAATAGCACCAGCAAATCCAAACAAAGAAGCCAAAGTAGCAGCAATACCGTAAGTCATTTTTTCATAGTCATTCCAAATTGTCCAATTATAGTTTTGTGGAATAATGTTGTCATTAGCAACACTCAATTCGGTGACAAAAAGCTTCTGATAAACCCAGTTATTACGGAAAATCAAATTTTCTTCAAGTAAAAGGATGAAATAAATAGAGATCCAGTAACCAATCATAGGAAGGAAGTTTCCTAAAATTTCACTGAAATGGTCACGGCCGATCAATGCAGCTGTAAGATAGATACCTGAAACGACAATAACCCAAATGAATCTAGGAACACGAGCCAATGGACGGCCTGCAAGTTGGATACCAAAGGCAGCTGAGTAACAGTTGATGATATTGTTGGTAATTAATGAGAGGAACAATAAAACCGAGAAAAATTTTCCACCATTGCCCCAATGTTCGGTATATGCTATAGTTAAAAGCCCGCCAAGCCCATTAGTCTCGTATACACCATTCCAAACGTTATAGCCATTGGCAATATTACCCAAAAGAAGACCAACCACAGAAGTAAAAGTAGTAGGGATCAAAACACCAAAAAATGTAATACTGAAGACTTCCCAATCTTTTGTATACTCTGGGAAAACTAAGTAATAATCAGAAGCAATAGAACCCCAGGTAGAAGTGACAGAATAAGCCAAAGCAAAAAACGAGAGCTTATTACCAGCAATGACATCTGGTTCACCCACGGATACTGAGTACTGTAGATATCTGTAGTCAGCTTTCATGGAAATATACATCAAGAAGAAAGAAATCAAAATAGGAATACTAAGAAGTACTTCGACCTTCAAAAGCTGTCTTATACCAAAGATAGAAACAACAACTGATACCAAAGCCACAATGATAATTCCTACTTCAACTGGGCATTTGTTATCAGATACGGACATAAGGATTTGACCACCAAGCACTGAGTTTGTCACAGACCAACCCATAACACCAAGAATCGAGATGAAAGCAATAAATTTGACAAACCACCATCCAAACAAGTATCTTGCGCTCACCATCTGTCTACATCCTGAACGAGGACCCATTATAGAACAATATGCGGCAACGAAGCACCCTACGAATTGGCCAAAGGTACCATATATGAAGGAATCCCTGACACCAAGCAGGAAAATCAAAGGTCCAAGAATAAAGGAGGACAATGAGGAAAGACCACCAGAAGCAGCAAGCCAAAGTCCTAATACCTGGAGGGTGGCCTTCCTTTTATTAGATGATCTCTCTAGTGGGGTGATTCTTTCGATACCTCTGGACTCCACACCATAAGAGTCGAGTTTCAAAGCAAAGGACGCTAGTCTAGAGGTTTTTTTCTTCGAGGAAGAAGAGCTGTCTCGAGAACTGTACACTGTGTATTTTTGTTTTTCATTATCTTCGCTCATTGCATCTTGCTGGTTTTTTTCATCAGCATTTGTAGCTTTTGCAATTTCTGCACCATTTTCATGGATTATTTGTTGTAATTCTTCACCACTCATGGCGAGTTTCTGTGTAAATTTATGAATGTTTATGGTTGTTTCTTAGATAACACAACTACTTTCACTTCGATCAATGAATCGATTTCACCCTGAAAAAGACACTCAACTAAACGTTTGGGACAACTAAAACCTGGATACACCTGTGTTTATATATAGCAAGAAGCGAAAAAGAAATTTCCACTTTGTCAGTAATTCGTCGAGATAAATGGTTGACAATGTTGGTAATATTTCAAAATGTCACTGTGAAGTTTACTATAAAAATGATTTTCACCCTAAATTTTTACGGAGCTTGATCTCCTACGGAGTCAGGTTTTTTCTTAAACTGTTTTTTTCTATGTAGCCGTTTCTAAATTACTCATTATTGAAGTGACTCTTCTGATGATGCGCCGTTTAAACAAAAGTTTTCTTTGGGATTTTTTTTTTTTCCACTTGTGTTTCTTTTGCTGAAAAATAACGTTATCTCGGAAAATGCGTTTGGATACATTAAAACACAGAGTCAAGATCTTGAGATATAAGCTTAAAAAAGAACCCTGAATTCAAAAAACTATTAGAAAAGATAGCAGCGATAACAATACCAAGAAGGCTGTATTCAGTCCTGAATTTTGAAGCACAGAGTCCCAATTTTTTTGACTGATCCAAAATCTGTGCTGTGGGAAAAAAAAGTATATAAAAAAAGTAAGCGCCTTAGTCAATAGGCAAGTACCTGATGTAGTTTCATCACATACACTATTTCAGATTTCCCACAACTGAGCTGGTGTTTATTGGCTGATCTTATATTATCAGACAGCAAAATACTTTAAAAAATATTTTTCATTGTACGTTGTTCTATGTAGGGATCAGGACTTGCATTGTACAGCTCTTACCCTTCTGGACTTTAACTCTGTTTTGACATATATTAATTGAAGTATTTTTCTACTATTGGGTTTTCTATTTAAAAAAAAAAAAAAATCTTTTTCTTTTTGAATATAATTTCTAGTTTTTTTTTCATTAATATTATCGTTATATACTCCTTCATCAGTTTTACCTGTCTTGCAATGTAGATCATAGCCCAATGTGGAGAAAAGACAAATCATTTTCGATAAAACCCAAGTTAGTACAATCCTGGCTTCAAAATTGCTATCTAAAACAGAAAAGACAACTTTTAAAAAGGAAACTCGTAAATAATACGTGTTTCAATATATATAGTCTGAAAAACAAGAAGTCAAAAGAAAAAGAAATACGTTTTGATTTTTTAAAAAAAAAATGTATGAGGGACAAATAGAATTAACTACTCTGCGGAACAGAAAGAGAGAACCTTTAAAGCCAAAAAGCATTATAAAAGACATGTCGATGCAGAATGTAAACAACAGTGGTGACAAGTATTCACAGCTATCGAAAGAGTCATCTTTGCAGTCACAAAAGTACTATATTTTACACAAAGTCAGCGCTACCGATACTTTGCAAGGAATATGTATAAAATACAAAGTCACCAAGTATGACTTGAAAATTGGAAATTTCCTAACGTGTCTCTTCGACGTGAATGACTCTTTACTTTTGAGAAACCTAATTTTTATCCCCTTTGACAGAAACAAATTCTGCTACGGCAAGACGCGTAGGTACTATCCTGATCTCGTAAAAATTCAAAAAGATTGTAAAGACTTTGATTTGTGTAGTCTTTCTAAAGATGTAGAAAGCGAATTGAAGACGTGTCAAAACACAAACAAATATGGAGGTAATAATTCTGAATTTGTGCTTCGGGTTCCTGTGAGTTTTTACAGATTGCGAAAACTGGAAGCCACTGAGACAGGGGGGGAAAATTTATTGTTGGTCAAGATGAACCATCTGATAAAAGTGAACAAATGCAAGAAAATTATCAGAACCAGTAAAAACTGTTTTTGTGATTATCCAAATTTACCACTGAAACACGATAAACGTAACAAGAACCATACAAAAAACAGCAAAAATGTTACAAAAAACGATAAGAATGATACAAAAGACAACACAAATGTGTTTGATTTCAATTTTTTTAATTCAAAGTTGAGATTAAACAATCTAAGTTGGTTGGAGGAAGTTGTTCAATTAAAAAATTTCACATTTGATGCATCGAATGCCAACACAGAAGAACTGGGTACAAACACGAGTTTTATGCAAAAGCTTTGCGAAATTACAGACAGTCGATCTCTGAAAAATGGTGCTTCAAAACAAATTAATGAATATATATCCATGGTTTCTTTGAAATGAATACATTTTTTTTACCCTGTGTATAGATGAAAGCTATGTAATTGACAGTAACTTACAAACTACGCGAGTGCTCTGCAGTGCAGGACTCTATCTTCGGCGTTTTTCAAAACTTTGAGTAGCCATCTCTGACAGAATACCACTACTTCTGCTAAAATTTGGATCTTTTTTCAGTATCTCTTGTTGACGCGTTAAAATCCAGAAAAGAAAAAAAAAAAAAATAGCAATAATCAAAGAGCAAGATAGCGCTGAGCGATTACCACAAGAAACCAACCGCTATCTATGGTTGGGCCTTATAGTCTCATTATCTGTTACAACTGTTATTGCTTGCCTGCGAAAATTCGTTCAGTATTCGTAGCCAACGACACCCCCTGAGGTTTTTTTTTAAAAAGAATATCAATGCAATTCAGAGCAAGAGTCTGTTTGCAGAGTTTCTGTATTCCTTGGTTGAGCCAATCAGCAGTACAATTACCAAATATACATTCGGCTGACTGTTTTTCTCCAGCTCTTGTATTCTTTTTTTGATCAATTACAACCTGTTTTTGGCCACTTACAGTCTGTTTTTAACCATTTTTAGTCTATTTTGGACTTCCTTTTACAGTCTGTTTACAACTTATGGCGCGTTTTTTCTTCTTAAAATTTGCTCACTTTTAAAATCAACCGCAGAACGTCCACAAACACAGCCAAATATCTCGTATAGCCCTTCTATCTTTGGGCAACATCGTTGTTTGTATTCCCGCACACCGTGCTCCTGGCTTTTCAGTGTATCGTACGTATCTCATGTATCTAAGATTGCCAACCGCTTATCTTATCTGTGTGATGGCTACGGGGTTTCCTAATCCAGAAAACACATGATTCTGAGCACCGAGTAATTTATTTTTTTAATTTTTTTTTTTCAAATTTTTTTTTTCCGCTTGCGGTATTTTTGAATTTGGAAACAGAAATAACTCTAACAGAAACAGAAATTTTTTTTTCTAGTCTCTTCGCATAATTGAAGCCTATACGAGCTTATTCTAGGGAATACGAATACTGTTTTTTTTTCTCATTTGATTTTTTTTTTTTTTTTTTCTTTTGTTATTCTGTAATACCTAACAAATTACTGCATTAATACTAGGAAAAGGGATTTTTTTTCTCTATATATCTAAACCCAAACCCTTCCATTGTATCTCAAATATTCCAAACAGAATCACCTGAGCTTGTATTTCATGGATTTACCAGTATTTGTAAAACAAACATCGTCATTTGTCAATCAGTATACCCCATACAGTATCCCCTCCAAGTTAATATCACAACAAAGTCTTTGTGTTTGCTGATCTGGACGCCTGAACCTGAAATTACCTAGTCTAACCCCCATCAAGACCCAATTCACTTTCAAGCACCACCAAGACCCAATTCACTTCCAAGCATAGGAAAATACCCCATGGTTTATAGTGAAGGTCCAATCAATAGTCCCCAAAGTCTCTGAAGGTCACACCGCATCAAGCTCTCTGTCTTTCACATGAATACAAGTCCCTTGAGTGCTTTAGAAAAAAAAAAAAAATAAAACCAAAAAACCGTAATCAGTCGTGGAATTCGTCTCTAAGATCGAGAAAACTACAATAACAACCGCTGTCAGTCTTTGGTATATCTCATTCTCAAGCTCTTTCATTCCACACATTTGCCAAAAAAAAGAAAATTTCCAACAGCTTCTATACACTCTTTTCCATAGTCGCCTTGAGCTAGTATCAATTTAATATTCCTCCTGCTTCGTTTTCATATTCTCAAACTTTGAAAACAGCTTTGAACCCAAAAAATTTCAATAAAATATTTAAAATTCACAAATAGATCAAAAAAAATACAACACATTTCAAATAATATCATGACAATTGCAACTCAAGCGCCTTCTTCGTTTTTGGTCTCTGCTCCTGGTAAGGTCATCATTTTTGGTGAACATTCTGCTGTGTACCACAGACCTGCTATAGCTGCCGCAGTTTCGTTAAGAACTTACTGTCTTGTCAAAAAAGACCAATCAAATCCATCCAGCGTCACCTTAAAGTTTCCTGATATCAATTTTGTTCATACCTGGGATATCTCCGAGTTCCCATTCGATAAAATCTCCAATGAGATTAGATTATCTCCAGAGTTGGTGCCTGAGTTGGTAGAATTATTGAATACTACTGTTTTAAGAGATTTTGATTCTCATTCAGTTCACCACTCAGCAGCTTTAGCATTTGTTTATTTATTCACTTGTTTGTTGAATCCTAGCCATGGTCAGGGTTTGTCTTTTATTGTCAGATCAAGCGTTCCTTTGGGTGCAGGCTTGGGTTCCTCCGCCGCTCTAGGGGTCTGTCTTTCATCTTGTATGGCAACTCTTGGCCATTATATCACAACTCCTACACATTCTGGTGACATTTTGGCTGATAATTCTACCCCTGCTGTTATTGATATTGAGGCTGTTGAGAATACGAACAACAACGTTCATAGTGCAGTTCACATGAATTCTTCTCCAACTGGCGCTGTCGAAATTCCTAAATACAAAGACATTGACTTTATCGATAAATGGGCATTCATGGCTGAAAAATGCATGACTGGAAACCCTTCTGGTATTGATAATGCTGTAAGTTGTTATGGCGGTGCCGTTCTTTTTCAAAGAATAAAAGATGGAGATACTCCTCATGTTAGAACTCAACTTAAATCCTTCTTACCTTTGAAACTTCTTTTAACCAATACAAAACAACCTAAAAGAACTTCTACTTTGGTAGCAAATGTTGCCACTTTATTGCAAAATTTCCCATTAGTATGTAACCCGGTGTTAGATTCTATGGAAAATATTGCAAGAGAAGGATACAATGTTTTTGTCAAAGCTTCCACCCAAGGTGTCATTACAGATGAAATGCACAAAAAATTATCACAATTATTTAGAATGAATCAAGCTTTACTCAGTTGTATTGGTGTCTCTCATCCCAAGTTAGATAAAATTAAAATGCATTGTGATGATTTGAACATTGGTGAAACTAAATTGACAGGTGCAGGAGGTGGAGGTTGTGCTATTACTTTGCTCAATGAAAATAGTAATGATATTACAAAAATGCAAAAACTAGAAGAGAAGTTGCATAACGAGGGATTCGACACTTTTGAAACCGATTTGGGTGGTAAAGGTGTCGCCATGATGTGCAAAGTCTCAAATGATATAATGCAAAAATATTCCGTTGATGAAATAATACCCGATGAATTATTAGAACCAATGGTTGGTGTATCTCATAATCCCCAATTATGGCAATTCTGGTAAGTTTGATCAATTTTTTTTAAGGTATTTTCTCTGTTTCACTCTATATTCGTTTTTTCTTTAAACATATTGATCAGTAACAGCCAACCCTATATTTTTTTTCCTTTTCTCGTTTTTCTGAGTTTTTATTATTAATTTTCACTTTTTATTTTGAATTGCTATAGCTATGTTACTTATAATTTTTTTTTTAAATATTTTGTCAAATTCAATGGAAGCAGGATGATAAATATTCCTTTGCAATACAAACCTTGTAGTTATATGTCAATGTTTTTATGATATATATTAATCTTCTACAAATTTGAGGTTTTGGGAAATTTGAAAGTGATTATTTTCCAAAAATTTTGGAAAAATAATCTTACTCTGCTGCTAACTAAATATTTGAAACCATTTTCTATTTGAAACCTTGAGTTTTACTTTTGTTTTGGTAGATTACAAACATGGTAACAGCGAAATAGTTCGATATAAAGTCCTTTGCGTGTAGCTCGTAATGAGATATAATTATCTACAAATGAAAGAGTTTTCAAACAATATGCTAGAATTATTTATTAGTCTATAATACATTAATTTTTATTCTATTCTAAAAATATTAATTATCACGCATGAATTCCTCATTTAGCTCCTTTAATTCATGTTCCTCATCCTCTGTTAATTTTGCCCATGTATCGGGTACTTCATCTAGCCTCACACTTGGAGCACCATTCAAAAATCTTAATTGTTCTAAAATTCGTATTCTCACACTCTCTAAATATTTTCTAGTATTTTTATTTTCTATTCTGTCACCTAAGTTAGGATGAAGGGAATAATCTGGACCAAAATGCTTTCTAAATGGTAAATTTTCTGGTAGTTTATTACTACTGAATTCAACATTATTCAAAATTGATGTTTCATAACACCAAAGTCTTGAAACATTTCTTGGAGTGTAACCACCACCTCCAACAACAAGCAAGGGAATCCCAAAAGATTTCACATACTTTACGCATTCACCATGAGCTGCAATATTCAAATTGAAACAACCTAATCTATCACAGCCCAATGAATCAGCGCCACACTGCTGCACGATTATGCTAGGTTGAAAACTTGCTATTATGGGTTCAATTATGGATTTGAACAATTTTACATAAGATTCATCTTCAATTCCATCTCTTAGTGGGACATTGAGTGCAAAGTTTTTCCCTTTGCCTATACCTATTTCATTGAAGTTACCAGTGGCTGGAAAAAAATTACCATTATATTTATGAAAAGATACTGTCATTACTCTGTCGGTGGTGTAGAAGGCCTCTTGGACACCATCACCATGATGGAGATCGATATCGATGTACAATACTCTAGGGTAATATTTTAATAGCTCCAAAACAGATAAAACTATATCGTTGATATAGCAGAACCCTGAAGGAGCGTATTTTTTCGCATGATGGAGCCCACCAGACCAATTGATAGCTATATCACTGGCACCGGAGATTAATTTGCTGGTAGCGTCCAAGGATGAGCCCGCGTATATGGATCCATATTCAAACACCCCTTCGAATATGGGACAATCGTCCCCAATATTGAAATTTTTTGCAGCAGCCTTGATATTGAGGGTGTCAGGGGTGACTTTTTTCAAGAATTTGACATACTCGTCGCTGTGGAACTCGAGAAGTTGTTTCTCAGAGGCAGGTTTGGTTAGATAAAGGTCCATTTTTTCTTCGAGCTTGTAGGCTGCGACCAAATGGTCTGTTAGAAGAAGTCTGAACGGCTTCATGGGATGGTGCGGGCCATAGTGATAGTTTGAAACGTCAGGATTGTAATGGTACGACACATGCGACTTGTTGGTCGCTGTTAGCTCCTCAAAGAGCGGTGTCTTGGATTCACTCTTTCTGTCTCGCGTGAGCGTTATTTCGTCTGTGTATTTTATGGACATCTTCCGTACTGTGTGTCGCTTATTTTTCTTAGAGCAAAAGATCCACCATTCAAGACTTCAGTGCTCGCTTTTCAACCATATATCTCTCAAAATAGATGTAAATTCTACACATTTACCATACTAATTTCCTAAGTTTCAAGAGATTTCAGTATTATATTATTGTATTATCATTGTATAGAGGTTCTTTTATGAATATTGGAAAAAAAAAAAAAATACAATCTTCATGCTGCAGAGCTCATAATATTGCATGCTTGGACTTGAAGAGGTAAAGGTTGAATTATAAATAGGATATCCCTAATAATGCAGAGAAATCCTAATGTAAGGGTATTTTGGCACACGGCGAACCAGTTTCACCAGGGGGAATGTCAAGATATTAGTAAACAGGGCTAAGATTAAGCGAAGCAAGAGCAGAATGAAATCAAACTGAAACTGAATGAGCCCCAGGCTGTGATTGCATATATATAAAAGAAGACGTTTGTCAGATGTGAACTCAAGCTGTGCTACCCCGATAGTCGAGCTTGTTAGCGTTCTGTCTTGTGCTGTCAAACGCTGGCTTGAACCACACCATTTGATATCTGTGGACCGAGACTGGTTCAATTAGCTGGGTTTTTCTTTTAGATTTAAATTAGACCACCAGAAGCCAAACCAAGACCATGACTGGATTTGTTTTCACATTGCTCTATTCGTTGATACTTTTCAGCATCACCGAGGCAGTTCCGATCTCGCAATACATCAACAAGCGCGAGTTGCTCATGGTCGATCCTAATCTTTACTCGAAGTACCACTATGCAAAACTTGATTTCACCGTGCACAAGAGAGACAATACAGAATACAAGCTGGGCTCGTTGACAAACTACAAAAACTTATACTATTTGGTTGACTTGGAGCTAGGGGATTACAAAAAGCTAGAATCCCACAAGAACATGAATCTCCAGTCCAACAGCACCATAGATTTCAGCGGCGGACAAAAAATGCAGGCGATGTTGGACACAGGCAGCAGTGATATAGTGCTTCAAGGATCCTCAAACTCCTATTGCTCAGCCACAGACGAAAGCAAGGAAGTAGCTAATTTGGAAGCCAGTATTAATAAGCGTTCGCTACAAAAAAGAAAAAACGTGTACAGCTCCGATACCTCGAAATCCTCTGTAGGTATAGCTGGTGTACAGAATAAGGCAGCATCCAAGGTGAATTGTTTTCAAAACGGATTTTACACCCCCTCATTTTCTTCCACATACAAAGCTAATAGCTCTACTGATTTCTCGTTGAGCTATGGCGATGGTACTTTCTTAAAAGGCCAGTTTGTACAAGATAATGCTATTGTGGGCGACTCCATCCACTTAAAAGATATGAACTTCGGGGTAGTCAATGAAGGTGATTCAACCATAAGTGTTTTTGGTATAGGTATCAAAAGCCTCGAGCTGAGATATGTGAACTCAAAAGGCTCCAATCCAACCTACGAAAATTTCGCTTACCAGGTAGCAGAGCAACAAGGATTGAAAAAAGTCGCATATTCCATTTGTTTAGATCCAAATAACGATCAAACTAAATTAACCAACGGTACTATCCTTTTTGGAGCCGTGGACAGCAGCAAAGTTTCTGGAGATTTCGCCTCTATGAAGTTTAGCGACCACAGTGGATCTCCCGGATTTTACATCCAATTAGATAGCGTTGAGGTTATTTACAATGGGAAAAGCACTTCAGATTTGAAAAACACAACCTCGAATGTTTCTGACAAGGCCTATACATCTCTATTGGACGCTGGTTCCTCGTTGAGTTTTTTCCCAGCTAGCGTTTTCTCAAGTGTTCAAAATGCAATTCCAAACGACTCTGTGACAAATAATGGATTAGTAGTCGACTGTGACGTTTTACAAAACCCAAATAATTATTTCAGATACAATTTCGTCTCAGACAGCAATAAGCAGAAAGTCAGTATCGATGTGCCTTTCTATCAATACAAGATCACTGCCTCTGTTGGAGATGGTAAATGCTTGTTGGGTGCTGCTAGCGAGGATTCTGACTATGTTACTCTTGGAGATGCGTTCTTCAGATCTAGTTATTTGGTGTTCAATTTAGAGGATGAATACATCAGTTTAGCGAAAGTTAACACAGACACCTCTACGAATACAAAGGAGGATATCAAGCTTATTGGCTAAACAAGGACATATTACCTTTCCAGTAACTTCTGAGAATATCTTTTGAGATCTTTTTCCTGTCTTTTTTTTGTTGGAGTTTTTTTATTGTTGTTGTTTTAGAGAGTTTTGGTGATGGGTGCCTTCAGATATTAGTTTACACATATATATTATAATCAATTTCGCAAGCTTTGCTGGTCAAGGCTGTGTGCTATTGAAGTTTAAAAAAAAAGTTCTATCTCATGTAAGAAGAATATTCAATAATTCCTAAATGGGAATTGCTCATGTTGAAATTCGAAAGTAAATCTAAGGTTATGAGCTTCAGCATCAGCTTTTTCCTGTTTTTTTTTTTTAATATTTTTTCAACTCAGAAGAAAATAACCTCGAAATATAGCTAAATTAAACAGACTTTCAATACTGATGATGGTGTAAACAGCTTGATCTTCACCACAATTGCTTATAGAATCTGTAGAAGAAATAGTGATTTCTGAGAACTTAGATTGGTAGAAAAAAGGGAAAATGTCAAAAAGACAACAGAACTTCACGAATGCTGAGGGCAGAGAGTTGGAAGATGACAATGATTACCTGGCAGAAAACTTGAAGCCAGCATTAGCTTCCCAGGAAGTCATGGCCAAAAGAAAAGTCATCAAACCTAGATCTTTCAAGAACAAGGCGGTCAAAAGTGCGGGATCTGGTACTGCCAGCCTGGAATCATCCGGTGCTAATGCTTTTTCCTTGTTTGGTAACAGCAATAGCAAGCTTACTGGTGGGGAAACTGCCAGCCACACCGAACTGACTAACTCCACAGCAGCAACAGGTTTTGGTTTTGGATCTTCGGCAGCAAATCCATTTCTGAAGTTTGGAGCTAGTAACTCAAATAGCAACAATGGGTCGGCATCAAGTGCTCCTGGAATTTTTGGATCCAAACCCTCTAATGGTGCTCCATTATTTGGATTCCAAAGTGCGAAAAGTTCAACTGCAGATGCCAGCTCTAATTTGTTCTCAATGTCTAAGCCTAGTACTCCTGCCATATTTGAGAATGAAAGCGAACAATTGGTCGACAATAAGAGCCGGATAATTGCGTCAAAACTTAAAGCATTGAATGAGAATTTTATGGAGAAAATTACATTGAATTTCAAGAATGCTCCACTCGCAGATTTGTCGGTTTATTGCAAGAAATATCTTGAGTATATGGAAAAAATCAATAATAAAAAACTGAGTGAAATAAAGGAAAACAGCTCTGTCATTGATTCTCAAAAACCAGCATTTTCTACAGTACCAAAGGTAATTGCTACCACTAACTCAGAAGCCGTGGAGACAAAGGACGCTGAATCAAGTGACGATGATAATGATAGTAAACAGAAAATTGAAATCAAGGGGCCATCTTTTCAATTAGATACATCGAAGCTAAGCAGCAAGCCTGCTTCCTCCTTTAGATTTGGCAAAAAGCCAAAACAGAAAAAAGTCGATGATAGTGACAGTGACGAGGATTATTCTATCCCTAAAGGACCAAGTTTTAGTTTGAGTGATATCTCCAAGAAGGCTACCACAAGTAACACTTTTACTTGGGGTAATAAGATTTCTACCGATAATGGAAATAAATCATCATATAATTTTGGTGAAACTAATATTCCTGATTCTAAAACACAGGAGGTTACTCCTGCATCGCTGTTCAAATTTGGTGCAGCTAAAACTGAAACTGTGAAATCAACCCCATTGGTTGATGGTTCGAAAAAAGAAGATGTGCAAAATGATGATAAAGAATCTAAACCATCGCCTTTCAGTATGAACAGTAATGAAAAAGACAAGGAAAAGAAGATCACAACACCATTCAGTTTTAACTCAAATGCAGCCAAGCCATTTAGTTTTGGAAATTCTGCTACAAAGTCTGGAGATAATAAAAATTCTTCTACAGGTTTCAAGTTTGGTGCCAGCAGCAGTGCACCTTTTGGTAATAAATCACCAGCATTTGGTTTTGGAGCCAATGGTGAGAATAGCAAAAAGGATAATAAAGATAGTGAGCCTTCTTTCAAGTTCGGTGCTACGAGTAATGCCACTAAAACAACACCATTTAGTTTTACTTCATCAGCTTCTGAATCAAGCGAGAAGAAGAATACACAAACACCTTTCAAGTTTGGATCAAACAATGAAACTAAACCTACTGGTTCTGATGAAAAAAAACCGATTTTTGGGTTTACAACCAGCTCAAAAAAAGAAGATACAAACAGTGCAACTGAATCAACGCCCAAATTCACTTTTGGATCCAGTACTAATACAACCAAACCATTATTTAGTTTTGATGATTCCCAAAAGAAAGATGAGAAGAGCTCTCCCTTCGGAAAAAATGAGTCAGCCAGCGAAAAACCTCTGTTATTCAGCTTCTCATCATCTGATAACACAGCAACAGGGACAAAGCCAGCCTTCAGCTTTGGAGGAACCAAATCTAATACAGACCAAACTGGAAAATCTCTATTTTCTACTGAGAATCCTACTTCAGAGCCACCAAAAGGAAGTACTGAAACTGGTAATTCAAGTACATTCAGTTTTGGAACTGCTTCCGCACCAAGTACTAACACGGCATTCAAATTTGGTTCTAGTGTTTCTAATGGATCAGCAGCCAAAACTACTGATTCATCACTTGTAAGTGTAAATAAAGATTCTGAAAATAAAGATGAGAAGAAAACCGAGACTAATGAAGAAGCTACACCACCAAATCCAGAGGATGTTGTAGGAAAAGGTGAAGAGAATGAAACAGTAAGATTTTCAGCAAGAAGCAAGTACTTGGTTTTAGAAAATGGGTCATATGTTACTAAAGGTGTGGGCAATTTGAAAGTTTTAACTGACAAAGATACAAAGAAATCTAGATTAATTTTGAGAACCGAGGGTAACAGTAATGTTTGTTTGAACAGCTATATTTTGAAAGATGCAAAATACGTATTAGACGGAAAAATTAATGTAAGGGTTCCGGTGATGAATGTTGAGAGCAAGAAATTGGAGATGAATGTTGTCAAGGTTAAGGACGGTAAAGGATTGATAGCTGTGATTGAAAAATGTCAGAGTGAAATGTAGATCCAGATGGATAATGTACTGTAACTACATGATATTTTTGATAATAAATAGAAATATATCGATATTTTTGTAGCTCTATAAAACACAGAGTCTATTAGGCTTAACTACTAAGTTTTTGCGTAGGTCTACACTAACTGGCCAATAATTAACATGAGAAAACTGTGAATATCAAAAATCTCAAGTTGCAAATCAAAATGCTTGAGCATATTCTCTAATTCAGCCACGATGGTTTTTGAGTTTGTAGCTAGACAGCTCGCGGCTTTTGAATAAGTTGAATCTTCTATGTAAGCCATTTTAAGGGCATCAAAGCAAGGGTTTTGCTTACTTACAAAACATGGCTGCCTTTTCCGAACCAGGCTTATGTTGCAGAAACTTTAAATTCTGCACATTTAAGCCAACCAACCTTGTTTTGTACTTGAGAGGAATTTTCGAGGGGAAGGCATCTGGGTTTTGGTTAAAAAAAATCTTTCAATATTCTGGTGTGAAATATTTCTCATGTGAATATTTTTCAGCGAATATAAAACTGTATTTTGAAATCAGTTAGACCGTTGAGATTGTTAGAGACTTTTTTGAAAAAAAGAGGTGCACAAGGACTGTTTTCCAGCGCAAGTTTTTTAAGTACGTATTGCATGAATCTAGAGCCACAGAATTTCCGCCGGAAAAACACATAAAATGCCGCCATAGTTTACTGCTGAAAATTGTTTCTCTCAGCTAAAATTCTTTCCCTAATCTGAAATGAATGCTTTTAATTCGAAACTCAAGAACCACCAATGTCCACCGGGACTTGTGTTTCATTTTTCTAGAGTTTTTGGTATTATGGGGTGTGTTTTCTTGCTTGTGCAAAAGAAGCTAATGTAGAATCGCATTTTATCTTTTTTTTAAACTGTTTTTTTCAAGTATTTCTTTGTTGTTTCAATAGAGTTGGGAACGGCTAAAACAAGCCAAAATGTATGGTATTCTCGAAGGGTTCCCCAGTATCTTTTGAATTTTTCGCTACTTTGTTGTGCAGAAAACCTAGATCGTCTTTTTCCTCGACTGAAAATCTATCCTCGACTGATGCTCAAAGACAGTTGAAGCATGAGATAACCTTTCAGCCTTGCATGAGGATTTCGTGAGATATGCACTCGAAGATTCTAAAGAACCTCTCAATATATATTAATGAGTAAGTACTATAGTATACAAATGGCTGATATCAACGTGCTATGTTCATGTTGAAACTGTGTAAAAGTGCGGTTATTTTTATATGCACGGAGTTATCTTTTATAAAAATATACTTTTCTGTTACTCATATATTTTAGAATCTTTCCCTTATAAGGCTGCCATTTTGTGCCTGTGATCTCTAGATTATATATATACATATATATCTGGATAAATGAATGCCCTATTGATTTCACAGATAAGGACTCCCACAAAACATTTTTGGCTAAAAACTGGATAGAATTTCTAAAATTGCCATAAAGAAAGAGAAGCTAAGGTTATTTTATCGTGAATACTGTCTTTGGTACTGTGCTCCTGCTGTTTTCGTTTGGATCTGCAGGTTGTATTTTGAATTGTCTACTTCCACTGATCGTGCCATTTATACCTGTTTGTTACCAGAATTTGGCTTCTAGTTTAGCTCTAATTTGACTCTGAATTTGGCTTAGTGGTCGACCGTAATTTGTGAATTTGGATTCGAGTCATACAAAGCTTGAGATTCACCAAAAACAATTCCCTTTGCTGATACAAAGTTTCTGCTACATCTCATCGCAAGCTTCCCGTCAACCAGTTTCCTCGCTGGGCATCCAATAAACCCTTTCTACAGCAAATTATATCCTGTCTACACCCAAAAATGACCATTTTGTCCAAGATCGCCAAAGCGCATCATCGTCTGAGAAACGCATCTCCTTTACTAGATGCCACTGCAATTCCTGAATCAGAGCTCCCTCTGGGCAAGAAACACCAGCATGTTTATTCTTTATCCATCAACATAGAATCCCCTCCAGTGATCCTATACGGCCCTGAAAACGAGTCATCTGGTTACTTGCTCTCTGGTCTTCTATTTCTAAACATCCCTCATCCTCAGCTTTCAGTAGAAGAATCTCCGCAGCTAGCTCCTGCTTTGCGCTCTCATAATCTGCTGCTGACATCCTTAATCCCTAACTTGTTACACCCTATCAGAAGTAATCTGTCCCCTAGGCTATCTCCAAGACCTTCCCCTACTCTCGCCGCGATGAATTCAGTAAATACAACAATTTCTGCTCCTTCAGTTCCTCCAAGGCAAATACGTGTCAACCATGTTACCTTGAAATTGATCCAGGTGATAACTTACGGTAAACCTTTCGTCCCTGCAAATTCTGTTTTTTCTGGCTGCTCAGATTGTAAAAAAAAAGTTACCGTTTTGGCTCAATGGGATGTGTTAAATCAACCCACTGTGTTTGCTCCTGGTAAACAGGCCTTTCCATTTTCTCATTTATTACCAGGATCATTACCTCAAACTTGTGTCTTAGGTGGATCATCCTCTTTTCAAGTGAGGTATGAGCTAATAGCTGAAAGTAATGGTACATATTATTCTATTAAACTGAAAAAGGAAAAATTGGTAGATGTTAACGTAAAAGTACCTATCAGAGTATCCAGATCTATTCTAAAAAGCGCAGACAGATCTTCCTTGAGAATATTTCCTCCTTCAAATATTACCGTTTCTGCTATGATTCCAAATGTTATCCATCCAAAATCGATTTTTTCAGTGGAACTAAAATTCAATGGTCTAAATGCTGATAACAAGCGCTGGCGCTTGAGAAAAATGGGCTGGAGAATCGAAGAGCAAAGTTACGTTAGAGTTCATTCTTGTGATTTGTCATACCATCAGGCAAAACTTAGAGTTATGGAAAGCTCTCTTATACTAAACAGATCACACCCAAATCTGACATTAGTCCTAGGTAAATATGTTAGAAAGCAGAATCAATCATCAACATCTAGTGCAGCTCGCTTATTAAATCAAAGTAGCTCTAATAACACCGCAAGCGAACCAGATCTTCATCCTTCTCAGACAAGTGCATCGGTTGCTGCAACTCAGCAAGAAGATATTCATGATGATAACCAGAATACTCCTGTACATGAGAATGAAGATGTAGATGATCATATTGCTTTTGATGATACACCTAGTTCTCGTTTCATTCATCCACAAGATCATGAGAATCAGCAATCTTCCTCACAGCAAGAGGCTTTACCTAATGAGAATTTTACTGAAGACAATGAAGTTCCTCAAGGGGTTTGTGATATCTTTATCAAAGACATTCGAGAACTTTGCTCAGGGATCATTAAGGGTGGCTGGAAGTCAGACTTTTCAAATGATGGACTGACAGAGTTAGCTGCGGAAATAGATTGTTCTAAATTGAGCACCGGTCTTGTTAATCATATCAGTAAGGTCGATAGCAGATATGGAAATCATAGCTCTCCAATTGATAAGTCGTTGGACATTGGAAATGATGCCAATTGTAGCTGTGATATTGCTGATCCAGAAACAGGAGTATATGTTTCTCATTTATTAATAATGGAAGCAACTTTGGCTGAGGAAGTCTTACAACCAATAAATAGCGTGGGATCCTCAGGATCACATTCGTCACTGCTGAATGGAATCAAAAAGAAGTATTATAGCTCTCCTTCTATACAGCCGATGCCTTCAAGTATTGATACTGATGCTACAGGTAGCACCACATCAACGTCTTCCTCCAACAACTCAAGTAGAAAGAGTTCAACTAGCGGCAAACCTGCTCGAAGTTGTACTGTTGTCCCTACGGGCCTTACAAGACTATTCAGAATGAAGTTTAAATTAATATTTACTGAAAGAAGCGGCTTTGGAATTTCTTGGGATGAAGAAGTTCCACCTCAATACAATCAAGTTAGTGCCTTTTCTCCTCCAAGTTATGGAGAAGCCTTAACTTTTGGGGAAGAAAATTTAAATGAACTAACAGAATTGCATATCTAAATTAAAACTAAAATGATATTTTTTATTTTCACGTTTTTGCATATTATATTGTTACTATTGAGCTCTCTAACCACATTGTTTATTATCTAACTATTTAATTAATATTAATATTAAAGACATTCTCTATGTTGTTAAATTCTTCATATTTTCCACACATCAATCCTAAAATCAGCATTTGGATTGCATTAAAATTTTGAAAAATCATTCAGCCAGACTTCCAAGTTAACAAAGCTAAATGATCAAAGCAACTTAGAAAAAATATAAGTTAGAACTACTAAAAGTTCTTTTATCGAATTATGAGAAAATCTGTCTGTTAATTGAGAGATCTCATATCTTGCAGTAAAAAATCACCATTGAGAATATTGCTATACTGGCCTCTGTCTTTATTATTCTCATTTTGAGATGGTGATTTTTGTTGTGCAGAAGCCATATGATTCATTGAGTTTTGTTGCACTTTATTAACATTCGGGCTACTATTCTGTTCTTGATTTTTGTTGTTACTATTTTGGGTATTACTTTCCTTCATATGTTGATATCTTTGAGCTTTTGTTGTTGGATGTAAATAGTCAGAGGAGTTTCCGCTGTTCGCGTTGAGATTGCTGTTAGTCCTACCACTATTATAATTATTAATTACAGCATTATTTAGCATACTATTATATTTTTTTCCGTTAGTTCCATTGAAACCATTTGTTTTGCTATTGCTGCTAACGTTGAATTGTGACTGGGGAACATTGTATTTTGGCCCTTTGTTTGCAAAGCTATTGTTCGAGGAAGAAATGCTTTGATTATTTGCAGAATTGACATCAAGATACTGGGATTTTAAGTAGTCCATACTAACAATATGACTATTTAAATAAGTACTGATGCATTCATCAAATACTTTATTAACGAGATTGGTGTTTTCTGAGTCCCGTACCAATAATTTACCCAAATTGGTGGCACCAGATTTCTTTTTCAAATTTGCCCCCGAATTTCCGCTATTTGGTTTAGTATTGGCGTTGTACTTGTTTTTAGTAGATCTGGGGTTAAGATCTGTATTTTTCTCAGCATAATTATTGTTTGTACTCATATTAAAAAGTTCATTTTCATAGCTATACATTAACAAGTTATGCTTTCGTTTAGTTTTTTTCGTTCTAATACTATATGTATCACTAAAATTATCATTGTATTGTAAAGTGTAAAGATGCATTAGCTCATTTCTTAAGGATTTGTTTACATTATTAGATCTATTCGAATCGAAACTTTGCAAATGCGATTGTCGTAATTGCATATTATCATCATTTATGGTAGATCCCGAAGTTCTCTGCTTATTTGCAGTTCCAGTATCGGACGTCCTTTTTAATGCCAAAAAATCTAAAGGATTTTTCTTATTATACTCATACATATTTTTGATTGCCTTAATTAATGGATTGTGAAAGTTTCTCATGTTGAAATAATCAAGATGTAATTCATCATTCAACTTGCGGATATTTATGTTATGATTCACGTAGTTGATACTGTGCTCTCCCAAATGAACATTATTGATTGTCAAACCTGATCCACCAGGTGAATTGTATCCTGTTCCAAGAATCAAATTATTTAGCTCACCCAAAGGCCCATTCACTAAATCATTAGAGTCTGCAGATAATGAGTTTGCGTTATGGATATTTCCATTAATAACAGTAGCGACCCCTTCCTTGTCATTTTTATTTGTTTCAGGCTTCATTTCTCTTTGGAGTTTTAATTTTTTACCTATTCGGGAATTCAAAAGTTGTGAATCTGTTGACTGCAAATCCACTTTTTCATTATTCAATTTAGTTGAATGAGCATGGTAGCTTTCACTATTAAGTGCAGATTCTTTAGAGTTGGTATAACCGTCAAGAACGTTGTCTGGCTCATACATGAACTGTTCAATTTCGCTATCATAGTCGTTGTCATCATCAGAGGAAGATGAAGAGGAAGAAGAAGTGGATGAAGCTACAGAATGACTATACCTTTTGGAATTGCTGTTATAATTCTTACTAAGGGCTAAAGGAATAGTAGGCTCTTCTCTAACAGAGTTTTGAATTCTTTCATCTGTCTCCATAGTATGCTCAGTAGTTGATTTCTTATTATTGATAACTGGAATGGCTACACTGTGCTGCACCACTGAATCTTTTCTTTGTACTAATGGACTTCTTTGGTCAATAACTCTGAGATTATTAATATCTTCAACGAATGCCTCATCGTCATGCTCACTATTAGTGTAGCTAACAACATTCTGATTCTTACTTTCGCCGAATTCACCGACATTCTCGTTTTGAACGTCTTCTTGGATTGTATCATTTGGATTTGAAGCCCGATGACTCCTCTGTGGTTTCAAAATTGACGAACTATTAGATAAATAACTGTATGGCTCATTATTTGTGTTGGTATCATGCTGATTATCAGTATATACACTTTTAGCAGTATTATAATCATAAAGATTTTCATTATTGTTCGGTGACTGGTCTTCTTTGTTTTTTGATATTTTTGAGTTCAAACTATCGTTAATGTTTATCTCTTCCGATGATATTTCTGTGGTAAACTCAATTTTTGGTGCTTCGATTGATTGGCGATTGATCTCATTATTTTTTATCTGTTCTTGGATTATCTGAGAGTGAGATACAGATGAGTCTTGAGATATTGTTTTATCTTCCAGTGTTCCTATCATTTTAGGATTCTCAGACAGACTGTCTGCTCCATTAGTAATCATTGCATTATTTTCCACCTCAGACTTAGACTGTGGAATTTCATCATCGTCGCTGCTTTCATCATCGTCGCTGCTATCACTCTCACTACTACTAGCAATATTTATTCGCTCCTCATTTTCACCATTTCTAGAGTCTATATAAAGGTCCAAAGAAGGCTTGAAGGAGGTGGTGCTTGATTCTTTGGCCAACTTTGAGGATGGAATCGCCAACTTTTCATCTGTTGCTGCTTTACTATCTTCGACAAAGTGTTTATCAATAATGGTATTCGATCCACTGTTTCCTGTAACGTTTTCTTCATGCGATATCTGCGCTGATGAGCCATTATGCGAGCTTTGAGGAGAGGATTTAAATTCACTAGGAGGCTTTGACAGGATATCGTTTTCGGACATTTCTTTGTTGCTTGATAAAGAGATAGATTGGATGGTAATTTTCTCCTAGTTTCAAATATACTTGGTCAGAGAAGCGTTGAATTCTCCAAGAATTATTGAAAAAGTGTACAATCCACTTAGTATTCTATCCTGTATAGGGTTGAATGATTTGACAAGCCTTTCCGCTCGGTTTTGTATAGCTTTATGTAATTTGCTTGTTTCTACTGATAGTTTAAAGGATTAATGCTTTTTTTTCGCTGTATGTGAGAATGCACAGAAATATATGTGTCACGTGAACATTTACACCTTAGGATGATAACCTTTATTAGATAAGGTATTTTCTACATAAAGGTACTGAAAAGATCAACTTTGATAAACAGTATATAAAAACAGCTATTATTCATCATCATCATCGTCATCATCATCCCATCTTGATTTGGCTTCAATATTTTTTGAAGTGCTCAAACCATATCCAGCATCATTCGAGTTAGAAATGCCTTGAGTGGTACCAGAGGAGGTGCTAAGCAGTGTCTCTTTAGTGAACCTTACCGCACCAGATTTCTCACCATCCGCTGATACACCACCTTTGAAGCTCTTTATTGTGGATATCATTCTATTAGATGTATTGTTACCACTATTTTTGGTCGTATATATATTCGATATAGCCTCGTGCTGGTTGAATAAAGGTGCGTCATACAACAGATTAGTAGATGATGAGACAAAACGTGGAGCAGTACCAACAAAAATATCATTGGAGTCAGGATCCATGTTACCCAGCGGTTTTCCAGAATCGCTTTGATTATTAGAATTCCTGGATAATCCAATAGCAATTCTTTGATCGTTGTTTGTTAGAGACAAAATTTTCTGATCCTCTGAAAGTTTGGAGCGTTTCATTTTTTTCTCATAATCCGCAAGTCTTTGCTTTCTGTCACTTATACGTTGCTCATCAGATTTACTTTCATGATCTTCGTCCTTTATGAATCTTTTTCTCATATTTCTCGTCTCATTTGCTTGCAATGCTAAGTCTTGTAGTTTTTTCTCAGCTTCCAATTTCTTTTGCTGTGCTTGCTTGACCTTCAATCTGTGACGAGCTCTAATATCCTCTCGAGCCTTCAAGTCGGCAGAGTGCAAAGACTGCGCTAGTACTGAAAACTTCTTATTGATCATGCGTTCTTCATTTTCTGCATGATCGACGCCCAGAATGTAGCCACCTCCGGATGCCAATCTCTTATCGATGGCAATTGCGAAACCCTTCTGATTTTTCCAGTTGGAAACAGCAGCTGGTATATTCCAGCGTTGCCTCTCTTCTTTAGAAAGCAGCGGATTGTTGCTATCAGATCTATTTGTGCCTCTGAGAATTGCAGTCTCGGCCATTAGCTGGTCTGGCAAAGCTGGTGTTTTCTGATTATTCTTGAATTTGGGTGGAAGCATAGGATCCACTTGTTTATCCACTATTTTAATGATTCGCTGCTTGGCTGTCGCATTATTTAGAACACTACTACTCGGTGTGTATCTAACGTATGTTTCTTTTGGCGTAATATCAGAGGGACCATTCAATTTATGAAGGAGCTCCTCGATCTGGAGACGCGTTCTTTGAGTGCATTCGTCGATTTCCTCCTGACTTGGCAACGAAAGATCAATCTTGCTCTTTTTCTTCCCAGATATTTTGTTGAAATTCTTCTGGTGCTCCAAGTACAGCACAGACTCCATTTTTTGTTCCTCGTATGTCTGCTATTTCACTCGTTGCAAGGTATTTTCCTCAATATTTCAATATTGTTTTGAATGTTGTTTCCAATATCTTATAGTCTTTGTGAACCAAGACACAAACCTTCTTTTATCTTTGGTTTATAAAGTACTTCACCATCCATATAGCCATGTTGGTTAAATACAAATGAGCTGTTGCAGATGAGATCGATATTTGATATTTCTGCACAGATGCCCCGACGATAGCGTGCTGATTTTTTCCTCATTAGCTTTCAGCTAAAGAATCATTTCTGTGGCTTCTTTATCTACAATGCTTTGATATCAAGCAACTCTGGAAA
Organism: Saccharomycopsis fermentans; assembly: GCA_002564245.1. NCBI lineage: Eukaryota > Fungi > Ascomycota > Saccharomycetes > Ascoideales > Saccharomycopsidaceae > Saccharomycopsis > Saccharomycopsis fermentans. Next base: position 3,292,996 of record JNFW01000001.1, read on the forward strand.
TATATACATATATGTATATAAATACATTCTTCTCTCTTGAAGTTACCAATTGCCAAAGAATAATAGCTAAAGAAGTTTTGAAAAAGTCATTTCTCTCGCTTTGGAAGATATTGATGCTTGAAAAAATTAAATGAAAACCGTGACTTGAAAACTAGATAATATAAAACATTCTGCATCCATTTCTAAGAGAACGCCTGTCCAGCTAGCGAGACTATTTTGCTCCTTTATTTTTCCAATCATAGTTACTTGTTTGTCAGGTTATTTTCTCTGCTTTTGTTTTCAGTTCCTACAAATATTGAACTCCATTATCTAGGATGGCTTTTGGAAAGAAAGGGTCTCGGAAAACCAGAAGTGCCGCAACAGCCACCGCTCGTAGCAGAAATGCTTCCCACAATGGTTCCACAAGAAAATCCACAAGAGGCTCGTACTATGACGATGACTTTGATATAGGGGAAGAAGAGGAGGAAGACGAAGAAGAAGAGGAGACTGGCAGCTTGGAAGATGCCGCCATAGAGGAAGCTGAGGAAGTCACAAGATGTCTTTGTGGCAACGATGACTTAAAACTTGATCCAAAAGATAAGTACTACAAGAACGAGGCAGTTCTCGGCTTATTTATCCAATGTGAAAAATGTAATGCTTGGCAACATGGTTATTGTGTGGGAATATATGAAGACACTCCAGAACTTAAGAAATATTGGTGTGAACAGTGTAGACCTGATTTGCATCATGTCAGTGCGGACGGTAAGCTGTCTAAGTATTTGCCAATGCAGCCTAAGAAAAGAAATTCGAGCAACTCTAATTATGAAAAGAAGAGATCTACCTCATACTCTAAAAGAAATAGTAATAATAGCAGTTCCGAAACGGATAGCAATAATGTGGTTACAGTTAGCTTGGTTCCCTCTGAAAATTTGCCGAATCCTTCGAATGATCAACCAGCAAATAATGTGGCCAATGAGCCTGATGCATCCGCTTCTGCCAATACAAGATCCAGTCGTTCTAAAAGAACCACTCTCAATTCCAATGATGCCATTTTAGAGAAAGTTCTCAAGGAGAGCGCTAGAGAGTATAATCGTAAACACCATGGTAAAACTGACGACGAAGATGAGATAAAATTCAAAGAATTGAAGGAAACTGAGCTGGCAGAAGTTCATGAGAGCTCAAAAAGAAAAAATGCGAAGATACCGAAAAAAGATGAGAATTACGCAGAGGAGGTTACAGAAGACTCGACTGCAGATTTTCAAACGACCGATAAGACTTCTGATCTTGGGAAGAAAGAAAATTATTTGAAAGATCAGGATACCTCTACTGATGTGAATTCTGCAGACACAACAACTACAACAGCAACCAGTCACATAGAAAACACAACAGTAATAACAAATGATATTACAATAGATAATAATGAGACTCATGAAGTGATCAAGAATAGTTCAAGTCTGAGCCACGTGGAATCTGATGTGAAGGCAGTCACAACAAGATCTCGAACGAAAAATGGGAGTAGTGCAAGTTCATCTAACAAAAATTCGGAAAAGGAGGAATCTATAACACCAGCTACTGCCAATAAAGGTTCAAACATAAATTACACTGAAGCAGAAGAGAATGCTTCATATAGAAGAGGTAGAACACTGAAAAAGAGAAACCGTAGAGCTGCCGCAACAAATAATGGATTTGGTTCTGCAGAAGATACAGGTGACGCATCCTCATCCAATGAATTACCTGAATTGAATTACAGTAAACGACGTGCAACGAATGGTAATAAGAAGAAAAGACAGACTGCTAACAAAGCTCTGCGTAATGGTACATCCACATTAGGATCTAATACTGGTCATGTTAATAATATTCTTGATAGTGACAGACCTATAGAACCTCGTATTCCATCACTGAAAATAACTTTGCAGGAGATGAGAAAAAGAATTACAGCAATTTCTGAATTTATATACTATGTCAGTGCAGATATCATAGATGAACAGAGAAATTACAAAGAGCTTATGAGTACTTTCTCAGGAGGAATTAATAGTAATGGAAACAGTGCAAATAGTAGTATCATAACTTCTGATGATGACATTGAAGATGATAAGTTCATGCAGGGATTTGAAAGATTTTTTGAAAACAGCTCCAGCAATACTTTAACATTGATAGATGAGTTGAAAAATAAAATTCAAAATTGGGAGGAAAAGTTTGGTTCTTGGAACTGAATCAGAATAAAGTTCAAATGGGGCTTTTCTGATAAATATAGGTGATTTTGAATTTTGCCGCTTTTCTGTGTTTTTTTAAAATTAGTATTAAAGACGTCATTTGCACTGAGAATTTAATGACTTTAATTAAACGTATTTTTCAAATAACTTAATTCAATCACAGACAGCATTTTATTTCGCTAATAAGTATTCACAAGATTTATATACATGAAATAAAGAATATGACAAAATCAAAAAAAAAGGATAATGACTAGTGAAATTGAATGAAATTAGTAGATCAAAAAAAGAAAAATAAAAAAAGAAATTAAAGTAACTAAATAATTGTTATGTGAAAAAATGAATCCGGACCCTTTGAGTAGTGTATAAATTAAATAAAAAGAAAAGAAGACAAAAAATGATAAATCGAAAATCGTGGAATTAAGAAAAACCTTATAACTCAACACCATCAGTTAATGGTAAATCTGTATGCTCATGTTTCAATTTTTGTAGAGTGTTTTTCTCTATTTCATGATCAGGTGCTTGCTTGGCCAATTGTTCTTCTTTTTGGATTTTTTCAAAATTGATGTTATCTAAGATAGTCTTTGCACCCTTTTTGACCAAGTTTTTAGCCAATTCGGAACCGACAGTTTCGGCATCTTTGACTAGAGTTTCATCATTGATTTTTGATGTGTATTGGTCCTCAACAGACAGAAGTCCATCTGGAGATATGACAATTCCTTTCAAAGTCAATATTTGGGTTTTGTCATCATATTCACTACTTACACCAATTGGCACAGAGCAACCACCTTCCAACGTTCTCATTAAGGATCTTTCGGCCAAACAACAGACAGTTGTATTTTTACAACTAATCTCGGCCAAAAGTTTTTTGATGCTCTCATTATTTTTTTTAATCTCAATACCTAAAGCACCTTGACCAACAGCATAGTACATTCCAGCATTAGATAGTTTTAATGTGTCAGTGATTCTATCAGTTAATCCTAATCTGGCTAAACCTGCTGTGGCTAAAACAATACACTTGAAACTCGATTCCGGGTCATCTAATTTGCTCAATCTAGTAATGATATTACCTCTTATAACTTGGTATCTTAATTTTGGGAAATTCTTTTTCAACTGAGCGGATCTTCTAATTGAGGAAGTACCGACCACGGATCCGTCTGGCAAGTCTTTTAAAGATTTATAAGGAGAGTCCTTAGCCATACAAAGCGCATCGTGAGGATCCTCACGTTTCAAGATACATCCTAATTCGAATTCGTTTGGTAATTGTGTAGGTAAATCTTTTAATGAATGCACCACCAAGTCTAATTTTTCGTATGGCTCTATTTTGTGCATTAATAAAATTTCCAACTCCTTAGTCCAAAGTGATTTCCCACCAAAAGAATATAATGGAATACTTTGCACTTTATCACCCAAAGTACTGAACGCTAAAACATTGACATCCCAATCAGGGTATAGCTCCTTGACAGTCTCTCTGACAGATTCTGACTGAACCACTGCCAATCTGGACTTTCTTCCTCCAATGTGAAGTTTTTTAGATACATATGGGTTATTGTCAAAATCTAAAGTCATTTTTTCCGTGTTCATATATGCGATATTTTATAACTGTCTATTACAGTGATTCCGATGGGCTCTTTGGTACCTCAGCACAAAAAAATTCACACTTTGTCTGTTTACTTTTTAGTTGCAGACTGGTATCGATTTATTCTTTCTAAATTTCTCTGTTGAGAGGCAAAACAAATTATTGTTTTTGGAAGTTTCACCATATATGTATATATTCCAGCTAATATATACAAGAACAGTTGCCAAATATTGAAATTTGATGTCTTCAGATGAGTAGAATTGAAAGTTTATTAGAGATAAATGAAATCAATAAATATTAGAAAATTTTTCAGAAGTGAAAAAGAAAAAAAAAAAATTTTTTTTTTATCCAACTTTGATGCATTATGATCAAACATACATACAGTTTTTATTGGTTTAGATGAAATATATCAATGATTGATGCTTATTTCAACTACTTCTTTCATATACAACATCTTTTGGATTCATAATTATTGAATTTATAATAGCTGAAGCTAAAGCGTAATATTGGGAAGTATTTGGATGCTTATTTCTGGCTTCAGACCAATAAATCAAGATTTCTTAATCGGCCAATGAGAAGTGGTGATTTTGTAATCAATAGACCAAATCTTATTTGAGATATTTATTTGTCCCAATAAATGCTCAAGGCTCATATGAGATTTCACTGAAAGGCCAAGCTTGTAGAGGAAGGATCTTATTGCTATCTGGAGGGAACAATTCATGAATCCCAATGAGAAACTTCTCTATTGACATTGATGAAATTATTCAGCTCCTGTTCCAGCTATTTCTTAGCTGGACAAACTCATAGAAAAATTTCGATTACAATTTTGGCTTTCCTTGAGGAACTACAAAATCAATAGTAGATTACGAATGTTAGTGCACTACAGGGAGAGTGGATTTAGGTTCCTGAAGTCGAGCATGTGGAAGAAGTGCTAACTGCTTGCTTGAATTGCAACGTATTTCATTCAAGCAAGCGTGTGTGGTGTGTTCGTTGTAAAAATAAAATGAAAGCATGTATATCCCCTGAAAGGAATACTATAGCCAAGTTGACTTATCAACAAAATGATAAGGGCTATCGTACTGAGTAAATAAAGATAGTTAATCTTGTTTGTATCAAAATTGGAACTGAAGATCTATGTTGTATAGCTAACGAGAGCTATAACCATTCAGTCACAGAGTGTAACAAACGTTTTTGAGAAGAGAAAAAATAATGAAAAAAAAACACACCTTACTGATTCGATATCTTAATAACTTCCTCCCTTTTATTACAATTTTAACAGGACATTCAACGTTTCAGGACCCACAATGACCACTATTCTCCTTTATATTTTTTACAAGATTGATCAAAGAAATCGTTCAAATAAAAACATTTGTATTAATTCATCAATACACAACATGAGGAGAAAAGGTCGTACAATAAGAGGGCAAAAAAATGGAAACCCTCTTATAAAATTCTTGAGCTTTTGACAAAAAGAAAAAGACCCCAATTCCAATATAGTATTATTGTTGTTTCCAAACTCCCTTGAAACGGCACGGAGCAGTCAAATCAAGAAATGATTCTTGACTCAAAAGCTAATTAACTCTCTATCATACAAAACACAAAATCACACAAAAATCCATTAATTTAAAAAGAAATTTATTTTTCTGGAACTTCGATTTCACCTTCGTTAATAGCATCAATGATGGCATGGGCTGGCTTACCGTCAACACGAGCACCAACAGATTGAGCAGTACCTAAGATTTCCTTAACAACGGAAGCCAAGGTCTTACCAAAGGATTTGTGTTGCATTTTTCTGGCAATTTCAACAATTTCAGAGAATGGAATGTTACCGTTGTGCTTGACGTTCTTGACCTTCTTTCTGTCTCTTGGGGCTTCTTTCAAAGCAGTGATGACCAAAGAGGAAGCAGCTGGGACAACAGAGGCTTGGGCTTGACGGTTTTGGATCTTCAATTGGACGGTGACCTTGATACCCTTGAATTCTTTGGTGGCCTTGGCAATGTCTTCACCAACCTTCTTTGGGGACAAACCTAATGGACCAATTTTTGGGGCCAAAGCAGAGGAAGCACCGACTTCACCACCGACGGCTCTTAAGTAAAGGTATTTGACTTCACTAGGATCGAATTTTGGAGGCATTTTGGCTTATTTGTTGATTATTGATTGATGGTTAACAACTGAATATTCAATATTACAATTAGAACCAGTAAAGAAAGAGTAGAGTATACAGCAAAATTTCAACTAGTAGTCCTTCAAAATTTTTTTTTTTTTTTTTCTCGTTCTGCTCTTCTGAAAAATTTCTTAGCTATGGTTTCTTCTAGTTGTCGCCCAAGGAATTTTTCCTAATTTTTTTTTTTATTTTATTTTGGCCGCACTTTATTACACACCTTTACATCCACCAGATGAAAATTCATACATCAAAGAAAGCAGCTGGTGCGCGTGAAGCAGTGACCAGAGCCAGAACGAACGCAACCGAGGCTTATGGGCAGATGCTTGGGCACTCTGGGTCGCAGATCCACAGAAATTCCACTAGCCTTGCTCAGAGGAAACCGCCTAGGGGTACGCATTAGTATTTTTTTTGGTAGTATGATTGCACGCCAGAGCTTCTATCTATTGTATACAGGGTGCGAGATATTTATTTCCCCAGACTGCCCAACAACTTTTATTGTGAATCTATTTGCTGCCTAAGGTTTCAAGGCCACAACCTGTCGAACCGCCTGGAAAGATCTCCCTGACGGCTTGGTTCGGCCTAAAAGGGTGCCCACCCTCCACCGATAGTGTGGGTGTAATGTTTGATCAGCTGCAGTATACACTGATTTGCTTCAAATCGCACAAAAACGTAAAATATTCCGAAATCGATGAAAAATGGCAAAAACATAAGAAATTCTTGAAAAAAAAGAGACCATGCACGTGATAAATATATGCCCTGTAAAAATGCACATGACATGTATTTTTATTTTCACATAAGATGATGGTTCACGCATCTGTCACAGCCGCATCCGTTGGAGATCTCCACACTAACATCTACACCTAGTAACGAGAATCTACAAACCAAATACAATGTTCATATATATTGTGTATACATTTTTCCAGAACCAGCGAATATGGAATGCCACCGTTCATCAACAACCAGTCTCCCAGTATTCATACAAAAACGCTCACTTTTCCCTGTTTAAATTCATCCTCACTGTAAAACATGTCATTGATCAAAGCAGTAGCGTCCTGCTTTGCTACATCCTCGTCGTTTTTCAGATCAAGCTGGATCTCTGCGTCGTTTTTTGGACGTTTCATGTGCAATGCGCTCGGCTTTCTAGAAATCGTCTTCAAGCTGCTGAAAGTTGGATATGCGCCTTCGTACCCTGCTTGACCATATATTCCACCGTTGCTTCTGATACTGCGATCCTCATTGCCAATACCAGAAAATATGCCATTAATAGAATTGAAGCTCGCAATCGTCATCGATTTGCCATTAGAATTGTTCAAAACAGGAACCATTATTCTAGCTGTCGAATTGGCCACGCTCAAAGCATCACCATCATGGTTTACTGAAGAGTGACCGTTGGCCATATTTTCCATGTTTGGCGAAGCTACCAAATAAGGGTTACCATTGGATCCAGAACTCGTGCCAGAGGCTGCTCCAATCCATTTATGTATAAATTCAACTTCTTTCAAATGTTGGCCAATCATTGGCTTTTCCACAACAACAGAGTCAACCTTATTATGCTCACTGAAATACAGATCCTCAAGCTTTACTGGCGGTAATTTAGAGTCCCATAATTCTTGATTGATTCGATTATTCTGAATCTGATACAATATTGACTGAAAATCGCGTAAGTTTTTCAAATCTTGGGTCTTAGAAAATTTGGCTGGATACTTATCAAGTACTAAAATTAGATAATTGACATATTTCAATAAGATAAATAGCTTACCAGATTCTGAGATACCATGATCATCATTAGCAAAAATGAAATCTAATGAGCTAAGAATGAAATTAAGACCAAATACTCTCAAGAGAAGCCATACCTGAATCAAAGACAAGTATATATGATTATTCGAAAAATCATTTGTCTTAAGGTAATTAGACAAACAATTGTTGGTCATAACCGTAAGGATTCCACCGTAATTAGGTTCTTCACTTTTTAAAGTTTTACTAGGATATGCAAACTTTTCAGAAACGAATAACTTTGTAAATAAACCCTGAGATTTTTTCTCTTGATAATCGAGGTCTTCATTGAAAAAAATGTCAAAATCAGAAATATCATCAATGGATACTCCTATCTCAATTATTGCAAACTTGACAAAAATGTTATGATATTTAGCTAATGGAAATAATTTGCTATTGTTGTTGAAAATTGATTCATTTGATAAATTCAATAACGCTGAAATAAAAAGGTAAACTTTTTGTTTGATAAGATCATACAAATGCTTTTGCTTTTGTCTTTTTCTGTTATTAATTCTATTGGCAACAGCATCATAGTTTTCGATGTCAAAGCCATCATTCTCATTAGGATTGCTTTCAGCATCAGATAACAAGTTTTCTGCTTTACCATTAATATTTTCTATAGGTAGTACTGTCGTTTTTTGTGATGGTTGAACCAAAGCGCAGTCTAAGACAGCTTCAATATTCAGGAATAATACTGTGATTTTTTTAGTGACAATTGTATCATTATCTGAACCATTATTACTACTAATGCAATCCGCAGCTTTATAGAGTAATTCATGGATAATATCTGTAATTTGATCATGATAGTAAATATGATTGGTCAACCCAGAGACACATGAATAATAGTTAGCTAACAATAATGATAGTTTATCATTTTCGTTATTATAAGTGAGAACAGCAGAAAATTGTAAACTAAGAAAATCTTTCAAGATATCTAACGTGGATAAACCTATTAAATTCACATCTGAATGGAGGATATCAGCAATAATAAAGGAAACTAAAATTTGACCTTCGAGTTTATTATTGGTATCGTTGACACTATACAATTCTTGAATCAAGTTCAACATAACAAGAAATCGAGACTGCATATTGACCCAGCGAATAACTAGCTGATATAAGCTACTAGCCCATGTATTATAGTCAATCATATCATTGGATGTCGTTTTAAGATTTTGAAAAAAAAAGGATTTCAAGGCTTTTGTCAAAGACAGCAAATTCACAAGACCGTTAGTTTCGAAATACTCTCTCAATGCTAGCAAACACTCACTTGCGATTTCATCATCTGACCACTGATAGTCCATATTAATTTTGTCCTCTGTTCTGTCATCGGCATCCTCATCCAAATTTTCTGGGTCTTGTGCGTTATTATTGCTGATATCATTCTTACTGATCCCGATATTACTATTGGTGTTTCTACGGGAGATAGTGGTATTAGTTATAGTAGCAGTTATTGCATTGGATGCTATATTACTAGCCGCAGCACCATCCAACTTTGTCAAAATATCTTGCAATTGAGAAAATGAATACTGCTTGAAAATGATAGGCAATAACAAGTCATGTAAAGATAGTTTGATAATGAAATTTTCGCCTGCTTTTTCCTTCTTTATATTGAAAGTTGACACTTTGGAAAGATATTTGGAAGCCTTGATGGAGATTATTGTCCAACTAGACGATGAATTGTTTTTCGAGGAGCTACTAGTGGACTTAGGATGAAGTGTCAAAAAGTTTACTACCAATGCCAGAAACTCGTCAATGAGTTCCGAATTTCCAACGAACAAGTTTCTGTCTAAATATTGGACGAATGTCTTAAAGACCTTCAAACAGAGTTGCGAAAGAATTAGATCACCAATTTTCAAAACTTGGTTGAATATACGGACACAGTTTTCGATGAAAAGATTCAAGTTATCATTGCATTTTATTATCAATTCCTCAAGAATTAAGAGCGAAACTTGGACATTTCCGTACCGTGTGTAGTGTTGCAAATCTCCGAGAGTCTTTTTTTCGATGAAGTTACCCAATTTTTCCAATTTGAGACGTCTTGTGGACGCATAGAACAACAAGTAGCTTAGTTCCGAGGAGTTTGGCTTTTTGTCGAAGCCCCTTCCTGAAGGATAGCACCGGAGAATCAATTTCTGGTGTTTTGATTTCAAAAAGTTGGGCATCGCGGCAGCGTTCTTCAAATGGAGGAGGAGTTGGCAAGTCAATGTGGGTGTTTGGGTTCGGATAATATCAAGTGCAAAAGGAACCCAAAACCAGGCAAGTTTGTGGTTGGTTGGTTTTTTTGGTTGAAGCCAGAAAAAAAAACGCGTCAGAATCGAGCCGTGAGAAACCCAATGACTCAAGTAACAATAAGGAACAGCACAAGTGTACCTGAATATGCCCCAATATTTCTTTCTACAGCTACACTGGATCGAATTACACGGATGTTTTGTTTGGAGAAGAAGTGATTATCACATTATTCAAGCCTTTGGCCTGCTTATTGCAAAGGATTTTATATGGATATTTATCTGGTGAGGGTTTTTCCTGGAATGTAAGGGCACATATGCGAGGTTTTTTTTATTACGTGACACGTGGATTTACATACAATAATTCATCACGGTATTAATAAGGGCGAATGATGGATCACTTCCAGCATAACAGTATAAAACCAGGAGATTTCCCCATTGAAAAAACCTTATTCCTTGCTTCCCCAGAATTGTGCAAACAGAGATCTGGAAACACAAGGAACGAGGCTACACCAGATAGTAATAAAGTATACAATATCGTACAAGCACGGGAATCTTCTTGATAGCACTGTTTAGTAAACTGTTTTATGCGAATTTTTCCAGTTATTGCCCCGATAATCTTGTCGTTTTTGTTCTACAAATACCTTCATCAAACTTACTACACAACCGCAATGGCTACAATTTCCACAGTCCCAACAACCGCTTTCGCTGACCAAAAACCAGGAACCTCTGGTCTCAGAAAAAAGGTCAAGGTTTTCCAGACCAAGCACTACACTGAGAACTTCATCCAAGCCGTCCTCGACTCGATCCCAGAGGGCAGCGAAAACGCTACATTGGTCGTAGGTGGTGATGGTCGTTACTACAACGACCATGTCATCGACTTGATTGCCAAAATAGGTTACGCCAACGGTGTCAAGAAACTCATCTTGGGTCAACATGGTATTCTTTCCACCCCAGCAACCTCCAACATCATCAGAACTTTCTCACAGAAACACGGAGGAGATCCAGTTACCGGTGGTATCATTTTAACTGCTTCTCACAATCCTGGTGGTCCAGAAAACGATTTGGGTATCAAATACAACTTGGCCAACGGTGGTCCAGCCCCAGAATCGGTTACCAACAAAATGTTCGAAACTGCCAAGCAGTTAGCAAGCTACAAGATCGCCTTAGATCTTCCTTCTGTTGATTTGTCAAAAATCGGCAAAACAACCCTTGGTGACAAATTGGAGATCGAGATCATTGACTCAACTGCTGACTACGTAGATATGGTTAAAGAGATCTTTGATTTCTCTCTCATCAAGTCCTTCATCAATAAGAGAAAATCCACCTTCAAATTACTCTTTGATGCTCTTAATGGTGTCACTGGTCCATACGGCAAAGCCATTTTCATTGATGAATTACAATTACCAGAATCAAGCATACAAAACTGTGTTCCTAAAGAAGACTTTGGCGGCTTACACCCTGATCCTAATTTAACTTATGCCAAATCTTTGGTCGAGAAGGTAGATGCTGAGCAAATTGCCTTTGGTGCCGCTTCAGATGGTGACGGTGATAGAAACATGATCTATGGTGCTAACACATTCGTTTCCCCGGGTGATAGTGTTGCTATAATCGCTGAATACGCTGAGTCAATTCCATACTTCCAAAAGACTGGTGTATATGGATTGGCTAGATCAATGCCTACTAGTGGAGCTATTGATTTAGTTGCAAAGCACAAAAACTTATCTGTTTACGAGGTCCCAACTGGATGGAAGTTCTTCTGTGCCTTATTCGATGCCAAGAAATTGAGTATTTGTGGTGAGGAATCCTTTGGTACTGGTTCAGACCATGTCAGAGAAAAGGATGGTCTTTGGGCTATTGTAGCTTGGTTGAATGTTTTGGCTGCATTTGATGCTAAACACCCAGAATTACCTAACGGTGCCTCTATCAAACTTGTCCAAGACAGTTTCTGGAAGAAGTATGGTAGAACCTTTTTCACTAGATATGATTACGAAAACGTCTCTTCTGAAGGAGCCAAGCAATTAGTTGAATCATTGAACCAGTACATTTCCAAACCAGATTTTGTTGGTTCCACTGTTTTCGAAGGTGTCAAGGTCAAGGAGGCAGGTGATTTCTCTTACACCGACTTGGACGGTTCAGTCTCATCCCACCAAGGTTTGTATGTCAAATTGGATAGTGGTGTGAGATTTGTTGTTAGATTATCAGGTACTGGATCTTCAGGTGCCACTGTCAGATTGTATTTGGAAAAATATAGCAATGATGAGTCCACCTATAATCTAGATGTTCAAGAATATTTGAAATCTGACATTAAGGCTGTTACTGAGTTCTTGAAGGTCAAACAATTCTTAAACAGAGATGAGCCTGATGTCAGAACTTAAGTGATACAGGTAGAACATAAGTAATGCAAGCAATGCAAGCAATGCAAGCAATGCAAGAAGCACAGGTAATACATGTAGAACATAAGTGGTGCAAATAATGCAAGAAACACACGTAATACAGGTAGTTATCAGAGAATCACTGATACAGTTATAGTAGGTTTTCCCAATTGCTAGCTGCTACTCACTTATCTTCGATGTATCAAGTCGTATTAAATAGTTCAATCTTTTTTCTTTGATTCATCTGAGAAAGAAGAAATAATGATTATAATTTGAAATTATAACCACTTGTAGTTGAGCCTCGCATTTGGGCAACTGACGTTTCGAAAACTTTGTAAAAGAAAATTACTTACAAAACAGAATTCCTTACAAAAGAAAGTTACTTACTAAAGATACTTACTTAGAATAGAGTGGAGGTATGACATTGAGATATATCATTGAGACATTGAGACATACCATTAAGCCATCATTGAAGTTTATCATTATCTAAGATCATACTCCAAAGATACTGATTGACAGTTTGGAGAAATTAAAAGCCCTGCTGCATTTTTCATGTTTTTTGAGTGAAAAATTTTTTTTCTCTGTCGTATTTCTACATATACATTGAAGAGAAACACCATAGTAAAAATTTCAAAAAATTTTCCAATCACCAGAAGCTCTGCCATTCTAAATAATATTGGTGAAAAATGGAAATTGGAAAAGCTCTTCCAAGACACTTTACATCTGATTAATATCTTGATATTGCACGATATATAACCTAAACAGAGGATAAATCAAGATAATAATGTCTGCTGCAGCTACCCTCACCTTGGATGATGTCAAATTGGACACAAACAAGATTGACTTCTCTGATTTAGAAGAAAAATACATGGTGGAAGATGATACCTCCTTGGATCAATACGTGGTTGTCGATGGTGCCCCAGTGGCCCCAGAATCGAAAATTCCTATGTTGACCAAGGTCTTGACCAAGCTTTTCAACAATGCAGGCGCAAAATTGGCCGAAGATGTGGAGAATCCATTCGAAATGCCTGTTGAAAACGGTAAAACTACTGGATTTTTGTTTGTCCAATTTTTGGATGCTAAGAATGCCAACAATGCCATCAAAGCCTTGAACGGTAAGAAATTGGATGTCAAGCACAGATTGTTCTTGAACAGACTCACCGATATTGAGAAATTCACTAATATCAATGACGAAATGCCAGAAGTCACAATCCCAGAATTCAAGCAAACTGATTATTTGAAATCATGGTTATTGGATGAAAATGGAAGAGATCAATTCATCTCCCATTTTGACACTAATGTCGATGTCAACTGGCAAAAAAAATCCGTCATCGAAGTTGCTTGCGAATTGAAGAACTTCACTACTGCTACCGTTACTTGGTCCAACAAAGGTTCCTACTTGATTTCCTTGCACCAACAAGGTTTGAAAACATGGGGTGGTGAAAGCTTCGAGTTAATCAGAAGAATCAGCCATCCAGAAGTTAAATTGGTCGATTTCTCTCCTAATGAAAAATACATGGTATCTTTCTCTTCTGAAGGCATCAAATTGCCAACTGATGAAGAGGAGGCAAAAACTTGTGTTTTCAACAAAGAAAATGAAGGTCACACTATAGTTATTTGGGAATTAGCCACTGGATTACCTCTCAAAACATTTGCTTTACCACCAAATATCAAAATGCAGGAAGTAAAATCTCACTGGCCTTTGATTAAATGGTCTTATGATTCTAAGTATTTTGCAAGAAAGGGTCCTGACGCTTTGGCTATTTATGAATCAGAGGACATGACTTTGCTTGATAAAAAAATCATGAGCATCCCAGGTTTACAAGACTTCCAATTTGCTCCAGCCGGTGTCCGTTTGGCCACCAATAAGAAAGATGCTCTTAGTCATGTCATCAGTTATTGGACTCCAGAACAAGATAATCAATCTGCAAAGATTTGCTTGGTTGAAGTTCCATCTAGAAAGCTTTTAAGAAGTGTTAATATTTTCCAAGTATCTTCTTGTGATATGTTCTGGCAAGGTGATGCTAAGTACTTATGTGCTAAAGTTACAAGACATACTAAATCTAAAAAGACCGTGTTCAGTAATTTGGAATTTTTCCAATTGGAAGATCCACAGATTCCAGTTGATAAAATTGAATTCAAGGATGAGGTTTTAAGTTTCGCTTGGGAACCAAGATCTGATAGATTTGCTACAATTACTAGATTAGATGAAGGTGCTATGAATTTGGCTATTCCAAAGAATGTTGTTAGATTCTTCTCTCAAGAAATTGAATCAACAACTACCAAGAAATTATCAACCAATATCAAAGCATTAGCTAAAAAATATAAAAACTTTAAATCCATCCCTGATACACATTTCAATGATCTTATGTGGTCTCCAAAGGGAAGATTTTTGGCTGCTTCTGCTATCACTGCTAGTAAAGGTATCATCGACATTTTTGACGTTGATTTCGATGGCGAACCAATTTTAGTTGTCGACCAAGAGCAAAAAGATATTAATGTCAGAGGTTGTGTCAAGAAGATTGGTAAAATTGAAGGTTTAGGTATCACTAATGTATCTTGGGATCCTGTTGGAAGATATGTTGCATGCTGGTCCTCTTCTTGGAGAAACAATCTTAACAATGGTTACAGTATTTTTGACCTTAATGGTGACTCTTTAGTTTCAGAATCTATTGAAAAATTCAAACAGTTATTATGGAGACCAAGACCAGAATCAATGTTAACAAACTCTGACAAGAAGAAGGTTAGAAAGATGTTGAAGGAATATTCTGCACAATTCGAAGAACAAGATGTTATGGAAGAGAATGCATACATTAGAGAATTGATTTTGAGCAGAAAGAAGATGTTGGAAGACTGGGCTCATTATAGAGCACAAGTTGATCACAAGTTGAAGGACTTGAAAATTAATACCGAGGAAGTTGAGGTTGAAGAAGTTGAGGAAGTTGTCATCAAAGAAGAAGTCATCGAGACTACTGAAGAGGTTATTAACTAGTTCTACTATTAAATGCAATTTATTTTCTGTTCTGATTGTTATTGTTTTTGTTTGTAAGATGCCTACGGGTAAGTTAGAGACTAGAAACTTTACTAAATAGTCTCAAAACTTAAGATTTCGATACGCTGATTAGCTTTGATACGTAGTGTTTTTGCTCTCATCCATTTTTGGAAAGGTATGGACAATATAGCCTGAACCAAAATACGCGTATTCAGGAAATATAATCCATTAGAAGTAATTAATTTATATTTATTACTAATCTTTTGGAGTGAGTTTTACGAGAAGAAGTATCGCAAACTGCTTCGATACAATTTAGGACTAAAAATTATAATAACTCAATTGATTGTTTTGTATTACTTTTACCATATAACAATATAAATAAATAATTTTATCTTTTTTTGGTTTTTTTATAATAGCAAGCAAGATAGAAAATAAAGTGTTTCATGATTACTCGCTAGCTTCGGCGAAAGATTCGTAAATAAAGGAATTTAATTTATCGAAAGCAACCTTACCAGCATCTTCACCCTCTGATGGTTCAAAGAATTTAGCACTAGAAACCTTGTGCTTTGCTTCAGAAGTAGCTTCAGATAATTTGGACCATTGGGCACCAGTGGAAACAGCCTTTTGAGCTTCATCATGATAGAGAATGAATGTCTTCATCATGCTGTAAGTCTTCCAAATTGGACAGAAAGCATCATAAGTGGAGTAACCGTTTTGTTGTAAGAAATCTTCTTTGATAAGAGTAGACACATCTAAGGTGATCTTGTCAGAGTCAGATAAAGCAGACTTACCGACTAACTGAACAACTTGTTCCAACTCTTCAGCATTAGATAAAATTTCTTTTGTTCTGGTTCTCAAAGTTGGGAATTCAGGATAGTTAGCTTCATAATACTTATTCAAAATATTGGTGTATTTAGAGTATGAAATGGAAGTATTCACAGATGGGAAATGTTTTCTTTGGGCCAATTTTTTATCTAAACCCCAGAACACTTGTGTAATACCCAAGGTAGATGTAGTAACTGGATCAGAGAAATCACCACCAGCTGGAGAAACAGCAGCAACAATGGAAACGGAACCCTCTCTGTTTGGAGAACCCAAGGCAACAGCTTTACCAGCTCTTTCGTAGAAAGAGGATAACTTAGCACCCAAATAAGCTGGGAAACCTTGATCGGCAGGCATTTCACCCAAACGACCAGAAATTTCTCTCAAAGCTTCTGCCCATCTGGAAGAAGAATCTGCAATCATTGCAACATTCTTACCTTGATCTCTGAAATATTCTGCTAATGTGACACCAGTGTAAATAGATGCTTCTCTGGCAGCAACAGGCATATTAGATGTATTTGCGACCAAAGTAGTACGTTTCATAATTGGCTCTTTCTTTCCATTAACGGTAGTATATAACTCTGGGAACTCCATCAAAACTTCGGCCATTTCGTTACCTCTTTCACCACAATTATGAACTAAAGCACAGTTGGATAATAAGAATTGATGATCAGATTCTTCTTCAAGAGTAAGACCGAAATAATCGGCATTTTCAGTCTTTTCAATGTTGAAGTACATAGTTTCAGCAACACGCTCAAATGGTTCTGGGGATGGACAAGTCTTTCTTGCAAGAGAACATTTACTAAGAACAGACTTCAAGGAATCAGCACCACCCATAAGGATAGCATATTCTTTTTGGTTGGCACCACTTCTACTTTGCACAACATTAACAGAAACACGGATACCAAGAGAACGAGCCATATCAACGAGACCATCGCGAATACCCGGATAGATAGTCTTAACAGAAGCAGAAGTTGGAACACCATCGGTGAATTTAACATGACCATCAGATTCAATAAGACCAGCAACATAATGTTCACGGAATTGAATGGTTTCGGATTTGAAGAAAGATGGAATGGTTTTAGCACCATCAAAAAGTCCAACCTTTTGGGCTAATTTCCAGAAAATGTTATTGGTATTGGCGCTTTCACGAATTCCACTACCATGAACACCAGCAGCACGAAGAGTAACGGTGAGATCTCCTTTCTGGAAGCTGGATGCGTTAATCTCTGATTCTGATTCATTTTCGTCTTGGCCAAGATCAGAGACAAAACCGTCTTCTTCACCTAATTCAACTTCAAGAGTCTCCTCGTCACCGACAGCCAATGATTCAATAACTTCGCCATTGTCACCCATGACTTCAACAGTTTTAGGAACAGAACGATGGTGATATTCCTTTGTAGAGGTAATTAAATTGAATTCCTTACCAAACTCTCTGATACGATCAACAATTGCAGTATCTTTAGGATCAACGGAAAAACAGGAGCGATCAGAGCAACCATTACCTGACCACATACCGAAAAGATAACCAAGTTTTCCAGCCAAAGATTTGTTGTAATTTTCTTCTTTAAGAAGCTCACCAATTCTATCATTTTCAAGAAGAATAGGGTTAATAAACATTTGAGAAGCTTTACGAACTCTGCTACCCAATAATTCAACATCTCTTGCTTCCAAGATCCATTTGAAATCTTCTTTTGGAAGACTATCAACAAATTCTTCGGCTAATCTTTTAGATTCTTGAGCACCGCCATTGGTGTCATGTTGGAAACTCTTGGTGAATTCTCTAATCATCTTAACTTCACGGCGGTCGCCACCTCTAGCGCTGGAAACAATCAAATCAGCAAGTTTGTAGTAAACAACCGAAGTTTGACGTTTACCACCAATGACATGGTCAGTAACTTTAATATGTTGAGGAGTGTTAAGGATCAATTGATGAGAGGCATTACAAGTGTATTCGACAAGGCCAGAGACATTTGCAGAACCGTGTTGAGTTTTTTCAGAAATCTTGTACATAGCATCATAACCACGTGGCAAAGCGATAACTTTTCTTGGTTTACCGTCTTTACCCATAACTTCATCACCAACCTTGATATTTTCTACAGATTGATCAGCACCATTTGCCATTAATACCTTGGTTCCTTCTGCGAAACATCCGACGTAGATAATGGTATCGGAATTAGAATATTTGGATAAAGATTGAGAAATGACTGTTTTACCACAACCAAAAGCACCTGGAATACAAGTGGTACCACCTTGAACAACTGGGAACAATGCATCCAAGACTCTTTGACCAGTTAACAATGGGTAGTCAGCAGACAATTTTGTGGCAACAGGTCTTGGAGCTCTGATAGGCCACACTTGCATCATACTGAACTCTGTAGTTTTGCCGTTGAATTCAACCTCCAAAAGAGGGTCTTCAACATTGTAGCTACCAGCTTCGGCGATTCTTGTGATAGTACCTTTGGCTCTTGGAGGTAACAAAAGTTTATGGTCACTGACCAACGAGTTTTCATATGCGGTACCAAAAATGTCACCACCAGAGATATGGTCACCGACCTTCAAGTCAGCTGGCTTGAAGTCGTATTGGACTGTTCTTGATAAAGCTGGAGCGTCAATACCTCTTGGGATATAGATGGATTGGGAGATTTCTTTAATTTCTTTCAAAGGTCTTTGGATACCATCGTAGATGGTTTCCATCAAACCAGGACCCAATTCGACAGACAAGGGCTTTCCTGTTCTCAAGACCGGGTCACCGACAGTAAGACCTGCGGTTTCTTCATAGACTTGGATTGTGGCTTTATCACCTGAGATTCTGATAACTTCACCAACCAAGTTTGCGTGACCAACCTTGACCAACTCGTACATGGCACAGCCAATCATGTTTTCTGCGATCACGACAGGACCAGAGACAGAGTAGATCTGACCGTATTCGCTCTCGTTGTAGTCGTCAAGGGAGAGACGATGGATCTCTTTGCGAGCATTTTCGATTGCACCAGCCTACACGCAAAAAGGGGCCCCGAGGGGGCAACTTGTTAGTATCAAAGTGACGCCAGACTGTGCACCGCGGGGTTCGCGCGGACACCAGTGCCAATAAACAGGTGTGGGGGATCGATACATACCATTTTTTTTGTATTTCTTTTTCACTTTATTCTAATTTATTCCGCTTGTTCTCTGGGAAACAGTCCCTTTTTGTACAACTCAAAAACAAAAAAAACGAACAACAAATATCCAGAAGAAACGAGCTATAACTACCAAAAAAAAGCCCAAAACCCAATTCTTGCTTTAGCTAATCTGAATCGAAGTCACTAATTACTGTTTATTGAGACTCTTGGTTATTTTGGAATTGTTTAAGGATATCAATTATATCTAGTTTTCAGTACAATTGCGGTATACTGTGGAATAGCAAAACCATTTAGCTGTCTTTATTATATGGTGCATGTTCTGCTTTTTTATCCTGTATTATGAAGTGCTCAAAATGTGAGAGTAAGAAAATTTTTACACACAAAAAAATAAAGAGAAAAAAAAAGATAACAGCAAGAATGCGCGGATTTGCCGTATGGAAAAATATCTGAACTGCATCCCACATCCATGATGAATCAAGCTCATCTGAGAACCCTTGTTGTGGGAAAATTGATGTTTTTAGAGCCAACAGAGACTGTTCTGAGCAACAACCAACGGACTAAACGTTACATCATCTTCAGTCTGGTGTCGAGGAATGTTTCCGACAGTAGGAACACTCTAGTAGAAGAAAAAACAAAACATTCCAGCTTCAGCACCTCTAAAACCAGATTTAAGCAAGACCTAAACACTTGAAAATTCCATAAAGACTTGAAACTATCTGAAGATTTGGACATCTTTGAAAGCCTCGGACATCCTCTGAAGACCTGGTGAACCCAAAAGCTGGCACAAAAGAAAGTAAACTCGAAAAACATACTTCAATCGACGATATCCCACATGTGGCCCTCCTGCGTCGATAATGGTGCAGAGCTAACATACGGAACCAACAGTAATGCGTATCTTGTGAACGACATCACCTCTGCTGGCGGAGGTGCAAACCCTGGATCTGGACATCAGCAATCGCTCAAATACGCCCAGGAAAACCTAGCTCTTCCTCATGGCCTGCAGCTCTTCGAAGTATCTTGCTCAGCAGTGGTGCTAGACAAGCCTGCCACCCCAACCCTTCCCTGCAGCGACTCAGACATCCCCGACTTGTTGTTGTGCGATGACTTCAACATTGATCTGTCCTCTGCACTTTCCTATTCCAAGAACTACCATGATCTCAACAAGGAGTCCTCGCTATGGCAATCCCAATACATATACGATCCCGCAGTGTCAGACCTTTTAATCTGCGAAACGTTCAGTCGAAACCTTAGAATATTGGTCCACACTGACGGCTTGCAGAGTGGTGTTGTGAAATTTTCCCTGATAAAGACTAGAAAAAAGATGATCTCCTTGATTCCTGACAGCACTAAATATCTTAAACAAAGAGAACAGGTTAGAGTCAAGGATTGTGAACTCAATCAGCTCGCATATATAGAGATTCGCGTCCCAGTTTTGGGGTTGACCTTCTCCAAAGACATTTACACAAAAAATTCAGTAACTGTACGATATCTTGCAGTGCGAACTAACTGCCTGATTCTAATTTACAAGGTTTCTTGTGCTCTGTTCAAAGCATTTGATATCAAACTCCTAGATTCAATCACAGGTGTTTTTTACGACGCCAGTTTCAATTATTGGAATAAATCAAGGTTTGCAACTATTTCATCTGATAACATCTGGAGAATTTGGGAGATTAAAAACGGGAAAATTGTGTTCCCCAAGAATTCACAAGATGAAGTTTTGGCAGGGAAGCTTCTGTTGAACAGCTTTTCAGATCTTTCTAGATGGAAAAAGATTATTTGGGGAAACACCTCAGATGATCTTATAATTTTCACGAGAAGTTCTGTATTTTTTTTAAAATTATACGGAATGCATAAAACAAACTCTCATATCATTAAAAAAGTCAGCATATCTCGTGACTTCAATTCCAATGAGAACAGAGACCAGGCTGAAGATTCAAATAAACTTTTGAAACTAAGCCACCGCCACTTAGAAATCGTGGATCTGCATTTAGATGAAGTATTCATTTTAACATCTCAAGAAATAATTTGGGCAAAAGTAGATACCGACTCAAAAAATAATATCAATAAATTAAAGAGGATTGTTTCTTGGAAGCATTGTCTAAGATCTGATGACCCTTCCCTAAAATTTTCCTTAAACACCGTAAGCAGCTCAGAGTTTGGATGTGAAATAGATGAGAGAAACCGTGAATACATTGTTTTAATCTTTTCCAACATTCATCCAGAGTACATTTCTATAAGATTTAGATATCGTGCAGCAGATGGTTTGTATTATATTGTTGGTGGAGCCCCTTCTCTTTTAAGTATTAAAAGTCGGCCAAAGCTCAATGAACAGTCTTCGAGAGTTCAGGGTAGCATTTTGTTAGACATAAATGCTTCTGATAAAGAAAAAATTAAAGATGGTGAATCTGGTGAGAATATCAATAATCAGACAGACTCGTCTATCAAGAATCCTGAAGATAATGGTACCAAATCTGTTAGTAATACACAAAGCATCTTATCTACTAAGGGAGTCAGATCTGAAAGGAATTTCAAATCACATGAATTTGTAACTGAAAGTGATGATGAGGAAGAAAATAAAGAGAATCAAGAAGAAGCAGAAGACATATCATGTTGGAATGAAAATAATTCTAATGAAGAACCACAGGATTCACTAAGTGAAAAGGTCAAGTACAACTATGACCTATTTGATCATCAATATTATACACTTCTAACTATCGATGCAAATGGTGTTTTAATAAAGTATTTAGTTTCTAATGACTCAGGAACAAAGAAGACAAATTATATGAATAATTATCTCACTGTATCAGAAAATTCTTTAGTTGAAAATATAATTAATGATGAAATAAATGCTTTAGATTTTGCTGCAACATTGGAGGATGAAAACTTCAGGATCAGAGATAGTTTGCTTAAAAAAGTATTGATCAATAACTCTGAGAAAATGAATAATAAAGTGAACGAACTTTACCTAAAAATATTTGAGAACAAAAAAATTCCTAAATTAGTGACGCCTGAACTTAATTCTACGCCAATTTCAGAACTAAGTAAAGAATTGGATATTTCTGAGAATTTAGATATAGCTGAAGAAGCTCTTCTCATAGTTTCTGATTGGAATATAGAGGAAACTGATGTAGAAAATAATCGTGATAAGCTTGATCTTGAAAGAAAAGAAGAACATTTTGCTGGCATATCTACCAATTTTAATTCTAACGAAGATAAAAATGATCATTTGTTTTTGAGGGAAACATCCTCATATAATCACGCTCCTATATATGCGGCAGAATCACAATTGCCTTCATTCTCTCAGCCAGATTCTATATATTCTCAGAAAAGCCACTATTTATCATCGCAATCCAATTCCCAAAATAGAACTTCTTCCTTGAATAACAAGAGGAAAAGAAGAAAGAAGAAACTGGGTTTTGCATGATTTCCTGCTTTTTTCTAATTTTATATACAATATTTTGGATGACAAGCGTGTGTACAACTTCACATATTTACTTAAATACCTATTTTCATAAAAAAATAAATATTATTCATGTTTTACGATAAGCTATTCAGAAAACTAGAAATCATTTATTTGATAAATTCATTATAATGGAAATAATCAACGTCTAACCTTTAATATCTTCTTTTTTGGAACCTGAGGAACTGAAGGTTGAGTGTAAGCAGATGCATCATCTGAGGAAGAAGACACCTGTGGATCTTTGGTATAAATCAGGACTAATTGAGGGTGTCCCATGGTGAAAGGACTATTCAAAGGTACAATATCATTCATGGCAAATCCCTTAACGAATGGAATTCTGCGTGGTCTATACTTGTCAGACAATAATTCAGGATCGAATTGAGGAAGCTTTAATTCTTTAACGGAGGCCATTGAAGTAGGATGTCTCTTCAAGTAAGTTCCTATTAAATTGAATAGATCTCTTTTGTTTTTCACAACATCTGTCTTCAAAGAACCTTCACTCTTTAAAAGCACACGGACACGACCTGGATTCCCAAAATCTTGTGGATGTGTCTTGTCAGGCTCAAGTATGCAGGTGAGACCTATATGGAGACAAGCGTCGTTTATTGTTTTTGCGAAAGGATTCTCGACAGCATATTTTTTGGCAACACGGCGGCCTTGGGCATGAGAACGTCTAGAATCAAAGTAGCAAGGATAAATAACTTGATATTTCAGCATTTCCTCTTTGCTGGTCATTCTAAAGTCTGCAGGAGCCTTTATTTTTCTTCCAAACTGGTCCACTAGCATGGTGGCTGCCAGTTCTCCCTCGTCTTCTTCTGCAGCAGTCTGCGGGCTTTGGAACCCTGGATTTGGCATGTTTCCTTGGGGAAACAACGGTTGTTCTTCTTTATCGTACGATCTTTTCACAGTTGGAACGATCTTAGGCGCTATTGGGGACCTCAAAGTAGGGTCAAATTGTGCAATGTCCATGTCCATGTTATCGATGTCATCGTCGTTGATTTCTTCTAGTTTAGGCATTTTTGACAGAGAAAAAATAGCTTTGGCACGTCCGAGTCACTATTCAAGGCTTCTTTCACACTTTCCACACAAGCTTAATACTGAAGCAACCACGAGATGTAATTTCTGTTCAGATATTGTAAGCTATCGCCTGTTGCTGGGAAATTTCACTGTTTCTTTCCCATATTTCAGTGTATATTTGATCAGATTGCCCTATGGCTTTCTAAGACGATAGTCGATATTGTGAAATTTGGAAAAAAAAAAGAAAAAAAAAAAAGCGTTATGAGCGCTTTTTTAACTACGTTACTTTCCGGAATGCCGCAATAACGTTGAAAAATTATCGTTGAGCATCAGATACAGCATATGATATTTAATATTCTCGAAATTTGTTTATATATAGTAAATTTGTTGAAATTTTCAATGTTTTTTTTGGTAATAAATCCATCTTTTCCAGTATTTTATAGCTTTTGCAAACATCTAACAAATAATAACTGTAACCGAAGACAGAACTGGAACGGTTTAGTTGTGTTTTGAGAAAAAAAACAGAAAAGAATCCACAAATATAACGTATAAACATGGGACTTGCATTCAGCTCTGGGTCATCGAAACCGTCGAAATCTTCGGAAAACAATGCCGAGGCCAGCTCCGCCAAAAAAGAGGTACAGCCAAAAAACGGGCCAGCAAAGGCCGCCAACGACAGTCCAGCAGACGATACCGAGGATAAGAAAAATAAGGACAACAAACGCGGCAAAAAATTCAACAAGAAGCAAAAGGCCATCAAGAAGCAGAAAAGAGAGCGTCCAGAAAGAGTGTTCGAGCCAAGACCAACCATCTACGACAAGGATGGAAAAGTGATCCCACAAGAAGAAAGACGTCCAAAGAAGAAGGTCGCTATGTTGTTGGGTTACTGTGGTACAGGGTATCATGGCATGCAATTGAATCCTCCTGCCAAGACCATCGAGGGTGAAATTTTCCAAGCTTTGATCAACGCCGAAGCTGTGTCCAAGTCAAACTCCACAGATTTGAAAAAAAACGCATTCATGAGAGCAGCCAGAACAGACAAAGGTGTTCATGCCGCTGGTAATGTGATCTCCATGAAGTTGATCATTGAGGATGAAGATATAGTGGAAAAAATCAATTCCTTCTTGCCTGAACAGATCCGTATATGGGGAATCGAACGTGTCAACAAGTCCTTCGACTGTAGAAAAATGTGCAGTAGCCGTGTTTACGAATATTTGTTGCCTACCTATGCTCTTTTGCCTCCAAGACCAACCCTGATCTTGGCCGGTAAAATTAGAAATTACAACAAAGAATTTCCAGGTGTTACAAGACCAGATCCTGAGGGAGATGCCTGGTGGGAAGAAACAAACAAGCAGCTTTTGAAGAAAGGTATCACCAAAGAAGAAATCGACAAGGCTCAACTCGCTATAAGAGACAACGAGGACGATGAATCTTCATCGAACTCGAAATTTATCAAGCGTTTCAAAAAGGCTGAAAATGAAATCAGAAGATCATACAGAGTCTCTGATGAAAGACTAGAGTTGTTTCAAGAAGCTTTGAATATATATGTTGGACATCATAATTTCCATAATTTCACTATTGGTAAAGATTTCAGGGATCAAAGTGCCAACAGATATATTCTTTCCACAAAAGTCTCCAAGCCTTTCGTCATTGAAAATACCGAATGGGTCTCTATCAAAATTCACGGGCAATCTTTCATGTTGCATCAGATCAGAAAAATGATTGGTATGGCTTCTTTGGTTGTTAGAACAGGATGTCCAGTTTCTAGAATCGAAGAAGCCTTTCAAAAAACCCGTATCAATATTCCAAAGGCACCAGCTTTAGGTCTATTGTTAGAATGTCCAGTTTATGATGGCTATAATTCTAAGTTGGAAAAATTTGGATACAATCCATTATCATTCGAAAAATATGAGGAGCAAATGTTAGAATTCAAGAAGAAATTTATTTACGACAAGATTTATGCCGAAGAAGTCAAGATGAACGAGTTTCATGGATTTTATGGGTTTATCGATAACTTCAACGGTGATCCTATTTTTGACTTCTTGACTGCTAAAGGAATTGAAGAAATAGATCCTGCCAAATTAGATTCTCTCGAGGATGGTAAATAGGTATGTTTAAGTGCTGATTTAAACAGTTTTTTTTTTGTTTTTGTTATTTTTCTGCATCTACAATAGTAGAATCAATTGCTGGCTATTAGCAGTCAAGATGCTTGTGAATTGTACACCAGGAGTTTTTACTTAACTTTATTATTAGTTATTATTAGTTGTTTTTTTTATCGTTTTTCTAAATTTATATATCTTTAGGAGTCCTACACTGTATATTCAATTTTTCTTCTTTTAATGTTACTTTTTATATAATAATAATTCGCTCTTTTTTTATTCAGTTTTTCTATAATATAAACAATTTTTTAATAATTATACGCTACTTGCAAGACTACTGATAGTAGGAACCTCTACATGCAAATATTGGTTCAATATCCTCATCGAAAATCCAATCTGATCAGTTTTTAGAATTTTTCTTTTTCTTATACTTGTTTTTAATTTTATCAGCCAATTTCTTAGCACTAGAGTTCCCACTATTGGATGATTCATCATCATGTTTTCTCTTCTTCTTGACCTTTTTGCTTTGAGACTCATTTCCTCCTTGATCCTCTAATCTCTTATTTCTTTCTTCTAAAATCTTCATCATCGTGGAAGTCTTTTTGAATTCCGGCATATTTGGATCTATATTGAAAGCATTATTTTCAAACAACTCTTTAAATCTGTCATCTTGTAAATCAGGCTTGAAATCTTCCTGTAAATATTCATCATCAATTTTCTTGTCTTTATTCTTTCTTTTCTTTTTAGATTCTTTCTCCCGTTTCATAATCTGCTTCAAATCAAAATGTTGCTCATCATCGTTTTCCTTTCGAGACTCAACGATTTTTTTAAGATCTTTATCAACAGCTGCCTCTGCCTTACCATTAGATGAATCCCTATTTTTTGAATTATTACTTTTCTTTGAATCTTTAAGCAGCTCTTTTCTTTGTTTTCTTCTTTCTTTTGCTTTACGCTTGTATCTATCAATAGAGCTTTCTTCTACTTCATGTGCGCCAGATTCATTATCATCTGGGTTATTAGATAATCCAGGAGTAAAAGTGATTTCCATGTCAGCATCGCTGTCATCCAGCTTAGTGTCGAACAAATTTTTGTCGCCAATTTTAATACTCCTAGATAACAACAGCTTATATTTTTGTTTTACTGAATTTTCTTCAGATTCCTGTTTTTCCTCTTCTTCTTCGTCACTATCAGAGGCTAAATATGCTTTGAAATCCATCTCCTCAATATCCTTCGAGCTGAATGCCTTGGTAGCAAACTGCATTCTGTCAGATGGTGTTTCGTCCCAAGTCAACTTTACTTTGGAATGTTGCAAGGCTGTTGTTTGATAGTCGATCTTAGGCTTATAATTGACAGGAATTGAATCACAATAATCGTGTATTTCAGAATTAATTTCAGCAGGATCATATTCTGGGAATTCTGTATCATCAGGAACATATCTTAAATCGAAGAAATTTGCAGTGGCTTCAAATTCTAAGCCATCACAATTTTGATAAATGCTTTCAGCACTGCTCACGGAATCACAGACGATAATAGCATAGTAGTATCTTAATCTTTGTAATTGATACTTTCTGAGACTTTTAGAGTTGTAATCTTCCTCGTTACCATCATCCTGATTGTCCTTGTAAAGTGCTTTGATAGCACGTTGTTGATTTCCTTCGTAATTGTACTTACTTTTCAAGTCGATATCGTCTAAGTCCTCGCTATCACTATCAGAGATATCGTATTTCTTATTCTTAGCTTTTTCTTCTTTGAACAAATCTCTTGATGGACCTTCTACCTCTTCCTTTGCCATCTTCATTTTACCGAATTCACTTGGATATATTGTGACAGATTTAATACCTATGACATTCTTACCACGGGTGGTAGAGTTGGAACCTTTTTTACAAAAACTTGCAAGGGTTGCCAAAATGTCGACTGCTTTGATGTTGTCCCAATCCATATTCACTAATGCCAATCTCGAGGTTGGGTCACCTTCATCCGGCGTCTCTTCCTCTATTATCAATTCTTCTTCGGACTCTACCTCATCCTCGCTGCTACTGGAGTCGCTATCGCTGTCACTCGAACTCTCCTCATCAGACACGCCTTCTCCACGAGCCCTGTCTAAGGTTTTGGTGTTCACTTCGTCTTTTTTGAGTTCCAATTCGTCGACTTTTTCCTCTAGTTCAAGTCCATCTTCTTTGTCCTCGGATTCTTCTGGTTCCTCAGAATCATCCAGCTCGTCCTCTTTTTCGAAATACTTATCGAAATCATCACCTCCAAAACGGTCTTTTTGCAAATACTTCAACTCTTTGACATTTCTACCGTATTTATCAACCGATACGAGGTTTTTTCTGGAGTCTTCGACCTGGTCTTTGGTGAATCTATCGTCCAACTTGATCTTCAGTTTACCCAATTTTGGGTTTCTGAATCTGGGGTCGTAGTTTGCAGACTTAAATCTGCTGTCGGTGATTTTCTTGTCGCCAGCTCTGGGTTTAGCCATTTTTGGTATTGTTTTCTTTATCAGCTGGGAAATATCTGGTTTCTGAAGGGGTTTTTGCAAGTTATTCGTTGGCTGTAGATACAAGTTGAGGATGATGCTGGAGAAATCTCACATACAAATTAGGGAAAAAAATTTTGTTAGCGCACATGAAATTTGCGATGCCCATCTGATGACAGGTTGATGCAGCCAGTCAATCACAGTCTGACAATCGCATTTTTGCAACCAGAGTGTTTCAACAAATCCATAGAGGCCAAAAAAAGGGGGACTACAGCTATAGAATATAGTAGCTGTTGTGAATTAATTTGAGAACAAATAATCGGTTATTGTCGAGCTGCAAATCCTGTATAGGTCTTCTGCTAGTTACAATTGTCAATGTAATGGTGTTTTGCTGTAATGGTTTTATCGCATGATGCTTTACGATGTTCGGCTTTAGGGAGTCAAGGTTTTGCTTTACGGGTTACATGATGTACTGTTTTACGGTGTTATGTTTTATTTTGTTAGATTTTTAAATGTATTGTTGTTAAGGTTTATTAATGTGATGTCTATAATGTGATGTACGGGTTAAATAATGTGACGGTTTCTCCGGCTGCATTTCGTCCCATAATTTTTCTCTCCAATGGAAACTTGCGAAATTATAATAATCAGACTCCTTACAAAAAAAATTTTTTTTAGACAGTATCTCTATTAGCAGAAAAACCCAAACAAAATACTACTAGCGATACAAAAAAAATTGGGTACAGATTTTCAAACTGCAGACAGGCCCTAAGGCTTAACAATAACTAGTGCTCCCGCTTTCACGTAATTGAAACATCCAGAACCACAGGATTCCCGCCAAACACAGTCGAATAGCTACTCTGAAGAACCCCCCAGGATAGCCCGCGACGTACACCCTTCTGTTTTAGCCCTCGATTGACTGAATAGTGCCAGAAAATGTTACTGAGATCTTTGAGAACCACCGTCAGAGCCTCAAGTGTGTCCAAGAACGTCTGGAAGGCTTTGGCCTCCAACACCCGCTCCTTCAGCTCCTGCAAGCCAGTGGCCAAGGAACCTACCTACGAGGACTTGATCCACCCATGCACTCTTCCAAGAGACGTCCCAAAAGAGGTACACCACGAAATACACAACCCAGCAGATGACTACGCTCTCCAGAGTGAACAATTGCACAAGTTTGGTGCCTACATCATGACTGCTCTTCCAAAATTCGTCCAAAAATTCACCGTTTGGAAAGACGAGTTATGTATATACGTTTCCCCAACCGCCGTTATCCCTGTTTGCACCTTTTTAAAAGACCATACAACCGCACAATTCAAGTGTCCTGTAGATGTCACTGCTGCTGATTACCCAAGCAGAGTCAATAGATTCGAAGTTGTCTACAACTTTTTGTCTACAAGATACAGTTCCAGAATCAGAGTGAAAACATACGCATCCGAAGTCTCCCCAGTTCCAAGTATAGTGCCAATTTTCCAAGGTGCTAACTGGTTTGAAAGAGAAGCTTATGATATGTTTGGTATATTTTTCGAAGGTCATCCAGATTTAAGAAGAATCATGACCGATTACGGTTTTGAAGGTCACCCATTGAGAAAGGATTTCCCAACAACTGGTTACACTGAAGTAAGATACGATGAAGAAAAGAAGAGAGTCATTTATGAACCTTTGGAATTAACTCAAGCCTTCAGACAGTTTAATGTTGGTTCTAGTGTCTGGGATCAAGTCGGTCATGGTAAAGATTTTACCCCAGAAACTTTCAAATTACCAACTCCTGCACCTGAACCTGAACCTGAAGCTGAACAAAAGAAATAATTGAATTAGCTCAATCTAGGTTCTTTATAATAGAAAAAAGTAAAAACAAAAATGATTTAAAAAAAGAGTAACAGAAAAAAAAATCTCTTGATTCTGAATTGAAAAAGATCAAGAACGAAGGAAGAAATCAGTCATTTTTCTCGGTTCTCAGCCCTTAAAATCCTTTCGGGATCCTTCTGTACTTTGGTTGTTGTTTTCTTTCCCATTTCCAAGACTGCTTCTTGAACAACCACAAATGTTGGTTAACCTATCGATTTACGAAATTCTTGATTGCAATTCTCCATACGTATCACACACTGCTATTATGGCATAATTTGCAAAAATACCTTAAAAGAGACAATCATCAATATCTAATTCGTTACTGCTTAATATTTTGAAATCTCGACATACAATAAATATATAATAAAAATGCATTTTTGTTGTTTTATAAAAGAAATAAAATAAAATAAAATAACATGGAACTTACTTAAAACATTTTGTAGTTTCTATTCAATAAGTTAAGATCAAATCACCAATCAATCTGGATTCTGAACCGTACTTATCGGTGCAAGCAGAAGAGGTTGAAGAACCAAATTTTTTTAGTCCCTCTATTGCAAATTCAAATACTATAGCTGATAATATTTGGAAGTGAACTATTACCAATAATAGCTAATCAAACATAAGCAAAATGACATTTATCAGATAGTTACATGAATGGTGAAAATAATTAGCTTAAAGATTGGAGTTCGGCTTGCTTTTCGCTCAAATATTGTTCCAAAGATGCTACCTGTTGTTCAATATCATCGATATCGGTTCTAACTACTTCTAAATTCGTCATTTTTGCGCCAACATTATTTAAACTATTCTTTTTCATCAGTTTTAATTGAGATTCTTTGTACTTCAATAATTGTTCAAATTCATATTTAGTCATTCCAGCATCGTCATTATCATTGTTATCAGAAGAGAGTTCATCCTCAGTTTTCTTTATTTTGGAGTCAAGTTCATTTAATTTTCTGCGAAGTCTTGCAGTTTCCCATTCCACAGATTCTAGATCAGAATAATCAACTTCCTTAGTTTCTTCCTTTTGCATTCCATATTTACCAAGATAATGTCCACCAAAACTATTACTCTCCGACTGATTTGAGTCTCTGTTATTTTTCACATCTTGCATTTTCTTTTTAACAAGATCTAAATCATATTCTGGAACTTCTTTACTGAATGTAGCACGTAAAGACGCAGGAACGAAACTTGGAACTTTCTTGCCACCTACAGCACGCTGATTCAAAATATGTAAGAATACTAATGCTTGATCTTTATCAATAGTGGCGAATTGCTTTGGATTCACTAAATTCCAAGCAGAGGAAATGTCTGTTGCAGGCACACCTTTCAAATCATCGTACAATGATTGTAAAGAATTGAAAGCGATTCTTCCAAAACGATCAGTAGCAGAATTGTAAATTTTCTCGTAAGTGGTTTTATCTGATGGGGAAATATACCAATCAAAATTTGCATCTCTGATCCCATATCCGTCGTCAACATCGTCTTCATCAACGGTGGCATTTGCGTTATTGCTAGACAGCGAAGACAGAGATTTTTCTTTTTTGCTTTTAAGAACTGCAGCCTTAGATCCTGGAATTAACCAAGGAGGAAGTTCATCTGGAATTTCACTCATTGATCCATTGACTGTGTCTAAAATCAATTTCATGGCGATACAAAATTCCTCAAAATCCAAATTTTCATCTTCATCAATGTCCAGCAATTTCCATACTTTCTGTAACGAAGATTCTGGTAATTGTGAGTTCTTAAATACTGGGCTCACTTTCTGGTGTGTGAGCTTGTTTGAATCGGGTTTCAAAGATTGGAATATTTGCCAAAACTTCTTGATTTCAGATTGTTCTAAACGTGGCATTGCGTATCGATTATGTGAGTGTTGTTTTCCAATTTATCTACTATCAATTCTGTAGATCTAAAAATTCCAAATTCGTATTTTGGGAGTACTAGAGGAGAGAAAAAAAAAAGCAAAACTCCAGCTTCTTTCTCTGTTTATTTGATCAAATCAGTATTATCCAGCAGAAAATCCCGGTAGCGGAAACGTTCAATCGACTGGAAAACCAAAAGCTAAATCCTTATTGAAAACCCTTCTGGACAATTCTTATAGAGAAATCAGTGGCTTCCACAATAAAAGAATACTTTTAATTTAAATATTTCAGTCCTAATAAAATGTTTATATGAACGATTTGAGAAGACTAAAACATCCAATTACTCTCAGTAAGCACTTTGAAGTTTCAATAACTAGTGGTGTATTTTGGTTGTTTTTTTTTATTTGTCCTTTTTAACTGTGGCTTATATTAGAACAAGTATATTTTATAGTGAACGATCTAAATGCGTGTTTACCGCACTTATGTATGTATGCATAAGATAAAAAACTGGTTACAAATTTCAACATTGCATTCTAAGAATAATCATTTGAAGTAAAATACATATTTATATAAATTTCAAAAAAAAAACAAAAAAACAGCAGATAATGATATGAACATTTTATAGATAAATTAAAAAAAATGTTCTGAGAATTCAGATTAATAAAACAGAGAAAAAAGCGTCCTTCAAACGAATGTAATGCATAAAAAAACGTCCCTCAGACAAAAGGAGGTGGAATCATGATCTGAAAAAAAAACAGCATCATTGGTGTATCAATAGTCTCCTAAAAGCATCTCAATAGTAGTAAAAGTCCTTGGTGAGCCCAATTAACTCATCGTACGTGTACTCAAAGTTGTCATTACAAACTTCTTTACCTTCCTCGATTGCATTTTCTCTGAGCTCGGTTTTCTTGATAAGATTCTTGAGGTCTTTTGAATCATCACTGAAATTGATATTTTTGATCGATAAGAAATTCGAGTCTTGAGGTCCAACATCAGCATTGTTTGCATAAAGATCGATAATTCTATTATTGAATATCGCAGCCAATGGAAGATATTGTAAGGTTTTCTTAATATCGAATAGCTGTTCGACTTGCTCTTTACTTTCATTTGTGATCTTTGAAAACTGGAAATTATCAATGAGCAAATTGATTGTGTCGCACCACAAGGTAGCACTTCTATTGGTATCGGTATAGAAAGTTAACAAACTATGGTTGGAACGATCCAACAACGAGATTTTGGTGATAACATTTCTGGAAGAGATAACAACATGGTTTTTGAGTTTTCTCTTTAATGACTCACTAGATGCAAATGATCTATTTTTGGAAAGAGTATTGAGTACCAGCTTATTCTTCGAAATTTTCTCCGATACTATCTTTTTAATAGATCTAATCACAACCTGCTTTGAATCGTAAGCGTCCAAAATATCATGAGTGTTACTATTTAATGTCTTTGGGTCAAATCCCTCGGGCAAGCTCACGTATATCAAACTGTTTCTTTTTGGTGAGATAGAAATGAACATCATGGAGCCTTTACCAGCCTCGAAAGGGTTCTCAGAATAGCAAAGCATACCTTTTGTTAACTCCATTAATCTTTCATTTATAACAAATAACTTGACACTCTCAAGTAACTCAGAGTTATAATTATTGAAGTCATTACTGTTTAAATAGTCCATATATTGATCATCCTTCAAAAATCTTAGTTGAGCTTGTTTAACCTTTTCATAAGTAAGTTCTGCGTTCAAAAGATCAAGCCCATCGGTGAAAACTTCTGTAGAAGCAAGAGCAGAATTCAAAAATTGTAAATCAATTTTTACTAATCCTACAATATAGTAGAAGTCTTCGGAGCATTGTGTGGCTTTTGATTTTTCCCAATAATCCAAGGATTTGTCTAACAAAACAAGCAACATTTCATCAGTGTAAGATCTGAATTTTTTAATTTCAGAATAACTTGGGTTTGAAGATCTGAAAAACTTGATTTGAAGCATCGATGAAATCTCAAATAAGTATTGATAAACTGGATATTTACGCTCATTGGTTCCCATCAACATGTGTTGTTTACGGACCTTTGCCTTGAATACATTATAGATATGATGGCCATTGATAAATGAATAGCAGCTAGATAAGGTCAAACAGTCATATTTCTTACTCATATACTCTATTGGATTATTTGTGAATCCTAAGTTAGCAGCGATTTGTTCCGAAGTAAGTCCTGCGGTATTGAAATATGCAAGTTCTTTCAAGCCTTTATAAATAGTATTCAACATCTCCACATATAATGGATTTGTGGCTACATCGAATTTATGAGCTCTAAGATTAATGAATAATTTTTCAAGAATTTGAATAGAACTTTTGATGGTAGGACCGTAAGTTTTCAAAGGTAGAAGTTTATACTCAAAAACGACTCTTCTGAAAATGATAGCCAAGTCGAGTTCTCTAATGTAGCCGACCAAATATAAACTCGAATCCAAATTAGCGGTGTAGGTTGCCACAGTGAAAAGACTGATAAGAAACTGGAAATTAATTCCAGCGGTCGTCTGCTCAAGATTTTTCATGAATCTGGTTGCTATATTCTTCAAAAAAGTGACATTATTGTTATCAAGAAGCACTTGGAAAAACAATTTGAACGAATCATTGTTGTTGTTGTTGAGAGTTGATTTTTGGCTCAAGAATTCACCTCTCAAATAGGTGGTGATGATAACGTATGGGCTATGTTCGAAGGGTTTGTAACTTGAATATGCAAAAATACCATTCAAGAGTTTGGGATCATTGAAAAATCTGTTATTCTCGATGGAATGATCAAGTAAAAACACAAGCGATGACAAATTGTTGACCACCTGCGCTTTCTCTGGTGACTCCACTGGCAACTGGATTATCAAGGTTTTAACATATTGCAAAATGGTTTTCAAATGATCATCTAGATGTAACTTTTTCGACTCGTTTTCGATACAAAACTGCTTCAAATACGCATTAAACTCGGCCGGAGCTGATGGGATATGATTGCTGTAACTCATGGCTAGTTCAATTTGGCAAGCTAGGGTTCTTCTTTGGTTAATTGTAGTCAGATCATGAAGTTTGAGTACTTGATAACTATCTTCTGTAAGCTATCAGCTATCAAATGAACAGCGTTACACTTGTTCTGAACCAGAGATTTTGTTTAAAAAAAAAAAAAAAAAAAAAAAAAAAATCGGGTCTCTATGCATTAGTTCGGTGCAATCTAATCGCACAATAACTAGCTTCGAATATTTCAATATTTGAACACTTTACAGTCTAATACTACAATGCTCACAGATAGTGTGATTTTCAGCTTGAAAATACTAATCAGATGTACAACATCATTCATTTACTGTAAGAAAAACTTATATAATCTAGTATACTTAGAAATTTAACTGTTTGTGACTGTTTTCTTTTTTTTTTTGGCATTTTTCAAAATGTTAAATAGATCAAAAATAATCCTGGATACATGACTCAGCATTGCAAATTTATTCGACCAAGCCACCTCTTTGAGCAAGAGAGTAGAAAATAGAGTCTTTGTTCTTCAACAAAACCTCTGGCTTGTCGAATTCCGCAACTTCACCCTTCTCCAAGACTAAAATTCTGTCATTGTCCATGATAGTATTAATTCTATGAGCAATGGTTAAAATTGTTCTTTCTTTAAACTCCGTTCTGATAGTCTCTTGGACAATTTTGTCAGTTTCAACATCCACGGCTGCTGTTGCTTCATCCAAAACCAAAATCTTGGCTGGGATTAATAAGGCTCTGGCAAGACACATCAATTGTCTTTGACCAGCTGATAAATTACCACCATTCTCCGTTACCTTGACATCCAAAAGACTGACAATCCTTTCTGCCGATTCCTCAGCACTGTTGTTTTGTTCTCTAGCGATCTTTTCTAAATGTGGAGTTAAATGCGACAATTCAATGGCCTTCAAGATCTTTTCATCATCAAAACTGTAAGTAGGATCTAAATTCTCTTTTATTGTTCCTTCGAAAACTTGAGCATCCTGTGGAATGATAGAAAGCGCCTTTCTCAAGTCAGATAACCCTATTTTTGATGTGGATACTCCATCAATCAAAATTTCACCATTAGCAGGCTCAATAATTCTATACAAAGCCATTGTCAAAGAGGACTTTCCGGCTCCCGTTCTACCAACTATACCAATCTTTTCCGAAGGGTTGATTTTTAAATTAATTTTCTTCAAAACTAAATCCAATTCTTCTCTATATCTTGTTGAGTAATCTTTGAATTCAATTGATCCCTTTGAAGGCCATCCCTTGGGTGGGCGTGAATCTGCAATAATTTCAGGTGCTTCGGGTTTGATTTGAGCATATTCTTCAATTCTTTCAACAGAAACAATATTGGTTTCCACTTCAACAGTCATTCTAACAGTCCAATTGAGAGCGCCTGTTATCTGTAACGCATAACTCACACTCAAACCAACCAAACCAGCTGATACTGTTCCGCTACCTAATTGAAACATTGGCATAGCAGCAGCGAAAAAAAGAACCAAAGAACCTAAGAATTCCAATCTTGTAGCTAACCAACGATTACAATTAACAGTAGGATGATACGCGCCTAAATTGTTATCGATCTTGATTTCATTTAATTTGATGAATCGTTTCTCTTGACCAAACCCACGGATTGTTGTAATACCATTCAAACTTTCTTGGAAGTGAGCAAAAATTGGGGATCTTGTAACGGATTCTAAACGTTTCAACTCTCTGGAAGTACGCATATAGAATCTTTGGTAATATATATACAAGAAACTCAAGAATAACATCACGAACAAGAACTGCCAAGTTGACATGCAAATAACAATAATTGTGAAGAAAATCTTGATAAATTGCTGGAAAAATGATTGGAATACTCTACCCAATAATTCATCAACCTTGTTAATATCGTTAGAAAATCTATTCAAAATTCTTCCTATTGGTGTAGTCTCGAAAAATGACATTGGTGCTCTCATAACAGAATTTGTCAATATGTTATGCAAATTTCTAGAACCTTCAATAACACAAACGTTCCAGAGAATGATACATTGTAACATTAAAGTGATACTACCAGCAACACCAAGCAAAATGTAAACCAATAAATAACGAAGAACATCGGGATTATAGCCTGCTCTTGAATTAATTTCAGACCAATGTTTCAACCAATAGTTAGACAAAACATTTAATAGCATTGTAATCACAGCCAATATCAAAAAGAACACAACATATCCAGCATTACAAGCCTTTGCGTATGCTAAGTAAACATCCCATTTCACTTCACCTCTCTCTAAATGTTCTCTTCTCTTTTTCTTGGATTCATCTTCATTATCATAGCTAACCAAATACTCATGGGCGCTTATGGTACTCTGTCTTCTTAAACTGAATGTGTCTGAATTTCCCTCAGATAAAGAATCACTATCTTCTAATACAAGTTCATTTAACTCAGTCTCCTTTTCATCAGTTGGGCCTACCAATTTATTTTCATCTTCAAGCTGAGTTTTATCACTTTGGGTTTCATCATTTTGAGAATTATTCTTACTTTTTCCAAAAGTTTGAATCAATTGAGCAATTTTAGAATCCCCATTTTTGTTTTTAACCAAATTTTTGAGTTCTTCATGAGTAACTGATTCGGCTACTTTCCCATCCTCTAAAAGGGTGACTTTATCAGCAATATTCAAAAAATGAATGGAGTTTGTAACCAAAACTTTACACTTATTGGCCAACAACCCGTGTGTGCCAAAAACATGATCGATTAAATGCTTTCCAACATTCTCATCGACTGCTGATAACGGATCGTCCAACAAATATAAATCAGCACCAGAATAAACAGCCCTTGCCAAAGAAATTCTTGCTTTTTGACCACCGCTTAAAGAAATACCTTTCTCTCCAACTTGAGTATTATCACCATCCATAAAGCTTTTTAAATCAACCTTCAAATCACAGGCATCTAATACCTTCTCATATAATTCAGAATCGAATCTATGACCAAACAATATGTTTTCCTTAATTGATCCATTCATAATCCAAGAAGCTTGCGAAACATACGCAATTTTACCATATGTCGTAAGCTTTCCTCCAAATTTATACAAATCTCCAAATACAGATTTTATGAAAGATGACTTTCCAGAGCCGACTTTACCTATGATTGTTGATAGTTCACCTTTTTTGGCAACAAAGTCTATATTCTTTAATGCCAACAGTTGAGAACCATTTTTAGCCCAAGAAAATGAACAGTTTTCGAACTGAATTGCTACATCACCTTTATTTTTTGCACTAGGCTCCTTTGACACGATTGTAGGATCGAGTTCGTCAAGTTGTAAAAACTCATTCAAACGAGCCACCGAAACGCTGGCATCAATGAAAGCTGTTATCACATTAGGAATAACATTCAAAGGGAAACCTAATAAATTGAATAAAGCTAAAGCTGGAAATACAATATCAGTTGTCAAAGTCAGATTATAGATCTTAATAAATCCATAAAAGGTACAGCAACTGACAAAGCAAGGAATCATGTTCCACATGGACATATTGATAGCTTTGAAATAGGAAATATACGATAAGTTTTTCAATTCTTTATCATTTCTCCAATAATTAAGTTTATTCTTGTAAGGGGTTTCCCAATTGTATAATTTTAAAGACTTTATATTACTCAAAATTTCAGAGACAACTTTAATTCTTGAGTCCTTATATTTCATCTGCTGTTGTTGTAATTTTTTTTGAATTCTCACTAAAGAAGTGTTAACGAGAACCATGAATGCCATAATTCCAAAACC
Source organism: Saccharomycopsis fermentans (assembly GCA_002564245.1). Classification (NCBI taxonomy): domain Eukaryota; kingdom Fungi; phylum Ascomycota; class Saccharomycetes; order Ascoideales; family Saccharomycopsidaceae; genus Saccharomycopsis; species Saccharomycopsis fermentans. The sequence goes on from JNFW01000001.1 coordinate 3,331,750, forward strand.
GAACCACATGGAATTTCCTAATAGATTATACAAAGATATCAAGCAAAGAACAATTTGAAATGGAGCTGACCAGATAACTTGACCAAACTCAGTCAAGTTTTGTAATCTTTGAGTATCAATTGACATTAAATTGACAATATCACCTGTACTTTTGATATTTCTAGACTCTGAAGATAACTTCATTGATTTATTGTAAACAGCACCTGTCAAAGAAGATTTAATTTTGATACCTGCACTATATGTTGTGAAAAAGTATTGATTGATACAAGTTGTTTGGAATGTGGAAACCAAAAGCATTGCTAATGCAATATTGAAACCTTTGATTAAAGGAGGTCTTGACTCGGGGTCTTTTGGGTTGTTATATTCATTGACAAACTGAATCAATATTTTCAAAAGTTGGGGTTGAGAGAAACTCATAATATCAGAACCGACTTTAAAGATAGCGGCAACTAACAAGCTATCTCCAAAAGTAGTTAAAATACACTTAAATAATGACGTTTTCTCTTTTCTTTTACTAAACTCTTTTTGATAGGTTTCACTTAAATGATTCGTCGTTTCTTCGTTTGAAAAGCCCTTTGGTAATGCAGGCAAATCATCTAACGTCAAAAATTTACTGTATCCGAGTTTCATCAATCCTGTCATCCAGCCAAAAGTGAAAATAGAAAGCAAATTGGAAGAATCAAGCGGATTTTCCTTCTGTACAAACTTCTTGTATCTTTGCTCATTGGTAAGCGAAGCTACATTGACTCTTTTAGGGAGTGCTTGCAAAACCAATATCAATACACTGATAAAAAGACCTAGGCAAGTGAGAAAGATATTGTACTTCGAAACTTTGAGAATGGAACCGTAATTATATCGAATTGTTACATTCACAAACTTGAACGCATGAAAGAGCAGGCCTATCAACCAATAAACCAAGAGCTCGGAAGAGGTTGTTTTGGAAATCTTGAAATCAATATAGGTATATGGCAAAATAAAGAATGCTAAACTGAGGGTTTCAAGAGCTAACAGACTTTTAATGACTACATTCTTTTGGTAATAATCACTATCAGTGAAATAAAATGTGGCTTTCAAGACAATTTGAAACAAAATCAAGAACAATCTAATGAAGACAACAGTGTCAAACTTATAAAGATTGCTTTTGACTGAGACCTTTGTTTTGAAAATTGACTTGTAGATACCAATCAGACAAAATATGATAGCAAACACTCCCAAAAAGTTGAACAAAACACCATAAAGAAAGCAAGGCGTAAAGTCAAAATATATAGACAGCGGGCCCCAGGATTCAGCCGTGCCTTCACACAAAGTGCAAGCACTTTTCACCAAACTGATTTGACTCATTATCCTCAAGTGAGTCTAAAGAAATTAGTGTATGATGTGATCTCAATTACGATTATTGGAATGAAATTTTAAGCAAGATAATCCTTTAATTTATATGTTCTATCAATAGCCATATATATAGTTGTTTTTTTGCATGTCATAAATTGCAACATCGTTAAATTTTCGGGTTTCCCATTAATAATCAAGTAATTTCTCCGAAATGAAAGCATCTTTACATAAATGAATCCTAAAAATCAAATATTTGCAAAATATTCCTGATGAACACCGAATTGTTATTCAGATTCTACAATCAACCGCCTGTCGTGCAAACAGGATTCGACGTATTGCGGTGAAAACTTGTGTTTTGAGAGCATCCAAGAGGGGAGAATCCAAAGTTAAAGATAGAATCCAGGAAAAAGTTTCACAAAAAGGAAAAATTGGAGACGAGTCATATCAAAAATGTTCTCTTTCAAAAATGAAAAATCACTCTCAGAGCATTTGACTCTACTGGTCAAATTCTTGACAGGTTCCAACTACCCAGGCGATACAATAAAAGGACTAGTAACATTCGAAAATACCGGAGAGACTTTCAAAAAATCTGAGGGAAATGATACAGGATCTGGCAATGATCAGCAGTCAGAGTCTATTCCTAAGGACAATGACCAAACAAACAAATATGAATCATCAGCCTCCACAGTTTCTGGTGCATTTAACCGCGAATCCATCTCTGAAAGATTACTAGCAGGTGAAGATACGGCAGATAATAATTCGGAACTTTATTTATCTGGGAGTTTTCAACTATTTGGATATTTTTCACTAAATTCAGATATTATTGATACTCAAAAATTCGAGAAATTAAGATCCGAATCAATTGTCAGTGGCTGTATAGGTGGTATTCCTTCTCTCAAAGTGTCTCAAACTACGAATAAATCTTTTTTCCAGAATATTACAACCTTACTTAGCGGCGAGATATCTAATATCGATTCTTTTTTGAAAAATGCGAATGGGAACTTCAAGAATATTCAGCCAATCTTCTCAACCAGTCAACTTTTGGTATTCTCTGTTTTGAGCTTATTACCTGGTGAAACAAAACAATATTACATAGAGTTCAAACTCCCGAATAATTTACCACCGAGTTATCAACTGAAGAATATTACAATCAACTACGAGTTGATATTTAATGTTGAAAAAGTCTCAAATAATGAGCCTTCAAACGTCAATGTGTCTTTTCCCATGCATGTAACCATTCCTGAACCATCTGAAGGAGTTCAAGTAATCCCAGATCTATCAAAAGAATTCATTCTCAATAAGAAACTTCTTCAGAATAAGTTTTCATGTGAGAATAGAATTCTTGAATTGTCAAATTATTACACCGATTTTTCATTTTTGCAAATATTAGATGAGGGAAAAGCTTCTAAGCCTACAGAATCTGAATATGAGGATCTTACAATAATGGGCAATTCTACCGGTCAGAGTTCTAAATTAAAGAAAGAATTTATAAATACAATGAAAGCTCTTATAAATGAACGTGACTTGACAACGACAGAACAACTCAAAAGTTTACCGAATAGTCCCTTTATGGAGAATTTAGGTTTTTCTAATTTAAGCATATACTCAGCATTAGATAGACAACAAAGTTTTGCTAGTATTTATTCACCCGTCATGCAAAAGGATAGTAACCATAAATATGAGCCAACTTTGCATGAGCAATATCTAAAAAACCAATATGTTATAAAATTCAAAAACAAATTCGTTTGTAAATTATTGTATGACAAAACATATTATTCTATTGGGGACGTCATGAATATATCCTTTGATTTCTTGAATACAGATTCCTCAATTGAATCGCATACAATATCAGGTGTCACAATTGAGCTCGAATCTTTCGAAAAAGTTAATTATGAGTATTTGTTAGAATATGAGCAATCCATGAATAGCATTGTTAAGGCCTTTCAAGAAGATCCTGAAAAAGCATCGAAAATTTGGAACGTGCCAAAATCTGAGATTACAGGTGAATATGAAAAATTAACTGCTGATGAAATTAACAATAGTGACGGTATAGAAAAGTTTATATTAGATCAAAACCCTCATTATTGGAAAGACTTTTTTAGAATACATTGGACCCAAAAATACTCAATGCTACTGGCAGATTATGGTATTCTTAATTCAAATAATTTGGTAATTGGGCATGATCTTCCTCCTCAACTTTCTACAAACTTTTTCAAAGTGAGATATTCTCTTGTTTTCAAGTTCGTTATTGTGGATGAAAACACTGATAATGGTGATGAAATTTACTTACAAAAAGTCAATGATAACGAAAACGGTACATTATATAGTGCTAAGAATAATTTGCTGGGCTCCTCATTTTCAATAAAGTTGCCAATAAATATTGTTGGGAGATGAATAAGTATGCAATGGTAAAAAAAAGCGTTTTATAGAATTTGTACATTAGACCATTATATTATTATTCCTATTAGGCATATGTAGACCACAAAAATTATTGTAGAAGTTTTTCTCTTCTTGAAAATGAGAATTTGAAGCCAAAAATATAAAATGTTATATAGATGTTGTTCCTTCAAAATCAACAAAACATTCGATTCACTTTATTATTTAATCATTCGTAATGATATAAATTTCTCAGCAGTCTACTCTTTTGATGTATTTCTTCTCTGTGGCTCTATTCTCCTCTACATTCCATTCGTAATAAGTAAGTACTTCATTCTCGGTCATACTGGAAAATTGTGCTCTTTTTTCACTCAATCTATTAGAAGCGCTCGTCTCTATGATGGTATTATTTAACTGAATGAAATCTAATTCATTCCACTGCTTCCAGTTACTAGTGGTTGATATGATCGAAGGCGCTCTAAAACTTGTTGGTATTTTTATGTGACGCTTGGAATTAGAATTATACTTCTTAATTAGCTCTTCTCTTTCAGCCTTATCTTTGTATAGCTCAAAAATCAAACTAGTTAAACTTTTATTCAAGTTTTTGAATATGACAATTCGGTCGTGTTGAATATCAGAAAAGAACTTTCCCAGAACCTGCGATATGTAATGAAAATCCCAGCATAGACCATTCTCAAAATGTTCTTTTAATAGCTTATAGACAAATTTGGGTTGACCCTCCGAATTCTGTGGTGGGTTATCGAAAATAAATAAGAGCAATTCGTATCCTATGATTCGACTAACCATCTCTAAGCAAATTTGATTGTCATTATAGATTATTTTAGGAGTTGGTAAAAATTTTGGGTCAATGAGTGTTTCTAGTGGCAACTCTTCTTTAGTTATATCATATACGTGTAATAACACATTGATATAGACAGCCATGTCAAATTTAAACTTCAACACATTTTTTATAAAAGGAGAGTCCATCAAATTCAACTCGCCTACTTTGTTTCCAATTATATTATCTTGATGGAAGTTGAATTTTCTGTTAACTGGCGATTGAGAGGTTGGTGTTGTGGAAATATTTCCAAAAGTCTTCTTGATAGGAGTTTTGAGGGGTGATGGAGGAGAAACTTTAGAATTCTTTTGCAAGGTTTTCTTAGCTTCAGTCAGTTGAGCTTCGATAATTTTGGTGAACTGAGATCTTAAATCAGTCACGGATTGTTTGGCTTTAAGAATATCTTTTTCAAACCGTGTAGTGCTATTATGATTGAATATTGATTTGTTTCCAGGACTTGTGCCAATGTAACTGGTGTTGGATGATAAAAGGCTGTCTGACGACAAATTAGCACTATTGTCTTCATTATTTAGACTGCCAGAACTGGTGTTGTCAGACTGCAGGTAGAAGGAGTGCTTTTTTCTTAAACGCGTCACGGAATTTGGATCGACATCTTCGAGTAAGTACTTTCCCTTGATAAGCACCCAAAAATACAAATAGTAGAGACCATCTATCAAACCTGGCTCGTTACTGGCAACAAACCATTCGTAGGTGCAGTTTTCGTTGACTATACTGGGGTTGTGACTCAAGTCGTAGTTTTTCTTCTTAGCCAAGATTTGGATATCATGGATCAATTGTTTCCGCTTGATTTGGTCTTTCAAAAGGATATCAAATTTTTGCCGGAAACTCTTTGTAGATTCTGCGACTGACTCAGGATTTGTCATACTGATTGGCTTCATAGACACGCTCTCTGGTTCACAATTTCAAAATAAAAGGGCTCTTCAGGGTATTCCAGAACAATAGCAAAAAAAAACCAGAGATCCCAAAAGGAAACAAATAGGACAAGATATCAGCTCAAACAATTATTGCAAATTTTGGAAATGTCAAAACTGTCCAATAGATATCAAAATGCTCAGACTACCTGTTGCAAGATCTAGAAATATCCCTAAATATGAAATTCACAGTATAAATGCAGGTGAAAAATAACATAAAATGAATACAAAACGGACAATGCTGCGCGTCTTTCAATCCTTTTTTTTTTCTTTTGCTCTTGAAACTGCAGAACTAATGTACGATGCATGCAATGTCATAAAAGTTTTCAACATGAAACAGAAGCTTACCGAATGCATGTTTCAAACTAGCTGAAAAGATACTCTGGATACATAGGTTTCACTAGGCTTAGAATCAAAAAAATAATATAAATTGGCACGAATATCCACAGATTTTGGACAATTCAGACATTGAAAAATAGGTAGAAAAACCGTAAACCTGAAACTAATATTAAAAAAAAGCTTATTTTTAGTGATTTATCCTGTGTTTAACTACCTTCTGCAAACCTCTCATACACAACAGCTGGACTCTGTGAAAAAGAAATATCTGCGCAAGTTTAGTTTTCTTATCATATCTTTACATTCAATTCTTCCCCCAAATACCCCCAGAAATGTTGTCTAAATACTTGTTGATTGCCATCCGTGCCCTTTCAGTTTTTGCCAGTGTTCCTGAAGCTTCCGAAGAGTTGGCTGAATTGGAAAGAAGAGAATTCCTCGACGACGTTGTTTTCGCAGAACTCGAAAAGAGAGATGAAACCACATATATAATCACAGACATGGTTACCGTTACATCTGAAACAGATATAATAGTTTCATTTGCAGGTCCTTATGATGCTTGTGGTACCAGTGCAATGCATCTCACCAGTACTTCTTAGGAAAACCCATTTATTCCCCCAAAACACTTCGCTCCTATTATTCATCAGCTGAATATCCTTTCATTTTTTTATCTTTAGAAACTGAGTTTTCTGCTGATCTTCATTCACTTCTTCCCTTAAAATTCCCCGAATTTACTTCATTAATTTTATCTTGCTTGCTTTACATGTGTTCTTGTTTGTTCTTTTTAGATTATCAATATACTTTTATCATAGACAAAGAAAATTTGTAATCAGTTGCATTCATCTAACTAATAAGAACTGCTTGCTGTTCATTAATCAAAATTATTTTCAATTCAATAAGCTTTATTTACTTTGGCTGAGAGACGGTTCTATTTAATTTGAAAATTTGAAGAAACCCTGGGTTTCGTAGCATGTTTTCTACAATTACCTTTTTCTCGTTGGCAGGCAAATAAAGTCTACTGTCAACATTGAAAGACGATCGAATCATACTGTTTACTAGCCTATAGGTATTATCATTAAATGTCTTTACTTCTTTCGCATACCTTTTATCCAGCTGTCCAAATATTAATTCGAATGCTCTTTTCATATTTTCTAGAAAATCAGAATAATTTTCCTTTGATGGGAAAACAAGAAACTTGAATAATACAGTGCCATGGTATTCTTCAGAGATATCTTTCGGATCAACAAACATAAATGCTTGTCTTATGTCGTGGGGAGTGAGATTGTCTTTACTGATCTCTTTCTTTCGTATTTCTCCAGATTGCTTCAAAATTGAAAGTACCTTATCTTCTGGTAGTTTGTTGAAAAAAAACTCATAAAGAAATTTATTGATAAAATGTTTGGACCGTTTTCTCAATGTAGCACCATCTTTGGGATCAATACTTCCAATTGTTTGAGCCATTCGAAGAGCATTATCCTTATTTACGAAACTTGACAGTGGATTATTAAATATTAGACTTTTATTCGAATACTCATAATGAATAGCTAAGGGAAAGGACTTCTGAAATAAGCATAAATACAGTTGTTTTGGATGAAACTTCACGTAGAAATAAGGACATGAGTATGAAGTTTTATGAAAACATTTAAGTGAACTCTGTGAGGAATACAATACAGAATTTGCACTTTTCAACAACCCTTTCAACTGCATTTTGAGCTGCAAAAATTTGAGTCTTAAGCCATCAATTATTTCAGTTGGCTAGATCAAAGAAGATTATCTTCACTTAAACTAGGTTTTTTTTCAGGTCGATACACTTATTTCTATCTTTTATAGTTTCTCATTCAATTTCATATCCGCAGTTCCGTGCTGGTAATAGTGAAAATATAAGTTTATGTTTCCTGTTTCATGTACATTTATTTTTAGCACTTAGACTCCATCCTTATTAGCTCAGTTGGTAGAGCGTTCGGCTTTTAAGCAAAGCAAGGAACCGAAATGTCCAGGGTTCGAGCCCCTGATGAGGAGTTTTTTTTTTGTTTTTGACATATTTTCATCAATATTAATGTTTACTCGATATCATTCTTTTTAAGGCGAATCACTTCTACAAATCTAGGTACCTAGTTGATTGAAATATATCTATCTCCAAAGTATACAAATTAACGCTTAACCCAAGAACTCCAAGAAGACATCCATCCATTAGTAGGCTTTTTAGTGTTTTCTGCATTGTCTTTATTATCACTTGTAGATTTCAAAGGATTTATCATTTCAATTTCATCGTTAATCGAATTCAAAATATTCAAATCTTCCAATGAGAAAGACCCCGATTCTAACGAAGTAAACTTTCTAGGATTTTCTGATGGATTGCTTACCGAATTTCTTTTGCTTGTAGACTGTGAATCCGATACATCTGTAACTCCACTTGAGACACCTTCCACCATTCCACTTGTTGGACGCGACTTTTCACTCGAAATAGATCTTGTTATCAATGATGTATTCTGAAGTCTATTCTGAACGTTAGCTCTCAATATGTTAAAGCCATCCAACAAGTTATTCATTCCATAATTCTTATCAAAATCTTCCTTTGCTTCAAGAAAACTTTCAGTTAAACTGACATGCAAAGGACTAAAAACATAGAATATTTCATTGTCAGTGAACAGATCGAATGCATTGTAATTCAGAGTTTTCAGCCATTCGGATATGAATTCGGCATTGAAATTATCAATGTTATTAACATTAACGTCATCTAAAATCATTTTACTACTATCATTAGTAAATTGAACAGGTGAAGTAGTTAGATGTTCGTTATCAGCCTCCTTCAAACCTAATTTCTTCAAAAACTTATCATACTTAGCTGCAGATAACATACTGAGTAAGTACTCCTCAAAAAAAATTCTAATATAATCGTCCGAGCCGTTATATTCAATGTCACCGTCTTCGATGTCGCTTGAGTCTTTAGAATGAAAATGAAAACGGTCAACATTTCTAGTTATAAGATCTATGAATTTTTTATCTGCAGATGATAAAGTTAATGAAGGAATTAATTCTTTGCTAATGATTTCTACTGATCCTGTGTCCAAATTCACTAAGACATCGCAATACTTTTCCTTTTGTCCCAAAAGTAAATCATTAGAGGTACCAATTGTATAATGGTTTATTTTCAGTTCGTTCAAGAGATCGTCTAACTGTTGCAACGGAGTATATGGATTGAACACACCACCAAATCCAAATGGTAATAAAGGCAAACCAAGAAATCCCAAAAATGAGTATCTGTTAGAAGTTTTCAAGTTGAGAGATTTGATTAAATTCAATTCATCAAAATTTAAGTATGGCGAACCTGAGTCATTCAAGTTCGAAATCAAATTCGGTATCAAAGAGATAAAGGAAAATTGGGAAAGGCAAAGATTCTCAATGTTTTTACTGAAAAATAATATTTTTTTCTCAAGTAGAATGGACTTGAAAATCACCAATGCAGAACGTCTGAATTTGTGGATCAATTCTTTCAAGCGTAAACCAACATAGAAATCCTGCTCTTTCAAGTTACTTTCAATTCCGTCATTAGCATTATCATTTTTAATTGAATTTTTTATATTTTCTTCTCTTTTCAAACTTAATGAGTTTTTATCAGTGGCATATAGATTTCTCAAATTTTCAAATAAAATTTTCAATAGAGATTTATCTGTAAAATCTTGCTGCAAAAATAAAGACTTAGTAATAATACTAAGTTTCTCTTTCAATTGCCCAAAAATTGGCTGTCTACATATTATGACAATACCCTTTTGCACAGCAGTTCTTGTTACATCGGCACTCTTGTTGGTTAGTTGATCACTAGATATTTGCCTAACACATGAGATAGCCCACAAAGTGATCACAGTCTCGTTAAAATCAATTAAATCAGTCCCCATCTCATCTTTTTGTAGATTATTTCTGATCATTTTGTTCAAATTTGAAACGTTATATTTTTCATCAGATAACTTATATTGATCTAAGTACTTTTTTGATCCAACATCGCAGATGTTATTAATAGTAGTTTTAGACTTCTCGTCATATAAAATATTGAAGTACGAAAAAGTCTCTTCAAATTCATGGGAACCATCAGGAAGAGCCTGGAATGGAAGTACTGGCCATTTGCTTGATAAAATTTCTCTATCAGCAGGATTGGCCACGATATCATATTCATTATCCTCATCTATCCAATACTCAATTTCAGGGCCTCTAGTGTGATTGAAATCACACAAGCATACTCCAAATACAACATTCTTGGTTGGGTCATGTTTTGGGCTATCAGAAAATTTCGTTGTACTCAAATACGGAGCCGGTAGCAGAGACTCCGCCACTATCGCTCTGCTATTCTTAGAATATAAATTTCGGATCTGATCGGTTTTATGCTCCTTATCTTTTGGAGAAAGTGGCATGAAACTGCTTTCAGTCGGAGAGTATGGTATTATTTCAATATTTGAAGGCGATCTAGAAGCAGGTAATGCTTTAGATGTATTTGCTTGTGCCTCATTGATATTCAATGAACTTGATCTCCATTCTGAAGGCTTTAAACCATTCATAGGCGAAAGGTTTCCATAAGGATTTCTTTTATCCAGACCATTAATACTAGGACTTTTAACCCTGTAATCTTGTACAGTTGTATTGTTCGACTTAGCAGGCGAAACTTCTATGAATGGAGAAATCAAAGATCTGTTATTAAATTGCGGTGATCTTAATAATGGGGAATTACCAGGAGTGATTCTCTTTTTCACCCCACTTATACTAGCAGGCTTTCCAAATTTTGGAGAGAATAATGGAGATTGTCTGGCTCCTATACTCGAATTATATTTCTTTTCTGTTCCCAAATGCTTCTCATTATTCGAACGACGTGTTCCGAGTTTAAATTGGGTCAAAACTGGCTCCGTAACACTTGACGACGAGTTTATAGACGAGACTTCACTATCAAAGGAATCTTCTGCATAATCCTCAGAGATAAAGGGATTTCCATTATTACCTGTGTTCAAAGACGTCTTTACCTCCATGTCCTGCGAAATCCTATTAACACTTTCATCACTAATAGAATCAGAAAGAGTAGGTTTAACTTCATCATTCTGATAATTAGTATTGACATCATTGTTAGAACTGATACCTTTATTGAGCTCAATATTGATATCCTCAGTGGCTTCACAATTAGTTTCTTCAATTGTTGAATCAACAGCTTCATCGGCTTTATATTCGGTGACTTTTTCAATTTTGGAATTACTGGTTTGAGAAATTTCAGGATCGGCAGAAGCATCAACCTTACTGTTGGCATCTTCATTGACATGAGATCCTATATCTGTAGTAATTTTAGGATTTGAATCTTTATCGAGTTCATAATTAACATCTTTTTCGGCTTCAAAGTTTTCATCCCTTCTAATTTTAGAGTCAGCATCTTTGTCAGTCCCGACTTCAGTGCTTAAATTTTTACTTATCTCACTATCAACACTTTCTCTAATCTTATAATCAAAATCTTCGCCAGCCGGAGACTGTATACTTTGATTCGCGACAGAATCAGCAGCATTAGATAATTTGGTATCAACAATTTCATCAACATTATGATTGACGTCTCTACTAAGCTTTTCATTAGTAAGCATTCTATTCGGCATTGAATCTACTTCTTCTGAGTTCTCTTCATTAGCTGAGCTAGCGGAATCAACCAGGTTGAAAGTCATTTTACCAACTTTAGTTTCATGATTTTTCCAAATGTTCTCTTCGTTGAAAAATTCTGTACGTTCATGATCTTGGTTCTCAAAATCGGTCAAAATTTTATTGCTTATTTCCAGGTTACCACTTTCATTTGAATTTGTTAATATACTTTTACTATCTGAGCCTGGATTGCACAGTCTAATAGTTGGTTCTTTAGATTCATCAATTTCAATTCCAATATCATTTGATGAGTCAGTAGAGCCTAGTATAGCTGACAGTTGCTTCTTACTAATATAACCAAAGGCAGGATCTTGGAATTTCTGAGTCTTCCCTACTTCATAAGTGTCGCTTCTTTCGGCCTCTGATGTAGAATCAAAATTCATATTGTCCCCAGCGAAGTTATTGATAAAACGATTCTTGTTGGTTTCATCATTAAGGTCTTCAACATCATCACTTTCAACAGATTGGGGAATATCTGTATTTTCATTCATTTCCTGGTTATTTGTAAAAGACAGTTCATTATTAAAATTGGGCTCAGTTGCTCCCGCAAATTTTGCTGTATCTAGGTTCTGGCTCAAAATTTTCTCTGAATCTTTACCAGTAGGAACACCTTTTCCTTTATTTTCCTCGTTGCCATCGAGCTTGGACCTATGAATTTTGTATTTGACGGCATCGACCCTCTCATTGATATGAATTGATTTATTTATATCAGAAGAATTGCTGAGATCAGACTTCAAATCTACAGTAGAGCTGGTTAAACTTTCTGATTTGGTATTTCCTTTGAGACGTTCATCTTCTGAATGATCAGAAGAAACTTTAGCTCCTAAAAGATTACTGTTTTCGTGTAAAGTGATTTCATTATTCAATTGTGAAACTTCATCCTGAGACAAACGTTCGCTACTCATTTTTCTCTTATTTTCAGGCAAATCTTTGATTGAATTTTTAACGTAATTGTTTTTTGATGCCAAATCTGAGGTATTCTCTGATGTAATTTTATTCTCTTTTAACATTTCCATTGCAATATTTTTCGGATTATTGAGTTCAAAGCTATTCTCTAGCAGGGTATCTTCTTTCCATATGCTTTCTGGTTTCGAATCTACAGTTTCAGCTTTGTTTTCTGACATGATAGCAGGGTCTTCATACTCTTCACCCTCGTTCTTCATTGAGGATTCTAATCTAAGCAGACTTTCTGCTTGATTTTCATCTGAAAGGTTGAGTCTATCAATTTCATCAGGTTGCAGATCAACCATACAAACGTTTCCTTGTACAGTTGAGCTTGTGAAAGTTTTGTTTTCAGTAATTGAGTTATCGTCTTTCTCATTCTTGTATTGCGGTTCATTAGATTCATTTACTTCTATATTATCATCGGTGTGCTCTTTGTTCAAATTTTGAAAATTCACAGAATCATTGTGCTCTGGTGATTTGGCGAAAGAGAAGTCAGGCTTAGCTGGTTCTTTGTTCACATTATCAGTCAGGAAATCAGCGGATAATTCGTCATCTTTCTGGACATCATCATCTACTTCAAATTGTGGAGCATATTTTTTTCTTTTGGGTTCATCATTCGTGATCGTTGATTCTACTTCGCCGATCTGTTCGATTGTTTGACTTATTGACCGGTGAGAATCAACAGGACTTTCTACTGTTTTGAGACTATTGATTTCCGAAACTAGCGCAGGAGAATTAGTGGTGACTCTATTCTCATCTAAATTTGTTTCTAATTCCGCTGATGTTCCCAAAAAGGCTTCTTTGCTTTCGTTGTCTCCTGATTTTACTTTATCGTTGATTTCAACATTCTGAGCTGATACCACATCAATAATCTCATCACTATTTTCATGAAAATATTTATTAGAACTGGACTCGTTTATTTGATTTTGAGTTTCTTCTCCCTTTTCAACAAATTTCGATTCTGAGTTTAAATCATCATTTTCCTCGAAAAAATTGAAATCGACCTCCACTTCATCAGCTTTAGCTTGCTGCTTTTCGCTGGAACTTTCAAAATACAGGTTTGGTATGGGAGATATTCTTTCATTTTTTTGTGAATGAATTGCTAAGCCAATTTGTTTATGTTCAGGATTCTCGTCAGCTGATGTTTCAGGTGGGCTTTTAATTGATTCTGTTCGCTTTCCCAAACTCATATGTTGTTCGCTCGGACTATACTCTGCCTCGTATTCTACTCCTGCATTCTCTAAATCTATCACGGGTGTATTTGCCAAAAACGAGTATTCATCTGGATCTAACTGATTATCTAGAATCGATGATTCCCCATTGTCCTCTATGTACTGCATTGAACTAGTAATATCTTCATCGTTCGGGCCAGATATAGTGCTGTCTGCAGAATTATTTGGGGCGTCGTTTTCCATTGAGTTCACACTTGCAACCTCTGTGCTTTTCGCATCCTCAAAATCGTCCTCTTCCTCCAGCGTTTGATTTTCTGCCGTCAGGCTATCAGGGTGACTGATAGGCTTACGTTCGATCCTTGGCTTACTTTGATTTCCTGAAATAAAAGGATTCACCAACTTTGAAGGCGTTTGCTTAACTAGCTTGTGTGAAGTTTTGTGGCTATCATTTCCATCCAGAGTGTTGTGGTTATTTTCAAACATCGACAAGAGCTTGTTCATCTGAGGACTGACAATTTTGTCAGGATTTACTTTAGGGCTCTTTTGACTCGACATTTTCGTGCGATTTTTGTCTCAATAATCCAATTGGTTCCCCAAGTTTTCCAAAGATGTGTCTAATGTATCAAATATGTCGAGCTGAAGTAGTGTTTACAACGGTAATTGGTAGTAGAGATCCCAGTTTCTTCGATAGCACCCTGATCCCACAAGTTTAGAATACTTGATTATTGATGGAGCCATTGCCATTATTTGTGGCGCTTAGTATGCGCTCTCCAAGAAGTATAAAATTTTTTAAGAATTCTTTATTTTTAGTACCAAGTAAAAAAAGAGCAGAACTTGGATCTTTAGCTAAAGGAACGATATATCGTCGTTCACGAGTATATCAAAAGGGATAAATACATAACAGGTTCAAAATACATATGATCAACCAATTGGTAAACGTAAAAATAAACAGTTTAATAATATACAAAACTTTCTGGCTTAGTGGAAAGCAATAAGTAAAAATATGTTACCTTTTGTAAAAGAATAAAAAAGAAAAAATTAGTAACAATGATGTCAATCATTGATGCCCAGCAGCTGCTGATTCTCCATATCAGTCTGATCGACGATTAATCTATCTCGTCCCCGTCGCAACTCCCCAAAATAGACTCTATGGTAAAACACCTATTATCTCAAATGTGCTGTAGCGTTTTTGTACAATGTTTGCCACATGTAAGCCTCGCTTAAAAGTAGCTGTATGTGTTTATTCTCCCAGTTTTTTGTTGGTAGACTTTGCAAGAAAATCATAATCTCCTGAAAGTCCAGCTGCTTCAACTTATCGGACCATTTCACAAGAAAGGCAGCGCAAACGTAGACATGAAAGTCGCTGAATCCATTGGTGCCCTCTGATATGTAGGTGTCCCACATCCTGATGATGTTGTTCATGTTCAACTCCCTCATTAAAAGACAATTCATCCATCTGAAAGAGAACTGGAGAAACTGAACATTTTCACTCTCCAAATGTTTCACTAGTTCCGAGTCAATTCTGTTGGTTAAATCCTTCAATTCTTCAACCTGTCTTATAATTCCCGGCTGCGCGTGTATATAGTTGTCCTGTATTGTATCTAACAACCGTGTCAAGCACCAATACGTGTCAGCCTCCACAGTGTCAAAGATAACCTCAGGAATATAATCGGGATCTATCAAAGATGTATCTAAATAATCTATTTTTGGAAGATTCAAATAGCTGAACAAAAATACTTGGAAAAATGGTGTTATTATGTCATTTATGCCTTGAACATATCCACTTGCAGGGTGTCTAATTGCCCAAAGATAAAGGATCTTCTCCAATGATCTCTGTACTTTTGGGTGACTGTAAAGCCTGATATGGGGATTTGTTCTTGGAATGTCAATTTTGATTTGATGAAATGTCACATTGTCCATTTCAGATTCATTTTTATCCAAAACTTCTTGCTGAATCTGCTGTAAATATTCAGATCTTTTCTTTTTCAAGATTTCGCATCTTCTTTGAGTGTTGGTGGACAAATAACCATATAGTAACTGCCAAACTACAGCTTTCAATTCATTTGGCACACCATTCCAACTTAATTTTTTCAAGTCCTCCAAATTTATATTATTTACACTTGTTAGTATTTTTTTGAATTTATTGAATCTGGTAATTGATGCATTCATTTCTTCTTTAGCCCCCACTGTATTTATTAAATTCTCATCAAACTTGGAGACATCGGGGCCATCAACAACGTTCAAAATATAAAGCGGATCGTCTATGATTTTCTCGAATTCTTCTTTCAAAAAAGCTTGGGAAACGCGTTCTATGTTTTTGGAACCCTTCATATTATTGTCATTTTTGAAAAACTCCATCTCATTATCATCCATGCCAACGTTGGACGGTGACTTCATCCCATTTTCTAGTGACACATTATTAACGAAAGGATTATTTGAAGGAGTTATATTATTTGAGGAAGTGGTACTTCGCTGATCATCATTGTCGTCAACACTGGCATCCCAATCATCATCGCTATCCATGTACTTATTATTGAGGATGTGTTGCTTGAGGTCCTTTGATTTCCTCTTTCTCGACTTTTTTAGCTTTTTGTCTGTGCTCCCGCTTTTAGAATCACCTCCCGTATTAGCCACCAAACCTCCAGCGTTGGGAGTAATTTCATCCAATGATGTTGAAGAGTGTGCTCTGTGTACTAATGTCAAATGACTAAATTGTGCCCCAATTATCTTCTGGTCCTCAGAAACGGTTTTCTTCGAATTATTATGGAACAGATTGGACGTGTTTGACGAATTTGAGCTAGAGGACTTGGAAAGATGCCTCAAAAAAGAGTTCATTGATTTTCCCTTGCCCCCTTCATCACCAAACATGAACTCATTTTCTGCATTATCCTAATGATAAAATTGTTAGAATCAACCCAAAACTAAAATCATTCAAAATCATCTACCCATATTCATCTCTACAAAGGGCAATCTAGAAATTAAAATGTACATTGAGAGTACTGTAATGCTAAACCCCCGTACTTTTCTCAAACACATTCATCGAATGAAATAATACATACTATTTTTGAGCTACTTTTAGGCATTCTCCCGTTACCGGTCTTGTTTTCTTCAATAAAAGAGACAAAAATGGCAAACTACGTGCTGAATATACAGTTTATCCAATAGTTCCTCTATACTAATCAGCTTTCGGTCAATAAGTTGTTTAAAATAGTGTCCTACATTTCACCCTTGGGTTAGAAGTTGATTTATTTGACTAAGGAAATTATTGAAGAAATGACACGCGTAATTTCATTTGAAAAATCAATTCATTCTTTTTCACCGCACTCCCCCACAATTTTCAATTCTTTATACTTACAGGATATCAGATGCTCATACTACTAATGCTTAAGCAAAGATGTATTTTTGATTTCGTTTATTGATTTTTAAAAAAAACCACTTTTAATATTTGTAATAAAATCTATAAATAAAAGATTATATATGTAACTTTTTAAATAATTGGAAAATCTATTTTTTTTGAAAAAATTTTGATTGTATTTAGGCTTTTTGTATTTTTATACTTGCTGTGCAAACAAAAGTGCTTACTATTCTTTAGTACCAGCACAAACAGAAAATTGCCCACCAGCACCAACTAAAGACATTTGATAGTCCAGTGTAGCTGTGTTCTTTACAGCTGTTGGAACTTCTATGTCATCTCCATCAGGACCCTGACCAACAGCGTATGTGTCTCCGTAACCCCAAGAATAGATGGAGCCCAGATTCTCACCATCTTTTGCAATAGCCAACGAATGATGAGATCCTGCAGCTATGTACTTGAATCCAGGAACATTTTCCAACTTGGTTGGGAATGGAATAGCACGAACCCTGTCGTGCGCATCTTTGAAACTGTAATCTGGAAAATCCTTTTTAGCAATACCAACCTCAAACATATCTACTCTTCCAAAGGAATATAAAGAGCCATCTTCACTTAAAGCCAAAGTGTGATGCTCACCAGCAGCGATGCTGAAAATATTTTTATCTTTCAAACGAGTCACTTCTGTAGGTCTGACAACAATATCACCATCGACAAGCTCTTCTTTGATCCCGCACTGACCATATTGATTCAAACCCCAAGCATAAATAGAGCCCTTGTGGTCAATTGCAAATGAATGATAATCTCCTGAAGAAATATACTTTATGTTTTTCAAAGCCACCGGTAAAGGTCTCAAAGTTTGCATTCTAGTTCTTTCCATTATTTTTCTACCTAATTGGTATTGTTGGCCATCACCCCAGCCTAACACATTTCCATAGGCATCCAAAGCCAATAAATGGTCTTTTCCTGGTGCCAATTGAACAATATTCTTGAATTCCGGAATTTTGAGAGGGGTCTTTTGAACTGGAGTTTTACTCGAAAAACCCAATAATCCTTCATTACATCTGAATGTACCCCATGCATAAACTTCACCATTTTCATATAAAATAGCAGACAAATTATCTGTAGCAGCCAATTGAGCAATCTTGACATCAGAAGGCAATCCTTCAACTTTTCCAGGGGTTGCTTCTGCTTCATTCAAATCACCATCGTCGTCATCATCACTATCTTCGGTTTCCTTGATATCCTTCAATTTTTCTTTTCCCGATGTATCTCTTCCTAGAACAAATGAATCGTTAGCACCCCAGGACCAGACGTTATTGTCTTTATCTAAAACTAATGTGTGCATACCTCCGACAGCAATGTCCACAATTCCAACATCTTCTTTTTTCAAAAACGGATTCAATCTTGGTCTTTTCACTTCCTTTGTTTTGGCAGCTGGCCCAAGACCAAGCTCACACATGGAGCCTGTTCCCCAAACAAATACGTCTAAAGGTAAAGTCTTCGCTTTGCTGAGCTGGTTCAAGAATGGTTTGAGCTTTTTGTGACCCCTTTTAGCTGGTTTAGTTTTTTCCTCCGAAATAGAGGCAGCGGAACGTTTTGGTGGCATGGTTTCCAGATTTCAATTTCAGATTTATATTGTTTTTCTTCGAATGTTTTTGTAACCACCTAGGTATAGATCGATACTTGGAGGGTATTGTTTACTTTATTGCAAAAATTATTCCTCTGCTGATCCGTCAAAACTCACAATTCTCAGACCAACAACTTAAGTTCTGAAAAACGTTTTACTCGCTTAAGTATTGTAATAGTGTGCCCTAATGAATATGCATTATGAGAGATAGAACAAAAACTACAGCAAGAAAAAATTTGTTATTGTGGATTCAAAAACTGATGAGCAGCCGTAAGTCATGTGAATCACGCGGCGGTATCCCCTACAAAAAACAGTCTTAATAGTATTTGACTTGCAACACCTGTTGATAAGTTCTTGATACTTTAAGTTTCAATAGTTCTCTCTTTAAAGGAATAAAATGGTAGCTTGCTTTCATCTTGCATCATTACGGGGAAGGATAAATATCTATTTTACCTTCACTTGTCTGTATTTAAATCACTGTGGATTTTTTTATAGGAAACGCTAACATCTGTTTCACAATTTCGGATTGGTATTTTTTCTAGATTTCCGAGAATATAGGCACAAGAGCATATATATTAAAAATAGCAGCTCAAATTTTTGAATTATAACATTAGTAACTCTTAAGGCAACCAATAATTAACTGAAGTCGACTTTATTACAGAATGAATAACTCAGCCTTTTCCCAATTATCAGTTTCTGGCAATTTATGCATGTTGTTGTAGAAATATATACTTTTGTTACCAAAATAAAATTGATTGTTAATGGAATTTGTATGTTCAATTTCTATATAAAATATTCCTCGGAGTTATAATTTCCCTTGAAATTTATGTATTTTTAAAGTTCCAGTCTACTAAAGAAATTTGAATGTTATTTATCTTACTCATTGTTTTTTACTTGCTGTCGAAAATTCCTCTATAAGTGCTCAATAATACTTAATAGTGTTTCTGTATTATTTATTTCGAAATCTTAATACTTCCAGGCTGCTTTTGTAATTAATATCCTTATCGTTTACGCTGAATCTAACATTGAAAGAAAGTAAATATAGGATCAAAACATCATGAAGATAAGCACTTCAAGTATCGCGTAGACCGTAATAAAAAAAAAATAGAAAAAAACTTGGACACACACATAAACATACAGAGAATAGGTGATCTAAGTGAAAAATTGAGTCTTCACAAATAAAAGCAACTAACACAACCAATATAAAGCAAGAAAACTGCTGTAAAAACTTCAAGAGATCGTGAGAGCTAAATCCAATCAGAGAATATTCTAAAACAGCAAAACAATACGATAACATAAAAAGATGGAGAACCTACCCAATGTCAACAAAGAAACTCAACCTGAGTTTATACCGCGTATACCTGAACTTCTTCCGTTGAACAACATGTATTCAATTCAAGTTGGATCAAAATGTTTCAAGATAAGTGGTGCCTCCTTGTCTTCTGATGGTCCGTCATACTTTACAAATTATTTCAGCAGCCCTGAAAACTCTTTTGAACTATTGTATATCGATAGATCGCCCAAGATATTTGATAAAATCGTGTCCCACTTACAGGGTTATTATATAGATGTGAATGACTGTATTGAGATGATTCAAATATACAGTGATGCTTGTTATTTCAATTTTCCTAGACTTAAGTCCCAACTAGAAAATATGGATATTTTTGCTAGAATAGGAACAAAAGAATTTCGCATTCCTAGAAAGCTATTTAAAGACCCAGGAAATTCACCTAATTTCTTCACTACATCATCAGATTATATTTTCAAAGATGTGTCAAACGTCATAAATGACTTGGACTTGATAAGGCCGCCTGTTCAAGCACCAATTACTCTTACTGATAGATCATCTGATCTTTTTGAAGTAATATTAAATTATTTGCAAGGTAATGAAATCGCCATAACCTCTGAATCTTTGAGAAGATCCCTTATTAAGGAATGTAGATACTACAGATTCTTGAGACTTGAGCAGAAATTTGTGGAATCAAACATTTTTTGGGATTATTTCACAATGAGCCCAGCAATTCTTTTAAAATTGGAAGATATCAGACCGAAACAGGTTGGTTTGTGTAGTATCAGCTCTGAATGTAACATAGCAAGTAATTATTCAGTTAGCTACCAAAGACCATTTTTGGATAACGATGTTAGTCGTGTTTTATATTTTCAAACTGGTTCAACTCTGCTTTATTATGATAATTATAGTCAAAGAATTATTTTTCGTGCAGATTCCTGTTTGAAATTAACAAAAGCCTTCGGAGCAATATTTCAGGAGTTCCCGCGAGAAATTAAGGTTTCGAATACTGAAGTTTCGATTAAATTTGATTTTCAAATAGCTAAAACTTTCTCTGATTATTACGGGAGCAAGCCTATGCCGCTTTCGAAGCGGCAAATATTTGGAATTTTTATCAACGGAGAAGTTATTACTCTAGTATCCCCAAGTTTGCAAAAGTTTATCATAGATGACCCTGCATTTGCTTTAGATTGATAGCACCATTGATCTGTGAATAACTCAGGAGAACAAATGTTTGGGAATTCTGGAAAATTTGAAAAATTATTGTAGAACAAACTGCTAAAGAATATATGGAAATGGTAACATATAAGGCATTTCGCTAAACCAGGAATAGATATACACACATAGGAAGACGGGTATCTAAGATTTGTAGTCGGGAATAATGACTTTCGAAAACTTACTACATTAAAATCTGTATCATATTCATCTAATTTTATTAATCTTGAACTTCAGAGGTAACACTGATAATATTTATCCGACATTGATTATTATGGATATCACTGACGCATTTTTATTACTTCAGCAAAATATTTAAAAATGAATTATATGACTTTATCTTTCTGGAACTGTTCTGAGACATTCCTCAATTTTGAAAAATTGGTCAACAGTTTTTATTTCAAACAACTCATAAACTAGGTATATAGCATAGTTCAATGATATGAAATTCATCATTTTTTTATGTAAATTTAGTATTTGAGATGACAATATCGGCGGGAAATATATTGAACTATTTGAAAATTTTAAAGTAGGTCATTCTATTATCTAAATTAATAAAGCATTAACTGGGGTATATGCGAATCATGGCTTATTTATCGTGAAATAGCTAGACAATACTTGATTTTTAAACATAAGATATACTACCAACTAATAATACTTCATTTTGTTTGTCGTCAATGATACTTTCAACACCTCCAAACATCCCAACTATGGAAGCATAAAATTGTTGAAATAAAAGTTTTTTAATTTCATATTTGAAAGCAAACCAAAACAACTTTGTTTTAATCACGAAGAAACTCCTTGGAAAGATGGTTTCTGAGCCAGTAGGGTATTTGACTTTTGTTATCGAATTGTCAACGAAATGAATAACTCTAGATTCAATCAAGCAGTCATCTTTCAAATCACATACATTTTTCTTGCCTTCAGGATCGCTATTATTATCAAAAATTTGAACCTCTTCATCAATATTCTCATTATTAATAGCATTCATTATACTCTTAAGAGTCAAGTTAGTTATCTTTATTTTATCCATAAAGCCAAATCTCACCACACATCGATAAAAACCATTTGTCTCAGCAGCAATTTTGATTTTTTCAATGAGAATATGATCGGAATATTTCACGTATGGCTCACTGATGACCCGTATTGATAGAAATACAAATGTGGAAGGCAATGATGGAAAACATGTTAATAATTTCCCAAAAACTTTCGGGACTGTAGAGTTTAACGCTGACGTCTGGCATAAATCAGTATACAAGATACCTAAACCTTTATACCTGATAAAAGGATACGAAACTTTGTTAGAACACTTTACTTTAAAATCTGGATCTATGAAAGAATCAGATTCATTCGCCATTTCGTTCATTTTTTTATTCATTGATAAGTAAGATTTTTCAGATAAATCAGCAATATCTGTGTCAAAGTTTATGGTTTTATTAATTGGAATATTAATATTTTCTTCGGAACGCCCATTTTCCTTGTTAACTTGCTTATTTTTTGGAATATTTGTGAACAAAGTATTCAATTTGACGCGATTGCTGTATTGCTCATTAATTTGCAAAGACCGACACCATCTCCAGTATAAAATAAAAGAAAACATTACGAAGGTGACTACCAAAGGAAACCAGGCACCTTCTGGAACTTTTTGAATGTTGGCAATAATCAATAGCATATCCATTGTTCCAAAAGGTAGAAAAAATAGAGCAGCTACTAATACAGGGACCTTGTAAACATACAATAAACAGATAGTGATTAAGGTTGTTGTAACTAAAAAGTCCAAGCTTATTCCCAATCCGTAAGCTGCAGTAACATTGTTAGAGTCTCTAAAACCAACTGTTGTTAGAACAACAGCTACCATTAAAATAAAGTTAATAGCAGGAATATATACTTGACCAAAATGCTGGGAAGATGTATGTGTCACTTTAAAACCTGGGAAGCAATCAAGATGAATCATTTGTCGTAAAATTGAGAAAACACTTAAGATTAGAGCTTGAGAAGCAATCACAGTTGCCAAAGTAGCAAATACAAAAACAACCCAGTAAAATGCACCACCATTCCCAAAAGGAATCGCTAAATAAAACACGTTCGAAATACTTTCTGGGTTTTTAAGAAGATAGGCTCCTTGCCCAAAGTAATGTAGGATCAAGCAAGGAAAAACAAAGCAAGTGAGAGTCAATTGAATTGAAAGACGAGAAAAATGACCAATATCAGCAAACATTGCCTCGCACCCAGTTATTGCCAACATTACACTACCCAACTTTTTAATACCATTATTATGAATATATTTAATAGCATAATGTGGACTAATTGCAGCGAAAATCCCAGGCTCATATTTTTGAATGTTGTAAATTCCGCAAAATAATAGAAGTATAAGCCAAACAAAAATCACTGGAGCGAAGAAATAGGAGATTTTCGCTGAACCAAATCTTTGTACTGTGAATAATACCACCAAAACTGCACAGGAGATTGGCATCACACTATCTTTTAATGAAGGAACTGATACTGCAATACCTGCAATTGAAGAAAGAACAGATGTAGTTGGAGTCAATAAGCCATCTGAAATAACAAGAGAGCAACCAATAAAGCAACATCCAAGAATAAATTTGGACAAATATTTCTCCACCAACGTCTTATTGTAGCGTCCATCACGGATTTTAAATTTACTGAACCAAGTTTTTGCGGAATGGGAATTTCCATCTTCATCAATAGGTCTATATGAATCAAAATTTCGGTTTTCACTTCTGGTCATTGAAAGAAGATCACTTGTTTGAGAAGATTCAATACTTTGCGGTCCTATTTTGAGGTGCTTGGCAATTTTAGCATAAATTGCGACTTGACCACCCTCATTATTATTTGGGCCAAAATAAAGAACAATTAGGCAATATTTAAATATTGCTTGAATGAGAAAAATCCAAAAAATACAGCTTGTAGCACCATAAGTACTTTCCCTTGATGGAGGCTCGCCGAGAATGCTTGAGAAAACATAGAGAGGAGATGTCCCGATATCTCCATAGATAGCTCCTAAACTCAAGAAACCAAGAGCAGCAGTTTTTTTAGCAGATGGAGAGAAAATGGTTTTCCTGTTTTTTGTGACTCTAGCGGCTTCCAAGTCTATGGAATCTGGGTTCGGTTTCATTGAGAATCCTCCTTTTAATAGAGAGTAAAAAAGAAAATCAATTGTAGCTAACAAAATATGAAGGGCCAAAGTATCAAGAAGAGAGAAGAATTAATTAAGTAATGTATATTTTCAGTCCCGATGCAATAGGACAGCTCAATTAGAAGGTTACATGCTATGAATTTACAGGAAATTTTATTCATTTATACATTTCTCTTCTGGTAGATTCTACATTCAGATGTGAACTAGGAGAAAAATTTTGCTACAATTGCTAACTTTGTAATAATACTGCTATTCTTTCACAAAAGAATATAAGCGTAAAACGTAGTCAGACATCAATATTTGATAATTTACCATTTGTTAGTTAGTGTAAATAGTAGAATTCGAAAAATGTTTTTGGAGTGGGGTTCCTCTAGTTGACTTATTCTATGCAAGTCTCTCACAAATTTTTTTTCTATGGTGAGGGATTTTTTTTTTTTTTTTTTATATGGGTTACTCTGATATTAGAGAACTATATGCCTACGACAAAAACTAAAAAATAAAAATTTTTTCATCTAAAAGAGTAAGTACCTGACACACGTCAACATTTAATACCAATTCAAGGTGTATTTATCAAAAAAAAAATATATAAAAAAGATGACGTCTGTTTTGAATTCGAATCGTGGCTTTCTGTAGTAGGAACTATCCTATTGATACTGCAGACACAAACTTCATGTGTCTAAAAAAGGAGAATACTTTCTTTAGGATTATCCTTCTGTAGATTTTTACCAATAAACTACCCTAATAAACTACAATTGAAGAAGTAAACTGCTCTTCCTATAATGCTGAAAAATATTTGTATTTACGGCGAGGCTTAGTTAATTTCATTTATTGTGTACTTTTTGGTATCTACTCTACACTTCCTGGAATGTGGAGTTGGATTGCGACATTTTTCATTATTTTGTCATTATTATAAACTAAGTTACTGTTTAAAATTCAATTTGATTTTCTCTAAGTATTCGCTACAGATTACTAGTCAAAGGAAAATGAAACAGTTACAATTTATCGCTCTAATATGTAAATAGGGCTGAGCTTTTCTGTTCAGTTTCCATAAAATCATATCTGTTAAAATGTATATCAGTATTCATGCATAGCTGAATCATAGAAAGAAATACGCGTTATACACTAGAAGGCTACACAAAATTAATTTGCTTTCGTACCCCTACACTCAAATTTGTTTTCTCTCTTGGATTTACACCATTTCCCCCTCTCGATCATTCAACTATTGAAGATATGAAATGATTCTAATATTGTTACGGCGATTTATAGAGAGAATTTTTCCCAAGAAACTGATAAACAGAAAAACGGCCCAAATGTGTGCATGGTCTTGTTGATTCAACAGGAATTCCTCCAAGTTATCGAGATCTAATTTTCGAAAATAAAATCATTTAGTTGAGAAGGTTTAAGAATTGATTTCTAAACCTTGTTTATATGTTACGAAAATTTTATATGGCAACTCTGTATTTTTTTTCTTCAAAATTTACTCTCCCGGGACAGATAATTTTGATTTAACTTACTTCTCAGATGTGGTGTCATATGTCCAAAGACAATTGAATAAATATATCCCTCAGTTATTGCACATACTCTTTGCAATTAAGATTTGAGTTCTATATATTTTAGAATATCTATCCTGATATCAAAAGTTGAAACAGTAATTTTTATTTCCATAAATAAATAAGCGTTTTAAAATTTAAGTCGCACAAAGTTCAACTTACTAATATGTTTAATGCTTTTATTTAACGGCAAGAGAAATAAAGAAATACATAGAAGTATAGTTCATCGTGTTGAAAAAATTTGCTTTCCGTAAGAAGTTCACAAATCATCTCAATTATTTACAATTAGAAGATATTTCGAAAAAAACTTCAACAGTGGATTGATTTTTTTTTTACCTATCCTGAGAATTGAACACACCTAAAATTACATTTTTCTTTGAGTGTGAAAAAACCATAATTATTTTATTAGAAGCTATGAGAACTATAACTCTGAAACTCAACATCAATATACTAAGTTAAAATATTGAATTTAAATTTTTGAACGGTAAACACCTCATCAACGTTTGTCAGAAATTCCCAACCAGTGAATCCGTTCAGATCAGATAGGAAAAATAGATTTGTGGTTACAGAAGAGCCATCATTGAAATATAACTCTAGAATATTCACATCAATCACACCGTAAACTTTGTAAATATAATTTTCATTATCAAATGTTCCATATGGCTCCAAAAACACTGAATGTTTGTTATTGAAAAATGGATTTTCAGAGACGAAATCATTCAAGGAGTTACCTCTGTCTACATAGAAAGCACCAGCAACAGCTTCGTAGCCAATTACTAAATATTCTGAAGAGGTGTCCTTGGTATTGAATGTAAGAGTAAACTGATTCAAATGAGTAATATTTAAAGCATGAAAATTTACGCTCCAAATAATTTCAAACTCATAGAGTCCTGTGGCTATGTCGATTTCGAAATCTGAATGTGGCGCATTTCTTTTTGTTAACTCATGGTTTTCAAACGTGAATTGAGAGTTTTCATTACCAATTAATTCTGCTGCAAGAATAGGCTCACTATTCAAATTCATTTGAATTGACTCTGGATTTGGCTTGTATGCTCTCAAAGTAAAATTTCTAACTAGGGACATTGAAGACCTCCATCCTTTCGTTGGAACGCTTAATCCATATTGCCAATTTGATGCCCACGCAATAGCTAGCACATCATCTTTATTAGCTGTATTGAAGAAAGTTTGTAAAGCGTAGTAATCTTTACCCAAATCGACGAACCTAGTCTGTGTGGTAAAAGGAACAAAGTGCGTACCATTGAAATCGCCGACAAAGTATTGAGTGGCCGACCCACCCTGTGGGGCTGAAGGGTTAATTGAGATGAAAAGAACCCAAGCTTTTTCGAGCTTATTGTTGGGGGCATTCATATTCATTTTACTGTTACCGTAAGCAGAAATATTAGAGAAATCTAAATCTTTATTATTTCCTGATCGAACTATGGGGACCTCAGCTAAACTTGGACATTCATACTGGTAACCTAGATATCCGTGGTAAGAAAAAGAAGATTTCAAATCCCAGTCTTTCAAATTCTCCGATGAATAGATGAGGATTTCATACTTTTGAGAATGTGCAACAATTAGAATCCACTTTTTGGACTCCTCGTGCCACAAAACTTTAGGATCTCTGAACTGAGTGGAGTTTATATCAAGGACAGGATTATTTTCATATGGAATGAAGGTGTAACCGCCATCAAGAGAATAACTCAAATATTGAGACTCTTTGCCCGGTTGGTCTAGGGTCCATATAGCAACAACTCTTTGCCTTGGATCAACTGAGGAATTAAAAAATCCGGAAGTATTATTAGAGTCAACTACAGCACTTCCTGAGTAGGCACCATCGGTTTCTGCGCCGGGTGATATAGCAATTCCAGAATAATTCCAACGAGTTAAATCATCCGAGATACTGTGGCCCCAGAATAACGGGCGACCCCAAACAGTATCATTGGGATTATATTGAAAATACAAATGATAAATTCTTTCCTTTGCATCATACCAAAGTCCATTAGGATCGTTCATCCAACCATGATTGGGGAGAGCATGAACAAGAGGGCGTATTTTTTTATCTAGATTTGAATGAGAGTAATTAGAACTGATCCTTTGAAAGCCGAGTAGTGCAATTACAAAGGCAATGCTATATATTAACGCTGATTTCATGATTGGATTGCCTAGATTCAGGATTCTTAATGGTATGAAATATGGTAAAAAATGGTAAAATCTTCAGTTCACCATATATAATTAAATTTCCGTTGAGCGGAATTCGATTCAATTTCCACTAATATTATCCAATTAAAACCTCATTTGAACCAATTCCCGAAAACCAATAACATATATATCGGATCACAAACTGTATGATATGTTTATTTTGAAGTTACTCCGAAAAAAAAATTGCTTTTTTAGGTGGAGAGAACAAAAATCATTTCTGAATTAGAAGAGCCTCATCGCAGTTCAAACGATTGATCTATGTAGTTTTATGCGTTCATAGAATATTTAATGCAGGGGTGCTCTCATGAAACGCGTTTACTATCAATAACGCGACAAATTTCACGTGGGTAGAGAGAAATCAAGATACAAGTTAGCTATTAGATAAA
This sequence comes from Saccharomycopsis fermentans, assembly GCA_002564245.1. NCBI lineage: Eukaryota > Fungi > Ascomycota > Saccharomycetes > Ascoideales > Saccharomycopsidaceae > Saccharomycopsis > Saccharomycopsis fermentans. The sequence continues at coordinate 3,360,110 of JNFW01000001.1, forward strand.
AAATTTAATACAAAAACTATTTGACAAACCTCGGCTCAATTGAATTCAATCGACTGGAATAAACTCTTTGATTCTCTCTAAATTCATTGCAATACATCAGTCTTTCAATCTTAATGTTAGTATACTATTACACTTTTATGAAAACATCAATTTAAAATTTGCAAACATTTTAGCCTTTAATCTTGAATTCCGAGGTATTAACCTTTTTTGAAGAAGCTTTTTGAGAAAACCTCAAAAAATAAGACTATGTCTGTTAACCTACCTAGTGATTCAGATAACGATCAAACCTTTCTGTTAAGTGAATAAGAGAAAATGGCTGGACAGTAAAAATTATAACATTTTATTTTTATTATTCTAACCTTGTTTTGAAAGTAGATATAATGAAGATGTACAAATCATTTATTTTGTTCATTGTTACAATATTTTAGCAAAAATCCCACGATGAGAGAAATTTGTTGATCCTGTAATTCTTAATTCCAAATTTTTTTTTTTTGTAATGATTTGCTTGTTCTCTTAATATATTAATTGAATATCAAGAATTACGCGTTTGGTACTTTTTTGACAATTTTCAGCTATTAATCTAACTACAACTTAGTCATCCAACCTTCATAACGAATAATTCACAAATAAATGACTCATAGGATATGAAAACTGACATGGTCATTCATATTTGATTATAACAACCACATCTAAAAAGTCCATTTGAAGAACTATATAAAGGACACAAAATCCTATTAATTTCAATATTTTATTATCTCATTTTATTATTTACTTAGTTTATTTTAAACTAAGGATTTTACTCAACTATTATTACACTAAAGAGTTTTATATATAATAAATTATTTATTTTCTCTTTATCTATTGGAAGTAACTAAATCAATTTTGATCCTTCACTGACTACTGTTCATTATTATTATTGAATTGCTAGAAACACTTCTAAAACAACTACAACATATGCAATTCATACATTCTACCTTAAGTATGATACTACTCGTACATATAGTCAAGCATCAAGAGTTGTGACATTCTGACATTAAACATTTTATAATTTATATCCCGAGGATATATGCAGCCAATTTTTGAATTCAGTTATCAAATAAACACATATTCTCTCTAATACAACTCAATCGAAATCCAGGTTGTAGATGAATTCAAAAAATCCTAATAACAGGCAGGTCACGTGAATAACATGGATTTAAAGACTATGATGTTAGGTCTGAATAATTGTCCGGCAAAATTGTGGACAAACGCGCATGTTCTGCAAACATGCAGCGGCTAAATACTTTATAACTTAAACGAAGTTGTAAACAAAGAGATGTAAAGAACTAACTCTTCTGATGGTTAGGATAAAGTACTACCAACAAAAAGTTACTCCATATATTAACTCAATAAATTTTATTGATTGATTTACGTAACAATGAATATATAGACATAAGTTTTTGTCATTTATATAACAGGTGAATATCTATGTGATTTATAATATGTAGCAAAGCTATACAAAACATAACTGTTTCAAACGGTTGTATTCTGTTAGGAATGACAGTGAAAAGAGATGGCACATCAATCTGTTATGAACATAGTTCCAAAATCAAAAGAAGTAGACGTGGTCATGGATTATATACAGTATCAAATTATAATTTTGGAGATTGTGATTCGGGTGAAGGATTAGAAGAGTCAATTTATTGAGATTCTTGAAGATAGATGTGATTTCACAATAGGTTCTCCGCAATAATCAAAAACTACTGATCCGTCCAAGAACGAACCACAAGATATTGTGAAGCGTATTCAAAACGGACTCAAACCAGAAAGATCAATTAGATTTAAAGATGATCTTATTAATTTTTTCATAGGGAATAATATCGGTTTTCGAGCTGCCGACTCTGAATCCTAAACGGCTCTATTTAGCAGTATTGATATCGAAAATCTGATTAAGTCAAGCAAAACCTTGAAAAAATTACTTATTGAAAAGTATAACAAAGATTATACGATATTAATCAACAGTTTAAGAGAATGCGTTTCTTTAAGCCTACTACTTGATGTATGGAGATCCCCATTGGATAATAAACGCTATCTTGGTATTATTGTTGATTACATAGTTCCTGATACTTATATTAAAGAGACTTATTGCCTTGCTTTCAAGGAAGTGACAAAAGCTCATACACTGGATGAATGAGCTCAAGCTGCAATTGAAATCATGATTGAAAGCTCTCTTGTGGGTAAGCTCAACTATATCACTTGTGATTATGCTCTCAATAGTTCCTCATTATGTCTGCTGCTTGCAAAACAGTTACAAAACTATTCCACCAAAAAAATTTTCTTTGACTCAGGGAAAAGAATGAATGGTGTATCCCAAATGATAAATAGTATCCTTCAGTGTCTATTTAGTGATCTATATGAAGATCCCCCAAATGCTATTCATACAGAACCTCTGGCGGAAATATATGAAACTGACCATGTTTCCGAACAAAATACAGTGGCCAACCTATTAGATCCATTGCAAATTACCAATGAGTTCTTGCTTGATGCAATCACCAAAATAATAGAATTCTTCAAACTGGTTTATGAGAAGACTAAATACAATAACTGTTGGCATTTAAAGAATGTTAAAAAAGCTGGCTTGCCTTCGTTACTTATCGGTGCTGGATGGAACTCTGTTTTCTTTCACTATTACAAAATTTTTTATAGAAAACTTAGATATAATCAAAAATGTGGAGCATGATTTAAATATACGAGTTCTCAGTTTCGAAGAAACTTATGTTGTTTCTTTTTTTTCCAAAATTTTGGATTTATTTCATCAATTGGCTCTACGGATATCTCTGGATTCTGCATTGATATCAATTGTCTTGCCGATTATGTATTTTATGAATGATTTTTTAACAGAATTATCTCAAATCGCTATAAATCTTAGAGATGATACTCCGATATGTTATGAGAAAATTTCTATACCTTCTATCATCCCACAAGACAAAACACAAGAAAAGTTTCTCAGAGAAATTATTCACTACGTGTTTCTTGAATGACCTTAAAAAAAGCAAAACACTTTTCAGCAACTATTGGACAAGGTTGAACAATATAGATATTCTTGATAATAGTATGTTGTCAGACCCTCGTTTCAAAAATAAACACTTAAAATTGAATGTCGATAAAGAGGAATTTTTGACAATATTTGAAGAGAAAGGTAAAAGATTAAAAAAAAACATCTTAAAACAACTAGAAAATGATGCTATCTTAGAAACAGTATTGAAAGAACACAAAATTAGTGAAACGACATCAAACATTCTTTTGAGAGAAACAAATAGGAACGAAGTACTGTCCCCAGAAACAAAGAGTGATCAAATGCTTGATTTGGAGATATATTTGGAGCATGAATTAGCTATCTGGTTCTCTCGGCATTAATCAATGTTCGATGACGATGTTTTAAATTACTGGAGAAATCATATGGTTGATTATCCAGTTCTCAGTAGATATGCGCCTTTTATTTTTCACATTCCATGTTCTCATGATGCCTCTGAAAGGCTTTTCTCGATTGCTCAAAACGTATTCTAAAGAAGAGAACGTCCTGAAGCAAGATTAGCTGATCGTATGGTTTTTTTGAACTTCAATCTGAAACACTAGGTTTTTTGATATATAAAATTTCATGCATTTTGAATCAAAAACTCTCGACACTTCTAACAAAAGGACGATATAGTTTTCAAGTAGCAGGGTTCCCGTGTAATTTTTTTTTGAAACAGACCCTATGAATTAATAGAGCCGGTCAAGCATTATCATTATTATTCGCGCTTCTATTGCTGAACAGTTTGACAAATGAGACTCGCAGAATCTTGGAAATCAAGTAAAGTCTACATACAAGATCACATTTACGGCATCTGAAAATTACATGTGTACTAAGCAATATTTGAACTCTTGATGAGCGATATTATCAAAACATGAAACAGAGCCTTTGTTTTCCGAAATAGAAAGTGAAGGTTCATTAGCTCTATCTCTAATGATAAATTGAAAAAGCTTTGTAACTACTACATAATAGAAAACAGGTGAAACCTTACTATTGAGTGCGTATAGAAAATTTAAGTAGGATCGAAATCTGATTGATGCAAACCTTTGACTCTGGGTACTTCAAAGTATTTGCAATGTAAACCATAGACCTAATGGTATGTTTTAGGACCCAAATGGAGAATCTGGATAACTTTATGTGTATTTAACTGAAATGCCTGCTTAGCTCTCTCTTAGTTTTTCTTGGAAGTTAGATTAGAATACCGACACATCAATGAATGGTCTGGTAGCTGAAAACGAGGGATACAATGTCAATAATAGGGAAGAAGAGGTGATACACGACTTTAACGGGGAATCACCACTTTCTCAAGATGAGGAGCATCCAAATAAACGTCTATGCTTGAGATACATTGAGATGTACAATAACCATGTGATTCTGTATTCTAAAGAAAAGAAGGTTTCTAATTTTGACGACCAGATACTTTTGGACTCCGCAATCGCGCATAAATTTGGGAGGTTAAAACCTTCGATTATAACGGAGAAAGGGCATGTCTATGTGAGGACCAAAAATATATCTCAGAAGACAAAAAGGAGCTTAGCAAATTCAGGCGCAGAGCCTGGGTTGCTGGATCTTGGAAACGAAGATGACGATGGATTATGCTCAGATGAAGATGAAGAAGAATTTTTAGATGCTAGCACTGGGCTTGAGACAAACACAGAGAAGCAGAATGATATTAATAGGGAGCCAGATTTTGATAATTCGGCTCAATTGCATGAGAAATACCAAATAGAGGGGTCACATTGGTCAAGTTTAGAGAAAGAGATATTTTTTAACAGTTTGGCAAGGCATTCAATTCACAATTTGGATGCGATAAAAGCCAACTTGCCAATGAAGTCAGAGAAAGACATCTTGATTTATTACAAAATGCTCAAAGAAGCCTTGAATAGTGATGATAAAAGAGTTAAACGAGCCTTGAAAAGTATATATAAGCTTATCCCAATATCTTTTGAGATGAGTGAAGATTATATCAACATAGAGGAGCAGTTCGCCAATTTGGTATCTGACATGGAGTTGGACAAGAAAGAAAGAATAAACAGTCAACTTTATATCAAAGATAGAAAAATCAAGGTCAAAGACGATAATTCGCTTCTTAAGTATGCTTCCCTATATGATTTGACACAACTGATTTATTGGAATCAGAATGTTCTCAAAGAAAATGATGGGAATGCAAGCAGTGATTGTTTGAAGAGATTGCCGCCGATTTCTGAGAGAGCTGTGTACAAATTGTTTGAAAACTTAATTTATCGTTACACTGTTGATCTCGTGGAGCAGCTCATATTATTAAAGGGGAAAGACGGGAAAAAAATAAAAGATAAAAAGCATCAAAAGAAAAGACTTGTGCTAGAAATCAACCAGGAGGATGTGCAAAAAGTGCTACTTTCAAAGGCTGCAGTTACCAAGAACACTGCTGGTAAAAACTATGGTGCTCTTTACCCGGCGGAAAGAACTGTTTATTTTCAAGACATTGTTGACAGATTGAAGTTGAAGAGCAGAAAAGAAAGAAGCCATATAGAGGACCAAATGGCAGAATTCAGGGGCTTGTTTGATCAGTTTGAATTCCAAAAGCATTTCGTAGACTGCTTGGACACCGCTTGTAATAATAACAGCACGTTTTTTGGGTATCTTGAGTCGTTGAATCGACTGTCTGCCAAATGTGAATTAGAAGAAAATAAATCAGGAGGAGACGAAGCGCAAGAAGACGAAGCGCAAGAAGACGAAGCACAAGAAGACAAAGTACAGGAGCGAGAGTTTTCTGAAGAGCCGCACGAAACTGACAAAATTATGAAGGAAACAGAGAAATTAGAGAAACGGGACATGCAGATATCCAGACGATATCAGCTCATGATGCTACGATTTCTCAATACAAGCAGTTGATTCTGCGAAAACTTTGATAGAAACAAAATGCTTATGCGTACGTATTTCCTACTGGGAACTACTCTGTCCACTATATAGGGCTCGTTATGTGTTGTAATATATATTCTGGATGTTCAGTGTTCACGCTGTTTGACATGATAGCCCAAGCGTAACTGTTCAGGGATAGCATACGTTTACCGAATAATGTATAGTATCCAAAATCGAACAAATTTTTTCTGTGCGTATAATTTCGCACTGAAAAAACGCGTGTCGGTAACATTTTGTCAAGAGAGAAAAACGAAGAAAAATTTTATAGTTAGGACATGTATAAATAGATCAAGGCTTATTGTAATATATACATATACAAAGAGAAAAATCTATCAAACCCTAGTATGGAATACTGATTGTAGCCAGGTTTTACATGGACAAGATATCGAAAACCAAGACCTACACACAAAAGTAATAAGCTAAAGACTACATTGGACATCAGCGAAGTATTGTAAACAGCCTTTGGTGTCTCCAGGTGGCTAGTCGACTGATTATTTTGATTGTTTTTGCTAACTCAAGAGATAGTTGGGTGTGTTCCTCCTCTTTTTGCTGAGCTCCAGAAACACTGATATCAGCTTTTCTTTCACCCCAGAGCCCGAATACCCAGGCTTTTCCCCAGAGCCCCGATACCCAGATCTTAACCTTCCTCGATACTCAGACTGAAACAGGGCCAAAAATACATAGCTGCCAGTCTCTGGGAAAAATCTTTGCCCAACAGATATAGATTTAACCACGAAAACCTTTGTATAAATTTTTTTTTCAAAGATATACCTGCATCCTTGTATCTAAATAAGCACAGAAAACCTCCTGTTTATGCCCATTTTAGAATCCACATTCTAACAGCCAGTAATGGATGAATTCCTAAATGCCTCCAAAAGGCATTCTCCACCATCTCCAAGTCTTAACTCAAATGCTGACTCACAGAAAATCTGCTCCTCTGGCCCCAATGGTAGTAATTTTCTGTCCCAGAACGAAGAAATATTGGGGTTCGATTTCCCATACAAATTACCTAAACTAGCCCACTCTGTGCTGGCTCATTCAATAGTGTCATTGGATCTGGTTCCAGAATTTTTACCTACATCTACTAGCGCACTGTCATTGAATTTACCTGTTTCTCACAAAAGAGGGCAGTCGTTAAATTTATTGACAAACGCCAAAAATACCAACACTGCAAACTACAGTGAGATATTAGCCCAACAGCAACATCAGTCCAACTTATATCTGACTAGACCTTCAAGAAGTATGACAACTTCTAGTCTTTTGATGTCAAATTCTCCCCAGCCAGTAAACTCATCTGGAGCTCCAACAACTGCTAATGTAAGTTCTCTTAACATGAACCCAAACCGCTCAAGATCCAAGCTTCCTCTGTCAAGGCTGCTTCATTCTATCGGTGTCAACCCTTTTTACACAAATGGCGTATCAAAGATGAACACAAGTGTAAGCAATCCATCTCTACTTCTCCTGACTTCCTCTCCTAAAGCTTTGGCTGAAGGATCTCCTCTAAATACACCTCTTCCAACTCCATCCCAATCAAATTTTAACGATTTTTCTCCTTTGTCGGCAATGTTCTTTGACGAACATACCAATTCTATTATTTCTAGAGGAAATCATAACAGCAGTTCTAATACCAATAGAATTCCAAAATCCAGATCCTTCAATCATTCGATAACAACTTCAATAAGCAGTAGCAGTACTGGCCAGAATAGTTCTTTCGCAGCCCTCGCTAATGCAAGCGGCAGCAGTGGACATAGAAGAAAGAGAAGTAGTGTTGATTTGCAAAATGAACATCTTGATCTGCTTATCAATTTCAATGCTAATAACAGTAACTCAACCACTCCATTATATCACAATAATCATACAAATAGTATTCTGGTGCAGCTGCAAAGTCAATTAGAAGATGACAGCGGTAATTTCACATTAACAGGTACAGCAGCTTTGGAAAATGGTACTTTTGGATTTTTAGATGAACTCGATCTAGGCAACGATACATTTTTATTGAACAATAAGGATCATGAATGGAATAGGGTGGTAAATGCAGCAGCAGCCACTACCATTTTTTCGAATAATGGTAATTTTAATAATAATATGGTCAATGATGATGCTGGTAGTCAAGATAATAATCTTGGAATCTCTTCAAACAGCAATATCAGCAATGAAAATGATCTACAATTCAACAACGAAAACTTCAACAACGACATATTCTTAAGGGCGGCAGATATCACCTTAAAAATGGTTGCTCAATCAAAGCCAAAACCCACCACAGGCTTTGCTGAGGGTAATGATGGAATAAATGATTTCAAAATGATAATGGAAGATATCGAGTCATCATCAAATACTACAACAGCTACAGCTACAAAGCTTATGAACGATAGCAATCTTCACAATAGTTCAGCCGATTTATTGAATGGCGGTTCTCACAGCCAAAATGATACTACAGCATTCAATACTACACATACTAATACTTCTACACCTTCTCCAACTACAGGAATTATCAATTTATCTGCCTATAACTCGTGCTCTTCACTATCATCATCCAACTCGGTTTCAAATCCAAGCACAAACAACAATTCAAATACAACAGTTATTATAACGAGTTCAGGAAAGGCAAAGACTTTGGTAAAACCTAAGACGAGAAGTATGAGAGCAAAGTCTACAAGTGCAAAGGATTTGAAGAAAAATCCTAATATTTTAACCGCAGACGAAATGACTCCGGATGAAGTGGAAAAGGCAAAAGCTTTACTTCCAGAGGGCTTGCACGAGTCTAATTTGATCATCAAAAAGTCAAAGCGTGGAAGAAGTAAATCTTCCTTGGATTCCTCAACGATTAATAACATGAGCGCAAATGATAACGATAAAAGTAACGATAAGAACAATTATGAAAACAATGATAATTCAAAACCTAAAAAAATTCACGAATGTCCCTTATGTTTTGCAGTTTTCCAACGGCCAGAGCATGTCAAAAGACACATGCGTTCACACAGTAGTGAGAAGCCATATCAATGTGAACTTTGTCAAAAGAGATTTAATAGAAGTGACAATTTGAAAGCACATTTAAGAAAACTCCATAATGCAACAACATAGATGATATTGTACGAAACCTATACGCCTAGGTGCAAACTTTTTATATAAACGTTTTTATGTTAAATAATGATATGAAATGAATAAAAGCCAACAAACTTATGACTTTTCAATCGTAGTATTACTGATAGTTCGAAGCAATTGTTCTTAGACTCCGTTTGAAATATCTATAAGATTACATATAATGGATACTTGTGAGATTCAATATTCTAAAGATATACGCACTTTGCAAGAAAGGATGAAAATACATGTATATACATATTTCATCAAAGCTTTTTCACTAGTAACCTCATTATATTGGATCAAATATCATTCACTGACATACATATTTCACGTCAACTTGTTAAATACTGTGATCACATTTTGTGACTATTATTATCGCAGAACATTTTGCTTGTTAATTTGAAATCAAGACTCGGTAGCAAGATGTCTTCTGCTGTTAGTGGTGCTGCAATATATAAGAAAAAAAATGGACTTCTTTCAATATATGAAACTGCTGACCCTCCAATGCTCAAATGGCTTGCGGCAGATCAGTCAGTCGCAAATCCCAAAGTGGAGATCCCTCTAAGATCAATTACCAATTTACAAGCATCTCCAGCGTCAAGCGAAAAATTGCTCATCAGAATTTTGCATTTCTCTGAACCATCTGCAGACGGAGAACCCGTGAAAACTGTATTTAGTTTTACAAATAAAATGATCATGGAAACCATCAAAGACACATTGAGGTCCATTGTTGAGAGACAAGAAGCTTCTAAACAAGCAACAAAACAGGCAAATAGTACTCAGATACATATAACACAGACCAAAGATAATTTAGAAGAGATATTAAATGCCAAAAGTTTATTAGATAACTTGGAGTTGCAGCAGAGATTGTTAAATAATGAGCCGAAGTTGAAACAAGTCTTTACAGAAGCAGTTATCAGAAATAATCTAGACCCTAAAGAATTTTGGAAAACAAGATTACATTTGTTGGGTACGTTTGCATTGAAAAACAAGGCAAAGAAAGGTCCTTACAATGTTTTAAGTACGATAAACTTAGTGGCATCCAGTGATAATAAAGTTGATTTGAATGTTACTAGGGAGAAAATTCACTCAATTTTTGAGCAGTACCCTATAGTGAGAAAAGCATACGAGGATATTGTTCCTAGGGTTCCTGAAGGTGAATTTTGGTCCAGATTTTTTGCTTCCAAATTATTCCGTAAATTGAAAGGAGATAAAATTAACAAAAATGAAAAAGGAGACCAGTTGTTGGATCCCTATTTAAAAATTACAGATGAGGAGATCACAATGATGGATGAAAACGATAAAAAAATGAAATTGATCGAAAAAGGTGAAGATGATGTCAATTTAGATGATATCGATGTGAATTCATTTTTGGATATTTCAAAGAATATTAATGATAATTCAACTAAACTTGGAAACCAGCCCGATTTTACCATGCGATTTGAAAAAAATCCCGAGATGATTTCAATTCTTAGAGGCTATAATAGATTAAGTAAGAAATTAGTTGAAAATTTTGAAGATGAAGAAAAATACATTAAAGCCAAAAAAAGAAAGTTGATGCCAGAACAAGAATTTTTGGAGGAAAAGTCAGAAAAATTAAGTGACCTAAAGTTTGATGATTTGGAAAAAATCAATAAGGCAGAATTTGTTGAGTTGAAGATCAGTAATCCAATGGAAGCAAATACCAATTTGAAAAAGGATAGTGCACCTGAAGACCTCAGCTCAGAAAGTTTTATATCTACTGTTAATACATTCAAGTCAAGTTTTAAGGAAAATTCGATCAGTTTGAAGGAGATATATGATGTTGTAGATAGAAAGGCTGCAATTGAAGTTGTCAACAAGGAAATTCTACAGAGTTTGATAAAAACCGCAAAACAGTCAAAACAAAATTGGCAAATTCATAAATCCATCGAGAGAGATTTCAAAAGTTTGAATAACTCAATTTCTTCGAGTCAATCTCATTTAGCTTCCTCAGATAATTTGGGGGGAAGTAGTGACTCAAATATACTTTTCAGCTCTACTACAAATTCATCTTCTCAGTTGCAAACAGATCAGGTGAATCTCAGTAAATTCAAACTTTCCAAAGATGATATTGAAAGCTTAAGATTAGTTCATATAACATCTGAAGAGTTTTTGAAACATTTTTGGCTACATTTCAATTCAGGAGATCCCTCACAAGCACAATCGACAAAGAGACTATTTAGTAGTGTAAAAAGATGTATAAAGAGATTGTTTGCTGCAGTGAAGATTATTAAGGACAAGGAACCAGATCCGCAAAAGGCAGAAGAATTGGAAACTTTGGCGAAGGCATTGGTAATGCCAATCACGAAATCATTAATCAAAGCCAAGAAAGAATACGAAAATGCAGAAGCTGTTAGCGTTCTTGAAGAATGAACTGCTCAGCAAAAAGATATACAAAAGCATAATTTAATAGAATTTTATTTATTTCGAGACTGTAGAATCGTAAGCCCTGTATTTCTGTATTTGATTGCAATAGCATTTTTTTTCTACGAAATCAAAAATATAATATACTAGCAAGAGTAGATTTGTGAAATAAAGTAACATTTGTCATAGAATAAACCAATAAATCCACAACTAACGGTGATACAGTATTATTGAAGGTCCAAAATGTCGAGCACTATGTCAGCAAACAAGTTCAGCAATCTATTGTCAGCAAACAAACCATTATGTATGCGGCGAAGCGGCAAGTTATAAGCATCTGATGAAAAATGCTTCTCAAAAAAAAAAAAAAGAACCATGTGTCACCTAAATAGAAGGTTGGCGTTAAACCTTAAAGAAAGTTGATCATTCCATCCAATTGACTCAAGAGTTCTCGAAACAAGGATATTCTAGGTAAATCAAATTCCAATATTGAAAATGAGTGTTGTTTCTTTAGAAGAATTAAAGCCAGATTTTGTTCTTTCGGTCAGAAATCACAGTGATCAAGAACTTTTGTCATTGATAGAATTTTTGAAGACCAATTGCTTTTTGACCCAGATTAGATCAGGGAAAGGGTTATCGAAGTTTTTGTTCTTTATCAGATTGAAAAAGCAAAAATTCTATGAGATTTTGAAAGAGAACAAAGTCAATGACTTTCTCTGTGACATCAATAATGACATCTTATTAAATGAATTTGATGAAGTCTCTGAAAGTGAGCGTTTGAGAATTGTTTATGAATATCTTGTCAATTCTATCGCAATTTTGAAGAAAAATCGCATTGTGGAATCTATTCAACCAATCAACTTCGATAAAGATGACGATCTTTTGAAATCAGTGATGAAGCTCAACTTGAGCGAAAATGAAATCATGAAACTTGAATCCAAATTTGGTAGTAAAGTTGCCTTATATTTTAGCTTTTTGAAGAGTTATTTGAATTGGTTATTATTTCCTGCTCTCTTCGGTCTAATCAATTTCTCGCTTTTGGGACATATCAAATACTCAAATGTTTATTCTGTTATCTTGATTGCATGGTCTGTATTGTTTTTCCACTATTGGATCAAGAAACAGTCGAATTACTGTAATTTGTGGAGAATCAATAATACTATTGTCAACAACAATAGCGCAATTGTTATTGCCAAAAAGCTAGCTTTTGTTCCAATCGCTCTAATGTTTATTATTGTTCTTGTCATTTATCAATTATTTTGTTTCAGCGTTGAAATGTTTATCAACGAATTATATGATGGTCCTTTGAAATCTGTTTTAGCATTATTACCAACGATTATGTTGTCTGGATTTGTTCCAATTTTGTCAATTGTCTACAAAAAGATAAATTACATTTTGACAATGAATGAAAAGCATAAATTTAAGTATGATTTCGATAATTCATTAAATGAGAAAAACTTTGTGTTGACTTTTTTAACGAGTTATTTGGCATTATTCATCACATGTTATATTTATTTTCCATTTGGATATTTGATGAATGATTACACTAATGTCATCGTTTCTCTTACCAAGATGAAATTGCACTCGAAGTTTCCCGTGAAGCTGAATCATTTCATTGTTATTGATCCTAAAAGAATCCAGGCTCAGTTTTTCTTTAGTATTGTCACTAATCAAGTAATTAGTATTATTGTGGACTATGTGTTACCTTTTGTGTTGAATATCGCTGTTAAATTCATGGATAAGGAAAAAGTTGAATACAAGGATGATGAATCAGAATCTCAATACCTTAACAGTGTTAGAAAGCAGGTATATGAGTACAATGAAATTGATTTGAATGCTAATTTCAGTTCGATAGTGATTCAAATTGGGTATTTATTATTATTTTCTCAAATTTGGACCGTATCCCCGTTGATTTGTGTTTTCTTTAACTACATGAAATTATTTGGTGATCTTATTAAACTATTCAAGTTCAGCAAAATGGCAATTCCGGTTAGAGATAACAGTATTCATCCTTGGGACCTATTTTTGAAATTTATCATTTGGACATCGACACTTCTTGCACCATTGCTAAACTTGTTATATAATCAATCTGATATAATTTTGGGAAAAAAATCATTCAGTGAAGAAACCAAGGCTTTATTCGAAGGAAAGTTAGGCACCGGTCTTAGCTCTAAACTAAATTTTTGGACAGTTATAGGATGTATCATGTTAAGTGAGCATTTATTCATTGTTTTGAACTACATTTCATCGTTATTCTTTAACAAGGTTGATTTGCAAGTCTCTAAAAAGGTTAAAGAAGATATCGTAAGTAAGATTACCAACAAGTCCTTTGCTGCTAGTGCTGTTAATGCTGCTGCTGCTATTGAGAAGGTCAAGAAGGATAACGAATCTATCGTTTCCTTGGTCGAAAATAAATGGATTGAAACCTACTCTGACGATGTTGACAACTTGGTGAAAGAAATTAGAGAAATGCCAAATAAAGTAAAAATTCTAGATTCTAAAGCAAACAAAACTACACCAGCTCCTGCGAAACCATCCAATGACTATAAGCCACCAAAGGAAACTGCTTCGAGCTCAAACTACAATAGCAAGGAGAAAATTGCTAGCAATAAAGGAACTACTGGCGTTGCAGTACATTCTGAGGTGCCAGAAGACGTTAGCAAAGTTAAACAAAGACTATCTACAACTGCTTCCAAAGGTTTAGAAAAGACCGGTAATTAATTCTATTTGAGCTTCCAAAATTCTATACAGAAAGGCATTTGAATATATTTAAGTTTGTGAAATTCTATTTTTCCACAATTCTATTAAAGATAGCTAGTGTAGCTTATTTTTTTTTTTTATTGACTTTTTTCTTCTCCCAAACTCAACATAATCATCGAGATAAGATATCAATCAATGATGATAATCTTATCGAAATATTTCTGATTTTTCAACTTAAGTATACCGTCAGACAAATATATTTCATTATCGTTATGGATTTGATCATTTTTCAAGATGTACTTGTAGACGGTGTTGTTTAACTTGTTTGGATTTATAATATCGAAATTATCGATCTCTTTCGTGAAAGACGCGGTAAAAAGTTTAGTACAGTTTTTATTGGTGGACAAAATTTTGCAAAAACTGTGAAGTTCTTTCAATACAGACTCATAATTTATACAATCGTGGAGATCATTAGATGGCGAGGAAAGTTTTAGACCTCCATCTTCACTCCTAGTTCTTGAATTATTAGTATCAATTTCCGGAAGCGGATCATTCAAAATTTGAAGCGTGGATAAGTTGTCAAAAATTATGTAGTAGTCAGTATACTCATTCAACTTACCAGCTTGAAAATTCTCCAACAAGTGGGTGAAAGGCAAGTCTTTTATAAACCGTATGAGATTTTCGTTGGAAAGGTTTCCATTGATATCCTTGTAATCTAAGTATAGCACATTGTTTTCCGATATTTGCGGAGAGGAGCTTTTATTTTTGTCGATTTTGGGACTGAAGAACAGCAATGCACCAAAAAGATCAAAAACAATAAAAACTGTATCTTTATTACTACTATCAGACTCTTTCAGTAATATCTTTTGGTACTTTTCTATATTCGAATACACGAAATGATATTTCTCGATTGCAGATGACTCAATTTCACCGTACAAAAGTTCTTTCAAGGACACCGTTACGTCAACTCCAGATTTCCTGCTCATTTAAGCAAGATATAAAGGGTCGTTACTTTACTTATATTGCCAATTGCTAAATATTTCATGAAATTGATCTGTATATGAGAAACGTCAAATTTCGATCTTATTCTGCAATCAAAATAATAATACCTTGCATGTTGAATATAAAAGCGTTCCTTAAAAAAAAAAATATACCCATGGTAAATCTTTGAATTTTAATAAGGAAAAATTTTGTGTGATATTTTTTAGTAGTGATAACAAGATATCAAGATAATGAATGAGATCATCAGCATTACAAGTTGCTTTTGAGGATCGAATATCATTCACAGGCCCACAGACTCTATTTAGCCGTATTTCTGGTTAAATAGGCTATATATATAGTTTGTTGATTCTGGTTGAATCAATAGTTTCAGGATTGAGTTTTTTTTTGCAGAACAGTTTATTAGATTTATACAGAACATCCATAAGAGGAGAAACAGGTAAACAATCAAATACATACACTATTCCACGATTAGGCACCAACTAATATCTATTCAAACGACAAGATCTTTTTGCATTCAAAGATGCCTTCAGATATCGAGTCACCTTTCTTCTTTGAAGAGAGCAGCAGTGATGAAAGTGAAAATTGTGAGTTTACCGAGAGTGTAACTCAGCCTAATAATCTCTACACGAGTCTTCTCAGAAGCCCGTACGAAGCATTATCGCCTCCGTTCCAATCTTCTGACAATGTCAGTAACTCTAACTATCGAATGTCACCAAGAGAGAGTCGTTTTGATGATTACAACGATAAAATCATAGTGCCATCCATTATAAATTTTCCAACCGAATCTACACACGCATATTCCTATGCTCAGCTATCACCTAACTCATTAGCATTGCGTCTCAATGTTTTGAAGAGAAGCTTAGAAATTTTAATAGACAGACCAGATTTAATAATGAATTCTTTGGATCATGAAACTGATGATGATAACGATAACGATGATGATGACAACTCTTTTGCACTTACCAATAGCGACGAAGAAACTCCCGAACCAAATAGAAATGAAAAAGTGGAAACTAATAATAGTAGTAACAGAATTAAGATACGTTCGAATGCTTCAAGTGCTGCTTTATCAGCGTTTTTCACAAATTCAAATGTCCCTAGCTCCTCCAATTTGAAAATGCTTACTAATAGGCTAAATGAAAAAAATATCAACAAGAAAAGAAACTCTTTGGAAAGTAAAAAGAAATTGCAAAAGAAAATGCCAGTCTCAAATGACGAACAATTGATATACGAAAATATTAGGGAAAAACTTAAGTCTATGATCAAGCTATTGAATAGTAATCCGAATTTGAATAAGTCATTGTTAACTCAGTCTTTATATGATAAATCCTCAACTAATATCATGATTCAAAAAAAATTGTTGAATGCTTTAGCAACGCCTTTTTATGAAAGTGTGCAATCACAGAATAGACAAGTAAACAAGCCAAAGCTCATGACATTAAATTCCAATCATGGATACCCTTCGAGCTCCGTGAATCAGAGATTTGTAAGCGTTCAAAAATTTGAGCCTCCAAATTTTAAACCCATTTTGAAAAAACATAATTCATTTGATTTACCATCTGAGAAAATTGGATCTATAAGAATACCAGAAAATCCGTTCACCCACTCCATGCAGTCTGAACTTATCAGCCCAAATTCATTAGACAATTTCTATGAAAAAAATATCAGTAACACTTCAAACTTTCAGTACGCAAGACCTTTCCATAATTTATCTACATCAAGAAATCTCAATCCTCAGGCAATTTTCAGTTGTGAAATCAAGCAACCGTGGAATTTATTAGCAGCAAATGATTTATCAAAATTACTTTTTGGCGATAAACTTAAATCAAACATCAAAAACTATAAGTTACTTGACTTAATTGCCAGTAATTCCAAAGCCTTTGTATTGCAAAAGCTTCTTAAAAGGTTAAATCCTGATAACAAGGAAGAAGATAAGTCCAGCCATTTTAATAAAGATATAATATTTGCTGGTGAAATCGTGGCAATAAACAATAATGAACAATCTCAGGTTCAGTGGTGTTCATTATGGGCAAAAAAGAAAAATGATAAAATTATATTAATGTTTGACAAAATACCATGTTCAGCTGCTGAATTGACCGTATCTAATTCAAATTTATTGAAAGACAGTACGAAATCAACTTCGGAAATTGATAGCATCAATGAAATTTCAGGCACACTATTCAGTTCTATAAAAACAAATGGCGTCTTGCATTTGGATTCTGTTTCCAAGTCAATAACCCGTTTTATAAACAAAAATAACGGCAGTAAATTAGCTTCACTTATAAACTCAAAAAGATATTTTACGTTAAATTTACAGAAAAATAGAAATTTACCATGTGCAGTGTACTCAGAAATAAATTCCAGCAAACAGTTGGTATTGAAAATACATACTCTTCCATTTATTGCTGGTATTTTTATAATTTCAGCCACGAATCATAAAATTTTATCTTATAATAGATCAATCTCAAAAAATTTATTCGGATATGGTGATTTAATAGACCAGTCAATCAATAAGATTATCCCAAATTTTGATAAATTTTTGAATTATTCTGCATCCAATAAAAAGTTGATTCATTTTCTTTCTGATTTACACGAAAATCATTCTCCTAATATGAATTCTTCACAATATTTCAATAATGGCTTTTTGAGCCCCGGATTGGTATTGCCTGAGCATTTTTTCAGAAGAATTCAGTCCAAGTTTGAGGCACATAAATTAATAGAATTGAGGGATATCAATGATATAAGCAACAAAGAAAAGAGTTATCTAAACAGCTCTACGGTTAGCCATGTTTTGAAAACACCAACCAAAACGGATATGACCTATCAAAGCACAACACCTCGCCTTCCTTCTTTCGACTCAAGTAGTAATATTTTTGATGATAAAGTAGATTTTGATGATAATTTTTATCAAGGCTTATGTGATAATATTAACGGCAAAAGCGAAGAAGACTTAGAGGAAGAGCTTTTTGTGAACTCCAATGGTATTTACGGTAAACACGAGGATGGTTCCAGACTAACGATCGATGTTCAATTGAGGGTCTCGAACATTAACACTTTTGTTTTATGGGTCACCTCATCTAATGATTATTTGATGGAGAGTGATGAATCTTCTATTTCATCTACAAGTGACAGTTCGCCAACTAGAACAACTAAGTTAGAATCCACTGATAGCTCTTTGAGTATAATATCAATGGATAGTAACATCATAACATCACCAACTCAGGAAAAAGAAGAAAGTGAGATTATATCAATAAAATCCGAGGATGAATTATTAAATGAGGAGATGCAAAGATATACTCAATGGCAACATGCGTGTGGTGATGACTTTCCAACCCAAATAGGAAAATCGAAAAGAAGTAAAAATATTAAGGATTTTCATATCATTAAGAAAATGGGTAATGGCGCATATGGAAAAGTTCTTTTGGCTAATTACAACAAGAATATCAATTATAAAATTATTGTTAAATGTATCTATAAAAATCGTATTTTGATTGATGCTTGGATTAGAGATTTTAATTTAGGTACAATTCCATTGGAGATCAAAATCATGGATTTTTTCAATCATAACCCACATCCTAATGTTTTGAAATTATTAGATTTTTTCGAAGACGATGATTATTATTACATTGAATTACCTATTCATGGTAATCCTCCAGCTATTGATTTATTTGATTATATTGAAATTAAAAAGAATTTGACTATTTTAGAAATCAGGTATATTTTCAGACAAATAGTGCATGCTATTCATCATTTACATTCAAATAATATTGTTCATAGAGATATCAAGGATGAAAATGTTATTATCGATGAAAACTCTGTTGCAAAGTTGATTGATTACGGGTCTTCTGCTTATGCAAACGGTGAAGATAAATTTGATACTTTTGTGGGCACATTAGAATATGCACCCCCTGAAGTTTTGAATGGTAAAAAATATGAGGGCAAAGCTCAAGACATTTGGTCTTTGGGTGTCTTGCTATATACAATGGTGTATAAGGAAAATCCATTCTATAACATCGATGAAATTATGGAGGGTGAGTTCAGAGTTCCTTTTGTTGCCGACGAAGCGTGTAACAATTTAATCGAGACTATATTAGATAGAGACATAAAAAACAGACCTACTATTTCAGATATTTTAGAGCACCCTTGGCTAAAGAATTTTTAATTTACTTCAAGCAGACTATCTTATCTTTTGATTGGTTCCTTCAAAGGCCATATTCTATCAAATTGAATATTTTAGAGAACTTGTAAACATTTATATCCATTTTTTGTATAACAATTTCATGGACTTGAATCTCTATTAGAAATTTTTTGTCTTTCTTTTTTTTAACTTAAATATGACATCCCAGGTAGTCCTCTATGTGGCTTACGGTATTAATGAAAATACAGAGTAGAATATATATTATAAATCATCAACCCTTCTG
Source organism: Saccharomycopsis fermentans (assembly GCA_002564245.1). Lineage (NCBI taxonomy): Eukaryota > Fungi > Ascomycota > Saccharomycetes > Ascoideales > Saccharomycopsidaceae > Saccharomycopsis > Saccharomycopsis fermentans. Next base: position 3,379,649 of record JNFW01000001.1, read on the forward strand.
GTTGCTTTGATTACAATTGGCAACATTCCTCCTGTTCCAACTGGGAAATCTCTATGGTTCAAAGCCAAAACAAAGCTTCTCAAAGTACCTGAATGACTGGTAATACTTATGAATCTATCAGTACTATTCGCTTCAAAATCTTTCTCGAATAAATAGTTCAAAAAATTATTTGATCTCAATGTTTGTTCATAAAGCTGTTCTCTATAATCATTTTTGAAGCTAAGGTCAATTTCTGGGAAATCCTTTTCAAACTTGAAGTTTTCAGCTACTTTAAATTCCTTTAATCTCTTCATAATTTCCGATTTAGATGATCTCAAATCACAGGTATGTTCGCCGATCGTTTCTCTTATATCATCATTAATAGATACTTGATAATCTCTAGTGCCTATATTTTCCCAGGTGTAAATCAATGTCTGTAATGCCCTTGTTAATGGAGAACAATAGAAGCTGTCTGGATAAGGTGCGCCTTTCAGTATCTGTTCTTTCCAGCCTTCATGGTTGTTGAGTGCTTGTTTTATTCCTAATTTTGTTAAGTAAGGATCAGGACCCCATACTATATTTCCATCAGTATTTATTTTACTCCACTTTTCATCCCATTCTGCCTGTCCATATTTTTCAATAATTAAGTTGTGCCATCCTTGGCCATGTCTAGCAAAAAAGATCACCTTATAGGAGATATTCGGCTCGGATTTTTCATTAAGCTTGTCAATTGCTTCAACAAACACATTCCAAGAATCCAATTTTAATCCAAAGTTTTCCTTTAAGTAATTGAAATTTTCAACTTCTACGTTTTCTTCGGATTGTTTGAAAAAGCCTTCTACCACCTCAAAATGCCAAGGTCTTTTAAATCTGTTAGTCGCTGAATCTCGTTCATCTTTAAGTTTCTCAAGTTCTTTTAGATATATTTGGTATTGTTCTTTATCAGTAATTTTATAAAGAGTAACTACATCTTCTGGTTTCACTGCACTCAAAAACTCGGTCCCACTCATTTTTGATTCAATCTGCTCAGCCAATTACTCAATAATCAAAAGTTTAAAGTTCTTTCTATAGATTCAAAGATGAAAAAACCATATCTGAAAATTGTTTCTTTTTTTTTTTTCTGATCTACGCAATGTTGAAATTATTTTTTTTCTATTTGTCTATTTACTGAAAAAATAATTCATCATGCTTCATCATGCTCAATAAACAAAATATTAGGTTTCAAAAGTATTAAATTCTACGCGTTTTCAAATTTTCTGGCACAGAATGAGCATACACTATCAAAATAGTATTGACTTCAAAATTATGTCATGACGAAATCAATACTTATTGTTGTAAACCCAAAAAAAGGCTCGAAACTTCACATAGCTGAGAAAAAAGTACTGAAAGTTATATTTTTTTTTTATTATTGAATTTGCTTGGTAAATCAGATTAACATTTTATAGAAAAGGCTCACTGTTCATATTTTCAAATACAGTGAATACCCCTTGATATCAGAAATTCCAAATTCGGAATTCGAACATATCTAGAGTTGTTTTCCCCCTACTTGAAAAGGTTTAACTTTCCTTATTTAAAATTTAAAAAATTGAGCAGAAAAGTGTTATCAAGGATTCTGTGTATTTCAAAAAAAAAAAACAAGTAGCAATTAGTTTAATCATGAAAAATCAGTAATTTGGCAAGATTTACTGCTCTATTTTTTGATCTAAATTTGATTGAATGATTACAAATATATGAAATTAGTGAATCTTGTAGTAATAATAAAAAAACACAGTTTGTGTATATTATAAAATTGACCATTTTTTTGCACACCGTGTGATCTTTATAAATAAACATAAGCAAAACTGTAAACTTGTGATTATCAAAGATATTATTTCCCTTTTGGATTTAAACAATAGATCGTATTCGTAGGTTCGGAATACTTCAACTTTACTCTTCAATAATGAGTCGCGTTCATCACGTGACATAATCATCTAGCATCAACAATTCTCTACAAAATCAAAAAGTACATACTCCAAAAATAAAAAAATCTTCCTAATCCTATGCTATATAATAATTTAATGCCAATTTTTGATTCTGTTTGAGCTTGATTCTAGATAGGTACAAACAGTAAGAGAAATAATGCTAAAAAAAAAAATGAAAACATCAACATGCGTATATCAACTCGACGATCTCACTGCCTTCGTCTATATCATCAGTTTTGGACTTGGCTTTGAGATAGTAGTCCCAGTGGAATAAGTTTTGGTTTGTGATCATAAAATATCCTAAAGGAACCTGTGATTTATGATTTTTGGCCGAGATATCAGATAAAGAGTTATTGCTTTTTGAATTATTAGTATTGCCAAATTTCAAGTTCTTAAGGCCTCCTCTGATAGATTTCAAAGGAAGTGAGCTAGATGAGGACGTAAGTGACGAGAGCAGTCCTCTTTTGAGAGAGGGAACGTTGTTCTCCTTCAAAACTAGCTTCATATTTGTCCACGAATCATCTTTTTTCATGACCGACATACTTTTCAAACAATCCTTAACAACCTTTTTCAAAGTTGGAGGATGTGCATCTTGCTTGCTTAATTTCTCATAAATATGATGACTGAAGTAGAAAAAATTACCATTAGATTTTTTGCCCGTGCTTGCCTCGCTATCTTCATAAGTTGCTTCTGCGTGGGCGGAAAATTCTACTGGATTATCATGAACGTAGCCATCCTCATCCTCATCCTCATCTTCATCTTCATCTTCATCTTCATCATCCTCATCTTCGTTTTCATCATACTGGTCTTCATCTTCTTGATCTTCATTTTCATATTCATCTTCACCCTCATCATCATAAATTTCATCAACAGTGTCTTCTACATAAATCTCACTATCAGCAACTACTTCATCACTAAGAGGAATTTCCTTTTCACAATCATTCCTCAAACTTAATTCATCAGAACTGCCTTTACATTTCGGACTGATTTTATCGTCAGACACTGGTTTTTTTAAAGGTTTGTGGTTATCGGCATTTCCTTTTTCTAATTCCTTTTTCTCATTCTCGAAACCATTATTATCAAAATTAATTATCTTGTTGATATCAATCTTGAAAGAGGACTTATCATTATCATCGAAAATTGTCAAGTATTCACCCTGATCCTTTTCGTTGCTAATACCAGGAGGAAAACTGTGATTACCAGTAATAAGTTGATGGCAATTTAATACCTCGCCATTGATAGGATTCGAAACGCAATTTGTTGAGTCAAGAGTAAAAGTGGAATTCATAGATGCGGATCTATCCCTGTTCACCAATGATTTTGTCATGACTTCAGAAGGCTTCTGTGCAACCTCATTCTTTAAATTCGTTGTCTTTTCAACTTCATTATTTGTAGTATAAGTTTTACACTTTTCAGGAATCAAAACACTTTGAGCTGTTGAGGTTTCTGAAACTGGTGAAACTATGGCACATGAGCCATAATCATTAGATTTAGGTAAAAGTTCTTTCTTCACTTCTGAGGAGGGAGTATCTTGCTTGATAGGTTTATTTTCCCTATTCGTGAGAGATAAAGATAGCGTATTCAATATCAGACCTGAGGATTTTTTCTTTTTCAAAGTTTGAATAGTTTGCTGCTTATTAGATTTTGATGCAATGGAATTTGAGCTAGCTGCGACTCCAGAAAGAAAAGAGGGAATGGAAAATGAAGCGTTTGAAGAAGTTCTTCTGGATCTCGAAATGATACCAGGATTGTTTTTGATATTGCTATTACCACCGTCAAATTCGGATAAGAAGAAACTCATTATAGGTGAAGTTCTCATTTTCGATGCTGATGAAAAAGAGGAGCCACTCAAAGTATTGTTTTGCTGCTTAACAGAAGCTGTAGATATGGAACCGTTTATGTTAGAGACTGCAGTATTTGTAGAAGAGGTTGAAGATGCTGTTGAAAAAGCTCTTCCTCGAATAATACTAGATGTACCACTGCTTAATCTTCTTCGAAAAGAGTCTGGTTGACTTCTTCTTCTTGATGATTCGTTAGGAACAGAAGTATTAGTTGAGGATAAAGAAGAGGCCATTCCAGAAATTGACAATGATCTATGCCCATTCCGACGATTATTCTTCTTTCTTCTTCTTCTTCTTCTTCTTCTTCTTCTTCTAGCAGGTATATTATTGAAAGTAGGAAGCTCTCTAAGAGATAAATCCAAAGACAAATCAATAGCAAATGTCAAAGAATTATACCAAAATATCAAGTCATTAACATGTTTGAAGTTTAAAAGGAACTGATAATTCTCTAATCTGAATCTCAAAATATTATTTGGATTCTTTGAGTATGTCAAGAATGATTTGCCAAAATTATTCGATACTTGGATCATTTCGTTTTTTGGTAACAATACATCATTGGCCAACCCTAATTTACCATGCTGTAGAGTTAGAGAGGTCAACAAATTATTCGAATTTAAAAACTTTTTAGGTTTCTTGATAATTTTTTTCAATATCGCATATGAATTCAAATCATTTATAAAGGTATCATTACCACTACTTGAATTACTTCCAACGTTGAAACTGGAAATTGAAGAATGCGACATGTCAGCAAAAGATTTAATGGACATATCAGTAGAGGATGAAGACTTATTTAAATTCTTAAAAATACTTGATTTTCTTAAACCAAATTTATCTTTCAAATTTTGTGTTTCTGGAATACCATGATATCTGTAAAAATAACTACAGTTTTGTGGGTATTCTTTGTTAGAAATTGGGATTACGCCAGAGTCAAAAGTATCAAATACTGTAAAAATGTCTTCACAATTTTTGAAGTGAATGAAATTTTTGTCATATTCAAATGCACTATTCTCCAGTTTTAAATAGTATGAGCTCTTGTCAGCTTGAACATTTTGAGTCATGTTATACGAGTCCCTGAGTTCATCAACATCGAAATCTTTTCTATCAAAAATATTTAAGTTGTAAATATTCAAGACAGTAGAGTTTAATTCGATGATCACTAATTTCCAAGGATTCTTGCTCAAATAATTGACCTGGGAATTTAGTTCAGTGTTGTTTAGAACATCTAGGAAAGTTGGATTTTTTTCAAATTTTATTAATGCTATTCCAAGTTTGTACAAATCCGAAGAATATTCAGGAAGAGACTCATTTAGGTTTGCCTGTAATCTATGATTAAGTTCTTTATTTGATTGGAAAAATAAGTTATATTTCATATGATCTATGGTATCTGAACCGACAAGATCGTCATAACTGGGGAGATTATATTGAGATGTACTGTAATCTGGAGGCAAGATAGAAGCAGGCTCAGCCAGTGAACCTGTGGAAACTGAGCTAACAATTTTCGGAATATTTTTCGAGGTGATACTAGCGTCGTTTTCGGGGATCGTAGTGTTGTTTAGATTGATGGAATGTTCAGACAGCTGTTTGAAATCTTCCAGATGTCTATTGGTTGATGTGATACTAGAGATCGGAGTTGTTATGTCAGATGCTGTTGGATTCAGGTCCAAGGAAAGATCTAGGTTACTATTTTTCAGTAAGAAGTCACTTGGTGCTGTATTGGGGATACTATTTGAGACAGGCTCTGCTGAGATATCGCTGTTTGTATCGTTGCTTGACGGGACCAAACACTTAAGGTTTGCGTCAATATTCTGGATGAAGCCCTTATCAAACATGGCGAAGAGAAGCCCGCAAAACTGATCTTTTTTCGGGCCTTTGGATGCCTTCGGGAATCAATAAGGAAAGAAAGAAACACCAAATATCAGCAAAAGCCTACAGAAAACAGGATTTTCAGCTAAAAAATCTCAGGGAATCACCAACAGAGACAGGTTGCTGGGCTGCAGTTTTCCTGTAGCCAAAACGCTGTGCACAGTACAAAAACTTTTGAGAAATCCACGACAGGGTCTCGGACTTTCTCTCTGAGCGGCTTTTGTCAGTTCAAAGAGGATGTGGCTTTCTGAATCACTATTGTTTTTCCAGGAGGCCAGCTTCGTTACTCGTTGTGTGAAGGATCAGTCACTTTTCCTGGGTTTGATTCCAGGCCTTCACCAGATAATGATTCCTATTTTTCTACCCACTGCGTCCGAAGTCTCAAGAGGACATCACGAAAATGATTCAAGCAAAAAAAAAAGGCGTAAAAATAGGGTGATACAGGGTTTTGTGCCCCGGTGAGATAAGAAAGAAACATCAAAAGTCCAATATTGATAAGAACCAGATGTATCTAGCGATGTGCTTTGATGGTATTGATAAAAGCAGAATTGCTCGGGTGGCATCAAATCAGGTTTTCAACAGATGTATTCACGCCTGGATTTCATTCCAGTGCCAGCAGAAAACAGCCAGCTAGGTTTTGTAGTTTGTAGGTTCCAAAACAGGAAACCTGAAGGACTTGCAGCCGCTGAATCTCATGACTCAGGTCTTACTACTCGAATCTTACTGACTTGTAACGAATTACACCATTAAGCTTACCTTCTTGAGACTCTCTCAACACTAAATATATACACACAAAAATAAAAAAAAAGAAGTTAGAGACCACACCAGAGACCGAAGACCCCAGGTAAATTGTTCTTGCGGCTTAAAGATTACACCACCTCTTCGAAATCGATATGGTTGAAGAACTTCATATGCAGAACCATCTCTTTCTCACCCTTGATGAACCCATGGCAGGCCTTGCATATGAATGTCGCGTCAGCCAAGTCTGTGTAATACCTCACGTTTCGCAACTGTTCTCTTATATCCTGTGCTTTCTGCAAAACGTCCTTTCTGTCAAACTCTTTGTCTTGGAAAAGCCCCACCTCTCTTCCGGAATCATCTATCTTGAAGCTCATGGAGTCAAAGTGCACCCCAGAGTAGAAAATCACAAGAAATTTGTCATAATCGCCAAATTTGTCCACTCTTCCGCTTTTAATGTCTACTGAGTGGATCTCAACTTCGTAATACTCACTGAATATCTGGATTTCAATTGCTCCACCCCAGCTACTTGGCTTTCTGATCCAATCTATGTATTCGTTCACCGCCTTACCAAGATACGCCTCGTCAAATCTCTCTGGGTCATTCAAAATTCGGGTACAAACAAGATCTCTCAACTCGACTTCGTGATTGGAATCTCCAAAAATGCAAAACGAAATGCTGTGAAACAAACACGAGTTATCGTCAGCCATCTTTCTGAGTTTGAAGCATCCCTGACTTACTATTGAGTAAGCATAAAACTTATCATCTTTGTTATTATCTGTTCTATGCTTTTTTTTGCTACTGTCGTTGTTAATCATCTGGAAACCATGCTTTTTAACTGTTTTGCCATTATTTTTATCATTGTTTTCTTTTTCTGTACTTGTATGGCTTATTTGATTTGCCTCAGCTATTTGTTTCTGCTCTACTTGCTTGATAGACTCGCTTTCCTTGCTCGGATTTTGATTCAGTGTGTTTGCCTCATCACCTTCAATTATCCAAAACTGGCATCCATTCTTGATCCCAATTTCTTCTATCAAGCAATCTAAATTATTCACAATCTCTATTTTTTTTAATGGATGCTTAAATTCAATTTCTATCGTATTGTATTTGATTTTGTCCTCAAGTTCAGGGATTTGTTGTCCTAAATATTCTATAAAATTTCCCAAGGTATCTCCTTTGCCATAGCCTTTATTGACTTCTTCTGTATAGTTGAGAATATAACCTTTATTATTATAATTTGCCTTTATCCTCATTTTGAGCAAGCTATTTATTATTTGAATTATCTTTCGCTTTTCTGAATCGTCTTTCGCTTTCTGAATCAACAAAACACGAATATATTGAACAGTCTAAAACTTAAAAAAGTTGTAAGCTCAAATACCTTTCAGCAAAGATGAAATAGCGATATCTAGAAACTCCATAAGCTTGATTGTTGTTTAAGAATTGCCACCCTTGCATGGTCTTGAATAGTGGTTTTTTTCACATGCAATACATGTCAACGGTTTTTTTTTCTGCATGTAATTGTTCACCGTCAGAATATGCCAAATACTTACATTTATTTGTCGCATGACATATAAACAAGCTATCATGAACCGAAATTGAAAATTACCTCGATGAATAGCAAAAGTTAGTACTACAATACTTTAAATTGAAAAAAAAAATCATAATAATACATTTTTATCTCTATGGATATAAGGAAGGAATAGAAATCAGAGAAGAAATTCGAATGAACAATGAAAAAAAAAAAGAAAGGAAACTTAAAGGACTGAATAAAACTATCCTTCACTCTAGTTCGAGCATTTGAATATCACCAGAAAAGCTTTGTTCGAAGTTGAATTTGTCTTTGTTTAGTGGTTTGCTTATTCTAGCTGGTGTGCCAATCTCAAATTTTTTTTCCTTGTTAAACAGAGAAAATAACGGCTTTTTGTCGTCAAAAAAAGTTCTAATACTATCATTCAGATTGTCGGGGGTCGAAGTTTGTAAAATACTGTTCTCTTTTTCCACCAAAGAGTCTTCGTCAATTGTGAGTTCAGTTTCTGAAATTGCATTAATAGAAGGCTGGGATATTTTATTCGTAAGTAGCTTATTTTCGAAATTTAGCGAAGATAAGGATGAAGTAAGAACAGGTGGTTTTGTGACAAGATCAAACTGCTTTCTATTATTAATATCATTGATATTATCTTTTCGGGGCCCAATATTGTCACTCTTTTTTTCCAAATTTCTATTCGCATCGAAATTGTTATCATAATGAGGAATATCTTCATCCTCATCATCACTGCTATCACCTTCATCAGAGGAATCTTCATTCACTTTTATATCACTAATTACGTTTGAATCCCACCTGACTTTTTTGACTTTATGGTGCGGGCTCTTAGTTGGCGATCTTGTTGACCGTGTTTTTAAAGAATTTCTGTTTGTCTTTTTTGGTGAAATAGTCATTTCTGAACGACCGTAAGCTTTGCTATTCAGAGTTAATAATTTTTCTAAATTATTTTCAAAATTTAACACTTTCAATATTTTATCAATTAGATTATTAATCAATAATAAAATTTGATTCTTAATGCTTTCTATATCTGTGGTAGTGTTGATAAAAGCTAATTTTTTTAGCAAAGTGAATGACAAATCTGTAAGATCATTTGTGATTTTAGAGAATTCATCATTGCTCATGAAGTTGTCAAAGTATGTGTTCGAAATGACTACCGTCTGCTGATTGAATGTTTGCTTTATATTGTCTATTAATGAATTCAAAAATAAAGAATCCATGTCATTCCATGTTTCCAATACTTTCAATCGCAGCGAAGAAATTCTATCAACTTTCAGAATATTTTCTTCTATAGTTTTTTTCTCAGTCTCTATCATTTGATTCATGGTTTCGCTCTGATTTCGCATCGCTTTGATTTTTTCATTCAATTTTGTTTGCAATTCAGAAAGTTCTGGTGGTGTACTAACAAATTTAGATTTATAATGCTCGCTAAATATTCTATTGAAATTCTCTAGTTGAGCGAGAATCGTCCTCAATATTTTATGTTTCGCCATGAGCTTACCAATATGGTTTATTTTGGAAGTATTGCCAATTGTTGAGATTTTTATCTGATCTATAGTTTCAAGTGAATTTTGCAAACATTTTTCTCTTTGATTTTTGTACCTATTTAAATTCATTTCAATTATTTTAGTTTCTCTACTTCGCAATTCTTCAATTTCCTGTTTTTGCTCAGTGATCATTTTTAAGTATGAACTTACATGACGGTCCAAATTATGGGTGTTTCTTGACACTTTTGTTTTTATCTCTTTTGCTCTATTTGCATATTTCAAGGTATTCAAAGTTTCATCATAATGCTCGCTAGACGGAGAAATGCAAACAATCATAACGGTTTTACAATTTCCACCCAAAGAGAATTTCAACAATCTTGTCAATTTTGAATCTCTATAAGGCACATGATTTCTTCTTTTTGGATCACAAAGAGCATTGATACAATTTCCTAGCGCTAAAAGAGATCTATTAATATTTGCACCCTCATTCAAACGTTTTCCAACATTATGAGTAGCTGAAGCTCTTTCGCTACCTGCTAAGTCGATTATTGAAAGTGTTGAATAGAAATGTTCTTCATTTATTCCGCTAGACCTATCCTTCTGATCAATATTTATTTGCAAAACCGCGTGAGAACGTGATGATGTTGCATTTGCAGCAGTAGAATTAACTGTTCGATTCTGATTTCCAAGAATAATGAAATCCATTATTTCGGCCACTGTGGTAATGACGTGAGTTGATAAATTCCTAACAGAGATTTTTTTGTTTTCATCTTCTCTTATAACTAGTAGTTTAGGGTCAGTATCTGGGTTTAGAAGATCGCGGATAGTCTCATTATAAATTTCCAAGTAGCTGATCGATACATTGACATCCTTTGTAGTTCGTAGAAACTCTATCCTTTCGAATAGTTCTTTAGCTGTTGAAAAGATTATACCTGGATTCTCATGAGTTCCCGTAATTGTATGTGTTTTACCGCAACCTGTTGCGCCGTATGCAAAAACAGTTGCATTATAACCCTCTAAGACACTATCCAACAAGGGCTGGGATGTATTAAAATACACATCCTCTTGGGTAGAGTCTTCGTCAAACAAACGGTCAAAACTGAACTTATGTTCCCTAGCCCGTGCGGTGGATCTTGGGAACAATGATTTTTGAACTTGATGAAGTGGATTTGTTTCCATTGGATCGAAAATGAGCATTCGCTCATCCACTACGTTGACTATTTTTCTTATTCCATTGGGCCCAAATTTGTTTATGGAGAATCTATTAGATGAAATAGGCGAGGAGCTGGTAGACGAGGAGGAGGATGCTAGAAACTGAGCCGATGCTGCGTACATGTCTGCCTGTTTCTCTATCGATATCAACTTGGAGTTTTCAGTGACCGTGAAAGGCCTCACTCTGACACAAACTGTTATTGATGACTCATGAGGTGAATGTCTGTTGTTGAGGTTTTTTGCCATTTTGCGGAGCTGATGGGCTGCTTGTTGTGTTCTTGAAGAGGGAAAGGGGTATATATGTGGGACAACCAAAAAACAAACAGAAGAGGAAAAAATGCAGCGATCTGGTCTTCTATATGTTGATTTGCGTTTATGGTTTCCCTCAAATTGTGTGAATGCACTGTTTTCCTATGTTTTTGGGACTATCCAGACCCATATATCGGCGTGTTCTTGAATCCTGACAGGTTCTGCCTGGCTACTCTCTGGAGTCTCTCGAAAATCACAGCAGCTGTGCAAATTCTCCAATTTGATAAGCGCTAATACTGCCACGTCAGTTTCTGTGCACTTGGTGATAGAGCGGTTAGATGTTAGAGGCCCAAAACAACAATGTTTTGATCTATTAGCAAGTTGCCCCAGCCAGATTTGTTCTTGTATTATGGGTTGTTTTCAGTTTACTTAAAAGGGCCTATTCTGCAGATCAAATAAATCCTACTATTAGGCATATATGAGCTTACGATATAGAATACGCTAACTAACAAAAAAAAAAAACAAAACTGTAAAGTCAGGCCGTAATGCCGGGCCGGGATTAAACGAGATAAGGATCAAAAACCATAATATATTCTATACGCACCCAACTCCCAAAAATAGAAAATTCAGAATTTCTAACACGGAAAATCCAGAAGTTGCAGACGGATGGAAAATTTACCGACACGGTAAGTTTTTCTTTTGAATTTTTTGCAAAGAATCTTAAAAAGAATATCACGTGATAGCACGAAACAGGACTTACTATGCAAAAAGTACAACTGTGGTGGTATCTCCTTTTTTTTTTGTTGAACTAAGTCCTGATAATCCTATCAATATATATATATCTACTCTGGACTCTTTATAGAGTCACCCAGGGCAGGCCGAGGATTGTGGTTTTCAAAGATAAGTATCTGCCATTTGATTTGTTTCCTACAACTCAGTGTTTCATGATACACAATTGGCTTATCATCTTCGGAGTCATAGTCTTTTTATACGTAATAACAAGATACACCAATCGCGATAACATGGTCGAAACCAAGTACTTGAAAGAAGCAGAAGATCTTCTCAAACAACATCCATATTTCATCCTCGGAAAGTCGTGGTGTCCCGATGTCAAATACGCGGTAAATGTGTTAAAACAACAAGGAAAGTTTGGAAAATTCTACGTCCACGAACTAGACAAGATCCCAAACCAAACGGACGCTTTGAAGTTGGAACAGGCGTTCACCCAGCTTGCAGGCGGCATAAAGTGGGTTCCATCGATCTTCATCCAGGGAAAATACTGGGGAAACGAAAAAACATTGTATGAATTGTCCAGCAAGGACAAGTTGGAAGCCACCTTGGACGCATTAGTCGTCTGAATCAGATAAATGCAGCTGCTTTGGATGAGCTTTTGCCTTAACTACTAGGAACAGCCCCAAGCACCAAATGTTTCCAAAGATTGTCAGTAGCGATTATCTACCAATCACATATACATATGAATAATCACGGTTCAGAACTACATTCAAATTTTAAAAAAAAAATAACAAATACGCACGGAACCTAATCTCGGCACACTGGCTAAGAGCTTGATGTTTGCAAGAAGGCCCTTCGCTGTCGAAATACATATCTTTTTATTTAAGTTTCCCTAATTTTAGTAGTTTAAAATTCTCTAAATTTAGTGTAGTTTTCTGTTGTACCAATCGTGCACCTCAAATATTATGAGGTTCATTTTATATGTACTGTGACTCGCTAATAGGTCTTTGCTTAACTTAACTGATGTATGCGCAGTGAAAAATGAATGAACTGCTACTGTAGCTTGGATTCAAGGCGTCACTGAATATCTCTACTTGAATTTGCTTGACGCATGCGTTTATTGTACATGTTGAATAATCCAACTGAAAAAAAAGCACCTAAATTGCATAGTTAAGAAAATCTGCAAGAAGAATGCGAAGCAGTTTGTTTTTTCAACATGCAGAAATACTTCTCTACTATTTGCGGCGACCTTGTTGATCGTACATGAACACACAACATTTTTCTAGTCGTTCACTTTGTTGATTTCTTATACAATAATGTCAAAAAGAAAAAAAAAAGCAATAGCTATAATTAGAAAATTATGGAGAACTGAAAAACCGCAAGGGAATTTATTGAAAGTTTTTCTTTTCAGGCTTTCAAATACATCTAGAGTTTCTTGTTATCGCCGTCTTTCACGCGATAGATGCACAATAATATCTCATAGTTCTTCTATTTTTATATTGTTCAATAGTTATGCCTATTCTTCTGTAATTATACTAATTATATATATATATATATATATATGAAATAAAACTTCCTGAATTTTTTTTTGATCGAACTTGAAAATGATAATATTTTGATAGTTTTTTCTTGAACTCCCTTTTTGCTCCAGCATAAATTACTTGAAGTATCAGCACCACAAGTTTATTCTAGGTATTTACTTGAACAAACAGTTTCAAACAATGTTGTTACCATTATTTTTCATTTCGTCCTTTATTAGCTGCATCCTTGCAGTAAAATCCTTCAACTATGATTCACGTCAAAACTTGGCAGTTTATTGGGGTCAAAATACTTTGAATACAGTTTCTGGAGGCGCCAAAAGCGAACAAAACTTGACCGAATATTGTTCCACCACCGATGTGAACATCGTATTACTTTCGTTCTTAAACAAATTCCCAGGTACCAATGATATCCCAACCTTAATCATGCATGGCGAAGAATACAGTAACACTTACCAACATGAATTGAGTGGAATCGCTAGTGATATCAGCTACTGTCAGTCACAGGGAAAGATTGTTTTACTTTCACTTGGTGGTCAAGGCGGTGATTATGGTTTTAGCAGTGATCTGGAAGCAGAACAATTTGCAGACCAATTATGGAATTTATTTGGTGAGGGTCAGCTGACAAGTAACTTGGTTAAACCTTTCGGAGATGTTAAGATTGACGGTTTTGACTTGGACATTGAAAGCAATTCTTCTGTTGGTATGGAGGCTTTGGGTACTGCACTTAAATCCAAATTTGACAATGCTAGCAAAAAATATTACTTGAGTGCCGCACCACAATGCCCATACCCTGAAGAAGCTTTAGGCGGAGTGTTGAATGGTACCCATTTAGATTTTGCATTTATTCAGTTTTACAACAATGCCCTCAATTGCGATGCGAACACCGATAAGTTTAACTGGAACACATGGGCCGACTGGGCAGAACAAGTATCTGTCAACAAGGATATCAAGTTGTTCATGGGTATTCCAGGGTCTCTGAGCTCGGCAGTCAGTGGATACTTTGACAAAAGCGACGACTTGAAGACTAAGGTAGAGTTGGCCTCTAGTAATTCTACATTTGGTGGTATGATGATCTGGGATGCTTCGACTGCTGAAGCCAACACGGATGTCGACAGCGAGCTGTACATCAAGGTGGTGAAGAATGCATTGCAAAAGGACTTGAACAGTCATTACTGGGACAAGGGTGTCTACGAGAAGGCCAAAAACGCTGCAAACATGGGCCGTTCCATCCCAAGCTTGCTTGCATTGTTAGCCAGTACCCTTGCTATTGTTATGTTCTGATCTTTACAATTCTGCTATTTGACGGGACCCAGCACACACTGGCTGTGTGTTTTTTTCCTGCTTTTTTTACTTCTTCCATCTCTGCATTTGTATTTTATATTTTTTTTCTTTTTTCTCCATTCTCTCTTTTTAAGTACTGTTTTCTATAATCGCTACACATATTCCAATAGCTTGTTGATAGACATGCTGATTGCAGGCATTCAGCTGGATATTTAGAAAATGTGTATGCCATACATAATACAAACCATTATTATATTACTGTCAGGATTGTATCACCAGAAACAGGGCACAAAACCCGGAATGTCAAGCGATAATTTAATTTCTATGTGGCTGATCTGTTTAAGTGCATTGTCAGCCAGGAGGTGAGATCGATGCGCCAGAGCACATAATCACATTTTTCCGTATTTTCGTCATGCGTTTCTCCTCTGAGACCAGAAAAAGTTTATATTTGCATAGGTCATCAAAAAGAATTAAACGCGCGAGTGAGCATTTGGGGGGAGAGCATGACCATATTCTCGCTGAATGCGTGGGAGGGTCGCGAAAGAGGAGAAATCGAGTGATTTTTCGGGCAGTGCAACTAACCGGGGGCATTTTGGGAGCAACAAACTGTGAAGCGACATCATCTCAAGTAACCAAGAGCTGGTGAGAGAAAACAACAGGGTGGAGGAGATCCACTGAGGAGCTAGCAGAGCTCGCAACCAAAACAGCAGTTTTGCTGTGATCCAACGTCATCAGGGGACCGACCGCCCATGTGACCGCGATAGCAACCAGGATTCCGTTTGTTGAGTCTGGTTGATTTGGCTGGGACTATGGCTGGGGAAAACGTTTTCCAGCTATATATATTCGAAACCTCTTCTGCAGAATGTTTTCCAGCTGGGATCCAAACTGGAGATATTCTCTTGATTTTCCAGCCCCAATGCGCTCGTTTGTTCTCTAAAGTCATAAAAACAAAATCTGTCCATTCCTCATGGCGTAACTTATAGTTCAGCTCATATCAGCATGCTTGTCAGAACACGCACACCTACAGAATAAAAAAAAAAAAACAACCCACTTCTCGCATCATGCGATATTTTGAGATAGATGGGATCACCCCTTATATTTACATTGCGGTGATAGATATAAATACCTGTAGACTTCCCTGATAAACATGTGTGTCAAGACTGTTAAAAAATAATTCTCCTTCCCATTTGCTTTATATTTGTTTTTTGTCAGACAAAAGTGAAAACATTAATTTACTCTACATCTGCTTCTGCTGCTAATTAGTTAATCAATTACTTGTTTAATTAATTACCTTAATTTTGATCCAATTAGTCTGAACCTGGCTGACTGACTGCTCACCCCCCTTCAATTTTTTTGAAAAAAAATACCAAAATGTCCGCCTCTGCTTCCCAATTGGCATGGTTGTCTGCCTTAAACGTCACCGACACCCCAGACAAGTACTTCCGTCGTTCCTCCATCATCGGAACCATCGGGCCAAAAACCAACTCTGTTGAAGTGCTCACGGACCTTCGTAAAGCCGGACTTAACATTGTCCGTATGAACTTCTCCCACGGATCCTACGAATACCACCAATCCGTCATTGACAATGCCCGTCAATCGGAAAAAGAATACCCATCCGCTCCTCTTGCCATCGCTCTTGACACCAAGGGTCCAGAAATCAGAACTGGTACCACCGTTGGAAACGCTGACTTCCCAATCCCAAAGAACCACACCATGTACTTCACCACTGACGACGAATACAAAGAGAAGTGTGACACCGAATACTACTACATTGACTACAAAAACATTACAGGTGTCATCAGCGTTGGCTCCATCATCTACGTCGACGATGGTGTTCTTTCCTTCTCCGTTTTGGAAATCGTTGACAAGAAGACCTTGAAGGTTGTCTCCTTGAACGCTGGTAAGATCTCCTCCCACAAGGGTGTCAACTTACCTGGTACAGATGTCGATCTTCCAGCCCTTTCCGAAAAGGACAAGCAAGATTTAAGATTCGGTGTCAAGAACAAGGTGCATATGATCTTTGCCTCTTTCATCAGAACCGCCCAAGATGTCAAGGACATTCGTGAAGTTCTTGGTGAAGACGGAAAGGAAATCCAAATCATCTGTAAGATCGAAAGTCACCAAGGTGTCAAGAACTTTGACGACATTCTTGCTGTTACTGACGGTGTCATGGTTGCTCGTGGTGACTTGGGTATCGAAATCCCAGCTCCTCAAGTTTTCGTTGTCCAAAAGAAATTGATCGCCAAATGTAACTTGGCTGGTAAGCCATGTATCTGTGCCACCCAAATGTTGGAATCCATGACATATAACCCAAGACCAACCCGTGCCGAAGTCTCTGATGTTGGTAATGCTATTTTGGATGGTGCTGACTGTGTCATGTTAAGTGGTGAAACCGCAAAGGGTGACTACCCAATCCAAGCTGTTGAAATGATGCACTCTACCGCTTTATTAGCCGAAAAAGCTTTGCCTTATGCTGCTTTGTACCACGATATCAAGTCTCTCCAAAAGAGACCAATTGAAACTGTTGAAAACATCGCCATGGCTGCTGTCAGTGCTTCTTATGAACAAGAAGCTAAGGCAATCATTGTCTTATCTACTTCAGGTACCTCTGCAAGATTATGCTCCAAATACAGACCAATCTGTCCTATCATAATGGTCACCAGAAACTCTGTATCTGCCAGATACTCTCATCTTTATAGGGGTGTCTTCCCAATCCATTACGAAGCTGAAAGATTGGACGACTGGAGAGCTGATGTTGAATTAAGATTAACAACTGCCATTGAAGAAGGTAAGAAGAGACACTTCTTATCCGAAGGAGACACTGTTATTGCTGTTCAAGGTTGGACTAAAGGTTTGGGTCACACCAACACCATTAGAATTTTGACTGTCTAATCAACTTTCAGGTTTTCCACAGGGACGCATCTGTGTTGAAACTCATATAAGAAAGATTATTTATCGAAATGAACGTTTACTAGTAAATAAAAATAATATAAAAAATATGTTTTAAAAAATCTGTAGAAATTTATCATTGAATTTTTGTTTAAAGGTTGTATAGTTAAATTATGATCATAAGAAAGTAGAATAGGAGAAAAAAAAAGAATAATTGTAAAATGAAGTAAAATACCCAAGTAAAGAAATAGAAAACTTAACAATATTAGAAGAAAAAATATAATAAATGGATGCATGAATTTTAGTTACTGGCAATCAATCGTCTTTCACCAAGATGATGAAAGCTTTCTACTGACCTCAATAGTAGATTGGAAATGTATAATCTCGTTATAAAGAGTTTTAAAACTTTCTAAATTTTTTTCTTTTTATAAAGATGGCCTCTTAGTTGTTTT
The DNA here is from genome assembly GCA_002564245.1 of Saccharomycopsis fermentans. Taxonomy (NCBI): domain Eukaryota; kingdom Fungi; phylum Ascomycota; class Saccharomycetes; order Ascoideales; family Saccharomycopsidaceae; genus Saccharomycopsis; species Saccharomycopsis fermentans. The sequence goes on from JNFW01000001.1 coordinate 3,397,414, forward strand.
ATTTAATAGAGTCTTTTTCAAAATAAAGACCGTCCTTTTTTAGCCTATTGATTCTTAGCCTTTCACCATATTTCACGCACAAAATGCAGGCAATTCCACCTGCAAAAGTCACAAAACCACCAATTGTGCAGCACCAACCGACACCAATTGATTCAATTTGAGGTAAACAAGATGCGGAACTAGCGATTGCTAAAGAATAACGAATAAAGTAGTTGGCAGCAATAGCATCACCTTCAAATTCAGGCATAGAGTCAACACAGTAGGTATTGACAGAAGGGAAAGTAATGGTTTGTCCAACGCCATAAAAGAAAAGTGCAATTATAGGTACTGGATATCCACCTTTCTCATATTCTAAGCACCAACCATAAATAATTACTGTGATTGGCATTAACAAAGTCAATGTGTAAATAGATGTGCGTAATCTGTCTTCGGGTATTCTACGACCTCTAATTCTTATATATTTTTTGACCATGTAATCAGCATACTTACCGCCAATAAATGCTCCTGTGATAAAACCCATACCTGGAGCCAAATAAAATAAGGCACCATAAATTGGAGTAGTTAAATTAAATCTAGGATCCACAACATATCTAATGGGAGTCAAGATATTATACATTGAATAGAGCATCGATGAAGAAATGATACCTGCACATATCATGTTTGGATATTTCAAAGTTCTCAAAATTCTCACAGGATTAAAGGGCACAAATATGAATTTCTTTTTACTGCCAGATAATCTTATAATTTGGTTCATTTTAGTCTCTTTGCTAGTCTCTGGAAATATGAAAAATACCCCAATGAAGTTGAATACCGCGATTCCTGCCATGACATAAAAAATCACAGACCATCTTGTATAAGTGATAATGATACCTCCCAAAACAGGTCCAAAAGCAGGGCCTAATTGAGCTCCGAGAACATTGATACCTATATATTTACCTCTTTCTACAGGTAAGAAAACGTCACCAATTACGTGGGATCCAACAGAGAAAAAAGCAGTTCCAAAGACAGCAGTAGTACATCTGAAAACAAAAAACATTGCTAAATTCACCGATAAACCTGTCAAAACAGAGGAGACAATGTAACCTACCAAGCAGAGTAAAAATGTAATTTTACGACCATAGATATCACTGATTGGAGAAAAAATGCAAGGTGATGTCATCATGAATAAAAGATAGATGGCATTGGTAACATTGATGATTGTACCAGTAGTATGAAAATCTTCCGCAATTTTAGGAACAGCAGGAAGAAATGCCAAACCACTCATGGGGGATAAAAAACCCGACAAACTACTGAATATGACGATCAAAAGTTTTCTGGTACTACTTAGATTCAAATTAGGATTATAGTTTTTTGGAATTGACTTTACCCTTTCCAATCTATTTACCGAACTATTTTCTGAAATCGCGGAATTTTTTATTGGGTCATCTCCTGTTTCTTCTTCTTTAGTTTCTATAATTGAATTGTGAGTTTTTCTTCTACTGAGTTGTCTTGATACGGCATGTTCGACAACTCCAGACAAGTATAGGGGGACCTCTTGCGTTGACATTTTGGAAGCTTGTCTTGCGACTGAGTAATCGTTGTCTTGTTCATCTTGGTTTTCTTCTGCGTTTGTCAATACACTGATAATGTCATCCATAGGCTGTTCCAGCGGAAGCATGCTGTGTCTTCTGGGACGATCAGCGACCAGCATATGACGTGGTTGCTGGCATTCGAGATCGATGCTGCTGCTCGAAAGGGAGGCATGGGAACTCATACTGGCAGTTATTTTGAAATGTGTGATACAAAGAGTTTGGTGTTTCTAGCTGTTCCAGAACCTGGAAAATTTGGAGGAAAAAAAAAGAAGGAAATGAAGCGATGTAGGAGCAAAGGTTAAACAAAATACAAACTAGTATCGCATCACACGCTGTGTTGAGCTTCTCGAAAATGGCAGCGTCTGTTGTAGACTGTTTCGAAACCTGGGGTATAGGAGGTACTGGAGCTCCTGAGAAACAAAGAATGATGAGATAGGATCAAGCAGGCAGGTCTGGCTAACATTCAAACAGTCAGTCAACGGTAGGATTATTTTTTTGTTGTCAATATTTATCTTTGTAGCTTATCTATCCACAAAGTCTGCAGCAATAACAAATTCTATCTGCAGCTACTGAACTGTATTGTTTGGACGAATGTAGCAAAAATAACCGCTAGTATTAACGATATTTTCAAGTTTAATTGAGAAATTATCCACTATTTATGCACCATATATTATACAGCCTGATTTTTCGCGATGACTCTATTTATCTGCATGTCCAGCTCTAGCAGTAGTCCGATAAACTTTTTATCTCTTTCTTTTTCTTGTAAATACGATGATACTGTTAGGCTATCGAAACCGTTAATAAATCCGCATAATTTATACGCACACGCAAAGAGCTCACATGACATTATCCTGTGATGACCATGGTGTCTTTTCTTTGTAGATTTCAGTTGTAGCCACAGCGTCTTCGGGTTCCGTTTGAGGAAACCAGCGCGATTCCTGGGATCAAGGAAGCCTTCAGCATAGATCTCAATGAAATGCCGCGGACATTTTCTAGTTTCTGCAGAAAAAAGTTTTTCTTTAAAAATATGGGTTCAAAAGTGACCACTGTAAAAAAACAGATACTTCTTTTTTCTTGTCCAAAAAGACCAAACAATAGCTTTGATAAAAAGTGAATTTCTCGGGAGCCCCAGTTCTCAAGTCTCCTTTGACGCTGTCTCTTTAAGCTCAGATGCCGAGAGTCCCATCTAGCTTTCTTGAATCCAACTGGTTTGAGACGCTTTCGAACATTTGAATCATGCTTCGGACTCCAGAGGTTATACCAAAAGAGTGGCTTTCCACCGGCTGTAGCTCCAATTCTTCGAGACCGTCCGTTTTCACCCGAGAGTGCGAACGACCTTTGCGTCCACTCATGATGGTTTTTAAATTTTCTTCAATTAAAAGCCTTTTGAAAAGCATTATTTTCTGTTGGATGTTGTCTCCTATTTTTTTGAGGATTCCCTGCCTGAGCAATTCCTGTTTTGTAGGTCTTTTCATGAGATTTCGAGTCAATCGGGCCTTCAAATCGTTGAATTGTAGCTCTTTCAAAACAAGCAATGTATTCAGCATGAAAGTACTGAACATGGATGAGATATACACGTCAAACAAGCCAAGATTAAAGTACCGAAGCATAAATGCTCTGTTTTGTTCCAAAAAATGCTGCTTACTTTCAGCACTGAGCAAGTGGTAGTTCTGGCTGAAAAGCTTAATCATAGCAGGTCTGTTCTCGAGAGTGAGTTTGAAATGGATGAGTAACACTTTGTTCTCTCTGATGATTTGGTTCCATCTCCGACATGTTATTTTGAGCACGTTCAACTCGACTCCACTGAATACCATGATCTGGACCATCACCTCGTTTGGCAAATCGTTGATGGTTACGCTCTCTCCCATTTCGAATCGCCTCAAGATGTTTTACGTAAATTTTTAGAAGACAGTTTCTCTCAAAACCAAACAAAAATCGTAGCTATTGTAATCCTTCAACTAATATTCATTCCCTGGACCTGGGAACCCACGATGATAATTAAAAAACAAAAAAAAAAAAAGTCCCCTATAAGATATTTTAAAAAACAAAACCCTTTCAGATATTTTAAAAAAAGTCAGACAGAATTTGATCCAAAAAAAGCATCAACTAGCAACACCTCTTTGACAGTTGATTTATCTCAAGAAAGATTGTTATTTATCAAATTATTTCAACCAAGATTGTTGAGTTCAAGGAATATTCTTGTTTTTGGGGTATTTATGGGAAGATGATTGTTATCAGTATCCTTTATTGATTTTTTTTGACATATTTTACCCTCTTGCTGTACAGGATGATGTCACGGAGGAAAACTAAATAAAATTCAACATTTGACACAGGGCACATAACCTAAGTAGAATAGGGAAATCTGGCGATAAGAATGCTGAAAAAGTCAATATTTTGCAAGATAAGCTATATCTATACATAACCTAGTCCTGTATAATCGAGGGAAATTTCTAGCATAATTAAAGCAAATTTCTAGTAAATACTAAAGATTATTTCTAGAAGGAAAGATTCTGGTTTGGATAGTACCGTATTTCCTTGATTTGACTGAAATTTGGAAAGAGCAAGTGCCAGAAGAAGAACGAAAAACAACATGGCCCAAGACTACACCACAGGACTATCAAAGCAACAACTAGAACAGTTTGAGGAACAGGGCTGTCTTTGTTTAGAGAATTTTTTGACTCCGCAAGAAGTGGAGTCGTTGCTACACACAAGCAAGGAACTTCTTGAAAATTTGGATCTTTCTGACCATCCCATGACCAAGTTCACCACCGAAGACGACAATCATATCGGGGACGACTATTTTTTGCAATCCAGCGACAAAATCTCCTATTTCTTTGAGAAGGATGCATTTGACAACAATGGAGACTTGAAAGCCGGCAAGGAAAAATCTATCAACAAGATTGGCCATTCGGTCCACAGCTTGAATCCCGAATTCAAAGCGATCTCTACAAGCGAAAAAGTAAAGGCAATAGCTAAAAGTTTGCACTACAATGACCCTAGATTGATTCAGAGCATGATAATTTGCAAGCAGAGTAAAATTGGCGGCGAAGTACCTCCCCACACAGACTCCCAGTTCTTGTACACTAATCCACTAAAATTATGCGGCTTTTGGTTCGCTTTAGAGGATTGTACTTCAGAAAATGGCTGTTTAGGCTACAACCCTGGATCTCATTTGAAGTATCCTGTCTCCAAAAGGTTTGTCAAATTAGAAGGTGGTGGTTGCGGATTTATTGACTTACCAACAGATAAGCCAATTCCACCATTGCCTCAAGATGATGATTACAAATTAGTAGAATGTAAAGCTGGCTCTTTAGTGTTGATCAATCACTCTGTGTTGCATAAATCAAATAATAATACCTCTGATAAATCCAGATTTGCCTATGTGTTTCACGTTATTGAAGGTGAAGCTGAATACGATAATTTGAATTGGCTACAGGTTCCACCATCAGGGGGTACAAATTTTTCAAAGTTATATTAGCAACAAACTGTATTTGAAAACTATACTTAACTAACTATCTACAAATCTTTCAATAAATATTTAACTACTTTAGCAGCATTTGAAATGTCCACGAAATGCTTTTCATTACCAGAATCATCAATTATCATTTCCCAACCAAGCGACTCTTTTTGTGATTCATAAAAGCTTTTCAACTCATCTAACTTTTTGCTCAATTTTCTTGATCTGACTTCTATTTCTATTTTAGGGAAATTTTTTTTACTGTAAACTAAGCTCAATGGAATACCAATCATCTGAGATTCTTTGATTTTTATTGGAATCTTTAATTTATTCTTACGTAAATCTTTTTGGAAATCAATTCTTTCATCTTTCAAATCTGATAAAATTTTCTCCAAGTTTTCATCTGATTCATTAGAAATTACTGTCACTTCATACGGGGCAATAATAGCTGGTAAAACTAATCCCTTATTATCTCTCAAAATTTCAGCTATAGAAGCCAATAATCTTGACACTCCAATACCGTAACAGCCCATCTCAAAGAAATTGGATTTGTTTTTGGCATCAATAAACGTTGCATTCAAATCTTTTGAATACTTGGTTCCCAAGTAAAAAGTATGACCGACTTCAATCAGCTTGAAGGCTTCCAAGTGGCCTTTGTTACATTCTCCGCATACCTCCCCTTCTATTGATTCAACGATTGAAATATCATTGAAAGTTGTGAAAGAGTTTCTTTGGAACTTCACTTCGCTTGGAAAATCTGGAAGCTCTGTTTGCGAATTAATTCTTGGATCTATCACTCTGATAACCTGTTTTACAGCTGCTTGATTTTCGTCAACATTTTCGTTAAGAAATTTATGGAGTACTTGCTCGTTTGTCAATTTCTCATCTTTCAAATTAATGTTGTTGATATCCTCTTTAACGAAGCTACTAACCAATGTTCTATCACTTGGGAAATATAATGCTATTAACGTCTGGTTCTCCAAATCAGTGAAATATTTTACTTTAGCAACTTTAGAAGGAGGTGTGTCTTCCCTTGGATAAGAAATAGCTTTTTCAATATTACTAGCACTAGAACAATGATCACATTTCATCAAAATGTCCTCACCTGTCTGATGAACTAAGTGCCATTCAGTGGATAAATTTCCACCAATATCACCTGAATCAGCTTTAGCAGGAATAAAAGGAATTTTCAAATCAGCAAAAATTTTAGCATACGCTTCATTCACAGACTTGAAAGTAGAGAGTGCATTTGCTTTATCTATATCGAAAGAGTATCCATCTTTCATTATAAACTCTTTTCCTCTCAAAAGTCCAAATCTAGGTCTTTTTTCATTTCTGTATTTTCTATTAATTTGATAAACCAACAACGGAAGCTGTTTGTAACTATTAACTGTATTATTAGCTAAATCAGTAATTTCTTCTTCACAAGTAGCTACTAGACAAAATTTATCGTCATCAAGTTTGAATAGTTCAGTATTTCCCCATCTATTAGTTTTTTCCCAAAGAGATGATCCTGACAATGAACTTAAGCTAACTTCTTCGAATTCGACTTCATTCATCCGATTGCGGATTATATTTTCAATTTTATTTATTGATTTGAGTCCATTAGGTAACCAATGAACTAGCCCTGCAGAAGGTTGTTTAAAATATCCTAATTTTTGCAATAATTCATGTGTCAATAAGCCTGTTATATTCTTTGGAATTGTGTTAAACTCGACGAATGTATGATTACGAGCGATACTTGACTCAAGTCTTTTGAAAACTCTCCCAAACATGGTTTTCTCTGTTTTGGTGAATTAGAGTCTACTGCTTTTTCAGTCAAATTGATATATATATATATATTGGAAAGCAGAGGCCTGATTGCGAAGACACGGTGCACATCTATTGTTATAAATATCCTGGAACTGATATCATCAAATTGATTAACATTTTTACACCGAAACATCCAGTACGATTAAAAACGGACTTTTTTTTTCCCGCCGATATTGATCCATACACAGATTATATTATTTGCAGATATATATTAATCTACAAATACTTACTTAACTCAAGCATCATGATGATATTTTAAAACATTTTATTCTTACAATGTCAATTGTTTTTTAAGATATATAATGAGGAGGAAGGGAGGAGGAGGAGTTAGATATGAGAAAAACATAAAACATATATAATCAATTAATTAAATAGACATAAAAAAGTTAATAATAAATTTAATGAAAAGAAAATTAGATAATTAAAAATAAACCTTTTCAAGACTAAATTTAGTTCATAGCTTTAACTAATTGGTTAATGAATTCTTCTCTGTTACCGAAAGAACCACCTTGGATAAAGTGTTCGAACTTTCTTTCAACACCCCAACCACCGTTTGGAGAAGATAATTTGAATGGCCACAAGAAGTTGTTAGCTTGTTTGAAGTTTGGACCAACGGTGTAGATTTCGTGAATCAAGTCTTCCATGGAGACGATACCGTATTGACCTAAAGCAGCTTCAATGATAGCGTTGTCACTCAAAGCAATTCTTTGCTTGTTGACCTTACCGTAACCTCTCTTGTAGACCAACTTTCTGATGGTAGCTAAAGATGGGTAACCGTAAGCAACGTATGGTTCAACCAATTTCAACAATTCCTTGGTGGCCTTAGTAACCTTGACGAAGACACCAGCGTTGATTTGCAACAATCTCAACAATTGTAAGATCTTTCTTGGCTTTGGTGGAATCTTCATGATACCCTTGATTCTGACGACAAAGACCAATTTGGATTCACCTTCAACGTAGAAAGAACCTTTAGCAGCAGCATCTTTCTTAGCATCAGCTAAAGTCTTAACTTGGTTCTTGTATTCTTCTTCATAAGCGGCGGTTCTCTTGGCAATAGCTTCTCTCTTGACCTTGTTAGCCTATAAAAACTAAGTTAGTATTTAATGTTCATGATGCGATTTGAAAAAACCTGCATTTTCTGTTGTGTGCATATCTGTATTTGATCGACAATCCGAATAGAACGGATTTTATTCTCTTTTAATTAAAATAATTTCAGTCCCGAAAGATGGTATACTAATGACAGCATTGCCGTAGCTAGCCAAATAAAATTGTGGTTGTCATCACTAAGATTAATAAAAAGGGTAATATTGCAAGTGGAGCAACTCATAACAAACACAGATTTGGAACAACTGATTTACCACGATTTGGGCAAAAAAAACATAATTTTTTTTAAATACATACAGCTTGTCTCTTTTGCTTAGCTTCGGCTAATTCCTTAGCGTTCTTAGCGTTGGTCTTGCCTTTCTTCAAAAGGGTTTCTGGAGGACTGATTGGTCTACACAAATATAGTTAGTATGAATTCATCAAACCTAAATTGACAAGGGCCTGAATGGAGAACAGACTTTCGAAACCAATGCTATCGAGATGCAAATGAAAACTTTTGGAACCCGTTCTTGTAGTGTGTCATCACCCATAATTCAGGGGGCTATAGATAAAACTTTTCGCCATAAAATTCTCAAATATCCAGGAAACTGATCTTAGAAATAAATTTACATATGACGGGTCTGTTGCACTGTATTGCGGAACAATCAGGGCCAAATGAGGTCCTGAGGAAAACTGCCACTCAGCGAGTTTCTCGAGAAAAACACACCAAAGGGCAACATCTCCGGCTCAAGAACACAAGAGGCTGATTGGAAAAAAACCTTTGGGCATCGAGGCTGCACGGATTGCAGGCCTGCTGACGGACTGGCTATCACGTATCTCTGTCTGACCCCACGATCTCATCTTGCTGGCTGGAAAACTGTGCTTTGCGGTCCCAATTTCTGTTTTTCGATGTCTGGTGCTCCGTTTCACGCCTCGCGTATCGTCCACTTACTGTTTGTTAGCCATTTTTGTCTACTTTTGCTTCTGATTCGATACTCTTAGAATATTGACAATAGTGATATGGATTAGAATAAGTATATTGACTTGGATATATCAATATGCTCTTCTTAATTTTTTTTTTTTTTTTTTTTTTTTTTCTTCTTAGTGATATTTTATTTCTGCGTACGGGTTAGCTAACTTTCTGTTTTGTATGGCGACAGTCTTTCTCTGGTTCACTCAATGAATTTTTTTTTATTTCGTTGAAATATGCTGAGGAGCGATAAAAGAAAATAATTAGGCGATTAATCCCAGAAACTTAAAAAATTCTATGGCCAATGCGTAAATCCGTACACCAAAAAGTTTTTTTCGGTTCTTTGGAAAAAAAGTGAGAGAAAAAATTGAAAATATCGCTTGAAAAAAAATTTCGATGAAAAATAAATTTCTGCAAGAAATAGAAAAAAGAGAAAATTTCAGGTTTTTGTGAATTTTAAAAAATTCAATGGAAATTTATGGTCTGAAAACGTGATAAATTATGCCCCAGAAATGTGCACGTGCTATAAAATATTCGTTGCTTTCACCACTTAGGTGTGAACTTTCTTTGCAAATATGAATACAGTATTTTTTGTGAGAATTTTGATTGTATGCTCCATTTTCCTCAAAAATTTTTCCTAAAACATTTGGCAAAACGATCCACCAACATGTGGAATCAAAGGTTTACAACCAGATGGTGGACCATGAAAAGCTCAAGGTCGACCATTATGGCTGCGAATAGAATACTGTTGTGAACTTAGATGTGTCACGTGATAAGAACGTGACAAACAGCCTCCTCAGCGAATAAGATCACATATCCTTACAAGTTATCTCCATTACCTTTCTATTATTAACCCTCTTTCTATATAATATATAAACCTCCAGCTATTCGTAGATCAACTCGTCAGGGTTCTCTGACTGAAATAATTTCAAAATTGTCGCGTCGATACGACTGTTCACCAACGGATTGCCCTCCGCGTCTTTGCCCAAGCTGCGTTTCTTGTTGCTAGCGTCGTATAACATTATCATGCTCGTGTATTTATTCGAAATTCGCTCTGCGGAGCCCTTGGTGACGTACTTGATTTGTTCTAACGACAATTGATACGACTCAAAAGCGTCGTTCCCCGATTTCACCCTACCAATATTTCTTTCGTTGATGCTGGTACACTGGTTTGTACCACCTTCGCTATCATCATGACGACTCGAGTTTTTATACTGGCAGTTGGCTATGGTGTAAGTGATGCTCTTCATCCAGCCAAATAACTCAGCGGTGACGTTCACTACAAAATTGTAAATCCCGTGATTCATTTGGATGTCAATCAAGATATTCTCCAACTCTGCCGAAGAAAGCCCATTGCCATCTGCAGATGCAGTTCTTCTTCTAGGCACCTCGCTGTCTCCCATAGTTGATCTTACCTGATCAGCATACTCCCTGCTTTCTTTTCTTTTGATCTTCGTGAGATATTGCTGATAATCCTTCAAAAATAAAATGTATTGCTTGAACGGATAGTTCTCTTTGAGACTTTGAATCAAGGTTAGAAACTTTCCAGACTTGTAATCTTGAAAGAATTTCTCAGCTTGATAATAAATTCCTAATTTTTCCTCCAACAAATAAATTGGAGTCTTGATTGGTAAAAAGCAACGAAGCTTTTTATTATATATCTTCTCGCATTTTCTGGTCCAAGTTATGAAATCCACATTTGCAAACTGTTTTTCGCCAGCTTCTGTAGCGGAAAACAAAATCGATTTCCCAACAGGAACTTTTTTACCCAAGTCCACATCGACACCTGGTAACAATAAAGATCTGATATTTGACCTGTTCAAAAAATCCTCATTGACAGCATCGTCCAAATTCATTAATCTTAAGGTAGAAGGATCTAAAGATTCTTTTAACAGATCTATAGTTAAACCAAACAGCTTGCTGAAATCTGAATCCATATTGATATTCATCTCAGCTAATTTTTCAGCTTTGGTAAGCTTGTTTTTATTGGCTTTGTTTAGTTCTCTTTTAGTGAACTGCGAGAAGATGTAATTTTTATAATCTTTATCATTCATTGTGATAGAATTGAGATTTTTATTGGCTGCATAATTACCATTCAGTTGAAAATCGAATGAATTATCTGTATTATCGATTGGATCAGATGTTGAGGAACTAGAAAAACCGAAGTTGTCGTTGAAAACTGAATTTCTCTGGGTATTTGATGGTGTAGGTTGCAATGGAGCATCTGCCTGTTTGAACTGTATATCAGGACTAGAATTGTGGTCGCTTCCACTGTTGTGTTCCAGATTGAGAAAGATCTGTGGACTATTAAATTGGAAGATGGATCTGGTGGTTTTAGTCACAGAAGTTTGTTTATTTTGTTTTGTTGGTGTGGTAGTAGCTATTGAATGGGCTCTTTTCAAATGTTTGCCAGGTGAAGAAGATGCCAATGATGAAGCTAACAATTTATCGAAATAATAATTTTTCTCCTTTTTGCCACTAGGAACGTCTTTTCGGCTAAGGTTTTGGTCATTTGTCTTCAATCTTTTATTTGTCAGAAGATCCACTGAGCCACTTCTTGGAGTAGTTGTTTCTATGATATCTACATCGAATGAGGTGTCACTATAAACGATATCGCTGAAAGTTCTTCGAAGCCTGTTTTTGGTGATAGGGTTGCAATCAATTATGCTTAGATCATTGTTATTGTTTGAGAAGAACGAGCTGATTCTGTTTTTTTGACCTTCCTCGATTTCGTCGAGATACTCTAAATCGGAAGATTCGTCGAGTATTTCTTCGACATCGACCACGTCTTCAGTGATTGGAGCGATCAGCAACTTTCTGCTGCTGCTGCTTGGAGAACTCTTGCGACTGCTATTGGAGGAAGATTTTTTGCTGTTATTGGGAGATGATTTCTTGCTGCTGGAACTTTCAAACACGAACAATTCGTTTTTCTCCAACACTATGAGGTCATCATCGTCCGATGGGATCTCTTCAATCACATGGATGGAGGATTCGACGTTGGCAGTGCTGCCGCGTCTTTGTTGACTGCGTTGTTGTCTGGCGTGTTCTTCTTCGGAAGATAATACCACTACCTGTTGCATGCTGTTTGTTAATATGGATTTGAAAACTTTGGGAGGTGGGAACAGCGTTTCAATTGAGTAATGCTTTGGTTTCAGTCGAGTAATGTTTTATGGATTGATTGGCAAAACTGAAGACCTAGCTGATATGTGATTAGTGTTTGGCAGCAAGGTTCTGGGAAATCGCGAAAACCCTGGAACTTTATATGCAATTGAGAAGTACGCGAACAGATCAAAAAGCGAATCAAAAAAGCGAATCAAAAAAGTGAATCAAAAAAGTGAATCAGATCAAGAAAGTATAAGATTCTTGACATGTTTTTTGAATAATACATGAAAAACTGCAGAACGCGTTGGAATTTAGCCCCAAAGAGGTAAGGAGGAACGAAAAAAAATGGAAAAAACTGCAAAATGAAAACATGGGCCACGAAAAAGAATTAAAAAACGCGAAAACCACAACAGAAAAAAATGAAAAAAAAAGACGCGTCGCACCCGAAAACTCTAGAAACATGACATCTGTTTAACCCAAGAAATTCCATATCCAAACACACACACGTAACACGTGAAACCCGTAACTTAAACATCCTATTACAAATAACCCGAAACCCTATAAAGCATCACACCAAAAAGTACAATATTACATCATTAAACACTGACACCAGTAAAGCCGCACACCATATTAGGACATCTGTACATCTTGACATCAAATAGCCAATAACGCTTTAAATCAGTGCACCAGATTCTGCATACGGCAATTCCGTATCACATTCAACTCACGTGACTTTTCTTCCCTTAGCGACTGCAAAGAAAATTTTTCGAAGTTTGTGTGGCTTTCAGTTTTTGCTGGAATATTCTTCTCAGGGGAGAACAAAAGAAAAATTTGGATGATTTGCCACTTCTTATATAAAAGAGAAAAAATGGGGGACAATTACAAGCACTGGGATTAAAAGTCGATATTCCCAAATACACCCACTACCAGATATTTCAATCCACAGAGCACTCCAGGCTGATTACACGACCATTGAACCACGAAAATCGAGAACCCACGCGTTGTGCTGAATTTGCATTGAGATTGCATCGAGTTTGTTACACATAGTGTCTAGATTGCTGCCAGGATCGTAGTAGCAGAACCCCCATTGATAGAAAGCGTCTGACCAAATCGTCCGACCCCATTGATTTCCATTGCCCCCGCTCTTTGCTCCACATAAACACCCACAAACATGTCCAGCGTGCCAGAATCCGTCCCAGCCAATAGCAGCGCTGCTGCTGCTGCTGCCCCAGCCGTCATCCCAGCCGCCGTAGAAGCCCCAGCTAAAATAAGACAAAACGAGCCAATCGACTACTCCACCAGACTCTACGTCGGCAATGTCCCGTTCAAGATCACCAAGCAGCAAATAATCGACCATTTCGCATCCAAAGACACAGAGAAACAAAATGATTTCAAAATCACCACCGTCGATATCTTGAAAAAAAGAACATACAACCCAAAAACAAAGTCTCACTACATGAGATCTTTGGGCTACATCTTCATCAACTTGGATAAGGAATCAGATCTCGACTCCTTCATCTCCACTTTCAACGACACAGACTTCAATGGCTTAACTATCAAGGTCAGAAAAGCCGTGACCCACGACGAGACCAAACAAGATGAATCCAAAGAATCCACCAGCTCAGATGACAGTAAACAAGAACTTCCAAAAAAGAAAGAGTTAACCGAAGAACAAATCGCTGCCAAAAAGGAAAAAGCTGCCGCTAAAAGAGCAGCTAAAAAGGCCAAAAAAGCCGTTGCTTTAGCCGCAGCCAAAGACGGCCAAACATCTGCTGATGTATCAAAGGAAACCTCCCCAGAGACATCTTCAAAAACTAAGGAATCAGAAAAAAAACCTGCAAAGAAAGCACCAAAGGAGCAACAGAATCCTAAAGTTAAGAAACCTTTGAGCGAAGGCACAGTATCCAAGAATACCGTATATTTGCGTAATATCGATTTTTACTTGACTAGTGGTGATTTGCTGAAATTCCTCAATGAACAAACAGAGTACCATCCTACTTGGGTCCACATTCCAAGAAGACAATTGCCTGCCGGTCAGTATCACTATTTGAAGAAAAAGAGTATTCCATTGAAGTCCAAGGGTTTCGCATTCATTAGATTCAAAACTGAGAAAGAGCAATTGGATTTCATCAAAGAGTTCGACGGTAAGATAATCAACAAAAGACAAGTCTCTGCTACCGCTGCTGTTGATTTCGAAGACGAAGAGAAATTAGAAGAAAATCAGCAAGAAAAGAAGGAGGAAGAGAAATCCACACCTGAAAGTTCTTGAATTATGACCGAATCTTGCATTGAGTAATGTGTTAGGTTTTTCGATGAAGCAATCAATTGATGTTGCCGCAACTTTTTTGGAACAATCAGTCGACTGTCTTGTTCATTTGTTGAAGTTTCGAAAGACATCTTTATTCATTTTCGATTTGACATATGGTATTTTCAATCCATTTTCGCTGCTTCAAATAGTTATGTATCTGCATGTCTATGTATATTTATAAATCTATAAACAAAAGCTTTATTTTAATATAATTAAAGAGAAAAAAAAGTTATATTCTGTTGTTCTATTGACTTTTTTGAATGTAATAATATTTAGGTTTCCAATATAATGGATACTTATTAGCAAATACAGCATTCTAAATTTTTCATTTTGCTACGTGCGCTGAAAATATGGAAATTCAGAATACCCTTACAACTAATTGATACTCTTTTAACAATATTCAATATCTAAAACAAGAAACCCTGCTTTAATAATATACTGATATTACGATCGATTCCACCATATAGTAGAGTCATCAGTTTCTTTTCGCTCCCTTTTGCTTTGTTTTTCTTTTTTTTTTTTTAGTTTGGAAAGAGCTGGTTGATGGTTAACTAATATTTTGTTCCGTCAGCCTTCAAAGAGAAAGACACTTTGAGCAGACACATACTAGCAAGTCTGAGTCCAAGAGACTATTTTGGCTTTTTGTTAATTCAAAGTTATGTCGATGCTATTTAAGAGTAATACCGTATCGCCAAGCACCGCGATGAACTCCAAACCAAAGAAGCAAAGCAGCTCTTTGACTATAGGACACTCAGGAGGCAGTTGTAGCCCTCTTTCTGTGGATGCCACAGTAGAGATGTTCAAGAAATATCACCATTTGCCTACCCTATTGTCTGCATCCCTACCTTCTTGGACTAAATCAATTGATGACAACTCCCTGGCTATATCTAATACACCAGGATCAAGTAGGAAGGCTCCTCTAAAAAGAAAAAGAAAGACGCCACTTTTTGAGAAAGATGAACAAACAAATCTTAGTGGTGAGGATCCAGAGGATAACTCATCAGTCAACTCAAGCTCCTCCATAAAACAAGCACCACAGAACGTATCGAGCACTTTGTCAAACGGTACTACTCTGAATCAGCAGGTTAAGCCACAATCTTATGTTAAAAAGCATAAACTGGGTCCAAATTATTTCTTTTTAAGAATTGATCCAAAGGTAAAATATTGTAAAGTCAGTCTATATGTTAAACCAAAGATTCTTAGACAATTAAAACGAACCAAAAGAATAATCAAACTAGAAAATAATAAGTCAGCAGCTCACCAGCATAAAAAACTTTCGAGTACTTCGGGTATCTTCAATGAAATGCCTATAGATGGTAATGAAAGCAAACTGGTGAAACATGCGGAAAGAATGGATAGACAATCAAAGATCAAAGAAAACCATCTTATAACTAACTCGCAGCCAGCAGCATCCAAACCACTCAAGAAGTCTCAAAATGATAGTGAATTGGAGACCGAAAATTCTCGTGGAAAAGTAAAGCCAAAGGTAACTTCATCTCTGAAAGAGCGAGAAATGTCAGTATCGACAGTCAATTCAAAGAAATCTGTGAACAAAAATGAAAAAGAGGTAGAAGTAAATACTCCAAAGTCAATCAACCATCTCCGTGCTCCTAGCTCATCCTCATCTAGTTCTACGAATATCAGCAACATCAAGAAAAATCCAATGTATATTCCAGAGATTAAAAAGAAACCTAGACCACGGATCAAATCAAATGCTGAGGCATACACAAAATTTAAAGCATTGCTTCAGAAGAAGAAAAGAAAATTCATAGAACTAGCAACGGAGAAGAAGCATCTGGCGGATAAATTAAATCTTCAAGAAGATAAGCAACAGTCAGCTAATGCTTATCACAATAATAATAAGAACATGATAACGTTCAAGAAATATGTTGCTACAATTATTGATTCAATATTGTTATTTATGATTGGTTTTGTTTACGATGATGACTTCAGAAATCTCGAGGATATGTCAGCAAATGAGAGACAGTGGTCAAGTTTAGTACCCTTAATTACTCAGGTGATTAATTCTCTCACTTTTGAAAATAAGAAACATAATGATGACATCGATTCATTTTCTGGAATCTTAGGCTTATGTCATCAGCTTAGATCGCTGCTTTTGATACATATTAAGGATATTCATTTGAAAAAGATGAATAATCATTTGACTAGAAAGTCTCATTTAGAAAAAATCGTTGGTAGTAATAATGAGTTCGCAAAAGAAGATGAAATTGAATTACATGAAATAAACGAAAAGTTGTTAAACATTTTCTATCCGCAATTCATTAAGTTGACAGAAGATTCTAATAAAGACTACTTGAAATCTGAACTGCTCTTGAGTTTTAGAAAAATTGAAAATTTTTTCAACGAAACTTATTCCAAAAACAATAAGTTCCAGAACAGTTATTTCAACGATTATCTTTCAAATATTTCGTCTAAAAAAAACCCTATGTCTATGCTAGAATATTTTGATTACAAAAATTGCTATGTCATTTCAAATTTGATGAATTTATCAAATACAGAAAATTTTTTCAAAATATTGGATGTGGAAAAGCCATGCGAAGGATATTTTTATTTACCTTTTAACCCCTACTTGAAGCAAAGACAGGTAATAGCCTATGGTTATGCAATTATTAAGGAATGGGCAATCAAATATGACGTAGAACATGATTGGTGATAGATAGATATATACCTATAGTAATGGAAAGAGGAATCAGATAGACATATAAAATGTGTAGAATAGAATTTATTGTTGACTAAAACAAAGCAGTGTGTATGTATATAAAAAAAGAATAATAAAAAATGAATGATAATGACAACAAATCGGTTAAACAAAAGAAATGTGCAAATAATAATAAATAATTATATATGTGTATATAGGACAGAGGTAAGTAAAAATACAAATACAGATTGAAGGCAAATAAGGTTTCTAGAAAGAGAATATGGGTAAACGTCATATACATTTGATTCATTTTTTATTATTTCACTTTTTGGGCCTGACAGTTTGATTATATTCGGGATATTATGGATAGTAGTTCAACTAACCGGTGGAAAACTTGGAATTAAAATATGATTGTGAGATCTATTCACAATGAGCATGGTTTTTTTCTCGGCTCTGTTTATATATATTGCGTACTGTTCAATTTATCGAATTGTTGCTAAATTATACAACAATTGACGTAGACATCTTTGAGTAGCAAGATCATCTCTCAAAGCCATTGCAAAAGTGGTGTCCCTCAAAGGTTCTGGTAAAGTAGTGGCCAAAGCTTTACGAGCATCGCTGTTATCGCTCAATCTCAAATAGCATCTAATCACATGCTTCAATAATCTGATTGTTTGGTGCTTTACTAATTGTTCAACCATTAACTCTAACACGTTGCTAACGGCATTAAATCTTTCATAGGTTTGGCAAATATAATTTAACCCATTGTCATCCAACAAAATTTTTTGAATAACAAATATCGCAACGGTTTTAGATAACTCGGTGGAAGATTCCATAATCTTGAGACAAAGAGGAATGATTTCAGTAGTTAGCAAAAAAGCGATAACTTCAGGGTTATCATTTTTCACCAATGCACCGATCACGCCTAATGATGTTAATCTTAAATATTCAAACAGTCTCGATCTTGAATCTGTATTCAAAAATGGATATAAAAATAAGGGAAAATGGGCCTTCAAGAATAAATTACGGGTTTCAGGGTGCAGTGCAACACATTGTAACAAAGCTAATGCATTACAAACTCTATTAGATTCAGTTGCCAGTAATGTTTGTGGGGATAATAATGGATAAACACTAATGATTTCCAATAATAAAGCTGTCATTACCCCATAGGAATGCCACAATACTAATGCTAAATCTTCGTATTGTTCTCTCTTTTTTCCCAATTCCAATAAAGCCTGCTCTTTATTTGGACCATATGTGAGCTCAATAATCCAGTTGAAAACTTTTGGATCGTCCAATGCACGTTTAGATCCAGCGGCAATACTTGCGCTATTATTTGCCGAGTTGCTGTTAATAACTGCTGCGACGTTATTATTGTTGTTGTTATTACTGCTATTGTTGTTGTTGTTATTGTTGTTAGAACCTGCAACTCCAATTATGTTGTTGTTGTTATTGCTGTTGTTTTTGATATGAGATTGAGGTAACTGTTGGCCCTGAGCTTGGTAATGGATCATGTTATTGTTTGGGTTATTTCTTTGACCAGCAAGCTGAGCAGCGTTCATGGTTGCCTGCAACTGTTGAGCATTCACTTGTGGAATTTGGTGGTCCATAGAGTGTTGTTGGACTTGTTGTCTCTGAATCATAGGAGAAGCCCCGTACATTTGCAGATTCTCCTGGGGTTGTTGCTGTTGCATGTATTGCTGCATCTTTGTCTATAATATGGGTAGAATCTTGTAATTTTGCAAACAATTCTGGTAAATTTTTTTGAAGAATTCGATCAACAATTAGCTGAATTGAATTAGCCTGTTCAGTGTATACAAATTTCTTTGTTTGATCTTTCTGTTTTGAGGCTGCTGTCGCGGTTTTGGAATTGTCTTGCTGGGACAGACAATTCTTCAATCTTGATGAGGAAACTGAGTATTATTAGCAGGAAAAATGGATTTTTTTTACTATAAGCGCAAGCTATGAGTCCTTTAAATAAAGAAACTAGGCTTTCTGTTCTTTTTGGCCTAAACTTGTCTCTCAATTTACAGATATCAACTAAAGATTATATCGTAAAGGTTATCAAATATCTCAAACGATACTTGATTTCCCTCTTTTGTTACTCTTTTTTCTATAAAACAGAAAATAACAATTTAAAAATTTTTATGAACAAACAATATAAAAGTTTAAGGCAAAAAAAAAATAATCATGCAAGGATTACGAGCGCTCGCTCCATTTTTACTTAAAAATTCAACATGACTTTTTTCGATATACTGATGACTCAACGAATTACAAAAACAATGCTCTAAAAGGCCATTTTAACAGAATATTTATTTAAGTGGTAGTTTAAAAATAGCTCATAGCTATCATAGAGCACTGAGATCAAAGTCAGCATGTTTTAATTTCTCCAAGTAGATTTCAAACTTTGCAATATCCTTCTTTGTTATGATCCCCTTCAAATGGTTTTCTTCGTCGACTAAGAAAATGGTGCGGGGACTCAATCGCAGGAATATCTCATAAGTAGTTTCTAATGGAGTGAGCTCGTTAACAGTGATTGGGTTCACATCAATGAGACCCGAGAAATCGATGGTGCTGTGATCATCGCTCGAATCGATCACCATATTTTTATCAAAGTTGCACTTGATCAATTGGTCATCTTTGTGAGCATTCTCCGTTGCAAATTCAGAGGAAAAACTTTCTATCTGTAGAAGAGCCTTAGTTCTGTTGATAAATCCCGCTAGATACTCAAATCCCTCTTCCTTTGTGTTACTTGCATACGTAATCGGAATATCCTTAAACTCGCGTTTCAAAAAGGTTTCTTTAAATTCTTCCAAAGTCATCAAGTATTCGCCATTTTGGCTATATCCTGGGCCACATATCTTCAACGTTTTGAGTTCTGAAAGCTTTGTGGAGGCATAGTGCGTAGATAAGTTAAACACATGTTCTTCTTTTGGATCCAAAAACGGCAAGCCATTATATCTAATCATTTGATCTGAAATAGCACCCTTTCCCCATTTATCATTGATCACCTTGGTCACAGTAACAACTATCATAGTAGGCAAAATGTATCTAAGTGCACCGGTAAGTTCAAACATGATAACAACCACAGTAATAGTCAAATCTGTGATCCCACTTAAAGCAGCTGCTGCTCCTAAAAATGCATAAGTTCCTGGAATAATTGTACAATTTTTCCCTAATTTTTCTTTACATATGTGCGTAGCAAAAAATTCAGGAAAAAGCTCAATTAAATTCTCAACAAAAATCCCAAGTGCTCTACCAAAAGTGGCCCCAGTTGCCATGGAAGGAACAAAAATACCACATGGCACTTTACAGCCGTATGACACAGTTGTGAGAACTACTCTGATGATAGTAGCAAAAATCAAAGAAAGAAATGATTGCAATTTTCTGCCTTCCAAGTTGCAAAGACGATGTTCAAAACCAATTCCACACTCATGAAACAAAATCTCCATCGCTTCAGTCATATCTAGTCTCAAGTACTCGTTAAAATAACAAATTATTGAAGTGACGGATGACAATATCAAAATTTCTCTCAAAGGATAATTCGAAAGGTATTTTTGACGATAACCAACAAACATGATGTTAAACTTGGAGCATGCTATACCGTATATACCTCCAAAAACTCCAAGAATAATAAAAAATGGAATCTCAAAAAAATGCCAGTCTTTGTCATATTCAACCTCAAAAATAACCAATTGTCCAGTTCTGTATGGATTGATAAATGACAATGTGCTTGTCGCTACCAAAGAGCAGAAAAAGCACTTCCATAATGTAGATAATTTGTAATTGCTTGTAATTTCCTCGATTCCAAATAAAACACCTCCGATAGGTGAACCAAACGCGACAGCAACGCCAGCTGCTGAACTTGCAATGATGTATTCACGCATACTATGGAAACTACTATCAGTAAAGAAAAACTTTGAGCAGAACTGATTAACACAGTAGCCTGCAGCGGCAGCATAATGAACACTTGGTCCTTCTTTACCAACGCTTAATCCAGATGCTATTACTAACGGCAAGGTCAATGCCTTCGTAGATAATGTAGGGAAACTTAAAAAATTTTCTAGTTGAAATCCCGAAACGATACATTTTACTTCTGATATGCCAGATCCTGCTGCCAATTTTCCATATGTTTGCACCAAATATCCAGCGATAATCGCAAAGGATATGGATAATATCACAAAAACTAAGTAATTGAAAAATGAAAGCAGCGACCATGGTTTCCATAAATCACATTGACCTTCTTCAATACCCCAGCAGCAAAATGATTTGTTCAAATAGAAATTAGTTGAGCAATAACCATTTTTCAAACTGTTAAGATACTCGGCAATAATAGCTACCACTGCAGCAATGCATCCAATTGTGATACCAATCAAGGAGAGCACGAGCCAACTTTTACTCGAGGTTATGAGAAGATTTATTAATCCATTGGAAACACTCCTAAGACTATTTTTACGATCTTTTCTCCATGTTTTGCTATTTAATTTGAATAAACTGAAATTATAATCGTCATTTATGGAATCAATAGTTGAAAACTTGTCAAACCCCTTATAAGCGTTTGCTATTCTATGCTTATTTGCACCGAAAGAATCATCCTGTGAGGACCTATCAATATTTATTTCACGATTCATTAAGGGTTTTATGGGAAATCTACTGTATATTCAATGGTATCATATCCTTGAATCATAAAACTATGCTATAACGTATAAAACTGTTTTTCATAGAAATCAAGTAATGCGTGAGATATCACTCATTTTTGATTTTCTTCTGTCAATGCTTATGCCGACCTCTTTTTACAGCCAAAGTTTGATAAAAAAAATTCAATATTCAGAACATCAAATTTGGTCTTTATCTAAAGCATGTTCCTTGGGATACTTAATTCAAATATCACAAATTATTCTTAGGCTTTTAAGATTTATCTCCGAGAAAAATTTGGTATATAGCAATTCAGTAAGTGGAACATCAAAGATTCAATTCACCAAGAGTGTAAAATTGAACAACACAGTAGCAATTATCTTATTTTCAGACGATCATACTCAAAACAATCAGATAGTGTTTTGAAAACTTACAAGAAGAACATAAATGAATAAAATAACCTAAAAGTTTATTGATTTAATTAGCTAATATTTAACTACATCTCGTTAGAAATGAATAAATAAGCATTCCCTAGTCTCTTTTTTTTACTTTCTATAGTGATATTCTTTCAGTTGCATCCACCACTTACTCGAATGTCCCTTCTCTTCTTGAAAAATAAGCCGACCAGAGTATAGTAAAATTAATTTGAATTTTGGCACAAAATCGCAATACAATCTCATTATCTAAGATACTCATAAGATGGAGTTTATATAATAAAAAGTTTGGGATTAACAATATTTGCACGATCTATTCGAATGCAATATATCTGGGTTTGAAAATTCACGCTTGATTCACAACATAAGTTCATTTATGATTGATTAATCAAATTCTGATGAGCATTCTTTCTTTCATGTTTACCTTTTTTCATGAACTGTTTGAGCGCTACAGGATCCAAAGGATCCAATAATTCGAAACTACACAATAATTCCTCGTTAATAGCCATAACAGCACCCCAGTTGTCAAATTCTCCACAATAATTTGGAGCGCTGAAAACAGTCACTAAAGATTTATCATTAAAAAACTCATAGCCGTCTTCAACAACCATATGGGCACGGCAGATCAAATCAAAGTTAAATTTGGCCAAAAATTTGTTAATTGCTGTTTTGGAAAAACAATAAGAAACACCTCTTTCATTATCCTCCCATTCATTGGGCGTATCTGCAGGATCAGACCAAAGTAAATCGTTCAAAAGACCGAAATCTGGAACATCAGTAGGTCTTTGAATATTTCTAATATCATCCATGGATTGTAAAGTTGGGGAAAGACCACCATGAACACAGAAAATTTTGTTTGCAACTATGGATGCAATTGGCAAGGTATTGAATGTATCAATAAATAATTTCCACGTTTTAATATTAGTTCTTCGTTTACACTCATCGTAAAATCCGTAAACACGAGTAACATTTGCACATTCATGATTTCCTCTTAAAAGGAAAAAGTTCTCAGGATATTTAATTTTGTAACAAAGTAACAAAAGAATAGTTTCCAACGACTGTTTACCTCTGTCAACATAGTCACCTAAAAATAAATAGTTGGAAGTTGGTGGAAAACCACATTTGGAAAACATTCTAATCAAGTCCATATACTGGCCATGAACATCACCAACAATTTTCACAGGTGGAGAGAGTTCAAGCAATGTTGGTTGAGCCAAAAAAATTTCTCTTGCTGCATTACAAATCAACTGTATCTCCGAATTTTTCAAACAAACAGATTTAGTTCTTTTACCTGAATAACCAGCATCCAATAATTTTTGAATTAAATCTTCGATTTGAACTACGTTTTCATCATCTTCTTCAGAGCCTTCATTGTTGCTATCACTAGCTGCTTGATAATGAGAGTATCCGTGATTATTAGAAAGATCATGCCCATCGGAGTTTGTATTATCTGTCAGGGAACCCTCAATATTACTGTTTGAAATACTTGGGTCTTGCTGCTGGTGTTGCAAATTCTCACCGTTATTCTCCAAGTTCAAATTTTCAACGGATTTCTCTAAATTTACTGCATTACTGTTTATATCTTCACTATTTCTCGAATTTACCTTTGATAAAACGGGGGATATCACTCTAGAAGTATCTGGTGTAGAGCCTGAGCCATATGCCTTTACACTGTGGTCACTTGTCAGACGTAACATACTGCTGCTATTGTTATTGCTTAAGCCAGAAGCTATACTCAATGCATCACTGTTACGCCTACTGAATGAAGGACGGTCTGTAGAAGTATTAGGTGAGTTTGTAAAACTATTGTGCCTGCTCGAAACTTGGGATAAGCGATGATTACTGAGATTATTATCGGATGAATAGCCTGTATTAGAGGAGGCATTTACTGAAGAATCCAATGCAATTGCGGAGGAATTCACATTTGAACTGTCTCTTCTGATTAAAATTGGGGTTTTAGGTTCCATCTGAACCATTGAAGGAGGTAAAAGAAAATCTTCGTCGTCATTGTTATTAACATTCAACGTGAGATTATTATTGTTACCTGCATTGTTGGCATTATTGTTTGCTACTGAAAGATTGTTGGCACTGGAGTTTCTTCGCGACATTAGCGGAGTGGAAGGAAACTTTTTAGAGATTTCGCTTGTCGCAGTTCTAAAAGACGCAGCATCGTCGTTGTTTGATCGGATTGATCTTCTGGATCTGCTCGATCTTTGGGATGTGGAGGTGTCTGTTCTGGAGAACTTTGGCAAGTCCTTTTTGTTTTTAGATGAAGAATTACCCATTTTGAAGAATCAAGAAAACAATCAAAAAAAAAAAAAAATAGCAAAAAAAAATAATAATATATAAAGAATCGACCCAAAAAGAAAAGAAAAAACGTAGAAGAGACTCAGTTGGATACAAGACTCGAATGTGGCAGTTTTTTGAAGCTCTGAAAGGTCTGTATCGATGTATCTATCTCGCGCAAAGTGTCGTAGCAAGCCTTGTGATTCTGTGTTTGGAAATCACCACAGTATCTGCAGCAGAGTAGAAGAAAGTCAACAACGGATGGCGATCGTCAATCAGTAATTGTCAACTATGAATACCTAAGAAATACCTGGCTGCAGCAAGTTATCAACCCTATTGTTGGGAAAAGACTGCAAATATCCAATTTTAAAACACAATTATGGAAACAACGTACTAAATTGCTCTCTTAATCAACCACTTATATTATCTATCACTGGTTTGTTTTCAATTTCCTTTCGTGGAACAAGATTCTTTGATTATGGAGCCTAAGAGGTAATACCATTAATAAAACAGCAAAAGTAAAATTTTCCTTTTCCTGTTTTTTTTACCTTTTTTGTTCCTTGTCGTTGTTTTAGCTGTATTTGTTGTGCGATTTGCTGTTTTTCTTTTTTTTTTTTCTATTGTCGTATGCGCGTTCAAGGCTCAGAGTCTAGAATCTGTCATTCAATGACGGATTAATGAAGGCTTTTTAATGTTTTATATTTACAGTTTTTACTATAATTGTATTGTACATTTGCAACTAAATAACCGTTATTAATGGAGTTCATAGAAAATTGTCTTCTATAAATAGAACATTTATAAATAAGCCGAGAGTGAAAGATAAACTGTACGTACATATACCGTAGAAGAAATAAAACAAAACAATGCCAAACAGTGAAAAAAAAAATACAGATAAAAAACTTCTAATGTGAAAAAAAAAGATTTGGCAACCAAGCTAGCTCAGTCCAAACAGGAGTTCTCCAAGTTGATCTTCTCCAAGTTGTAGAACAACCATTTATTCTGGAAGGAGTTGATGCCCATGCTTCTCGCCTTCAATCTCAAAGGTCTGTTGTCAGTTATCAATATGTTGAACTTGAAGCCGTAGATATCCACAGAGTCGAGTCGTTTACTGTACTGAACTCCGCCCCTGTTTTCAGCATCAAATAATCTTTGAGGAGGCGGAAGTGGGGTGTCAAACACATACTCTAGCCCGTCGATTCTCATCGGCTTGACCAACGGGTCAGGAACATTACCAAACTCCAAGTAAGGATGGTCACACACAACATTTTTATATTTCTCTTGAAGCGCAGTCAAATATTGTCCCTTCAATTGTTTGGCAGAGTTCAGCACCGACGTTAGTATCATGTCATCAATAGACTTTCCAGCCAACGGCAGTTGCAAAATTGGAGACTGCACACCCTGTCCTTGCTGTACCTGCTGCAGCTGTTGCTCTAGAATATCACTGTTATCATTCAAGTTATGTGTCGAGGTACCATCCATTTTCAATAACAACAAAGATGACTCACAACTGGTGATTCCTTTCTTGTTGTAATTCTTTTTATAGTAATTGAAGTTATCATTGTACATGTTCTTAATGGTGATCACACATCGAGTGGCTGAATCACTAAGATACGAATCCTCCAGCTTTCTCAAGGATCTTAATTCTTGATAAACGAGTAATGGCAAAGCAATACGAAGTTTAAGCGATTTAGAATCGTTTAAAGTACAACTCTTGAAGATCTTGTAAATTTTACCACAATTTTTCAACCACGAATTAGTGTCAAAAGTAACGTAAGTAATCGAAGCATCAATATCGTTCGCAATATTCCCAATAAATGGAACATGAACATACTTTAACCTTGGGGTCTCATTATCAGAGGCATTTTCTTCTTGACTTATTAAGCTGTTGGTAAATATGCCATTAGACGCATTGTTTCTGATAGATTCATCCATGATAATAGATGGCTCTTGAGGATGCACATATTCACTAGTAAGCATGCTCTTATCGTCA
This sequence comes from Saccharomycopsis fermentans, assembly GCA_002564245.1. NCBI lineage: Eukaryota > Fungi > Ascomycota > Saccharomycetes > Ascoideales > Saccharomycopsidaceae > Saccharomycopsis > Saccharomycopsis fermentans. The sequence continues at coordinate 3,423,721 of JNFW01000001.1, forward strand.
TCGAATTCATCATCATACTCGTACTCTTCATCATCATCTTCTTCACCGTCCTCACCATAGTCCAAATCATCCAAATCATCATCATACTCGTCCTCATCTAAGTCATGTTCCATATTATTTGCATCCATATCGTCATCTTCCCCAGATATATCAACATCATTATCGCCATCAACTTTTTTCTGTTGTTGTTGCTGCTGTTGCTGTCTACCTTTTCGACGAAGACGTTTCTTTCTTTCAATTTGCTTTCTCACAAGATAAGCATAATTTGCACTACTTCTAAAGAAAGTGTTGACATTGAAATTTTTATCACTACCTGCTTTGTAAACATTTTGTTCACTTATATTTTCAAACAAATTGGCAAATCTAGAGTCTGTGACAAATTCAAAAATAAGAGTGTTTTTTCTCATATCATTGCCAAAATTAGAGCCAGATGAAGGTGCATTACTAGACATACTGCGGATATCATCAGGATGACCAATATTACCTGGGGTTCCACTGTTGCCAGGAGTCTCCAAAGAATTATCAGAAGGAGAAGTTACACAAACATATTCTTTCCATTTGAAGAAACGATCTGTTAAACAAAGGCCAAACTTAGGATATTTTTGAGCAATATAAATGGCCAATAACAAGATTCTCTTGATTCTTTCTTTTTCAACATTATTGAACAATCTTCTATCCAATTTCTCGTTTTGATGGTAAGTACCATTGGCACTTCCGCCTGCAGACTTATCGTTACCACCCTTCTTATTCTTCTTTGCCAAATTACGAAGGTATTTTAATCTTTCGAACCTTTTTTCTTTCTCATGTAATTCGAAGTTCATTTTGTTATTGGTTCGATCACAATTGTCTCCTTCACTGAACAAATCTCTGAAGTAATTGGCATTTGTATTTTGCAGCCTTTGAATATTTTCTTGAGAATTGACATCTGGTTTGTAAATATATAACATTTCTTCGGTTTTATTGATATAGTCACCTAAGAAATCTTTACCATTCCAACCGGCATTATTGATATTGACATAATTCTGTTTATCATCAATCAAATCAAACCATAAGGAGCCCCATAATTTCCAAACTTCAATTAATGTTTCATTTTGGTTGAAATGTTGAAGCATAGGATCATTGCCCATGGAATACAATTTACGAATCTCAAGTAACAAGTTGTTTTTAGCAATGAAATCATCATCAGTATCTTCGTAATTATCATCATCTGTTTTAGTTCTTTTATCATTGTATAAGCTGTCCATAATTTTGAAACCTGATTCCAAATCATCAAAATCAAAGCATTCACGAGTCTCGTTGACCCAAAAGTTCAAGTAATTAATAAGGGATTCCCAAGGAAAAAATTTCTTGAAAATAACATCCAAAACAACTGGTTCACATTCTTTATTGACATCTGTAGCTTTTCCTAATGCAATAAGATAGTAAAGCCAGACAATAATATGAGGGGTGGAAACGGATTTAAAAGGACAATTAAGAAACTTTTTTAAAGTACGGAATGAAAGTTCCACTGATGATTTATTGATGAACTGCAAAGATTCATACCATTTAATTGTCGACATTTGGGACGCTAATGGATACGGATCATCAAGAAGAGATTCATATTGAGATGTAGTTAATGGTGTAGTATTGGTAGCACCAGGAATAGCAGCTGATGCCGAATTACTGTTGTTAGCAGTCAAATTTGGATTATTTTCATCTGGTTTTTGATCCTTGTTTCTTCTGTTTTTCTTATTCTCTTTTCTTTCTTGACGCTCTTTCAAAGCCAATGGGAGCTCAAAAAGAATGCTAAATAAATTTTTAAAATTCAAAACACCAAAACCGACTAGTTGCCAAATATTAATCAGAGCTAGATTTCCGGCTTTGTTGAACCAAAAGTTTAATAATTTGATAGATGGTTTTTCAATTAACGTTGTCTTTACATGTTGATCAATGACATTACTAGCAGCTGCCGTCGTAGCCAAATTCAAATTAGTGCGATTGTCTTTCTCAAAAAAGGAGACACGTAACGGTTGCTGTTGATGATGATGATGGCCAGAAGCACTACTACCAAGGAGATTGGATGTATCCATCATATGAATATCGTTATTGATAAATAGATCATTGTCCGAAGCGTCTGTTGAAGTAGTAGTAACAAAGTCAATGCTTCCAAAACTTCTAGCAAAATTCAGCACTAGTTTGATCAAATCCGGCGAAGAATTGAAATTGCCAACTAGTAAAACTTTTGAAATACGAATATACTGTAGAATGATGAGTTCCCAATTAGGAACGTTATCAACAGTAGTAACATTCCTCTGATCAATCATTATAGTACCATTTCCACTAGTAAGATGAAGTAGAGAGGACTCGTAAATTGTTGGGGAAGATATTCTAGAATTCAGAAACATAGAATCCAATACCATTCGAAGATAATGGCCCGTTGGTACAAAGCAATCCTTGACAAAAACAGCTTTACCTAAGTTGAATAATGCTTCGAGTGAAACGCTCAAGTTACCTTCATTATTTGCCAAGTTAGCAGAGTTAGCTGCTGCTGTTATTGCCGATACTGTACCACCTTGTTGATGTTGTTGAGCTGCCTGTGCTGCTTGTGCTGCAACTGCGGCTGCTTGTGCTTGCGCTGCGGCTGCTTGTGCGGCTTGAGCTGCCTGTGCAACTTGAGCACTTCCAGCACCTCCATTAGCTGCTGCTTGAGCCTGCGCCTGGGCGACTGCTGCCTGGGCTTGAGCTGCTTGAGCTGCTGCTGCTAAAGCTGCAGCTGTGTTATTGGCATTAGCGGTGCTATTGTTGTAAGGATCAATAGTAGAACTATTTGAATTACTATTAGGTTGCTGTACAGTAGCCAAATGATACAAAGTTTTCCCGTGGCCATAATTACAAGCAAAAGTTTTCAAATACCAATGCTCTGCTGAGATTTCCCAATTGATAAAATTAGAAGGGTAGAGTGCAATTGACATTCTTGAAAGATCTGCTATTTTTTCAAACCACCAATTCTGGAATTCCGAAATAAGTGAAAGAGTAGATAGTGCTGAGTCATTGGATGGAGAAGCAGTTGTACTTGTTGGTGGTAATAAAGAACTATTTTGAGAAGAGAGATGGCCTTGTAAATCAGCTTGAACACTGAGATCATTGTGCATTTCCACCAAAGTGGAGAGCAAAGAAAAACAATGGGAGATAAAATTTACGCAAAGTTCATTTTCTATATGGAATGATAGGGAAGCACTTTCTGCTGGGTTAGACGATGTAGTATCAATATTGTTGCTATTAGTTTCTGGAGGAATTGCTTGAGAGATTGAGATTAAATTTTTCATATTTTCCAAAAGATTGATAATTCCATAAATCCAAAGTCTTCGGGAAATTTTGTATACGTGGAGTATCTGGTAACCTGCAGTGATACCACTGGCACCATTAGGGATATTAGCTGAATTTCCAGTTGAGGTGGAAGCGGATGCTACTCCATCATAAGGTTTTCCACGAAGAGCAAATAAGATGAAATCATAATATGCGTCCAAGAGTTCCAAATTATTTGTATAAGCATTTGCTAAGGTTTTTTGGATGAAAATGTGTTTATCGATGGCTTGTTGTCTGTATTCTGCTACTCGAGCTCTTTGGAAAGATGGAGAAGTAGAGGAGAGATACAGTTTAACAAGTTGTGAGAGCTGATAAATTGACTGATTCAATGAGACATTGTACTGCTGATTCTTTTTTTCTAAATCGAGGATGAGAGAATAACATGCCTGAAGAGTCTCAGCCATGTAATTATTAGCGATGGCATCGCTAGAGGAGGACTGGGGGTTCAGGGAAACTGTATTATTGTTATTTTGTTGCAATGAATTGAGAGATTCGTCAATCTGATGTTTCTTTTGCAGCATTGTCTGGAGTGATTGTGAGTTTTGTCTTTTCTTGTAGTGTTCGTTTGGGGATACTGGGTCGTTGCTGAACATGCCAGCAGAACAACGGGTATTATGGGGGAATGAAAAAATAGTCTATGGAAGCTGTGACTCCTGAATGTTGTTCTGGTCGAGTTTTCTTGGAAACGTATCGGAACGAAGGGTATGTTCGGACAGATCGCTGGAAGACGCGAGAAAAGAGTGTGGAGAGAAATTCGGAGGAGGAACTGTCAAAGAACAGGATTTCGTGTTTGTTGATCTTTGTGAGTTTATTGACAATGTTTTGATCGACAATCGTTTGTTTATGGGTCAATTTTTTCGACTTGAGTCGCTGATCCAGTAATCTTTAATCGCAATTGCTACTGCTTGTCTGCAGGGCTTTTCTTTCTATTGTTTTTCTTTCTGTTTGCAGGAGTTGTCTGTTTGCAGGCTGTTCCTGATGGCAGGATTTTTCCTGATTGCAATCGCGGGTTGCCTTTGAAATATCTAGCACTCAGTTTTAGGCCCGAATGTTGCTAGGATGGTCTTTTCTGGGTTGTTTATGGTGTTTGCGTTGTTTCACAGATGTGGGATTACGGATATTGCCACCAAAAATCCTCCTGGGTCAAGCCTCAAGCAAATATTAGCTGGTATGTATCGCTGTTTTTTACTGTGTAGATTTTTTTTTTTTAGTATATGGGTGACCGTACTCGCTAACATAAACGTCTGCAGCTAGCCGATAAACCGATAAATATTTGCTGTGCTGTAAGAAAACAGAAAAATAGTGACAAATGTAAAAAAAAAAATAAGAAAGGGAGAAAGTTGGGAGAAGAAAATAGGGAGGAACTAGAAAAATAGGGAGAAAATAGAAAAATAGAGAGGAAATAGAAAAATAGAGAGAAAAACAAAAAAAAAATAGAGAAGCGTTTAAAAAATAGAGAGAAACCAAAAACGTATACTAAAAAAATACTCCCACAGTAATAAGAAAGAGTAAATAAATTACAGTGATAAAAAAGAGCTAACAAATGGTAGTAGAAAAATATATAAGAGGACTCAGGCGAGAAAAATTTTATGCTCAGGGTTAAAATTCTTAATAAAATTCAGTGAGCCAGAAAATTTTTTGCAGTTGCGGTATAATAGGTAAATAAAAAAAATTTTCTACTGAGAGATATAGAAGTGCGTTAATCGCATGCACAGAAAATTTTATACTAAGATTGTGAGGAGTATGAAGAATTAGTGAGAGAACATATTGGGAGAGCGATTAGCGATTGATAATTGGCGAGAGAATAAAAAAAGTGTTTTGTCAATTAACAGTCACGTGGTATACACGTGATTGTCAATTGCAGATCAGAAATGCCGTACACGACTGACGACTACTGTGCGCGATTGTGTACAACTGTAGATGATTGTTGGCGATTGTGAACGACTGCTGTCAACTGTTGGATTCGTGGCAAAAAATGATTCAATAATTGATCAAAGTAATATTTGATAAAAGTTATTATATTAGCTGATCAAAATATTTCCATTAATTGGTCAAAAGAATTCCATTGATTGTTCAAAATGTCAATAAACTATAAAACATAGCTAGAATCACTTTCTATGTTTGAATAATGAATCAAGGAGAGCACACAAATTCCAATTACTCATCCATCTATTACTCATCGTTATCATTCATTTACTATTGGCTCATTCACTCACTACTTATCTATCCATTCACCATTGACTAATTCATTTACTATTGACCCTTTTGCAAACTATATGCACGGCCACACGCGTATCTGCACACATGGTGCTGGTTATCTATCGATTCGCATAGATAAGAAATCTACAAGAAAAAAAGCCCACTTATCTATGTGTCATTTTTCAACATCTACAATCGAAAATTTCTTACCTGTTCTTTTTCATGGTAAATAAATACCCTTGAATTACCGCCAACAAACTGGAAAAAAAATTCCAATCCACTTCGGAATATTCTTCAATTGTCTTTTTCCAACACCAAATTGTCCTTAACCCACTAAAAGCTGTCTCATCAACACCCAATATGACAAACAACTCTGAACCTCATCCATTGGCCCATCATCTTTCAAAACGTTTCAGTCTCAGACAAAACTTGTTCGATTTCGAATCAAAGGCCTACGACAATGTCGAAAAACACCCAGATCCAATCTTCCTCCATTTCGGGGTCCCTAACGACGGGTTTTTCCCCCTTGAAAAAATGGACCTAATCACTGTGGACTCTCCTTTTGAGACTTACAGATCAGAAAATCCTAAGTTGGCCACCTTAACCGTTCCAAGACACGAAACCTCGCAAGACCCTGCCTCCAGATTGGATCTTGCAACCTATTTACAATACCAATACTCCTTTGGAACTGACCAATTCGAAAAATTCGTCGTTCAGTTCATCAAGGACACTCATGAACCAGCAAAAAAAGATGACTGGGACGCTGTGTGCTCTTTAGGTACTGGTGACGCCGTTTATAAAGTATTCGATCTTTTGCTAGATGCAGATGATACAATGCTCATCGAAGAATTCACTTTTGTTCCAACTTGTTCAAGCGCAGTATCATTTGGGGCAAAACTTGTCCCTATAACCCTTGATTTTGAGAAAGACGGAATCGATTTAGTGTTTTTCGAAAATTTATTGGTTAATTGGTCTGACATTCATCCAGAGAAAAAATTCCCTAAATGTTTATACACTATTGCATCTGGTCACAACCCAATGGGTAAAACCCAAACATTGGAATCGAGACTCAAAATTTACGAATTATGTGAAAAATTCGATATTATCATCATTGAAGATGATCCATATGGCGCTATTTGTTTATCAGATTACTCTAAGGGAGACCCAGAAAAAATATTCTCAGATCTATCAATTGAAGAATTCAAAAAAACATTCATCCCTACATCATATGTCGAAATAGATAAATCGGGAAGAGTAATAAGATTAGACTCTTTCTCAAAGACAATTATTCCTGGTTTGAGATTAGGAATTATCACCGCCAACAAATATTTCATTTCAAACTTGAAGATCTTCATTGATTTGTCAACCAAATTTCCATCTGGTTTGTCACAATTGGTTCTTTTGAAAATATTCAGAGACAAATTTCATGGTATCGATGGCTATTATCAGTGGCTTATGAAATTTTCTATAGAATACTCAAAAAGAAAACAAGTCATGATGAAAACTTTGATGGAGGATCCACTATTTGATAAACTTCATAAATTTAGAATCCTAGAACCAGATCATGGTATGTTTACAACTGTTGTCATCAATTTTAAAGATAAATCAAAATATGTAGAGTATATGGATCTTTTGGAAATGCTTGGTGTAAAGCATGGTATAATTTTCGTTCTTGGTACAAGATTAGCTATAACCAAAGAGACCAAAGATGACGGAAATTTCGTTAGACTAGCATTGTCTCCTACTCAGACACTTGACGAACTACAAGATGGTATCCAAAGATTCTTGGATACCTTGCGCGAATTCTTTAGCAAATATGACAAATAGGCGGTTCATGAATCATCGTTCTTCATTTTTCCAAAAATTCAATATTGTATTTCCATATATATCCTTTGTAGTTTTTTTTTTTTCCATATTTTTTTTCCTGAATGTTATCTCAGATAATTTCATTTCTTAATTGTAGTAAAGGGTTTTCCAAAGTACTGTATCGCTGATCCGTCACAGTCTACCATACTTTTCCATTAATTCTTCTAAAAATTCTCAAATATAAACAAAATTTCCTTGCCTATGAGGATGAATCCATGCAAAATATCAGATATGGTTGATCTTAAACATCAATGTGGACGTGGATAATTTGTGGTCGGATCATCTTTTTCTTTTTATCAAATGCGATGATGCTGCTGGTGGATTCTATCTGAAGATCCTCATCTGATGAAAAACTCGACTAACAAAATAAATAATGCTCAAGCTATTTGTCCATTATTCGTCCTGCGGCTCCTCTCAATTTTGGAAAAACTCAGTTGACGTTCTCCTTTTGCCTCTGCTTCTTGGATTGCTTCTTACTTTTCTGGTTTCCGCTGTAACTGTTGAGAGCTTCTTGCAATGACTTTGGTCTAGATTGAGTGGGCTGGTTTTCTCCATTTTTTTTGCGACTTTGAGCTAGCTTAAGAGATTTCTGGGCAGAAGCAAAATTCATATCTTCAATTGCAGGTGAGCGTTTTGTTTCATCGCTAGTATTGTTGATTATGATATACAGACTAGGTCTATCCAGATCTGAAGAATCAGGGAATTTTGCAGGAACAAAATCCACTTTCTCCGATAGAAGTTTTTCAACCATCAATTTGGTTGCTGCGTTTTTCTCCATGACTGGCAAGGACTTTGTTTAAGCGAAAAAGGTTACAAAATAGTATCCGAATCTAGTGAAATACTGGATAACAAAAAGTGAGAAAAGTATTGATTTTGGATATGATTAGGCGATGAGAAGCTCAAATGATAACGAATATTAAGATGCCTTATGGTTATGAACGCATTATTGAATTTCATCATGGCAGTTTTCTCATTTTTTTTTCTCGTTCAAGTTATGCTAATCCTCTTTGAATTAATACTAACAACTGAATTGATCTCCATTTTTTGGCAGAACTGTTCAATGGCTTTATCAATTGCATCTGTAATCTGTTATAAATATTATCAAAAACCCAAGATTAGTGAACTTTGTAATAAGGACTGGTTTATTTTGGAGAACTTTCTGTTTTACTTCGATAAAATAAGCAAAAGAAAAAGAAATTATCGCGAGAAAAATGTTCTCATTTGCTAAAAGTCTTGTGAAAACAATCGAGCAGTCCGCTGAAAGTATAATCAACAACTCCAACACTAATGCCAACGATCCGTATTTTGAATCAGCGTCGACAAACTTTGGATTCAGGGTTCTCAATGTCAATGAAAATGCACATGAGTCAGTAAAACAGTTGGAACCATGGTTTGACTACATTGTGGGTGTCAACCAGCACCAACTTCTTTCAAATAACAACGACCCAAACGTCGATCCTGCTAACAAAATGCCTGACTACAACTTGTTCATCCAAGAACTACAAAACTGCACTGGTAAATCAATTTCTTTGATGGTGTGGAACGCCAAAGGAGGCTGTCTTAGAGAACTATATATAACAATTGAGCCCTTCGAGCAAGTTCTGGACGGAAATTCAGTCATAAGCTATAATTCCGAAGGCTATCTCTATGACGACGAGAAAAAAGTGCTAACCAATAACAAATTCAAAACACTAGGTTTTTCAATGCAAGCTACACCGTTGATAACTGCAACATACGTGTATCATGTTTTAGAAGTCCAGTCCAACTCGCCTGCTGAAAAATGTGGTTTGATTCCTAATTCCGATTACATCATTGGAGCCAATGACGGCTTATTTGCTACGGGAGGAGAGGCACTTTTTGGAAGAGTTATCAACTCAATTTTCGATCGAAATGGTCCTAATACTGAAATTGATTTATTTGTATATAACCACGACTACGATGTGGTTCGTCCAGTCAAGATTTATCCAAATAACATATGGGGTGGAAGTGGTGTTTTGGGATGTGGCGTAGGATATGGGTTTCTTCATAGACTTCCTTCTGTGATTGGAAAGTTTGACACTGGAAATAGTCAGTTTCTCAATGCCCCTGGCACAACTTTGTTTAATATGGGTCCTGATTCATTAAATGCCAGTCAGGATATTATAACCCCTGCTCATATCCCTCCACCTCCATCAATTGGAGCTGCAGGTTCTACTCAAGCACCCCAGCCACTTGCTGGGAACTCCATGACTTCCCCTCCTCCAATTTCTAAGAAAAAGAAGCATGCTTCTCATGCAGCAGCTGCTAGTCATCAATTTGACGACTATTTTAAACAAGAATCCGAAAGAAGTGCAAAACTAGACACTAAAGTCAACGTACCAGTAACTAGCGACCTTCCACCACCACCTAAATAGATATATAGCTCAATAATATTATTCTAGAGTATCAATGTTTTTTTTTTCAGACTATGATTAGTTTTACATTTGAGGAATCTGTTAGATCACCTTTAATACATGCAGTCTTTCAGTATCTAATTTTAAGCAGTGTGTGGAGGTACTGCATGTTTAGAAAAAAAAGAAAAAATAAATAAACCATGAAAAGAATCACTGATATCAATAAGACTTCCAAGTGTATATATGAATATTAATGATATTGATGGTCATCTGGGGTTTCTCTTATCGCCAAAACAATTGTTGATCTTTTGAAGGGATTTCTTGCCAAAAAGATATAACTCCTTACAGTAAACCCCTAGGAAGAGTGATATTTTTATTTGTTTTGATTGTTAAACATTTTACTATGTGGGATGCGATAGCTGGAAAGAATGGGATTAACAGTGATAAAAAATTGGATCTTGAAAGACAGTTGATGAATTTCAAAATTGAAAAGAAGATTAAGAATGATTTACTTCAGGAATATCTTTTCAATAGCGATAATGCTAGTGAGACTGATAACATACTGCAAAAAGAAGATCACATCGCTCAACAAATAGTTGCAGATGATCTACTGGTGCAATTTGACAATTTGCTAGATGAAATAATTGACTATTTCATTGGTATATTGAAAAGCGACGATCTAGTCATGACTTTTGATAAACTTAAGTTGAGCCAAGAGCAAACACCGAAAGAGATAAAGCAAAGCGGTAACAGTTACAAAAAACTTTCCCTGATTTTTGAGCTTATCAAGCAAATATTAGAACAATACCTGGAATATTGGCATGGCTTGTCAAAACTAAACAAATCACAGGAAAGCCAAATCAAAAAAATAGAAAATATGGTTTTCCAGTATATGGATGCATCCAACTTTGAACTTGTCAAGCAAGAAATGTCATTAAATAAAAAAGAGTGTCAGATGTCTAAAGACAATGAATTACTAATAATGGAATTGAAATCCAAGAATGTCAAACTAGAAAATGAGCTTCATGAAAAGGATATCAGAATAGATGAGTTAAAAAATGAAGTTGAATCATTGAAAAGCTTGATAAGTGCAAAGATTAGCAATGAACGAAATGAAACCGCTTTACAAACGATGATAGAGTATAATGACAGAATCAAGTTAGAATCGAAACTATACACACCTATAGATGCAGATGTTCATCATTTAATAAAATTGAATAAAGACGCAAATGTTAGAAAATTCGAGGGGAATTTTTTGGAAACGCTTGATGCACGGAATCAGATTCAACAAAACATTATTTTGAATCTTTTTGCAAATGAGGAATTGTTGGTACTCAAATACAACGAGCTAATCAAACAATACATTATTCTTCAAAAGGCAAACAAAGCGCTAAATAAGGATCTAAATGTATCTCTTAGTAAATTCAAGAAATTAATCAACCTAGAGATCGAGACGATGGATTACTTACTTCGGAAGTCTAATGAGAATATTGACGAAGAATCTTTGGCACAGGCATTTGAAAGACTTCATAAGGTAAGGAGCCAGATAATAAATCTTAATGACGAGAATAGTAATCACAGCAATGAGAATCTAAATAATGGCGCCAAAAGTATAAATTACGACAAAATTTTCCATTATTGGAGGGAGGTAAATAACTATTTCGAGCAGCTATTTGACACTATCATTGATAATCATAAACAGATTGACAATTACTCTAAGAAAAAACAGAAAGATGATTTGGAAACCATTAATGACTTGAACGTTAAAGTCAACAAGTTCAAGTTGATTATAAAGGGGTTGAGAGACGAATTGGGATTCTACAAGGAAGAGTATACCAGGTTAGAGTCAACAATCAACAATGTTCAAGGTGGAAATAATGATGAGGCTTTGCGGGCCGTTCATTTAGCCAAAAAATGGATTGCTGAGAGAGAGTCTCGTGTGTTGGAGCTTCGGAGTTATAAGAAAAAGCTCAGCGAGATGAGTTGACATTATCAGACCATGCTATCGGCCATGAAATGGAACGGTTGTGTCATAAAAGTATTGATATAGCATAAAATACAAGTAGAAGAAACAAAATTTTTGAGTGGAAAATCTTTCAAAAGCTTCATGGCAAGTTAACAAAGTATGTCACGTGAATGGTAACTTGTTGTGCAAAATCAACATGATTTTTTGCAGAGGATTTTGAATAAATCCATGATCACTTAATCGCGGATATAGGATTAACTGTATATATATTATTAATATACAAATAAATATCAGGTTCTTAATTCAATTGTAAAATCGCAGTGCTATATTGATGGTTAATATTTCTTTTATTTTTATTTACAATGTGAGAAGGTGTATATGAGTATCCTTTTTGAGATCCTGCGACAGCTTCTAAGCTCTTCTCTAAGGCTTTCTCGGATTTTTTTTTCTCCGGTGACGTTTCCTTTTTTTGGGGCGAACAATTATTAATTTCTCGGTAAAGATTTTTTTTCTCCGGATTATTGAGATAAAACAAGCTATAAGCCTTAACAATCACCAGTTTGACTTGTGGAGAACATCGTATACCATGTAATTGTGATTGTTATATAAAGGAGTCACAATTCTTAATTTCCTGAACTGTTCTAGAATTATTTTGAAATAATATATCATAGTAAATAAGAAAAAGAATAAGTTTAATCTGTATTGAAATTGAGCATCTTTTTTGTCTAAATTTCAACCTTTACCGTTTACCTTGCACATCTAGCAATTCTGATTCTCGGAAATCGTTGTTTTTTATTTTAATTTGATTTACCTTATATTTTAAAGCCAAAAATGTTGACCTTGCCACAAGATATTATTGGATTTGGTACCATGAGAACCACATGGGCTCCTGTTCCATTATCAGAGGAAGAATCTGTTGAAATATTCTACAATGCCTACAAAGAAGCTAAGAAATATGTTTACGAAAACAACCCAAACCGTGATCCTACAGAGCCATTCATTTTGTACAACTGCGGTGAGTTTTACGGTGAAAATTTCTTAAACTTGAAGTACATGGAAGCTTTCCTTAAAAAATATCCAGAAGTAGAAAAGGACATCTTAACTTCCGTCAAAGGTGGTGTGGACTTGAAAACCTTGGCCCCTAATGCTGACAAAGATTTTATCAAAGGTTCAATTGAAAACTCGTTAAAGTACTTGCATAAAATTGACATCTTTGAAAATGCAAGAGTTGACAAAAGTGTCCCAATTGAGGAAGTTTTCAAGTTTTTCAAAGAAACTTATCTCGATACAGGTAAGATTAGAGGTTTCGCATTGAGTGAAGCTTCTGCCGAGACTATCAAGAAGGCATCTACCGTTTTCAAGCCAGTATGCGTTGAAATAGAGTTTTCTTTGTGGGCAAGAGAAATTTTGTCCAACGGAGTCTACAAGACTGCTAGCGAATTGGATATTCCTCTTATCGCATACTCCCCATTAGGTGCTGGTTTCTTGACTGGGTTAATTTCCAAAATCGATGATCTTCCAGAAGGAGATTTCAGAAGATATTTTGATCGTTTTTCATCCGAAAACATGGGTCACAACTTGGATGTTTTGGAAAAAATTCACGATGTTGCCAAAAAATTGCACTGGACAATGCCAGAAATTGCATTGTCATGGATCCAGCACTTCAATTCTCTTGATGGTGCTCATATAATTGCATTACCGGGTTCTACTAAAGAGCAAAGAATCAAAGACAATATTAATATCAAGAAAATGGATGCTCTGACATTCAAAGAAATCAATGACATCTTGGATTCTACTGAAATCAAAGGTGTTCGTTATGTTAAGAATGATGCAGTTCAAAATACTTTGTTTGTTTGAACTTTGGCTCGCTTGTTTTCATTTTCCACCCCATGTATTTTGCAGAATTCAGGCTCTCATTTTCTATACGTACAAACCTATTACACGAATAAATAATCACACACACAAGTAAGTTGTTATACCAATGTAGATATGTATATTGATTGGCAAGATATACAAATTTAGCGCTCAAGAATCTGCTAAATCATTATAGATTGTAATTGAATTGGTTTTTGAGGAGAAAACAATACAGCTCGATGATTTGACTGTCAGAATGATTTGGAAAGTCTTAAAGTTGCTGGCGACACTTTTAGAAATCGCCTCCGTCGAAGCCACCATCGAAACCACCATTGTCGAAACCTTGATCATAACCTTGATCGTAGCCTTGATCGTAGCCTTGCTCATAGCCACCGTCATGGTGTGAAAATGCATCAGACAACAATTCTGCTCCTAGAAAACCGGCACCAACACCAAGCAAACCAGTACCAAAACCTCCGAAACGACTTTTCTTCTTTTGTTGTTGCTGTACTGTGGTTGCTTGCTGGTAGTATGCCTGCTGAGGAGGAGCTTGTTGGTAGGCAGGCTGTTGTGGATAGTATTGTTGTTGAGGAGGGGCTTGCTGGTAGTATGGTTGCGCATTTGGGGCCTGAGCATATTGGCCACCGTATGACAGCTGTTGTGCCTGTTGATAAGAAGGAGGAGCCAGAGACTTGTTAACAGGTGGTCTGGAGTACTTTTCGTTCGAAGAGGCTCCTGCAGGGGCGGTGGGGAGGTCCCATTGTGACTCCTTGGTTTGCAAATTGACATAGAAGAACGTTTTGTATTCTTCATCCCAGACGGCTTTCCATCCCTCTGGCACTCTTGGGGGATTGTTTTTTGAATAACCCATTGCGGAAAAGGATAGAGTTGAGTTTTGTTTTGTGATTTACGATTTTTCTAGGCGATTGTTTCTGATCAAGTCCAACTTGCTTATTCGCTCTGATATTCAGTGATTCTGGGTTGCTTTTTTCAGAGTTGATTGAGATAAATCTGGATATGATCCAACTAAGAATGACCCGTCTTTATATATTTGTATGTCCTGTTATGATTTCAATTTATTTATCCGACGCGGGTTTCTGCGGAGTTTCTATTGTGCAAAATTTTGTGAGCGTTTTTTTTTCCAGTTTATTCTTTGGTTATATGGCTCCGCTATTAAGTCATTTGGTGACATTTAGGCTGAGCTTTCTCTAGACTGTCATATATGTCATCAAGATATCTTGAGTATTGATTATCAAAAACTTTAAGCACCTCTAATTTTCTTGGTGCTCTTTTTTCGATTGATTTTGTGAACATTTGTTTATTCGTAACAACTGCGATTATCTTAATGCGAGTGTGTAACTTCAGCGTACAACTTTTAAGTAAAACTATCTGCTGGACGGGTATTTTTCAGAATGGTTTTATAAATTAAATTCAAACATAAAAATTATTGGACTCAATCATGAAAATGACTAGAGAGAATAAAACATTATTCCAGATCCAGATTTGAGGGATTCATTAGGGACCAGTGAAAACGTTCCGATTTTTGGTGCCCCAGCACTACCAAAGTATTGTTTATGGAAAGGCCTTTTTAGATAGCCTGCTTTTCACGAATTATTTAAAACTCGAATTTTACATTGCTGGTCGTGTGTCATTCGCTGCACTACATGCGATGAATGTCTCCTATTCTAGGAGAAAATAAACCGGGATCTGCTAGAGTGAACCAAAAATTGTGTTGTTCAGCTATTTGTACTGATCAATATTACTAATTTAGGAAACAATGTGGAATACTGAGACTTCATCAGTTGTAAAGGCTCATATTCATGCATCAAAAAAAAAAAAAAAAAAAAAAAAGAAACTCCTCTAATATGCGCTACATCTATGTAAATTTCTATATTCTCAAAGAACATGCTCAATCCTGCTATTGAAGCTATGGACAAGAAGACTCACAGCTTGAGCTGACAAAAAATCCAATATATACAGTTCCATATAGCAGTTCAAACAAACCAAAGTCTTGCGAATAGTAAGAATGAGAAATATAGTGATTTTTTCCGGAACTTCTCACCCAAATTTTGTGGAAAATATCTGCCAATATCTCAGTGTGTCGCCAGGAGATGTTCAGCATGCCAAGTTCAAAAACGGTGAAACATCCGTAGCAATCAAAGAGTCTGTCAGAAACAAGGACGTGTACGTTGTTCAGTCCTCAATTGGCCATGTTAATGATATGCTAATGGAGCTTCTTATCATGATTAGTGCATGCAAATCGGCCTCTGCCAAACGTGTCACTGCTGTTCTCTCATTATTTCCATACTCTAGACAGCCAGATGTTCATTACCAGAAAAACAACAACAGTAGCAATAGCAGCAGCAGCACAGTGGGGTATCCAGCTCCTAAGTTTAACAGACATGATTCATTTCAAGCTGCAAGACCTACCTTGAATTATCTGCCAAATGAAACAAATTATCGTCCATGGATGGTACAGTCAGGAACTTTGATCGCAGATCTTCTCACTACTGCAGGTGCAGACCATATAATAACAATGGATTTACATGATGCCCAATTTCAAGGCTTTTTTGACATTCCTGTCGATAACCTTTACTCAAAGTCTCTTATCATCAAGTATATCACTTCCAAGTATCCTTCTCTTAAAGATACTACTAATAATAGTAACTGTGTCATTGTATCCCCAGATAGTGGTGGTGCTAAAAGAGCAATTGCCATTGCTGATGTTTTGGGATTGGATTTTGCTTTGATCCATAAAGAGAAAAGAAAATTTTTCCAATACAGTCCTGTATGCAAAAATGGTGTAGCATCTCATCATCATCAAAGTAGCTCCGTTTCTAATCAGGATTTTCCAACACAACAGAAATCTTTAGTATCTTCTGCGATTTCTTCTGCTGTTGATACTACTACGGCAAAATCAACAACCATGCTTGTAGGTGATGTCAAAGATAAAGATTGCATCATTATTGATGATATCATTGACACTTCATCTACTATTATTCGTGCTGCTAAAATTCTTAAAGATCAAGGAGCAAAATCTGTTTTGGCAATTATTACTCATGGTGTTTTCTCTGGTGATGCAATAGAAAGATTGAAACGTTCCATGGTTGATGGGATTGTGGTTAGTAACTCATTACCACAATTGGATAATTTGATGAAATTTCCACAAGGATTCATGGATGTCTTTGATGTCAGCGGCCTTTTTGGGGAATCCATTAGAAGAATTCATAATGGTGAGAGTGTCAGCCAATTATTTGAAAATGGTATTTAGCTTGTCATTTTTGCATATTATCAATAATCCCGTTAAATTATATATTCTGAGCTCAAACTCTCTAGAGACACATCCTATTTTTTTGTTTATTCATATTGACATATTGTAGTTATGCAAGAACAGATTTGTATAAGTAAGTATTTATTAAGCTCTATGTTTAAAATGGCACCCAAAAAGAATATAATAATGTAGAAAATAGAAAACATAAAAAATAGACACACAGAAAGATAAGGTAGAGGGAATAAAGTTACCAGTCGGTTTGCATTTCACCAAATGGTTTACTGGTTAACATTTCTTTTACTAAATCATCCACATTCAGTAAATATCTTCTCAAGTAATCTGCTTTCTCAGACATGGTTCGTCTTACTATTCCATCCTCATAATCCTTTTTACTTTGTGAAGTAATTACATGATTATCCACTTTAATTGACTGATCAACTTGATATTTTTTATTCAAGATACCACCTTTGTCAGTGGTACTGTGGCCTGAGTTACTCTCTGGAATCAAGTAAAAGAACAAAAACTCTAAAATTTTCAATTTGATCTCTTTTCTAGTTTTTCTTTGGTTAAAAATCCCACATATAATTTCAATTCCATCAAATCGCTCAAATTGTCTGATATTCTTCACAGATTTCACTAAAACACATACAATTGTCTGTATTATAGAACAAATAACTAGAGGGTCATAGTATTTAAAATAAATTAAATATGATATGAGTAGCTTCATATTACAATCTCTATAGAATATCATTCTTGATGGTGGATGCAAAAGTAAAACACCTTGGAGAATTCTATTAGCGACGACTATCATATTCTGGGAATAAATTTTATTTCTGTTATTCGTTTTCAAATTGAATTGTGACAAGCAGTGTACCATAGCGTTGCAAATATTAAGGTCAAATGTTTCCTGAAGCTGTATAAATTCTCCAAATAAATCATCATTTTCATTGGGGACTCTCCAATTTTTTCTTCCGTTATTATTGAGTCTTGAACTCTTATCGATGTTGTTATATCTTTTCAGATTTTTCACACACAATTCCCCGAAAAGTCTTTCCAATCTCTGAAGTCCATTCATGACAGTCTTCGGGTCCGTGGAATATACCTGATCCAAGGAACTGGCTAAATTTTCACGAATCTCAGCTACCATTGATATGAAATATGATTGCTAATTTCAATTCCCTTGTAATAAAATGAGTACCACTGATTTTCCATTAATCTTAAGCAAAATGATAACACGATTGTAGTATTGAATGCAAATCCATATTTAGGATATGCCAAAAAAAAGTTCCTAGAATGCTAACTATGGAACCAAGAGATTCATATTTAGTTATATACTGGAACGATATTTCACTTGATTGTGAGCATTTTTGTAGTTGTATCGTTGAGCTGTCAGACTAAAAACAAATGAAGTCACATTACTAACAACAAATACTACATAAACGAACCTCTTCAATGGACCGAGTTATTGTTCACAGCGTAAATATTCGACTCAATGTTGAAATTTACAGCAATAATGCATTTTATCTAACATTTCTGTACACAAAAATATTTCTTCGGAGACTTCGACTAAATCTGATGTTGTGTATTTATTTCCTATTTGGATAAACGGTTAGGTATCAAATACATCTGCACACCAAGCTTAATTTTTTAGTGAAAAAAAAATGTTTTCACATCCTTGAACCACTTTTATTATTATGTTTATGAGGAGTACAGAACAATATGCTTTCTGTAAATACCAGTATTTAATTTAACAGATCTTTTAGCATTAGCTTGTCTTAGTCTTATTCTTTGCTTCAATTGAATTTTGACATCAAAAAAAGAAGAAAAAAAAGGATAATAAAGATGTTCACAACATCCTAACAGTTTTGTGTCAAACTGAGTACCTACAAGATCTTGGCCAATACTTATCCGAGAATGTTCTTTTATCCGAATGATGTTTTTTGCTGAAAAATAATGTGCTTTGCTTGTGAAAGAATTGAATAAAAGCATAAAATGAAAGTTTCTTGATATTGTCTGCAAAAGAAGAAAAAAAAAAGAGAGTGGGCAGGATCACTAATAAAATATTACTATCATTTTCAAAACTTATATACAAGAACTTTTTATGTAGAATTTTCATCTTCCTTTTCCTATTGTTGGAGAATGCTTACATTGTTTAGTAAACTCTTGAGGTATAGCACTTGATTATTGTAACTTATTTATGTTTTTGGCGTCTATGTTGGCCAATAGCGTAGCGGCTCTGTTTAACTGTATAATATTTGTAAACTGCTTGAAAATCCATAAAGGAAAAGTTAAAACACCGATGACAAGGCCAAAGTTATATCCAAGAATACTTGGGAAAGCCTCGAAATTCATAAAATATAATGCCAAAAAGAACAACTCATTGAAAAAGCATGCCACAAATAAAACTGTCTTATTCGTGTAATACAAACTAAGTAGCCTGCTTGATTCTTTAGTAACTGTTTTATGAGAATCAGCTCCAACCTGTAAGGTGGCATACATATGCATATAATGAGATGCAAAATCCAAGGAAAGAAGTAGCTGGAATATAAATGTGAATCTAGGGTAAATTTGGCATAAATAGCAGATTAATGCTGAAGTTGTACATCTGTCCGTAACCATATCTAACACTGCTCCGAACTTAGAGGACTGATTGAAACGTCTGGCAGCATAACCATCAGCAGCATCTAGAAGGCATGATATAGAGTATAGAAATGTAAAATAGATAGGATGCTTGTCCATTATGAAAAAGGAAAGGATCGCTGAGATTACTCGTCCATAGCCAATTAAATTTGGAAAAAATAGAAAAACATCTTTTGGTTGTTTAGGACCTTGTTGTGACATATTGTATTCGATATGAATTTTTTGTTATGGTAAGTCGTTGGAACCTGGTTATACGCCGTTATTTCAATCAAATCAGGATGGTTATGTCTATATAGTCTGATGCTTTAATTAGCACAAACAGCGATGAATAGCATGTTGTCAAAGGTGATAAAGAATGTGTTTTTTGCGCATATTTTATCTACCTCTCCTTTTTTTTTTTTTTTTTTTTTTTTTTTTGCAACGCATAACTATGTTGAAGACTAAGCACAGAACTTCATCCGTTCAATTCTTACCTGTGTTTGATTTAGACAGAAATACAGTATACTTCGAGTCTTCTAACCTGACACCTTCATGAAATCTTCGGAGAAGCATCATCTTAATACACCCAAACAATGTAATGATTCCAGTTAAAATAAATTAGTCAAATAATAGAGTAACTATTTGAATAAATAATCAGTCCTGAAGATATACCCAATATGGAGCTGAAAGTATGGCTTTGATATTCTCAGGATAAGGTTTATTCAAAAGATCTAAAATATCGGGATTTACTACTGTTGTGAAAAGTATTATAACTAAACCGAACCTCAATGCAAAAGCCCTAGTCACATAGAAGTTTAGCAGAAAACATATTTTTAAAAATTAAGATAGCGGTCCCACAAAATAATTACCTTTAAAAAAAACTATCAGCAGATTTGTAATGAGCATATGTTCTATGAATCTGAAACAATCGTCGAACTTAATTACTCAACAACAACAATTATATTATCATATTGGAAAGAAATGGTATCATGCTGTAAAATTTCAGATCAATTACTTGATGCTATATTTTAATTTTTATTCTAAACTTTGGGTAATTATTGCAAAGCATCATTTTCACCAAATGTGTATCCTACCTTAATTATTTAGGAAAACTGGTTTGTCTCTACTGAAAATGTCCACTTGCTTTCATAACTACTCAAATGCGTTTTATCTAAGTATGTTGAAGCCTACTGAAACAATTAGGTTTATTATAACTGGAAATCACAAGCTCAAAAAGCTAAGATTACAGGATTTTCTTCATGATGTTTTCACTATGCAAGTTATGCATCATCAATTGTGTGAAATCTTTACTCACAATTTATAATCACTGGCAACTTCAATATACTAAAGTGTTGTGTTCGGATACAGTCAGATTTATTCAATTTCTCAAGCAGTTTTGTATTACCATTGTGTGAGCAATTCGAAAGACTAAAGAGATACAACTCTCAAATTAAGAAAAAACTTGTAAATAAAAATGGGAAGAAAAAAGAATCTGTAAAAAAATCTAAACCAATATTTGACTGAAAAGATCGCCGATGAAGAAACACACATAGACCTGCAGGAAATCTCTTGCTGTATAGTAAGCCAGATTCAACGGTAGGTATTATTTTTTACTGTGCTCTCTCTTCATTATTTTTATACTGCTAAAGCTAGATTTTTTGCAACTGCAAAGACACAAGGTTTTTATGAATAAATGTATTCCTGGATTTGAAACAGTCCTAAAGTAAAATTCTGTAATCAATATTAGACAAATTTTGATGAGAACATACTATTTTAGTAGCACACAATGCAGATTAGAGATTTTTGGCAACAAAAATTGTTCGCCTAGAAAATAAAGTTTCGATCAATACAATAGATCCTTGATTTTAAAACAGTGCTGAAGCGAATTGATGGATATTAATACGAGAAACAATTGTTTCGGCAGACATTTCGTAACATGTAAACCCGAGTATTAACACCATTTTTTGTAGAACTGCTTTAATAAGTAGTCAATTTCCATGTTGTTGATCACAACATATTTCAAACTATCTTAGAACAAAACATATAAAAACAAAAACTTCGAATCAAATCTGATATGTTATTTTAAATGCTTCCCCTCTTCATTGATTTATTTTTTCTTGCTCCATTGATTTATGCATCAGTGAATATCATAAATATAAGTAATTTGAAGGTATATGATGCTTACTCATGTGAATTATCTGGTACTCCTACACAAAAAGGATTTGATGTTGAATTCTATGATTACAGTTCTGGTGACAACAATGATTTCATTCTGTCAGAATATGTTGCTTATGAATATACGCAAAGTGGACACTTTGGCTCCTCTACCGGTCTAACAGATCCACTGAACAAGTTGGAAATTCTTGAAAACAGATTATGTTCCAATGGAAGAGACATATGCAAATAAAGATCTCACTGTCACCAACTCCACAGCTCAGTTCACTGGTTATTTTTATGCTGATACCACTGGTTATTATGATTTTGGTTTGATTAATATTGATGATGCTGTTATGCTCTTTATGGGTACAGAAGCAGCATTTAAGTGTTGCTCATCCACCACTATAGATAAATCAAAAGCAGAGGCAACTCATGCTTACCAAGTATATGCTTATTTGCAATGGCATATTGATGGTGCACCTTCCTCGTTATACACTCAATTCTTGGAAGCAGGAAAGTATTATCCTATAAGAATAGTTTATATTAATGTTGAAGGCTCTTTGTCTTTCAACTTAGCGGATACTCTTCCAAGCGGCCAAACAATCAGTGATTTCAGTAACTACGTCTACTCTGCAAAGGAACACAATGGAGAAGGGAGCTCTAAAGGTGACTTAATCAGTAGTTCAATTGAGCATCATGCTACTACTGAATACTTTTATTGGACATCAACTATATCTTGTGAAACTACTGAAACAGATACTGCATCTTGGGGTACCAACACAGTCATTGATTACATTGCAGATTATACGACCACCACCACTGATGTTTGGACAGGTCTTTATGAATACTGGACCATGTACCCTTCTAACAATCAAGATAATACAGTGACTGTTGAAGTTTTCACACCAAGAGCAACTGACACTGTTACAATCTTATGGACAGGTACCTACACCTCAGCATTCACTACTGTTGTTCCAGTTAACGGACACACACATGCTGCAGTTGAAGTTGAAGTACAAAATACCACTTCTAAAACAACAATGGCGGCTGCTTATACTTCTCTGATAATTCAAGAGATTAACGTAAAATTAACATCTTCATCAACCTCCTCATCCACCTCCTCATCAACCTCCTCATCAAGCGCCTCATCAAGCGCCTCATCAACCTCTTCGTCCATCTCTTCATCAAGCACCTCATCAACCTCTTCGTCAACAAAGGCAGCAATCTATACATCTTCAGTGATGCTAGCAAATGCAACATTATCCTGATCATCAGCCTTAACTACGTATTTTGTAAACAAATAAATTATTTCTGATAATGGTAATAGGTCCTCTACTTCTGCAAACCCATCATTATCTACCATTTCAGTTATTCCAAGCACTAATAGCGTACAGATTTCAACCATGTCTAGAACCACGCCAGGCAATGTAATTCCAAGTGATTACATTTCTAAGACACAGCATGAAGTTAGTGAGACAGCTTTTCGTCAAACTAATGTTTCAGAAGCAGATACAGCTATCACCACTGCAGAAGAGAGAAATGATGAAGCATCCTCCACAAGAATCATTGAAGAAAAAGAAGATTATGCTACGTCCCTGACAAGTACCACTGTTGAAGAAAAGTACGTTGCGACTCCGGTGGAGTCCATTTTTTCGACCACATCACTGGGTACTATTACATCTGAGAAAATAAAGGCATCTACATTAGTTACGCACATAATAGATGATATTATTGCATTTACCAATGGTTGCTCCAACTCACAGCATTCTGTTTCTTCAACATCGCAAAGTCCAGATGTTATAGAATCCTCTTCTGGTTTAACGGTCAGCCTATTTTCCAGTTCGCCAACTCAGGAGTCAAATCTAATACAGAAATTTCAGTATTAGCAATTATTTTCATTTCTACTATTCTATATTTAAGTCATACTTTGATATTATTATACATTCAATTCTTATTTTTTTTGATGTTCCTATGTTCCACTCTCAAAACTTTTTCTCAGTTCTCTATCTACCTTATCGCATTTGCTTTCTTTGATTTCAATCACATGTTTCCTTATTCTCTTTCAAAAGCATTTGTAATAGGCATTATTTATTGAGTACTTCTGTATGAAAATTGTTTGATTTAGCTTTTCTTCCATACGAACTAAATTTTTCATGCAGCGTAATTTTTTTTTGTTTTTTGTGCAACGAATTCTACTTTAGCAAAACAGTGCTGGCAGTTTATACATTTATTCTCGCTACAATTATTGAAAGCGAATTATCTTTTCTATTTAATGTCAGTGCTATAGTTTATATATGATTCCAAATATCTCTTTATTATTTTTATAATCTGTTTTTACTGGGATATTTTTAGTTTGCTTAATTATAGAAATATTTCCACAGCTATATATATTCGAACATTCAAATAAATTACTTGCTTTTTCCTGATCTGAACATATGACAGTATTAACGCAAATGAATTAGTGTCATCATTTTTATTGGATTATACAGATCTATCAAAAGTGGTCAGGTTTCATTAGCCGGCTATTTTCAAAAATATAGTATTGTGGAATATTTACCTATTCAACACATACTGTAACTTTGTATCTTGAATTTCAAATAATGGCCTAACCTATAGGTAAAGTTGCTCGAGACCTAACTGCTATAAGCATATACTGTTTTTATGAATGCAAAATAATTGGGTTTTCTGCAAGAATGCTATCTAGCTTTCTGATGTGAGTTTTACTATATGGGGAGTTATCAGCTCCCTAAAATACATTTGATATTTTAAATAAAAATTAAACTAAGAAATAAAGGCCAAACTATAAGCAAAAATGTAAAAAAAACTATGAGTCCGAAAAAAAAATAAGTCCTTGAATAGACATGACTTTGTTCAAAAAGAATAGTTGAAACCAGGTGTCTTATCACCTAAAATTATCTGATCGGTTGAACTAAGAAGCAAAAACTTTGACTTGTAAGTGGCGGTTCTCTTCATTTTATTGCAATAATAAAGCAATATCACATAAAAAGCAATAAAAACTAAAGTTATGAGCAACATACTAAATCCAATAGTCATAGTTCTATAACTACCTTCTTCACCAGCGTTATCAGTAAAGATAATCCATGCACCATACAAACCACCGATATCAAAAAATGTAATCATTAAGGATGTGACCATACTTCTTCTTAAATGACCAGAAAGGTTGTAAAAAGACCAACCTAAAAATAATGGAAATACTGTAAAGGCACCAATGGTGATACAGAAACTACCAAAGTACCAGGCTCCATATTCAGTGGCAACATTAACATATCTAATTAAGAAGAACCCAATAACACCCAAGAGTGTATAAAAAGTTGTGATGTATACACTATTTCTGAAATAGTCACATAAAAATCCTGCCAATATACAGCCCCCGAAGCCAACCAAATAGGTCCATGTTGCATGCAAAGTACTTTGTAGTTGTGTATAACCCAAAAGAGTGAAATAGAAAATTTCCAGGAAAGCATAGGAATAGAATATACATCCTAAAAAGGAGCACGGAATAAGGAATGTGAGAATTAAGGGATCTTTCAATTGCAGCACGATTTGTTTGAAGCTAAAATTCAAATTATAACCGGATTGACCTTGATAGATTTGTAATTTTTTAACGATGTATAAAGTCTCAGTTTCAGAGAAAAATCTCACACCTTCTGGGAAGTCAGGTATTGTAAAGAATAAAATAAAGGCTGAACCAAAAGTGATACATCCTTCGACTATCAAGATCCATCTCCATGATTCTCTCCCATGTCTACCTGCCAAGTTCACTTGGGCTCCGTAAGAAATCAAGCTGCTCGCCATAACAGCTAGTTGGGAGAAAGCGTAAAGAAAGTTAATTCTTTTTTGACCTTCTGATCTCATATAATAGTGTCCCATTATATAGAAAATAGCACTATCACAACCAGATTGCAAAACTCCATGAAGGACCTCGCAAGTCACAAAACCAGCGTAATTATGAGTAAACGCTGTGCAAAAAATAATTATACCATATAAGAAAACAGAGATACTGATCCAGAAATGTGGTCTGATATGAATCAAAGCAAAATTCGAGCACGATTGAAAAGCAATATAAGGGATGTAAAATGCAGTCTCAGCTAAAATATATTCTTTTTGAGACATTTTTAGCGACAGCACAATACCATGGACCCAGAGGAAACCAAAATGGGTACGATTCAAGTTTGCGACAAAATATAAAAGACAGAAAGGTAATAGCACAATCAAATCAATTTTACGCATAATTTGCCTAGGATCGATCTCCAAACGCTCCTCAAGCTCGCGAAGCTTGGACTTTTTGGAAGATTCGCTCAAATAATGAGTATCTGAATTGATAGTCATAAAGCTTTGTAGATTTCCATCGCTCTTGAGTTTATCAAGATTGATATCCTCCTCGATGTAATTGGTTTCACCCATATCTGCTTGATCCATCTTGAAGAATTATGAAAATATGGGAATATTCAGAGCAAACAGAAGTGATACAAGCTGGAAAAATCAAAGATAATTTGACGATACAAGATATTTTGAGATGCTAATACATGAGCTTACCATACATCCTACCCCCAATTCGGTATCTTGGAAATATTTTTCAAATTGATGAGGGTAGAATGAATTATTTATATGACTTTCTTTTGTCCAGTGCTTTTAGAGATCAAATACACTCCTATTACCAAAAAAGGACTACTATTTTCTGTAGCGCACTCTATCTTTATTATCAGAACTGGACAATCCATGTTTGTGTGCACTTCTATTTATATAGATCTTTGTGTCTTTTCTTACTAGGTACATGATTCTAATGCAAGATTTGCAGATTATACACATGCTATTAGTTTTCAACCTAGACAAATTAGTTTTCTGCATCATGCACGCAAATTTGTGTTTAAGAAAGACAAGGCTTACACAAAATTCTAGCATATATTTGCCAGGGTGTGGTCTTTTTTGAGCACTATTTACAGCATATTAATGCGATACGTACATCTGCAACTAGAAAGCTCATGCGGCTTTTACTTTTTAGGCTAGTTTGCTACACACTATATGCAGATTTGTGGTGATACTGCATTTATGCCTTGTTGAATAAAGTGATGCTGCAGTATCAAATTTTTCTAAAGCAAATAGAAAACCTAATAACGATAAAGTTTTTGTTTAGTAGGACTCAGAATTTATTTTAAAGTTTCATAGATACCCTTTGATGTACATTTTTATATCTTTGGGATGTCTCGAGCAAAATTTGTTGGATTTTATATGTGGGTTTTTGTCTAGTTAGTTTCTTTTTTCAACTTTGAATCTAATTTTGATACTTTAAATAATGCTTTTTCATGTACCCTGGATAAATATTTTCAATTTTGTTCCAAGTTTTTATTTTTTTCCTGTGTAACAATCAGTTTTTTGTACAATTTGCAGAGTTATTACCAAGCACCCAAAAGTAACGCGCCAAAAGAAAAAAAATTTTTGTCGAACCTGGTTGGGGATCCTGAATCTGTGTATAAATATAAAGTATAGTTTGTAATAAGCAAGAAAATGCATGTACCTTTATCCACAAAAATAAATATAAAAAAAAGAAAATACACTATATCAGCTATATCAGCTTTCCTCAATAGTAAAAAGATATGGCTTTTGAATATTTGCTGATATTTGGATACTAGACAAATGTATGTATTGACATGTCAATAATGTCTTGGATAAAGGTATTATTATCATGCACAAGTGATTATACTTGTATTGAATGACGCAAGTAACCTTTTAGGAAACATTATGTGGTTATATATATGTGGCTCCAAAAAGACATATGTATTGATATAAACTATCAGTGTCACAATTTAATCAAAACTAGAATAATTAATGAATGCAAAAAGGTTCAGTAGACTATTGTCATAACTTTGTTGTATTGTGTGTCAAATCAGAAAGCATTTAATATGCTAATATCAAACCTGCTGCAAAATCATGACCAGAGACTCACATGATCCTGAAGCGAGTTAGCGACACGAGCCCTGGTTTTTTAGACACTATCTCTGTTGAGGATTTCAAGAGAAATGTTGGTAACTGTCACTACGATTCAAAGAAAACAGAGTTCTACCTTGCCAAGACAGATAACATGAGCGATCTGGCATTGTTTTTTCTCAAACTCCAGTAATATAATTCTCAAAAAAAAAAAATATCTTTTTCCTTTTATTCATTTTAATTTATGATCCTTATTCATTGGATCATTCATTTGTTTCAGTTTTCATTACTTTTTCTACCCCCATATAGGACTGTAAGTTCTCTAACAAACAAAATTCGATTCCTCTTACTTCAAATGAAAAAATTTTTTTATCAAGTTGTTATGCACAGATCCACCCTGGTATACGCCTCAGAAGTGTACATACGAAAAGACGTAAAATGTGTATTCAGGTGAGACATTTTGCTGTATGCATTATTAAGAACTCATCCAAATTGGAAAAGAAATAAAATCTATCTGAAATTATTCCAGAAGTGTGTTCATTGAAGATTTAAATGCTGAAAAGTGTTTGCCAAGCATGTAAATCTACACGTGGCTTATAAGTTTTAAGCCCTGTGAAAAAAAAAGATGTCACAAAAAATATAAAAGTCATAATTCAAAAAATCAAAAAAGGTACATTAAAAATGTGTTAAGAAGTGTATAATCGCTTGATGTATATAAACTAGAATTTGAAAAAGAGACTTCATACCAAAGTGGTTATAGGTCACTTGATGGATTTCTATGGTGATCAATCAGGTTTTCTAGGTTCATCTGTAAGTAGTTTTGTAGACTTGATGCCTCGCTTTGTTGGAAAAAGTGTTGAAATAATACTTTGGATAATAAATAACCTGTATCCACTTACCAAGAACACAGTTCAGATGATTTTTATTTTTTAATAATACAATTGCAAAAATGCAACTTATTATGAATTTGTACAGTAGTTAGTTTGGATTACTCTGGTAACCTAGAACGGACACTTATGATTGTACAAATAAAATGAACAAGGTTATAGGATTGTTTATTGAGCTCAAAAAAAACATTCATTGAAAAGAACTTTTAGAATAAAATAGTGTCTTAGAATACTCTAAGGTATAGATAGCTCGGCGAGAGTCCAAAATTCGTGGATTCGTATTCTGGGGTTTGAGGGTATGGATTCAATAATACAGTAAGATTTCATTGCTGGATTCTAGAGTACATTTGAGTTTTATTATGTTATGATTATTAGATGTAATTTGTATAAATGTACGGGTTTTGATTTAGTCACGTGATATAGTGAATCTGATTCTTTCTCCGTTAGCAATAATGCGTTTAATTGGCTGAATTGTTATCTCAAAAATAAACGCGTAAATCCTAATATTTAGCTGGAATATCTATTTTTGAGTAATTAATTCAAAAGAATATACAAAAGTTTTAATATTTTAAAACCGTGGTATTGTCATTGTTAGAATATTCTTGTAGAAATTTTAGTACTAAGGAATTTCGCCCCTTTAATTCAATTTGAAATTATTCCAATTTTTTACGATGAAAAACTTCAGTGATTTTAGCGATACAGCCATATTTAACCTATAAAATTTTAACATAAAAATTAAATAAATATATATATATATATTAAATAAATTTACATTTACTTTCAATATATTTGAAATTTTTTTATTTATTTGAAAATTAATTTTTCAGACTAAAAGTTAAAAAAATCAAAGATTTTGCTGATTTTGCTTTTGTACTTCTTCTTACTCCATAGACATTACGACCAATTGAAAAAACCATCTAACACCCACTTGGATCAAACTCAATTTTAAATCATCTGGGTGTTGTTCATTTTAAATTTGTACTTCTGCTTGTGCGAAAACTATATTTGAAGAGTTTATAGGTGTATTATTGGTGTGTTGCAATGCATCTCTCATAAAATCAGTCAAAAACGGAACTGTTATATAAATTTCAAAACTCATGCCCATATATAAAGATGGGTAGAAATTCATCAATTGAAGTCATTGCAACAATTAATAGAAGCAATTACTCGGTAATTCTACATTGTTTCCGGAACTAAAAACCCAAACTTTTCATATTATTGATCTCTTCGTTTGCAACCTCATCTAAGTTATGAAGGATTTATACTTTGTATGTTTACATGATAGATAATGCATCCAGAGTACCACCTTGCAAATTTTAGATTACCGTATTGCCGGACGAGAATTGAAAATTAAGCCTTGAATATTGGAATCTTTGAATCCATGGAAATCACGTGATTTTTATATAGTTAATGGATTCTCAGAAAAAAATTGAATCCGTACTCACCCTGGATTCTGGCCGAGCTATAACTCTAAGGTTTCCCATCAATATTAATAGAAATCTCTGTGAAATGTTCTGTAAAAATGGCTTTAGAATATGTTCATAGTATTGAACACGAAGAATTGCTGTACATATGGAAATGAAGATATACTAAATAGGCAGTGGTCAGATTATCCCTGGGCAAACCAATGTGACAGTTATAGTACAGGTAGAAATTGAAAGATAGCTGACCAATGCTCTCAACCAGAAGACGTTAAGCAATGAAAAGGGCTCAGAATTGTAGTTGTTTTAAGAGTGTTTCTAGCAACYAAATAATAATATTGAACAGTAATCACTGAAGGATCAAAAGTGATTTATTTACTTTCAATAGATAATGAGAAAATAAATAATGTATTGAATATATAAAACTCTTTAGTGTAATAATAGTTGAGTAAAATTCTTAGTTTAAAATAAACTAAGTAAATAATAAAATGAGATAATAAAATATTGAAATTAATAGGATTTTGTGTCCTTCATATAGTTCTTCAAATGTACTTTTTAGATGTGGTTGTTATAATCAAATATGAATGACCATGTCAGTTTTCATATACTATGAGTCTTTCATTTGTGAATTATTCGTTATCAAGGTTGGATGACTAAGTTGTGGTTAAATGATCCAAGCATTAGCACATGAATATCATGTGTATCAAATATTCATACCAAATAGCACGTGAATATCATGTGGGATAAAAAATATCATGTGCGATGAAATTCAGAACGACAAGAATATAGTATTCTATTGGCACGTGACCGGGAAAGAGAATCCCATAATTACTTTTTTCTATATAGAAGCAATTTATCTTTTAAAAGATTTTTCATTTGGACCGTGTCTTTACTACAAACTTAACAATTATTTATTTATTTTGAGGTCCTACGTATGTTTTAGAAATATCGGGAGAGCTATTACCCTTTGCAGCATGAAACTATTAAAAGGGGAGAGAATTGATTCTTTTAATGAGCAAATACTTTTTGGTTTGTTAATTCTCCGAATATCAGTTGCAACTTTTACACCAATATTTTTAGAGACAGACAGACCTGCATTATTTTCGGCATTTCCAAATTCATACTGTTATTTTCCAGGAAAACAAAACAGAAATATATATTCTCGCAGTAGTATATCATAACGAAAGCTTTGTATAGCAAAGATTGGTTTTAACTAGTAGTAGGCCAAATCATCTAAGACGAAATGTAAAAAAAACTGTGTGCAACAGATTGATTAAGATGTGGAATCAACGAAATTATGGTCTTTTCACTAGCTATACTAATATATATATATTATTATTACCGATTCGCAAAAAAGAGTAGATTAAAAAAAAAAATTCGATAACAGTTGCACCCAACAGGGGGACTGAGTAGGCCTTTACAAAGCGTAAGACCCCGAAAGGACATACTACCATGCAGCACTTGTCCAGGATGGCTGCCGATGATACTTAACCGCCCATTTTGTTCCAGCCAGAGAACACATATACAACCCGATCAAAAAAAGAGCGATATGAAAGGGAAAATTAGAAGTGTTAGGCGGACGACGTGAACGATAGAGAACATTGAATTAGAAAATCAATACACATCAAGTGACAAATGGCAACATTACAGGAACGTGTGTAGTAGTCGATTTCTATTGCTGTTAAAATACAGAAATCCGGCAACAATCACGATGTCTCTTTGTTAACAATCTCTTCTATCCAAACCTTCTTCATCACTTAAAGCGTATCTGGGTTTTGGCTCATATTCCAGTTTTGAAATTGCGATTGATTTTTGTCCTATGTAAAAGAAAATGCAAAAAAAAACATATGTGTACAAAATGCTCCATCAAATGTGTACAGACGCTTCACAGAATTAATAAACACATCAACCACACTTTCCCATTTTGATATTATGGCCTTAGTGTTTCTTTTTCTAGAAGTTGGTTTACCTGTTTTGTTGAATCTCGATAACATACGTAAACAGCTATCTGTGTACAATTGCCTGTTTCTTTTTTTTTTTCACATATCTTTTCTCCCACTTACATAATAACCTACGAAAGCATATACTTATCTATCTCTACAGTACCAACAAGGTCCACATGAAAGTACTTCTGTAAACTGATCAAGTTCAAAATCGCCTTTAACCATAAGAAAACAAAATGTGAAAGAAAAATAACTTGCATTCGCACATGAAAACATAAACATCTTATTTTGGAAGTTACTGAGTTTCATTTGATATTATATGTGTAATAAAATCCCATGAAATTCTTCTGTTTTAAAAGCATTACGCACTGTGGCGCGGAAGCAATCATAATATCTAATTTAGGAAAATGTTAGCAAATAGCCGTACAAACTTTTGTAGACATTTTTAATAATGTGCGACGGGGTTTTTGGTTGCACCAACGCAAGACCAAAAGTGAACAAGTTAAGCTTTTCAAGATGCATTTACTACTTTTTTGCGTACCCTTTTAGTCAGTTTACCAAAAAGCAATGTCGCTATGAACGCTTGACTGCCACAAGCCAGTTATCCCTGTGGTAAATATATTTGGTGTGGTGTTTTTGAAATATATACCACAATAATATAGCAATAGTGGAGGATTTCTATAAAAAAAAGAAAGGTTTGTATACACAACTCTTTCCATATATTACCGCATTATAATACATATTCTAATGCTATTGTTAACCTATTTGGTCGAAAGAAATCTTGATTTAGACAGATTTATTGGTAATTTTACCGTTTTTTTGAAACTACACTTTCGAATTAATGCAGCTGCGCTCATCTATGGTTTTCCAAAAATTTCCTTCTACTTGATATGGTTCTTATTCGATATAAATATGTATATTTGTAATCGATATATATATTCGTGTGATACCAAATATTTTCGAATTCTCTAGTTAGTTCTTTACTCAATCGCATAGTTTTTAGTAGAAAACCAACAAATAAAATGACCATTTCAAAGTTATTATCTTTTTTTATTTTCAGTCTATTTGATATTACTGTTGCTTATAACTTTGGCTCAGTCGAGTCAGTGTCAGCTTGCTCGATTCAGGTTTCAGAGAGAACATCTGGCTTTTATGTGAAACTTTTTGATTATCCATATGGTGATGATTCTATATACGAAAATGAAGATTTTCCTTCTCTGTTATATATCGATTTAGACTATCTCACAGAGACTCAAGTTGACGATATAAACTTCAATGTGCAAATTGTCGACGATACTTCCTCTCAAGATGGAATAATATATGATAGAGAGGTTTATATTACAAATTTTGCAGCTGAAATTACAACTTTATTTTATGCGGAAGAAACTGGTTATCATAAAGTTTTCTTGAATAATGTTAACAATTTTGCTGCATTATATTTTGGTGATGGAAATGCATTTACTTGTTGCTATACCAGTGCGGTTACTTCAAGAGACATCAAGTCTCAATATGGTGATAGTTTTTTAGTTTCTTCGGACACTTCAGAAAGCAATACACATGATAGTCAGTATTACTACCAATATATGGAAGCAGGACTCTATTATCCTTTGAAAATAGTTTATGTTAACATTCAAGGCTCTGCTATTCTTGATTTCAGTATAACCACACCAAGTGGCAATACTATATCTGATTCTACCAGCAATCAATTTTTTCAACCAGACTTAGGTCTGGATGATTCTTGCTCGCAATCTACTGTTGAAACCACTATCAACTCTGCCATTTCAAGCTGGACAGGTTCTCGAGGAACCGTTTCAACCGTGTACCCTACCGCAACATCGGAAGGCATTACTGTTATTACATATGCTCCAGACCCAACTACAACTACCACCGCATATTACCATGGCTCAACTGTTTCTTCAACTACAATAACCCCTACTGGCGCTGGTACTTGGACGGTTTCTGTTTTTGAACCAGAAAAGACTACTACAAGCTATGTCCCATGGACAGGTACTACTACTGAAACCAGTACAACAATTATCCCAGACGATCCATCAGTCCCAGCTACAGTTGTCATCGAAATACCAGATGAAATCACCACAACTACTCTTCCATGGACTGGTTCTGAAACTTCAAGTACTACAATCTATCCAAAAGACGGTATGAACGGCACTGTAACTGTTGAGATCTTAACTCCAAGAGGAACCGAAACTAGCTATGTCCCATGGACAGGTACTACTACTGAAACCAGTACAACAATTATCCCAGACAATCCATCAGTCCCAGCTACGGTTGTCATCGAAATACCAGATGAAATCACCACTACTACTATTGCATGGACCGGTTCTGAAACTTCAAGCACCACAATCTATCCTGAAGATGGTAAGAATGGTACTGTAACAGTTGAAGTCTTAACCCCAAGAGGAACTGAGACTAGCTTTGTTCCATGGACAGGTGTTAGCACTTTTACAAGCACTACCATCATTCCAGATGATTTGACTATCCCAGCCACCGTTGTGATTGACATTCCAGATGCTGTTACCACTACTACTATTGCATGGACCGGTTCTGAARYTTCMACTACYRTTATTTATCCATCSGASGGCTACAAYGGTACTGTYACAGTWGARGTTYTKACKCCAGMAYCAACTRTYACCTCYAYAAMTTATTGGACAGGWAGCTTYAGYTCWRTYTACACAACATACTATCCTGAAAATGCCAACGGAACTGTAACCGTAGGTGTTGAAATT
The DNA here is from genome assembly GCA_002564245.1 of Saccharomycopsis fermentans. Taxonomy (NCBI): domain Eukaryota; kingdom Fungi; phylum Ascomycota; class Saccharomycetes; order Ascoideales; family Saccharomycopsidaceae; genus Saccharomycopsis; species Saccharomycopsis fermentans. Next base: position 3,458,314 of record JNFW01000001.1, read on the forward strand.
CCACAGCAAGTTGTTACCCAAACATGGACCGGTACCGTTACCTCTACCACATATTACTGTCCATACGAAGGTGCTTCTTCAACTACAATTGTTTTAGTTCCAAGCAATACAGCTACTTCAGAAACTTGTGAATCTTGTGAGTCTACAAATTTTGAGAATCCATCAACCTCTACAAAGTCCATGAACACTGATTCTTCTACTCCAACCAACGATTCTGGCTCTTCAACCCCATCGAGCACTTCTGGYTHCTCAACTCCATCCAACGGATCTGGTTCTAACAGTTCTGGCTCCTCAACTCCATCCAACGGATCTGGTTCTAACAGTTCTGGCTCCTTAACTCCATCCAACGGATCTGGTTCATCAACTCCATCCAACAATTCCGGTTCTTCTAACGGCTCGGAATCATCTACTGGGTCTGGCTCTTCTGGGGAGTCTAGTTCATCAGCTTCATCTAACGATTCTAATTTGTCATCTAATGAAGCATCTAGTACATCTTCTTTTGGAATTCAATATGAAAACTCCGGTAACAAGTTGTTATCATTTCAAATTATTTCTATTATTTCCTCTTTAGCCATTATTTCTGTTTTCTGATTTCTCTACTGTTCTTACAATTAATTTGATTATTCACTTTTTTAACCCATTCTTCTTATTTATATATAGTGTCATACTATTTTTGATCGATTTTTGAACTCTTCCTATCTAATATTTTAATAATATTTTATGATCATTTTATATACCTTTATAAATCTTTGTAATTTATGCTTCTATCTTTTCCATAATCTAATGTATCATACCTGACTTATCGTTGTTTATTCAGCAGCACTAGTTGTTGCCTAAAGATAAAGAGCCATATCAAGAATAGGAAGGTCGCTCCAAAAAGAAATTAAAAAGTTACTTCAATGTTTCTTGAGTCAGTTATACATACTGTCTCAATACTACAACAAAACTCATCATAATATGTAACTGCGCCGGAAGTCACTTAGAGATTAGTCAGCGCTCATTCAGGAATAACTTAGACCTTAGACTTTGGATGGTAAAGATTTCAAACATATAAAAAATGAAACCTGACCTGAAAATATAAATAAATGGTAAGATAGAACTGTCGAGCCAGATCTTCTTGTTCACTTAACAGAGCGACATGCTCGTTAGATGAATAATTAGCTACGTTAACAGACATACTTGATTTGAGAGAGATAATTAAGTAATATATTCATTAGTTGTCTATTCTATATTTCTTGTATTCTATTCTTTTTCAGTTCCTTCTTTACAAGGAGGATTCCCTTCTATTTAAATAAGTATTAGCTACTCCTTCCAATTATTACTCGTACAAGATGATTCATCATTTACGATTAATAATTATACTATGATGTATTTCACTGTAGTACTGAGTAAGTAAGTATTACTAGCTCAACAGTTTAAGACGAAATAATGCATTAATATAAATGTTTGAATGTTGTCAAATTTGGGATAAATATAACATATTGGAAAGAAATAGATCAGTAAACAAGAGTATCTGTTATTCAATAATTTAGGCATAACTTCTTATTACACTTCTATGAGGAGAACATCAGTTGACTAAGGGAATGAAATAAATTAGATCAGATTTCAAGCTTTACAAAAGAATAGAAAAGAAGACAGATGAAATGAGAATATGGAAATATATAGGAAAATATATAGGAAAATACATAGAAGAATATTATCTTTCTGAAATCATTTATTATTAATAATACATTGGATGAAGAAACTGTAGACTTAGAGCCGAACCGTGTTCGACGGACTCAACATATATAATAATTCTTATTGAGATTTCATTTTGGTAATAATTCGAAACATATTTCTAAATCCAGATAAGCTTGGTTTCTCCTCAAGTGAGTATGAGCTTCTCGAGAAATCTCTTCTTGTTGACTTAGCAGAGATTGATGCTCGTTGTCTGAATCAAATATTTATATTAACATTCATTCTGTCTTTTGAGAACTTTAATTTCACAATACTGACTCATATTCTATTGGTATACAGATTTAGCATTATTCATAGTATTTTTAATATTAATAATGTTTCTGGTCTATCCTCCAACATTGAGATATAAAGATTAATTGTTCAGAATTTCATTAGGACAAATCATTTATAATCAGGTCTCTTAATGTATCACTTAATCAAATCAAGTTGCTTAACAATGTTGAAACAATAACACCCAATACTGCTAGCTCAACAATTATTAACCATAGGCATAAATACCAACAAAGGAACTTCATTTAACTTTTTCACATATTTTTTGTGTGCCTTCTTTTCCTCCCTATGTCTTTTAGCCAATTTTCTTCTTCCCTCTTTCTCTTTTTTACGACGCTCTTTATTTTTCCTCCGAAGCTTTCTACGCTGCTCTCGGAGTGCTTTGATATGCAGTTTCCACATTTCCCGTTCTTTACGGGATAGCTTGTTTCCCTGAGAGTCTGTAGATTTGTGTGAATCAAGACTTTCATCTGAATCTGAATCACTAGAATTCTCCAAATCATAGCCTGTATTTTCCGAGTGATCCTGTTGATTTGTGTATTTGTATTTCCCCACTAATACAGCTATTTCTGGAGAAAGGGGAGCTGGAATACCACCGACATAAGAGGCAGTCACGCGCTCACCATTAACTATAACAAACATATCGATTCCACGTGGGGCGAAAAAATTCTCCTGCCAAATCTCGATTGTTTCAATTACTTGTGGTTCATTTCTAGCCAACAATCCGCCACTTATCGCCTTGGTTACAAGAAAACCAGTCAACCCCATATGCATTGAAATAGGAGCAGCATTCGCTACAATACGGCCCCCTACGTTTAATTTACCTGCTGTGAAAATATCCTCAAGAAATCTGTTCAAATCTGCGGCACTAACGTCTAAGGGAGCAAATATTCTGCCCGAATAGTATGGTTTAAATCCACTACCAATAAGACCGAGCTTATTCTCAGATCTAAGAATCACAGGATGAAAGCCTCTTGAAGCAACACTTGAAACTGAGGGTGGCACAAAACGTGAAAAACTAACTGGTGGTGAATCAAAAACCTTTCCTGCTTTGCGGCTAAGGCGAGACTGTATTCGTAACATAAAGTCAATCTTTGGAAGTCTGACAAGTGAATAGTCTTCTGCGGTTGGAGACCATGTTTGATTGTGAGCTAAAGGGTTACCAAATCTAGCTTCATTTTGCCTATTGATATATTGTGGGTTCCCAAGGTTAGAACTACCATTCTGCATGCTACTGTGTTGCTGTAATGTAGAAGTAGTTGAATTCGAGTAGTTGAAGCTATGAGATGCATCAAAATATGAAGGAGGAGGAGCTTCATATCTACTATTTGATGTAGACAGTTGTTCTTCGCGGTAACACAGAGAGGCATTTGGTTTACTCAACCCATTGACAAATTTTCCTTCTTTCATATTCCGATCCTTTATTTTTCTTTAGTAAAATAAATCGCCTCCAATTAGAAGTAATCTGTTGTTCAGATAAAATGCGTTCACAAATAAAATTTGAAGAAAAATCTTTCTAATTATATAATAATTTGCTGCTTTGTTGGTATTCTTATCTCGAAATGTTATTAATAAAGTTGTACCTCACTACATGATGATAAGTGTATCATCTTCACCTATAATTCAGGGTTATAAAAAATTAGGAAATCATCCAGCATCTTGTTTTTTTTTTTTTTTTGAAGATAAGTTGCGATGACTTATTGCATCATGAAAAGATAAACTGCACTTTAGGAAATGAGGCTGAGATCGTAACACAAAACAATAGTCATGGGTTTTCTTTTTGTAGATTTTCGTACATCTAATATTTCTTCAGTTATTATTTTCTAGTGAAAAATTGAAACATATTACCTAGTAATATTATCTCAAGATCATAATGAAAGAAATCGCCAGAAATGTGCAAAAATTAGGTCTCACTAATGCGTTAATGAGTGTGGCTTGGGCAGCACCTAGAATTATAAAGTCAAGTTTGAGAATGAAACCTGATAGCAAATATAAATAAACGAGTATCCATATCATAAAAACATGTGACCACGCGTTTGTTTGATCTGAATATTCTGGGAACATTTTTCATCGTACTTTCAAAACAGCTATTTTACGTTTTTTTTGAATATGGCAAAATATTTTCCGATCCCTAATTTGGTAATAGCTATATATATATATAATAGCTTTTGTTGGATATCGGATTCCCCAAAATTAGTGATTGTTGATTCAGCATTTTCTGGTACGATACTTGCTTGTACTATCATAGACCTTCCGCACATAAGCAAAGTTGTTGTAATTGTTGATCCAGTAATACTAAGTACTACTGACTCAAAATTATTAAGCTACTGAATCAACTCCAGTAATATATGAAGAGATCTGATTATTAATAATGTTTTATTAATAATGCAAATCCGAATCATCAATAATCATATCTCGGTGTTGACAGACAGACCAGAAACATTATTAATACAATAAATAATGCTAACTCCGTATTACTAATAGAGTATGAGCTGCTAATGCTGATTTACAGCTTAAGAGGAATTAGGATATAACAGGTCAAAACCGCAGGGAACTAAATGTAAAGGATGAATATATAGAATATAATAGAATGACAACGAATTAATGTATAACTTAATTATCTCTCAAATAAACTATATCTGTAAACGTAGATAGTGATTCCGATAACAAGCATATCACTCTGCTCAGTGAAGTAGAATAAACAGCTCGATAAGAATTACTCGAAAGAACAGTTCACTTCCTATAGAAATTAAATATTCTGTGTTTGATTCTCCATTAATATAGTATATTATATTATATTTGTTATACAGATGTAGGTTTCTGCAATTCCTGGATGCAGACCCTCCAGCCAAGGTGTTAAGTTTATCCCCACATTAACTACATATCAACATGCATATCCATACATTGTTTCGTCTTACACCTTTATATTATCCTTTTATGAGATCTTTAACATTTTAGATACAAATGTTAGCCACTCATCATTTGTGATTTCGCCTTGACCTAGTATTATGTGACTTCTAGGTATAATGTGATGGATTTTGTTGTAATACTGAGTCAGTAAGTATTACTTGCTCAGCAATTACTAACGATAATTTACAGAAGTGATTGAAGATTTAGAATCAAATCAGAATCACCTGTCCTAAATTAACGGTAAAAATTTTCTGCAAGACACATGCATGCAGCAATTTCAACAATTTAGCTTTGCAGAACGAGTGCATGCTTTTCTTTTAACCAAGAAATTACTTTGGTTTATAATTCTAAAACTTTCAAATATAAAGCCAGACTTATAATCAAATTTCTAATTGAGTTAACTGTGTACATGCATGTTTTTGAAAATAAATTTCAAATCTGTTAATTTCTATTTCCTTTTTAATTAATGGGAAATTTGTAGTTCAATTGCTGGCTTTTTTTCTCAAGGTTAAAAATGAAAAACTTAGATTTGTCATCGTACGTTAATGAAAAAACTAAGCCAGTATTGTCTAGTGAAATACTTACATATTATGCTATCAAATAGTTTTAGTCTATGAGCTATGATGAGGGTAGGCTAGGTTTGGTTGAGACTATGCTAAGGAAGACAGTTCTCCCTAAAATGTCTTCTACATAGCACACAATTCTTAAACCGAACACTAATCACAAAAATCCATGGTAATAGTTCAAAAAATGCACCATGCAACAGACACGCATCTTTTATAATGTACACATATCATACAAAATAACTGCAGCCTGCACCTTAGATTTTATTCAGATATTTCTTTCAGCCTTTTAATAACTTTCCAAATTGGGATAACTGATATGCAAGCTCTCAAAGTCATTCATCAAAATCTAAAATCGTATATAATCCGTTCTGATAATGGAATACACCTATTGAGTAGTTACCTTAATATTTCAAAACTTAAAAATGAGGAATTTAAATTTGTTCATGCATTTTATTTATACCACATTGTTGAAGACCCTGATAATTTTGGAAAATGATATAAATATGGCATCATTTCTTCGAACTCAGCTTTAGAACTGAAAAAGGAATTCTTTACTTTATTTAATTTATTCGTCAAATATTTTTTCGGGAGCTATTCTTATAATTTAATAATAAATTCTTTTCAAGAAGATGATGAGCTCAATCATTTCTCAGCTTTTATTAACATTATGGGTAACCAATGCTCAGGCAGCTAACACAAACTATGACTTTGGTGCTAAGCCTAACGCCGTCGGTTGTTCTTTGGCTTGGGACACGAATTCAAGGGTAGATTTTTCTTACGGTTTCGATATAAGAATTTTTCAGTACGAGTTCGAAGCATTGGATGGTTATTATCAAAATTATATGACTTATGAGTACGCCGATCAAACTCTTCAGTATTCTTTAACTAGTGTTACAGATATTAATTTCTCTGGTGCTATTCCTGAATCTGACAAATTCGCACCATATGAGGCTACTCTTTTTGGCAAAACTTTTGAAGTATCGAATTTTGCTGCAGAATTTACTACTTACTTTACTCCCTTGGAGTCGGGTTTTTATAAATTTGAATTAGATAACACTGATAATTCTGCGATGGTTTTTATTGGTGCCCCAAATGCTTTGGAATGTTGTTCTATTGTTTCAGATAATAATTTTAGTACCGTCAGTGCCTCTTCTTATAGTATTTTTACATCTGGTCATAATGGGATTAACCACCTCGCTCATCAATATTTGAAAGCACACTATTCATATCCAATTAGAATTATCTATGTAAACATGGATGCAGAATACATAATGCAGTTGAAAATCACATATCCTGATGGCAAAATTGTGAGTAAATTTGATAATGGTGATTTTATACCTCCTTCAGTGTGGCTGCAGGGTTGGGTTCCTCTGTTATGTCGTCCTGCGACAGTTTCTGCTCCTTCTGAAACAGTTGTTACATCATGGACTGGTAAAACAACAAGCCACTCCACTTTCACTCCAAGTACCGGCTATGATGTTTTTACTGAATACCAATACAATCCAGATCCAACTACAACTGTTACTGCACACTATCATGATTCAACTGTTTCTTCTACCATTGTTACTCCAGTTGGTGCCGGAACCTGGACTGAATCTATTTTCTATCCAGAAGAAACTGTTACTAGTTACGCAGCCTGGACTGGTACCCAAACAGTGACCAGCACAACAATTATTCCGGAAAATGCAGAAATTCCGGCCACTATTGTCATCGGAGTACCGGATGCTATAACCACAACTACTATTGCATGNATTGAAGGTAAAGTTAAATAAAACGAAAAGACAGTTTACATTAATATTTTGGTTGGCATCTCTCATTCGAAAAAAAAAAAAAAAAAAAAAAAAAAAAAAAAAAAAATTTTTTTTCAACAATGACAAAGAAAAAAGATGCCACGCCACGATTTAGTAACAAGACCATCGAATCAATAAACATAAAAAGAATAATAATCACCAACTATACTAAATTATCATGAAGCTTATTGAATTGCAATCCTCGGTTAAAGTTTTAGATTTCAACTATGGATCTCTTGTGGTCTACAAAAATAAAATTATAAATCCATATGCTGATAGACATGCAAAAGCTTATAAAATTATCAACTCAACTAAAGATCCTATTATATCACCCTTGATTAATTTCGAAGATATAATTATTAAACGCGAAACAAATTACTTAACATTCCTTGTCTCTTCTGAAGAAAAAAAAATTATTGAAACTTTTGATAACCCATGTTATGCATACATTAAATTTGAAAACAATAAGATAACAGCTTACTATAAGGATAATTCATATCCCAAATTTCTTATTGTGAGACAAAAAGGAAAGGGAAGCAAACCTTTCAATCTATTATTTAAAAATGTCTGCCCTATATCTCAACCTAAGAATCAAGTTGTGGATGAATATACCGATGATTTTGATATTGGGAATCTTGATTCTGAAGCTTCTGAAGAAGAATTAGAAATAGATAATTCTTTATTGTACTCAGCATCAAATGTAACTACTGGTTTAAATAAGGTTAATACAATTTCTTTCCTTGCGAAATACTACCCGCATTTCAAAATTTCAATGGATGTCTATCAAAAAATAAAGTCACATGCTATAAGTTTCGATGAAGAATTTTGGAAACTTCGTTTAGAATTTTGTCAAGACGTGATCAAAACAAAGAAACTTTCCACTTCTGATTTCCCTGGAAAAGATATATTTTTCCTGTTTCCTGCTCTGCATTGTATTCGCACATACATTCATACTTTTTTGAAAATTTCCTCATATGATTTTCAAATTTCTCAAAATCCTTCTAAAACTGAGATGAACTTGAAAAATGTATTCAAATATTTTCGCTTGGCTACAATGAGTGCTGACGGTGATTCATTTTTCAATTGTATGTTTATTTTGTTCTTCACTTTGGATGATTCAAAATTAATTGAAAAACAAGCGAGTAGTTGCAGAAATGTAATTGAATCAGTTATATTTATAACACGTTGTTGTCTCATTTTATGCAATAAAAATATCACAACGTTAGTCGAGGACAAAGTTGGCAACAAATTTTATTCCAGGCTAATCAAACTTCATAGACTGATTAGAATCTTTGAATATGAAGTTACTAAACAAGTAACCTGTTCTTTTAACTGGGAAACAATAACAGCATCGATTGGATTAAGACTGGTTCATATTTCTGCCATTCAAAATACCTATAACTCAATTAAGTCTGAATTGTTACGGGTTTATGAATTGTTTTGTAATAGGTATAAAAAAAATATTTCATTACATTTGAATCAATTTTTCTCCAACTTAGCCAAGTGCAACTCACAAGATTCCCAAATTTGGAAACGGTTTTCTCTCTTTTTAGACATCGAAGTTTCAGAGTTAAAAGACTATTCTGATTTTTCTTGCCTCTTAATTTCTTTTCTTTCGTTATCAACACCTTATCCACAAAGATGCAGCTTTATGACTTGTCTTTCTTTATCCAATATTTATTTTCATCATCATTTTAAATATGAAAATTCTTATTTTTTAGAGATAAGATTGAAGTATAATCGAAAATCTCGTGATCACTTCTTCAATTCAATTTATTTGCATAAAACTGCATCTAAATTATTAGCTTTTTGGATTCTAGTGTTGAAACCTTCCATACTTCACTCTGTTATAAAAAATTATTTGGAAAAAATTAATAAAGGTTCAACAGATGAGCCTATTTATTCTTTTCTTGATAAGRTACCATTCCAAATGTCTGCAACATTGAAATACGTTCTAAATTCATCTCCCAGTTTTACCCACTCAAAAAAGATTCCCGTCGATTATTACAAAGAGATATTATTTGCGTATTTCCATCCAAATTCATTATCAATTCAATTGCCTACAAGTCAAAAAATATCTCTTGTTATGTCTAATCATCTGAATAAACATCTTTACGGCTCACATTTTATCAGGCAAGTTATGCCATTATTTGGCGTATATATTATGGAACAATATCCTACTGCTGTGATGGCTGCTTGTGCTTCACATACTCTAATTCAACATGGCTTAGGTCATACTCAGTCTATTGCTCTGCGCTATTATGCAAATGATGGTATCGATCAATTTTTGGTGTCTAAACGTCGATTTGCTGAGATTTGTTTCATATGGTGCATGTTCTTCGAAAATACAACCTACAAAATTCCCGTTTTGGATTTGAAAGTCTCAGCCGCAAATGAAGCAGAGTTTCTAGATGAAGAGGAGATAATACTTTGAGAAACTTGTTGCCCATACATAATGATACTACTAAAAGAGTAGTAAGTTTATTATTTATTATATGTTGATTATTTTTTTATATTTCAAGCGAATTCTATTTTATATATGAAATTGGGATTTCAAAAATAGTATATAAAAGAAGCCTTACGGCGCACCACCTAAAATAAATAGATTCATATCCACTATGATATTATTCAACGGCAATGGATGACGAAAGATGAATAAAGCAACAGTATAAAACCAGGAAAACAAAGGGAAAAAAATATTTAGACAAAAACAAATAAACAGCGAACGAAAAAAATAATACATTGGAATATCAACAGAACGTCTGTATATAGCTTTTTAACCATCGGTAACACTGAACCCATACATTATACTCATAATATGCAAATCGGTAACACCGAAAAAAAAAGAAAATTTTGAGTGCGACATCCTTTTTTTTTTTTTTTGTGCACGAAATGTACTAAATGCACGCAAGAAAAAATCGATGAAACCGAGTTTTCAAATCTATGAAACCGAAACCAATAAAAACCCTTAGGTTTTTAACAGTCGATGATACTGAACCCATACATTATACTAACAGTATGCAAATCGATGATACCGAAAATACTGCACGTAAGGCAAAACCGACACACACAAAAAAAATCGATGAAACTGAAAATATATCGCACGTAAGGCAAAACCGGCACGCACAAAAAGAAATCGATGAAACTGAATTGACTGGATATATAGACGATGCACAGGAGAAAATTCAATAATACTGTAAATATCATGCATAAGGCAAAACCAGCGCGCAGAAAAAAAAAGAAAAAAAATCAATGAAACTGAAATTACTTGATACATAGACGGTGTGCACGAAAGAAAATCAAATAATACTGAAAATATTATATAAACAAGAGAGCCAGCACGCACAAATAGAAATCGCACGCAAGAAAATCTAAATCATTATATTCATACACCCGTACACACAGACACAAAAAATATTAAAATATACCCAAAAAAAGAGAAATGAACAACAAAATAGAAGGAAGAAAATTCAATAATTATCTGACAATTTCATTAAACAAAGTAAACTTTCTAGTTTTAAATAACAAGATAGTTAATCATGAAACGAAAAGATATAAACCAAATCTGCATCTGCTGTTCAAATGGACTTACCAATGTATACTCCAGATGCTGAAAACAAGTATGATAATATCAAAATTAACGATGAAGATTTTGAAAAATTGAAAACAATTGAAAATATTCAAAAGTGTAAACTTATAAAAGAAAAAGGCTCCATAATAGGCCATAAGAAAATCAAAAATGATTCCAATCAAACAGATGAAAAAGGTGGACTTCATGAATATGTTGAATTTAGTAATGAAAAAAAGCAACGTATTGTAATTATTTTTGAGAAAGCATTTGGAAACATTATTGAAATCCAAGAGAAAACGAATTTTAAAGACAAATATTTCAGTCATATTAGAATTCAAAAAATCGATGTTGAATTCGATTTATCTGATGCTTATTACAATTTCTTCTTACAAGGTTTACCAAAATTAAGGGTTAATCTATGCTCTTATCCAAGTATTATGCTAGCTCCTAGTGGTTCCGTTAAACCCTTCTTTGGTATTCCAGCAAATGAAACTATTTTCAAATATTGCAAGACCATTTCCGATTTCATTTGCAAGTTGTGCAAATTACGCAGCATTGAACCGCCAAAAGTTATGGATGATTTTTTCTCATTCTATAAAAATTGCATATTTGTTCAAGATAAATATGAGAATGTTCAAGAAGCAATCTTTTCTYTATTTATAAAAAAATCGGTTTTTGGTGATTTGGATATTGAAAATGCAGCCTTTTGCCGACAAAATCTTGACGCAATTTTATTTTTCATTCGATTTTCCATCTTTTATGATGGCAAACAAGCTCGAGGTTTAGATTCGAAAAGCTTGAATCATGCCATCAATAAAGAACTTGTTTTAAGACTTTGCTATGACTCTATCTATGATAATATCCTAGAGATCTAYAAGGTGATTAAAAAAGAAGAGAATGATAATATTAATCAATCGATTATTCAACCTTTGGGCAACGATATTATAATCAACAACAAAAAGGTTGAAATTAAACTATTGAAATGTGTTTATCAAACTTGTCTTGCCAAATTGGATGCATTTGAATCAACTTTTGAGAATGAATTTTCCATAAAGTTATCTCATTCTATGAGTTTTTATTATAAATATCATAGAGGCGAAAACAATGAGCTTAAATGGTTTTCAAGTTATCCATCAGTTGGTCACTATGATGAGATAGTTAAAAATCATATAGATAACTATGCTAAGTTATTGATGATTGCTATCTATTTCTCAACCCCTCACCCACCCAGAGTAATGTCATTGAGAACATTACTCTATCAAAGCACTCCTAATTTTTTNCCATCATTCCAGATGATTTGACTATCCCAGCCACCGTTGTGATTGACATTCCAGATGCTGTTACCACTACTACTATTGCATGGACCGGTTCTGAAGTTTCAACTACCGTTATTTATCCATCGGAGGGCTACAACGGTACTGTTACAGTTGAGGTTTTGACTCCAGCACCAACTATCACCTCCATAAATTATTGGACAGGTAGCTTCAGCTCAATCTACACAACATACTATCCTGAAAATGCCAACGGAACTGTAACCGTAGGTGTTGAAATTCCACAGCAAGTTGTTACCCAAACATGGACCGGTACCGTTACCTCTACCACATATTACTGTCCATACGAAGGTGCTTCTTCAACTACAATTGTTTTAGTTCCAAGCAATACAGCTACTTCAGAAACTTGTGAATCTTGTGAGTCTACAAATTTTGAGAATCCATCAACCTCTACAAAGTCCATGAACACTGATTCTTCTACTCCAACCAACGATTCTGGCTCTTCAACCCCATCGAGCACTTCTGGTTTCTCAACTCCATCCAACGGATCTGGTTCTAACAGTTCTGGCTCCTCAACTCCATCCAACGGATCTGGTTCTAACAGTTCTGGCTCCTNACATCAATTTTTTCAACTCAAACTATTAATAGTGATAATCCTAGTAACATATATTACTAGACTCATCTGGCTCGACAAATTTTGTGTACCGCCTGATTGACCATTTGATTGGAATTTTCCGGGATAATATTAACTGTTTTCACAATTTTCAAACTCATAACTGTCGAGACAAATCTTCTTGCTCGTTGAGCAGAGAGATTTCCTCGTTATCAGAATCACTATCTACGTTAACTGACATAGTTGATTCGAGAGAGATAATTAAGTTATATATTAATTAGTTGATTATTGTTCTTCTATTCTATTCTATTTCAGTTCCTTCTTTACAAGGGGAATTCCCTTCTATTTATATTAGTTGTTTGTACACAAAGGATTACTCGGTATTACATTCTTATATCGAGTGACTAATCATTTATGACTCACAATCAATGACTCACGATCACTGACTCACGATCACTGACTCACAATAGGTGACTCAGAATCAATGACACTGAGTCAGTAAGCATTACTGGCTCAACAATAACTCGCTAATTTCAAAAATTGATAACTCTCAAACGAAAAGTATAAATAAGAGAGTGTTTCCTAATTTCGCAATTGATTCATGTTCCACAAGTGATATCACAGTGTTTTTCTTATTTAAAATATCTTGATTCGCTAATTACAATCATAAATGAAAAATACACATGCTGACAAGGTCAATTATTTACAGACAGATATCGATATGGACAAAATCGAGAATGATGCACAAAATAGATTTGCTTGTTTTATTACCTTTTTGTTTGCTTTATTTTATTGCAAACTTGAATCGTATCTGGTTTGGCTTCCTTTGGTACAATGGGATAGTTCAATCACTCAGCATGACTCGAATACAATTTATATATGTTGAAACTGCATTTTACGTTCCGTATGTTGTTTTGCATGCATCTTCAAATTTGACTTTGAGACATATTAGACAACATTTCTGGATAAGTATCTCCGTTTTCTTGTATGATATTGTCATTTTTTGCACAGATTTCACAAAAACCTTTGAAGGTTTCATCGCTCGTTAATTTTTTCACAGAAAAAGAAACATTATTTAATATTAAAAAGTTACAAATTTATCAAGGTTCGTCAGGTTATAATTTAAGTTATACCCTCAGACAAGTCATGGAA